>JAVLUX010000002.1:66080940-66680940 GCA_032164185.1 Moxostoma hubbsi | reverse complement strand
AAATGACTATTCAAGCTGCAAATGTCTGGTTTTTGGTGCAATATGTACATAGGTGTATAGAGGCCCATTTCCAGCAACTATCACTCCAGTGTTCTAATGGTACAATGTGTTTGCTCATTGGCTCAGAAGGCTAATTGATGATTAGAAAACCCTTGTGCAATCATGTTCACACATCTGAAAACAGTTTAGGTCGTTACAGAAGCTACAAAACTGACCTTCCTTTGAGCAGATTGAGTTTCTGGAGCATCACATTTGTGGGGTCAATTAAACGCTCAAAATGGCCAGAAAAAGAGAACTTTCATCTGAAACTCGACAGTCTATTCTTGTCCTTAGAAATGAAGGCTATTCCATGCGAGACATTGCTAAGAAATTGAAGATTTCCTACAACGGTGTGTACTACTCCCTTCAGAGGACAGCACAAACAGGCTCTAACCAGAGTAGAAAAAGAAGTGGGAGGCCGCGTTGCACAACTGAGCAAGAAGATAAGTACATTAGAGTCTCTAGTTTGAGAAACAAACGCCTCACAGGTCCCCAACTGGCAGCTTCATTAAATAGTACCCGCAAAACACCAGTGTCAACATGTACAGTGAAGAGGCGGCTGCGGGATTCTGGGCTTCAGGGCAGAGTGGCAAAGAAAAAGCCATATCTGAGACTGGCCAATAAAAGAAAAAGATTAAGATGGGCAAAAGAACACAGACATTGGACAGAGGAAGACTGGAAAAAAGTGTTGTGGACAGATGAATCCAAGTTTGAGGTGTTTGGATCACAAAGAAGAACGTTTGTGAGACGCAGAACAAATGAAAAGATGCTGGAAGAATGCCTGACGCCATCTGTTAAGCATGGTGGAGGTAATATAATGGTCTGGGGTTGCTTTGGTGCTGGTAAGGTGGGAGATTTGTACAGGGTAAAAGGGATTCTGAATAAGGAAGGCTATCACTCCATTTTGCAACGCCATGCCATACCCAGTGGACAGCGCTTGATTGGAGCCAATTTCATCCTACAACAGGACAATGACCCTAAACACACCTCCAAATTGTGCAAGAACTATTTAGAGCAGAAGCAGGCAGCTGGTATTCTATCGGTAATGGAGTGGCCAGCGCAGTCACCAGAACTGAACCCCATTGAGCTGTTGTGGGAGCAGCTTGACCGTATGGTACGCAAGAAGTGCCCATCCAACCAATCCAACTTGTGGGAGCTGCTTCTGGAAGCGTGGGGTGCAATTTCTCCAGATTACCTAAACAAATTAACAGCTAGAATGCCAAAGGTCTGCAATGCTGTAATTGCTGCAAATGGAGGATTCTTTGACGAAAGCAAAGTTTGATGTAAAAAAAATCTTATTTCAAATACAAATCATTATTTCTAACCTTGTCAATGTCTTGACTCTATTTTCTATTCATTTCACAACGTATGGTGGTGAATAAGTGTGACTTTTCAGGAAAACACAAAATTGTTTGGGTGACCCCAAACTTTTGAACGGTAGTGTAGTTAACAACATTTTAAAATGATGATGATAAAATGGGGCTAATATGATCATATTTCTTGGTTCTCGTCAGCACTCTGGTCTCTGCATTTTGAACCAACTGAAGTTTATTTATTGAACTTGTAGGACATCCTACCCATAATGCATTACAATAATCTAGTCTTGAGGTCATGAATGCATGAATTAGTTTTTCAGCATCAGCACCAGATGCTGTCGTATGTGATGTGTCGTAACTTAGCAATATTTCTGAGGTGGAAGAATGCTGTTCTACAAACATTGGAAATTTGATTTTCAAAGGACAGATTGGTGTCAAATATAACACCTAAGTTATTCGCTGTAGAGGACAATGTAACAGTTCATCCATCGAGAGTTAAATTATATTTTAGTGGCTTATTTTGGTCCAATTATTAGTACTTCTGTTTTGTCGGAATTGATTAGAAGGAAATTTCTGGCCATACAATCTTTTATTACATAGATACACTCTGCTAATTTGGAGAATTGTGAAATTTCATCGGGTTTCATATAAATATAAAGATGGGTATCGTCGGCATAACAATAGAAACTTATTCCATGATTCATGATAATATCTCTGAGGGGAAGAATATATCAGGAGAAAAGCAGACTCTAAAACAGATCCCTGTGGCACTCTATACTTAACTTTTGTTTGATTTGTTTAAATCCTCGTTTACACAGAAAAAGTGGTAGTGGTCTGCAAAATAGGACCTAAACCATGCTAATGCAAGTGCATAAATGCAAACATAATCCTCAAGCCTATTCAGGAAAATGTCATGATCTATGGCGTCCAAGGCAGCACTAAGATATAAAAACACTAGAAGAGAATTGCAGCCACAATCAGATGATAAGAGTAAGTCATTTGTAAGTTTGATAACTGCAGTCTCTGACAGAATTGTTCATACAGTAAATATACTATTTCTCTGTAGCAATGAACATAGTTGGGAGGATACTACCTTTTCTAGCATTTTTGACATAAATGGGAGATTTGAAATTGGTCTATAATTAGCAAATTCTCCAGGATCAAGCTGTGGCTTCTTAACCCTCTGGGGTCGACGGACGCGCCGGTGCGTCCTGCTGGATTTTTTCGTCATTACAGCAGAAACAACTTAAAATACTTTGTCATTTTGGGGCATACAGATACGTGTAAGACATCATTGGAGACTATAAAGGGTCTACTTTTATTTGTGTACACTCATAATAACAATGAAACATTGTGCTTTTGTAAAGAAAATAAAAAGGTGAGCTTTCAGCAGTCTCTGTGTTCACAAGCATATTTCTGAAACACGTCACAAAAATGACCTGAAACTCCGCGAATACTTATCACACAAACATGAAACATGTGTCTAAAGAAAGCTTAATATGTCTACTTTTAAATAAAACAATTCAATTTTAAAACAGATATTCTCCTGCAATGTAAACTGTATGAAACAAAGCGATGTACAGTTTTTACTGGTTCATCTCATTATCTCTAATGTGATCCCACCCACCAGCAGAGCACGCCATTCATACGCTAATGTGCTGAGATGATCAATGCAAATGTACACGCCCCCGACAGTGTTCAGAGGTTTGATGTAAACATTTCATTAATTTTACAGCGCGTTTGTAACGATACACAGGCGATGAAACTTCTGGATATTAAGGAAGAGTTCACTTTTTCCTCAGAGCGGGACTCCGATGAACATTTGTATTTTGAAGAAAGATTTGATCCAGCCGAGGATACAATTTTGAGTAAGTCAATTCGTTTTCATTAGTTGACCTGCTATTTTATATAAACTTGAACATATTTTACTAGTGGGACTGTTTCTAGACTTGCCAGACAGGATTCAGAGTATTGACATTTGAAATATGTCCTAATAAGTGTAACGTCACGCCAGCAGAGGGAGCCCTCTCCCGAGTACTGACTGTGTGCTGCTCCCTCTGCTTCATTGTTCATTTCCTGTTTGGTGGATATTTAAGCATGGCCTGCTCAACAGGCCGATGCGAAGTATTGCCAGTTAACCTGCCTTACCGAGCGTTTTTCCATTGCCATTGTCTTGCTATTTTGTGAATGACCTTTTGCCTGCCTTTACCACTCTTGACTCTTTTGGATTTACCCCTTTGCTTTGTTGCCACGGATTTGACCGCTCCTTTGTATTGAACCACTGCCTGCTTAAACGATTACGATATCTGCCTAACGATTCCAACCTGTTTGCTGTAGATTTTTAATAAACATCTGCACATGGAGTCTGCCTCAGCGCCTGCATCATTACAGAATACTTCACCACCGATGACTCCAGCAGAAGTTTCCAATCTGCAGAAAGCATTCGCTTACCAAAATGACCTCATCAAAGAATATCAAGAACAGCTGAGTAAACTACAGGCTTCTAACGCCTATCTCACTCAATATCTCCATTCATTGCCGCCACCCATGCCTAAGAAGGTAAGCTTTGCTTTCCCTGATAAATTTGACGGCTCTGCAGAACATTGTAAAGGATTTCTACGACAAGTAGAAATCCTTTTCAAACATCAAAAGGATGAATTCGAGTCTGATGAGAAAAGATGCGCTTTTCTACTAACTCTTCTGACTGGTAGAGCTATTGATTGGGCTGCAGCCGTTTGGGAGACTGACCATTCCATTCAAACTTCATCTGCGTATTTCATCCAACAGATTAGAGAAGTCTTTGAATACCCAGCAGGGGGTATGGATATCTCTTCTCAACTGGTGCAATTGAATCAAGGTCGACGATCCGCCGCTGATTACGCTATTGAATTCAGGACGATCGCAGCTCAAAGTGGATGGAATGACGTTGCACTTAAAGCTATGTTCCAAAGAAGTTTGAATGTAGAATTAAAGGCAGAGAAGTGCGAATTCCATGTCAGCCAAACATCATTTCTGGGTTACAACATCAGCCATCAGGGTGTTGAGATGGATAACTCAAAAGTAACAGCAGTCACTGAATGGCCCCAACCCACCACTGTCAAGGAACTTCAGCGCTTTCTTGGATTTGCTAATTTCTACCGTCGTTTCATCCGCAACTACAGCTCTATTGCGGCCCCCTTAACATCTCTGCTGAAGGGTAAACCATCAAAGCTAAAATGGAACGAAAATGCCACTCAAGCCTTCACTAAGTTAAAATCCAGTTTCACCACTGCACCCATTCTCAAGCATCCAGATCCCAGTTTGCCATTTGTCGTAGAGGTAGATGCCTCTGACAACGGAATTGGAGCTGTACTTTCCCAACGTCATGGACAACCAGGCAAGCTATATCCCTGTGCCTATTTTTCTAGGAAACTAACGGACGCGGAACGCAACTATGATGTTGGCAATAAGGAACTTTTATCCATGAAGGCTGCAATTGAGGAATGGAGACACTGGTTAGAGGGTTCCACCCACCCTTTCATGATCATCACAGACCATAAGAACTTAGAGTACGTCAAGAGTGCAAAGAGGCTTAATCCTCGGCAAGCACGTTGGTCCCTGTTCTTCACCAGATTCCAGTTTACGGTCACATATAGACCTGGAAGTAAAAATAGTAAGGCAGATGCCTTATCTAGACTGCATTGCCACCAGCAGACTGACTTCAAGCCTGAACCCATCCTGCCACCTTCAATAATTGTTGCACCAGTCACATGGGATCTAATGGAAGAAATTCAACGAGGTCAACAGAGAGAACCCACGCCACCCAACTGTCCAGGCAATAAACAATATGTTCCGGTGAACCTTCGTGCTAGAGTCATCCAATGGGTTCATACTTCACTCAGCTCAGGTCATCCAGGCATTTCACGAACACTCAACCTCACACAAAGCTCATTCTGGTGGCCTTCAATGATTAAAGATGTAACTGATTTTGTCAAGTCCTGCTCTATCTGTGCCCAGTCTAAAACCCCGAAACATTTACCCTCTGGTCTGCTACAGCCTCTGCCCATTCCTCAACGACCTTGGTCTCATCTGTCCATAGATTTCATCACAGATTTGCCTCCGTCCACCGGTTTCACGACCATTCTAGTTATCATCGACCGATTTTCTAAGTCCTGCCGTTTGGTACCCTTGAAGGGACTCCCCACAGCCATGGAAACAGCTCTTGCACTCTTTCATCACGTCTTCAGAGTTTTTGGCATTCCTGAGGATATTGTTTCCGACAGAGGGACTCAATTCACTTCTCAAGTTTGGAAAGCCTTCTGCAAGCAGCTTGACATCAACGTCAGCCTGACCTCTGGTTATCACCCTCAGTCAAACGGTCAAGTGGAGAGGCTGAATCAGGAAATCGGTCGGTATCTTCGTTCGTATTGCAGTCGTGAACAGCATCGCTGGGCAGAGTTTCTACCATGGGCGGAATATGCCCAGAATTCCCTGAAAAACTCCTCCACTGGTGTCACCCCTTTCCAATGCGTGCTTGGTTACCAACCCCCTATGTTCCCGTGGTCAGGCAAGCCCTCTACAGTACCTGCAATCGATGATTGGATTCGTCGTAGTGAGAGGGTGTGGGATTCCGCTCATGTGCACTTGCAAAGAGCTATCAGGAGTCAGGAAATCCAAGCCAATAGACGACGTCGCCCACACCCTCCCTACCAAGTTGGACAAAGGGTCTGGCTCTCCACACGGGATCTCAAGTTGCGGCTACCAAGTAAAAAGTTAAGCCCAAGGTACGTAGGCCCGTTCAAAATTTTAAGACAAATAAATGAAGTCACGTATCGGTTGGAGCTGCCTGTTAATTATCGTGTCTCTCCTTCTTTCCATGTTTCCCTCCTCAAACCGGTCCACCCGGGGGCTGACCCCAACACTGAGAGTCAGGAACCACCTCCTCCGCTGGACATTGATGGGTCCCCTGCTTACGCAGTTAGGGAGTTATTGGACTCGAGAAGGAGAGGTGGTCAGCTCCAGTATTTGGTGGACTGGGAGGGGTACGGCCCAGAGGAGAGGTCTTGGGTAGCCGCCCATGATATCTTGGACCCGACCCTTATCAGGGACTTCCATCGAGCCAGACCCGATCGTCCAGCACCTCGGCCACGGGGACGTCCTCGTCGAGCGCCAGGAGTCGCTCCTAGGGGGGGGGATTCTGTAACGTCACGCCAGCAGAGGGAGCCCTCTCCCGAGTACTGACTGTGTGCTGCTCCCTCTGCTTCATTGTTCATTTCCTGTTTGGTGGATATTTAAGCATGGCCTGCTCAACAGGCCGATGCGAAGTATTGCCAGTTAACCTGCCTTACCGAGCGTTTTTCCATTGCCATTGTCTTGCTATTTTGTGAATGACCTTTTGCCTGCCTTTACCACTCTTGACTCTTTTGGATTTACCCCTTTGCTTTGTTGCCACGGCTTTGACCGCTCCTTTGTATTGAACCACTGCCTGCTTAAACGATTACGATATCTGCCTAACGATTCCAACCTGTTTGCTGTAGATTTTTAATAAACATCTGCACATGGAGTCTGCCTCAGCGCCTGCATCATTACAATAAGCAAGTTTTAGTTAGATTTAAATGCTGTTTCGGCTAAAGCAGGCATTTATATTGTATGCTGTATAATATAAATATAATATGAATATGATATAAAAATAATATGAATGTTTAGATTATATTTTATCTAGTGTTTATGCTGCCTCATTATCATCAACAAAGCTTGTGCTTGCAAATATGTGTTCAGGTTAAATGAGTAAAATGCACTTTAAATATGCCCATATTAGTAAATCAGCAAATTATTATGATTTCTGAAGGATCATGTGACACTGAGGACTGCAGTAATTATAATGAAAATTATGCTTTGATCACAAATTGCATTTTACAATATATTCAAATAGAAAACTGTTTTTTTTAATTGTAAAAACATCACTGTTTTTACTGTATTTTGGATCAAATAAATGCAGTCTTGGTGAGCAGAAGAGACTTCTTTTAAACGGTAGTGTGGGTCTAAAATATTTATTTAAAGAAAATGTACAGTCAGATTATTTATTTTAACTTAACTTGATTTTGATCATGAAGTCTCCTCATATTCATTCTCTCTCAGTCACATTCCTCATTGATAGGCCCAGGGAAGGCGTCTTTTGTGTCTTCAGGTGTAAATTACCTCAATATTCATGATAGTTCACGTCTCCTCGCATATCGCCTTTCAACACTAAAATTATCTTACAAAAGTTAAATTACTATATTGTTTTGCATGAATGAGTGATCAGGATGGTTTTCGCATCATTTTGTAGCAAAAACTCTAGGCTACAAGATCCAATTCTCAAAAGACTTGTGGACAAATGTTTAGTATGTGTTATATGGCCTTATTTCAATTACTTAATTTTTTTTTTTTTTTCAAAAACCATGCATAAACGTTATTTTCTCAAAAACACAAACATGTACATACGTGCTCAGATATTATTGTATTCCAGTTTGTGCTGAATACAATGTTATCAGACTTTAGCCATTAATATGTTTTTAAGCAACTGAAAAAAGCACAAATGTCAAGGCATGTCAAAACTTCTCCAGGGCCCAAAACACCCTCAGACCCCAGAGGGTTAATAAACAGTTTGGTAACTGCCATTTTAAAGTTTCTTGGGACATGTCCTAAGGATAGCGAGACATTACATTAAGAAGAGGTTCTGAGATTATAGGGAATATCTCTTGTAAGAGCTTAGTTTGTATTGGATCTAATATACTTTTTGTGGCACTTAATGTTTCTAAGTTTTGTTAGCTCTTCATGACCAATGACAGTGATGGATTGTATTTGCTTGTGAGGAAAATGGGGGGGGGGTCTTGAGGAGTGGTCTGGCATGACAGGGCGTGGAGCATGGGATCATGGCAGAGCCCGTGGGGGGTGGAACCATGAGAGGCTCGAGCAGAGCCATGGAGCAGAGGCGGGCTAGGACCGTGGAGCAGAGGCAGGCTTATGACATGGAGTGCTCTGGGGTATAGTTCTACCTGAATGATAGCAATGTGTAGACTGAGTAACATTATCTGATCGCAGCATACAAGAGACGAGGTCATGGTCTGAGATATCACTCTGTGGCAGAATTTCTATAGTATCAACATCAACTGTTTTTGACTCCAAGAGAGTTGAGAATATCGATAAATGCCTGGCTGGGCCTCTTTTCTCTCTATGTTTCTCGGCATAGAGCAAGAGCAGCCGGGGCCCTAACCGCATCGTGGGAAGGGGGTCTTACCAGTTTCCTATTCTTTCAGGGGAAAAAGACCCTGCGGAGGCCATACCTGCCCCAAAAGGGGAGGTAAGGTGGCGAAATACATCACATGGCCTCTTCGGTCACATGTGGGAAAAAATGGTGCAGTCGTAGATCCAGCCTCGAGGAGGGGGAATTGCTACGATACAGCGACCGGAGGGCAGCGAAAAACTGCCTAAGGGAGACGCGGGTCAGCTCGTAAGGTGACCGTACCACGGAAGTACACACAGGAGGAGTCCGTGTAGGAGGCCTGACCTGTGGAGCACCTATTCCAGTACAGGGTAGCCTGGGGTACCCATAGTGGACTGGGTCGGCAAGTTCCTCCACTGGACTGTGGACCCAAAAGGGCTAGGGAGGAATCGACCAGGGACCCGGGTGGGAGGGATCTCCTGGGAAAGAAGGTGCACTGTTTTACCTCGGCCGAGGGAAAGGGCGCTGGACGCAAGCGATTCCTCCAGTCAGACCGTCGGCGTGTACTGAGTTCTACCAGCTCGGACCTGAGAAAACACAGGACGAGACTGAATCAACCCTGAGATTGTAAAATCTGGCAAAGGTGTTAGGTGTTGCCCAACCCGCTGCCCTACAAATGTCTGCAAGGGAGGCACCCCTAGCCAGTGCCCACAAGGATGCCGTACTCCTTGTAGAGTGTGCTCGAACCTGTAGGGGGGGTGGCACGGCCTGGGTGTGATAGGCCAGCAGGATGGCATCCACCACCCAGTGGGAAAGCCTCTGTTTGGAGACAGCGTTCCCTTTCCGTTGTCCCCCAAAGCAGACAAAGAGCTGCTCAGAGCACCTAAAGCTCTGAGTGCGGTCCAGGTAGGCACGCAAGGCACGTACTGGACACAACAGTGAGGGGACTGGGTCTGCCTCCTCCCGGGGCAGCACATGCAGGCTCACTACCTGGTCTCTGAAGCACGTGGTAGGAACCTTGGGCACATAGCCCGGTCGGGGTCTTAGGATCACATATGTGTCTGCCAGACCGAACTCCAGGCAAGTGTCGTTAACAGAGAATGCTTGCAGGTCCCCGACCCTCTTGATGGAGGCGAGCGTGATCAGCAGGGCCATCTTTAGAGAGAGGGCCCTGAGTCCAGCTGATTCTAGCAGCTCGAAGGGGGATCTCTGAAGACTGGCGAGGACCACCGAGAGATCCCAGGAGGGGAACAGGCTTGGCCGGGAGGGATTTAACCTCCGGGTGCCTATTAGGAACCTGATAATTAAGTCATGCCTACCCAGAGTCTTGCCGTCTACTATCACAAGTTCCTTCCTCAGGGGAATACGCCAGGGAGTGGCTGTCGCGAGGAGTACGAGGTCCGAGAACATGGCCCGGGTGGGCCAATAAGGAGCCACAAGTGTGACTTGTTCCTCGTCCTACCTGGCCTTGCACAGCACCTGTGCAAGAAGGCTCACTGGGGGAAATGCGTACTTGCGCAGCCCCACTGGTCAGTGGTCATGTACCAGTGCGTCTGCCCTGAGGGGAGCCTCTGAACGGGCATACCAGAGCGGGCAGTGGGAGGTCTCTCGGGAGACAAACAGGTCTACCTGGGCCTTGCCGAACTGTTCCCAGATCAGCTGGACCGAGTGGGTTGAAGCCTCCACTCTCTGCCAGGCAAGCGTTGTCATGACAGCGCATCCGCAATCACATTGAGGTTGCCGGGGATGTGAGTGGCATGCAGATGGGCGAGTCGTGACATGTGGCGGGAGTGTACGCCGCCTTGGCAATTTATGTACGCTACCACAGTGGTGCTGTCTGACCTGACCAGGACATGTTTGTCTCGAACTAATGGGAGAAACTTCCGCAGGGCAAAAAAGACGGCAGGCGGGGGTGATCGTCACACGGTGCGTGCCACACTGCCATGCTTTTCTCGGGACTCGAGTCTGAAGTCAGTGCTGAAGTGGTCTCATATGCATCAACCCCAACGGCGCGACTGCCGCGGCGGATGCCATATGCCCCAGGAGCCTCTGGAAAAGTTTTAAGGGGACCGTCGTGCCTGGCCTGAAAGCGGCGAGGCACCTCAACACTGACTGCGCACGCTCGTTGGTGAGACATGCTGACATTGAGACCGAGTCTAACTCCATACCGAGAAAAGAGATGCTCTGGATTGGAGTAAGCTTGCTCTTTTCCCAGTTGACCTGAAGCCCCAAACGGCTGAGGTGTCTGAGCACCTGGTCTCTGTGAGTGCATAGTAACTCTCGCGAGTGGGCCAGGTTGAGCCAGTCGTCGAGGTAATTGAGTATGCGGATGCCGGCTTCTCGGAGCAGGGCAAGAGCTGCCTCTGCGACTTTCGTGAAGATGCGAGGGGACATAGACATGCCGATGGGGAGGACTTTGTACTGATATGCCTGGCCATTGAACGCGAACCGCAGAAAGGGGCGGTGTCAAGGCAAAATTGAGACGTGGAAGTACGCGTCCTTCAGGTCTACCGCTGCGAACCAATCTAGATGTCAAACGCAGGTTAAGATGTGTTTCGGCTGTGAATGGCGCACAGACCCCAGGAACCAGTCATCCAACCGCGATGGGTGTGGGGAGGACGTAGGGTTACAATCCAGCCCCACAGGTATCAGCGTCAGACGCCGCGCTCTCCGATGCAGCGACAAGCTCATCCACCTCAAGCTTCAGAGGATAGGCAGACTGGCCGTGAGGTGAGCTGCTGTTACCTCGAGCATGGACGGTAGTCAACGAGCGTGCCGGGGGGCGGGTGGTCCGAGGGGACGTGCCTGGCAGAGCTGCACCTGCTGCCCTCCCCAAATCACCTCCATCGCCAGCTGCATCGTACTCTATCCCGTGGGAAGAAGGAGCAACACGGGGGGCGGCTGGAGTGGCGTGCTTTGAGATGGTTCATGTGAGAGCATGAACCATCCACAAACGCTGCCTCGGTTTGATCGCTGCCCAGACACACGAGACAAGGCCTGTGGCCGTCTGAAGCGGAGAGCACTCTACCTCATCCAGGAACTACACAGGGGCGGAATGGCATCTTTAAAAAGACGCGTACTGAAAAGGATGTTCAATGCCGCTGTGTATTGCTCTTTTAGAGAAATAAACTCTTTTATAGAGAAAATTACTCTTTTAATAAACTCTTTCAAATATGCTGTGCTGTCGAAGCGCCCAGGGGCAAACTGCACTGCCGTGCAGAGAAGGAGAAAGTGATGACTCGCAGATGGCTGCATACACGACCATCGGCTCCGAAGAAAATTTCTGAATGAACTTGTAGTATTTCCTCGCCTTTATACCCGTATGTCCGGGTGCGGGGTATGCAAATACTGTTTGCCAACTTCTCATTGGCCTTTTTTTCATAGATCAGAGGCATATTCAGTGCTCAAGAGAGACCCCTAGTGTCACTTCTTCGACACGACATCGAAGTGAACGACAGACGGGGAACTTGAAATATCATGATCGGAGATCACTAAAATGCTTTGTGAAGTCACATAATAAAAAAATTGACAGTTGAATTTACGACTATGTTTAATAGTGAATGTAAGAGCATTTCCACATGCACAATGCGACGATAACTTACATGATTGGGACTAAACAGCTGTGTGGACACAAGAAAGCCTCTTGTTAGTGAGGATAATTTAAAAAAAACTACAACTTCATTTTACTAGGGAGCAGAAAGATTGGACTGTGGACCAATGGAAAAAGTTAATGTTGTCTGATGTGTCCAGATTTACCCTATTTCAAAGCTATGGGCATGTCAGGGTAAGAAGGGAATCGCATGAAGCAAGACACCCATCATGCATAGTGCCCACAGCACAAGCCTCTGTAGGCAGTGTTATGATCTGGGGTTGTTTCAATAGGTCCGGTCTAGGTTCAGCAACATTATACGGATATAAAATGTAGTCAGCTGACTACCTTAATGTACTGAATGACCAGGTTACCCCATCAATCAACTTCTTCTTTCCTGAAAGCACAGCATATTCCAGGATGACAATACCAGGCTCAAATTGTGAAAGAGTGGTTCAGAGAGCATAAGGAATAATTTTCAGACATATATTGGCTACCACAGAGTCCTGACCCCATTGAAAGTCTTTGGGATGTGCTGGAGAAGACAACGGAGTGATTCGACTCTCCCGTCATCAATACAAGATCTCAGCCAAAAATGTATGCAACTCTGGACAGAAATAAATGTTGTGACATTGCACAAGGTTGTTGAAACATTGCCATGACGAATGCACACCATAATCAAAGGTAATGATATATATATATATATATATATATATATATATATATCAATCTGCCACAACATTAAAACCACCTTCCTCTCGTGCTGCCAAAACAATGCCAACCCACAGAATTGCATTCAGTGATGACATTCTTCTCACCACATTTGTACAGAGCGGTTATCTGAGTTACCGTAGACTTTGTCAGTTCAAACCAATCTTGCCATTCTCTGTTCACCTCTCTCATCAACAAGGTATTTTCATCCACAGAACTGCCGCTCACTGGATGTTTTTTTGCTTTTGGTACAATTCTGAGTAAATTATAGATTTGACAATCTATGATGTGCAGTGCATAAAATCATGCAGATGTAGCTAAGGAGCTTCAGTTAATGTTCTCATCAACCATCAGAATGGGTAAAAAATGTGATGTCAGTGATTTGGACCGTGTCATGATTGTTGGTGTCAGACGGGCTGGTTTGAATATTTCTGGGATTTTCACACACAACAGTCTCTAGAATTTACTCTGAATGGTGCCAAAAACAAAAAACTGACAAAGTCTACGGTAACTCAGATAACTGTGCTGTACAGTTGTGGTGAGAAGAATATAATCTCTGAATGCTATTCTGACTATTCTGGTTATTCCAGCAGACTATGCAGCATAAGCTTATAGACTGCTGCATTTTTTTTTTTAGCCACGGAGACGTGGCTCAGCGACGAGTTCCGGATGCCGCCATTCAGATGGACAGGCTCACCTTGTTTCATGCCGACAGAAATGCAGCTCTGCGTGGTAAGACTCGCGGTGGTGGCTTGTGTGTTTATATCATCACAGAATGGTGCAATAACTCTATGCTAGTTACTGCTCATCGCTGGTGGAGCTTGTGACTGTTAGATGCAGACCTTTTTATTTACCAAGGGAATTCACCACTGTTATCAAAACCGGAGTTTACATTCCCCCCCAGTGCTAACGCTAAGGAAGCGCTCTGTGAACTGTATGGGGCTATGAGCAAACTGCAGAACGCTCACCCTGGCAGACTGTTTATTGTCGCCGGAGATTTCAACCATGCAAATCTAAAGACAGTGCTCCCTAAATTCCATCAGTATGTGGACTTTGCAACGAGAGGGGCGAACATGTTTGATCTTGTTTACACAAACATCCCAGGCGCATACCGGGCAGAGCCCCGCCCCCACCTCAGCTACTCAGACCACATCTCGGTTATGCTAATTCCAGCATACTGACCGATTGTCCGCTCCAGAAGCAGGTGAAAACCTGGCCAGCAGGAGCCATCTCTGCTCTTCAGGACTGTTTTGAGTGTACTGACTGGCACATGTTCAGGGAGGCTGCAACATATGGCGACTCTACCAACTTGGAGGAATACACAGCATCAGTGACCAGCTACATCAGCAAGTGTATTGATGATGTCACCTTCCCCAAGACCATCACCACACGCTCCAACCAGAAGCCGTGGATGACTGCGGAGGTGCGTGCTCTGCTGAGGACCCGAAAGTCCACCTTCAGAGCAGGCAACAAGGCTGCCCTAAGAACAGCGAGGGCCAAACTGTCCCAGGCCATTAGAGAAGCAAAGTGCGCACATGCCCAGAGAATCCAGAGTCACTTCCAGGACAGCGGCGACACGCGGCGCATGTGGCAGGGCATCCAGGCCATCACCAACTATAGGATAACATCAGTTGTCTGAGACAAAGATGCCTCTCTTCCATATGAGCTGATTGACTTCTACGCTAGGTTTGAAGCACAGAATGACGTGGTGGCGAGGAAGACCACCCCTCCTCCTAATGACCAGGTGCTCTGTCTTACCACGGCTGATGTGAGGAAAACTCTACGTAGAGTCAACCCACAGAAGGCTGCTGGACCAGACAACATTCCTGGCAGGGTGCTCAGAGGATGTGGAGACCAGCTGGCAGATGTTCTTACCGACATCTTCAACATCTCTCTGAACAGTGCCGTCGTTCCAACGTGCTTCAAGGCCACCACCATCGTCCCCATGCCAAAGAAGTCTTCAATGTCCTGCCTCAACGACTACCATCCCGTCGCAATCACACCCATCATCATGAAGTGCTTCGAGAGGCTCGTCATGAGGCACATTAAGGCCCAGCTGCCCCCCTCACTAGACCCACTGCAGTTCGCGTATCGTCCAAATCGTTCAACAGACGACGCCATCGCCACCACCCTCCATCTGGCCCTCACCCACCTAGATAAAAAGGACTCATACGTTCGAATGCTGTTCATAGACTTCAGCTCAGCATTCAAGACAATAATTCCTCAGCACCTGATTGGAAAGCTGAATCTGCTGGGCCTGGACACCTTCATCTGCAACTGGATCGTGGACTTCCTGACTGGGAGACCTCAGTCAGTCCGGATCGGGAACAGCATCTCCACCACCACCACACTGAGCACTTGGGCCCCCCAGGGCTGTGTGCTCAGTCCACTGCTGTTCACTCTGCTGACTTACGACTGTGCAGCTTTGCGGTAGCTTTCATAGGAGCAGCTGTAGCCTTTTTCCAAATAATCAGCATACATGAGCTTGATGTTAACGTCGCTAGGGAGATAGCGACGATGTGGGGCATGCTCTCTTCGGTATTGGCTCACTGATGGGTGGAATGATTCAATGTGGTCATAAAAAGGCTGCATGTCCAGCTTGTTGGACTTCCTCTTTGGTCTCTTGTGATCACCTCATTCCCATTCCCCATCACAGAGAGGACCAGACTGTCATTCGCTGGGTGGTACCCCAAAATGGCCAAGAAAAAAGTTTTACAGACCTGCTGTGGGACCTGATCTGCATTCTTTAGCCTGTAAACAAAGGACCTGCACCGTCGACTTGTTTTTCCATCCACACAAACTGCTGCTGTTGGTAGCTGGCTGACACTGTGGAACATGAATGCATGTCTGTCTGTGTAGTTGATGTCCCAGTAACTCTTCCAGATCTCCTTACGCCTCTCCTCACTAAATTTGTCTGTGCATTTTCTTCTGCATTTACACAGATCTCCCATTGGTGGGGCTTTGGCTGGAGCGAGGGTGGGCTCTGGTGCTGGCAGTGGAGCGAGGGTGGGCTCTGGCAGTAGAGCTGTGGCTGGAGCAAGGGTGGGCTCTGGTGCTGGCAGTGGAGCGAGGGTGGGTTCTGGCAGTTGAGCTGTGGCTGGAGCGAGGGTGGGCTCTGGTGCTGGCAGTGGAGCGAGGGTGGGCTCTGGCAGTAGAGCTGTGGCTGGAGCAAGGGGAAACTCCATAAGAGCATCAAGCGTGGTGTCAGGTGTG
The DNA here is from genome assembly GCA_032164185.1 of Moxostoma hubbsi. Classification (NCBI taxonomy): domain Eukaryota; kingdom Metazoa; phylum Chordata; class Actinopteri; order Cypriniformes; family Catostomidae; genus Moxostoma; species Moxostoma hubbsi. Next base: position 66,664,889 of record JAVLUX010000002.1, on the reverse strand, counting down.
CTGCAGAACAGCTCATCAGAACCAAACTCTGGGAAACTAATATCCAAACAACTATCAAGAACTATCCATGTTTTTGATTTGGGTGCTGGATCACAATCAATATCGCCATAAATATCTGAAATGAACAGAACAAATTTACAATGGAGACATGCATGGAAAAATATGGAACATGAACATGAAATATTTGAAGAATATTTGATTAATTAATGTCAATGTTATGAAAATGCCTACCACTGTCCAGAACGATTACTTTTTTTGTTTGTGGTGCGTCCGGACCACAAGGAATATCACCATAAGGAACTGAAAGGAATAGAGCAAATTTAATAATAATAATAGTAGCCTAATAATAATAATAATAATAATAACAATAATGATAATAATAAAATAATAATAAGGCATGGAGGGAAATTTGAATAGGAAATAATATTTTATATCCAATACACGTAGGTCCAGCTATGGTCCAGCTAGGTCTATTTCAACAAATTATCAGGCCTAGGCCTACAAATTAGTGCCACTGGTTAATCAAGGGTTAAGTTTGGCTCGCTGACTGGTGGATTAATCTCAAATGCGTGGAGTAATTTGAATTGTTTTTCTGACGTAACTGCCAGACAAAAAAGCTACGATACATGTGGGTGGATACCGTTTTGCAACCAATTATTATTTATTGCAACGTAAAAGGATATAATTGCTTTTACATCTAATTGAATGAAAATCGCCTGACTTGTGGATTGATGTGAACGCCAGCAAGAAGGAATAATGCTCAGAATGCTTGTAGATTAAACATCTCCGATGACGTTCATTGCCATGGATTTTATCATGTTACAAGAAAAGGTAGGATATGGATTTAATTGCGAGCTGTTTCTACTGTTTTTATGTGTGATCACGGTAACGTTAACTGCATTCGACTCACACTCGTGTCGTGCAACTAGACAATGTCACTGACAGGTGAATAATCTTACCATTATGAAAAAAACATTTATTTGAGATTATTTACAGTTAATTTACTTATTGCTGGTAAATTATTTAGTCTCTGCTTGTTTACAGTGCTTATATGGAGCAGTTTGGTAGCCTATTCATAACTGACTAACTTTAGCCTTATTTATGCTAGGCTGCTAGCTAGCTAAATTAAGTAAATCGCGATCTTACGTTTGTGTTTCACAATGTCTTACCTTCACAATGATGTCTGCGTTTCAAAGCCATCTCAACCATCATTTTCCCTCGAGAGTCATGGGCCATCCTTAAACGCTATAATAAAAACAACCACTCAACAATATTTGTTTTTTACCTACACTTTTATTCAGGTATTGTGTGTGTCAGAAGTGCTTCAATGACAGTTACACAGGCTACACCGTAACTTAAACGCGGCAAACTTTAATGGACAGTGAAACAAAGGCAGAATACCGTAACTCCAGGCCGGCACAGTAACTTCATATTGACGCACGGCTATACAAAGGCAGAGTACCGTAACTCAATTTGAGCATTCCAAAACAAAGCCAAACAGCGGTAACTGACGTTATGGTCTTCTGCCTTGGTTTCTCCTTTGCTTTTTGGAAGTTACTGTTAAGACAACCCATAATTTTTTCGAAAAAACAACAGAATTGACGCAAGATACTTATCCACATGATAAAGGGGGTCTTGAATTTGTCAAAAATATCAATAACTCATTTTCGACCTAAAACGAAGTTATGGTCTTTTGCCTTTGCACGGCAGTACTGCTTACTGCACAGTATACACTGCATACTGCCTACTGTTTAAAAAAAAAGAATGTAATGGTGGCCAGCTGATAGCTGTGCAATGTGCCGGTTTGAGTCCCGTATGGGTGGGTAGAACAGGAGAGTTACAATGGTGCCTTCACCTAGATGGGAGTGAGGTTTAGGGGGATGAGTGTAACGGTGGCCAGCTGATAGATAGCTGTGCAATGTGTATAAACCTCACAATCCTGACCTCAAAAGGGTGCACTAGCGACTGACACTAGAGGCAGTTGCCTTTAGCCTCCTTGTTAGCGCACCCACCTCCCATGATTGAGACGCCGGTTTGAGTCCCATACAGTACGCAATGATAAACTTACCATGCTACATTGTTGCACTGTAATGTGATTATGTTGAGTGCTGTCCAGTTATCATCACATAAATAAATAGTTATTTTGCTATTTTAATACAATTTTGTGTAAGAATGGCTGTTGGAAGATAAATAACTTACACATTGTAGCCATTAAAAAAACAAAAAAAATACAAAAATATAGAACCAAATAAATTACTTAAGTAAATAAATAAATGTAAGTAAAAGTTTATATGTGTGAGTATTAAAAAGGAACTAGTGGTGTCCCATATTATCTCCAACACACACACACACACACATATATACATATATATATATATATATATATATATATATATATATATATATATATATATATATATATATATATATATAGAGAGAGAGAGAGAGAGAGAGAGAGAGAGAGAGAGAGAGAGAGAGAGAGAGAGAGAGAGAGAGAGAGAGACTTTTATTAATCTTAATTGATCTGATTATGAACAAAAACTAAACTTGATTACATGCTTCAAATATCCTCCAAAGAAACTGGACAGAACAGAAATAACATTACTGGAATGTTTAACAGATACATTTTGATACAGCAAAAAATCCAATTAAATTTGTAAAATGGGTTTTGATTAGCTCAGGGGACATAGCTTTAAGGGAACATAACAGGTTAATTTCGAAATCACAATTATTATTTTATAACAATAAAATATTGGGCTCTCTGGGACAGTAAATAAAAATTATCATCTGCTGCTATCTAGAGGACAGACGAATAAACACATCACAAATACAAATTAAGAAATACAACTTTTCTGTGAATTGAGTGTTTTAGTGGGTGTGATCTTCACTGAGACTATCACTCAACTCAGGTGTGGTCTTGTGACTCTACTTGTGTCTAGGAATAAAAAGGGTGAGACTGGGGCAAGCTGTCACAGGGGGAAGTTGTCCCTAGAGCCACAGCAATTTGATCAGTGAAATGAAAGCACACACACACACACACACACACACACACACACACACACACACACACAGTTAGCCATGAGGATCTAAAGGGGTCGTCTCTGATTTATTTCTATTTATTTATGTATTCATTATTTTTGGTTTCATGATAAAAGAATGACTGCCTGAATGTTTGTTACACCACCTGACCTTAATTTGTTGGACTTATGTTTTTCAATCATTGATCATATTTTGTTTCATTTTGAAGAAATAATATTACAAGATTATATTTTAACTACTTTACTTAAGCCAACATTTTTTTTCTCCAAGAAATTAAGCTTTTATGAGATTTTTATTCATTTATTTTTACTGTCTCTGGACGGTTCCACCACTAAATATAAAAAAATATATTAAATGACTTTGAATTCAGAAATCACATGAAAACATGAATTGCATTTTTATGTATTTATGAACTTAATTAATCTGGACAAATAAATAACATAAAAAATGAGCAACATATAATTGACCCAAACATGTTTATTAAGTGTGACATATTCAATTTAATAATACAATTTAAGTAAAGACAGTAATATGTAAAGGAACAATTTAAATAATCTATAAATAAAACTAATTAAATATACATTTAACACAACACCTCAATAAAGTAAATAAATTAAAATTAAAACATTTAAATATAATAACTATATGCACAAGTCTTCAGATCTTTCCAGAAATGCTATGAATGTTCAGAGTTTAACTCTGCTGGACTTCTTTAAGGTGAATTCAATAGTCAACACATCATATGGGACTTTGTCATGTTTCATGATTTCTACTCAGAACAGACAGTCCAGTTATGCACTTCCGGGCTATGATGGTGTTCAAGTATGTTCTGATTAGTTTCAATTTTGAAAAGCTCCTCTGCACTGGCTACAGGTAATGTGTCTCTGATATCCCTGAGACTGGCAAATCTTTCCAATCCATGAGCTTCATGGGCAAAGTACCGTTTTCTGCTTTAGTGTAGCATCTACATTCAGGGCCGTAGCTAATGCAGTGAAAGGTGGTAATGATTCTAGGAGCCTAAAAATTCAATGGGCCCCATAACAAATTCTAAAACTGTTTTAATAGGAAAGGGGTCAGATGACCTTGCTACGGCCCTGTCTATATTCACTGCATCACATGTCTATTTTCAAAACGGTTGTTTCTGTAGTCAGTGATGGACCACTGTGTCTCCCTGTACAGATCAACCACTATGTCTTAACTGCATATCAGATGACTGCATATATTTGCTTAAAGCCGGATCACACTAATCATATGAACACAGATTTTTAGCCATGATATACAATTGTGCCTCATCAGCTTCGGTCTGCAGATATTTTTTTTAAAAGAATATTGCACGGTAGTGATGTTAAACTACAATTACTTCGGAGTCGATACACATAAAAAAATGTGTTATGATACCAGTGTACCGAGCACTGACTCAATTCGGTCCCAGCGATCTGTCTGACACACGACTGCTTATAAATGCTCACAGGCTTATAAGAGCACGTGTTCCCCATCTGTCGCTCACTTCGACGTCGTGTCGAAGAAGCGACACTAGGGGTTCTCTTGAGCGCCGAATATACCTCTGATCAATGAAAAAAGGCCAATGAGAAGTTGGCAGACAGTATTTGCATACCCCGCCCCCGGACATACGGGTATAAAGGCGAGGAAATACTAGAAGTTCATTCAGAAATTTTCTTCGGAGCCGATGGTCATGTATGCAGCCAGCTCACCGGACCGCGGAGAGTGGAGGCTTCACCCCCAGCCGGTCCAGCTGATTTGGGAATGGTTCGGCAAGGCCCAGATAGACCTGTTTGCCTCCCAAGAGACCTCCCACTGCCCGTTCTAGTATGCCCAAACAGAGGCTCCCCTCGGGGCAGACGCACTGGCACACAGCTGGCCTGCGGGGCTGTGCATTTCCCCCAGTGAGCCTTCTTGCACAGGTGCTGTGTAAGGTCAGGGAGGACGAGGAACAAGGCACCCTTGTGGCTCCTTATTGGCCCACCCGGGCCTGGTCCTCGGACCTCGTACTGCTCGCGACAGCCCCTCCCTGTGAATTCCCCTGAGGAAAGACCTTCTTTCTCAGGGACGGGGCACGCTCTGGCATCCGCACCCAGACCTTTGGAACCTCCACGTCTGGCCCCTGGACGGGACGTGGAAGATCTAGCTGGTCTACCACCCACGGTCGTAGCCATGATCAACCAAGCCAGAGCCCCCTCTACCAGGCAACTTTACGCCCTGAAATGGCGTGTTCGCAAATTGGTGTTCTTCCCGGGCTGAAGGCCTCCTACGCAGACACCTCCTGTGTGTATTTCCGCGGTACGGTCACCTTACGAGCTGACCCGCATCTCCCTTAGGCAGTTTTCGCTGCCCTCCGGTCGCCATGTCGTAGCAACTCCCCCCTCCTCGAGGCTGGATCTACCACCGCGCCATTCTTTCCCACATGTGACCGAAGAGGCCATGTGATGTATTTCGCCACCTTACCTCCCATATTTGGGCAGGTGTGGCCTCCGCAGGGTCTAACACGATGCGGTAAGGGCCTCGGCTGCTCTTGCGCTATGCCAAGAAACATAGAGAGAAAAGAGGCCCAGCCAGGCTTGGTCCGTTTCCAGGTTGGCAAGCGTCGCGTTGTTTCCCTTCTAGGGTAACCAGAAGGATTCCGACGACTTTTTTGGGGGCATTGAGGAAGGGTACGTGCAGTCTGAAAAACAGTTGGTTGCTTGTGCATGTGAAATACTTGCCCGCTCCTGTGTCAGCAGTACTCGTACAAGGCTCAGCGCATGGCGTGATTTAAAGTGGACCCCTAGTGTCACTTCTTCGACATGACGTCGAAGTGAGCGACATACGGGGAACGTCTCGGTTACGTATGTAACCTCCATTCCCTGATGGAGGGAATGAGACGTCGAAATTGCACTTTTCTATTTATGTTACACAATTTAACAAAATAAAATAGTTGCGTCTCAAATTAGCACCCCCTAGGGGTAATGGGGTAGAAATATTAATTTGAATATTTAAGTATTTCATATGGCACTTAAATGGACAAGTCATATATCAAATGAGAGGTCTCATTCAATTGTCCTAATCACACAGTATATGTTTTCAACTATTGATGGAAAAAAATATACATCATATCAAATACTTACAGTATATACCATCACCAAGATGAGGACCACAGCTTTCTAATAACACCTAGATTGAGCTTCTAGTCCACTCAGAGGCTGAGATATTCAATGAAAAGTTTAGGGTGGTGTGTGGTGAACTGAAAATTAGACTGAATGTCTAGGGACAAGCACATCTGTGAGGGCTAACATGTGTTAGAGTGTCACCTACATTTCAGATCTGTATATAGAGATTTTGTTTTGTGCTTGCTGTACTATAAAATACAATAGTATATTATAGTACAATAAAATAAGATTTTCAAAGTGAGATAGAGTGAACAGAACCAGAATGTTTGCATTTATTCTACAGTGTGTGTATGAAATTTGAGTGTGAACGATTGCAGGTGGCAGCCCAAAAATGCATCAGAGTTTAATGTCAAAACATGTTTTCAGAAAATATATCTTGAAGTAAATTTATACATGCTTGAAACAAGAAAAACAAATGTTTGCTAATGGGGTAAGAATACAGCTTAACTCAAGATTTATGTAAGCATTTGTTGCTTGCTTCAAGATACAGTATATTCTCTGAAAACAAGTCTTAGGGGCTCATTGTAGATACGCTTGATTACCATGAATGAAAGCAGGCTGTAAAATCAATTTGATTTAAAAGAGATTTAAAACTTCAACCGATTTTATGAGCAGTAATAATAATAAAAAAATATATATTTAGATTTTTTTAAGGATTGTCCACCTTTGAGGAGTTATTGAAAAGAAGCAGTCAAACTTTCAGAGGTATCCAAAATAAATAGCTGCATCTGAAGAGGCTTTGGTTGTATCAGCCATTACTAAATTTAATGTGCGTGTGGCACCAAAAAATATGGCAGATTGTGTTCAGTATGATCTTTGACAAACTTTCACCAGTGGTTTCTTATTGTTATTAACTTATTCTGAATGGCTTTCCCCAGGTAATGTGGCTTGACACTGTACCCTTCCAATATGTTGCTGCATTACAGGATCAAATTTAGCAAGGAGTTACACCTCTTTTAAAAGGTGACCATTGTTCGGCTGATACCGTTTGAGAGATTGGATGATTGCCACTTAGTGGGTGAGATATATTGGCCTATCACTTGTAAGAACCTTCCTCCAGCGCCTCTCCTCAAACTCTAGTAGTGACATTTCCTGCATGTCTGTAGTTTATTATTTTTTCTGTAACTCCTACCATGCTGCATCTAATGGATTTGTAAGACAGATAGTGTATTCTTACGGTCATTTACTAAAACACTGAATAAGTTGTACCTTTTCAAAGAAAACAGCAAAAGTGTGCATAGCTTTAGATTAACATCTTAACCAGCTTTTATTCTTTTTCTTACTATTCACCAAGGTTCTGTCAAAGTAGTGGTAGCATCAACATCAAGGTATAGTCATATTTTGGTTACATTGGACCTCTGCTAATTAAATCTGTTCTAATTGCATCTGATAAGACAGAAGGCCAGTCAAATGGTTCAAGAGGTGGAGCTTGCATTTAGCTTAAGCTTCTACCACAGGTGGCTCTGGAGTAATCTCTGTATGTTATGATTATGAAAAAATAAATAAAATAAATTGTCATTTATGAGGATCATAAAGCCAAGGGCCTAACCAATATTGCAACCCAAGTTTAATTGTTTATACATAAAATACATTTTGAGACATTTTGAAGATAATGACCCTTGTACAAATAGGGGTTTAAAACGGGTTGAATCACCTGACTCAACCTCAACAAAGAGTCAAGCAAGAATCAACCAGTCCATCATGGATGAGAGGAGGAAACTGGCATAATGTTTAGAAACATAATTGCACAAAAGCACAATTTTGAGGCCAGTGAAACAACAGTTTGAGTTTCATTGGCCTTGTTGACTGCATGCAATTTAATCAAATAGTTTAAAAGCCTGGCGCTGTATGCAAATACTTTGACTTTGTCAGACTCAATGCAGATCTTGGTTGACTTTCCAAAACAGAGTTGAGGGACAAAATCAAATCATTCAGCTTTGGCTTGATAAAAAAAAAAAACAGGATCCTCCAGGCATAAAATGACATAGACCGCTGCTTGGTTTACAGGTAAGATCATATGTGCTGTCACGATTCCCATTGTCTGCCTTGTGTTTTTCCCTCACCTTCATCTCTCCCTCACTACATTTCCCAGCATTCACTGCCTTCATCACTGCCAGCTGTCTCCCTCATTGTTTGCACCTGCTCCTCGTTATCCCTGTTTATTTAAACCCTGTTTTTCCACCAGTTGTTGTATGAATGTTGTTTCCAGCCTGAGTTCCTGTTTGTTCCCGTCATGGACGTTTCCAGCGTTTTCATCTTTGTTTTCCCATCGTGGATGTTTCTTTTGTTCCCGTGTTCACAATTAGTTTGTTTTTTGTTTAACTTCCAATAAAGCTGCATTTAGATCCTCACTCCTCGTCTGCTCCATTTGTAACAGAACAACTGACCATCAATGGATCTAGCAGCGTACTTCATGGAGCTGGCCCAGGCGGACCTAACCAACCGTGAATTCTCCCACTACTTCTCCAGCATAGCCAGTCTCACCGGCTGGGATGACCAGACCCTAAAGTATGTGTATGGGTCCGGTCTGCCCGGACACCGATGGTGGGAGTTGCCGGAGATGGGAGACTACACCTGGCAGGAATATGTGGATGTCTCCCACCTGCCTCGGCCAACGCCCACGCCTGCCACGGCCAACGAGCTGCCTGCCTCGTCCGTCCCAGAGCCAGCGTTGCCCACCTCGTCCGTCCCAGAGTCCCCCAGATCTCCGCCTCTCGAGCCTGCCAGATCTCCGCCTCTCGAGCCTGCCAGGCCTCCGCCTTTTTCGGCTCTGTCCCCTGAGCCTTCCACGGCTCCGCCCTTGAAGTCTCCCTTGACTCCGCCTTCCATGGCGGTAATCCTCGGCCCTTCCACGCCTCCAGAGCAGTCCACTCCTTCTGAGCCTTCCACTCCTCTGGAGCTTTCCACTCCTCCAGTGCCTTCTACGGCTCCACCCCTGGAGCCTACTATGGCTCCGCCTTCCGGGCCTTCCACATCACCTGAGCCCCCCAGGACTCCGCCTTTTACGGCTCTGCCTCCCGAGCCTTCCTTATCACCAGAGCCTTCCACGGTTCTGCCCCTGAAATCCTCCACGGCTCTGCCTCCCTCGGCTCCGCCCCTTGAGCCTTCCATGGCTCTGCCTTCTACGGCTCTGCCCCAGAGGTCCTTCTTGGCTCCGCCTTCCACGGCTCTGCCTGCTCCGCCTTCCATGGCTCTGCCTGCTCTGCCTTCCATGGCCAAGCCTTCCGAGCCTCCAGAGCCTTCCGAGCCTCCAGAGTGCTCCTGGTCTCCCTCTCCTGTGGCCTCCTGTCCCGTGGCCTCCTCCCTGGCCTCCTGAACCTTTCCCTGTCCTACGGCCATCTCCTAGACGACCTGACCCGTCCCCTATTCTGTGGCCACCTCCCAGATCCCCTGACCCTGACCCATCCCCTGTCCTGCGGCCACCTCCCAGGCCCCCTGAACCTGTCCTGTGGCCTCCTGACCCACTCTGTCCGTCCGGTGTCGGCCCCTTGTTCCCTCTTTACTGTCCGTTTGCCCCTCGTGCCCTCCTTGGTCTGCCCACCCACCCTGAGCCCCCTTCACTCCTGGGTTGTTGTCGGTTTTTTTGTTTTGGGGCGTCTGGAATCCGCCCCTTTGAGGAGGGATTCTGACACGATTCCCATTGTTTGCCTTGTCTTTTTCCCTCACTACATTTCCCAGCATTCACTGCCCTCATCACTGCCAGCTGTCTCCCTCGTTATCCCTGTTTATTTAAATCCTGTTTTTCCACCACTCGTTGTCAGTTCTTGTATGAATGTTGTTTCCAGCCTGAGTTCCTGTTTGTTCCTGTCGTGGATGTTTCCAGCGTTTTCATCTTTGTTTTCCCATCGTGGATGTTTCTTTTGTTCCCGTGTTCACAATTAGTTTGTTTTTTTTGTTTAACTTCCAATAAAGCTGCATTTAGATCCTCACTCCTCGTCTGCTCCGTTCGTAACGTGCGCTTGAAATTTCTTCTGGTTCTGTCTTGCCACTCATTGTCACGTGTGTAAATAACGCTCACATAAACACTGTTCTTGATGAACAGTGTTCTCTGCCTCACATTACTTCAGGTGGATTAATCACGTGTTACAAAATTGTCTAAAAGTTATTGATATTTAGTTGAAAATGTACATAGTATTAATAACTAATGTTTATTTAGCAAGTTTAACAGAAACTGCCAAAAAAAGTTTATATAAAAAGAGGCTTGCCACATAGTTTTCTCATATAAAAAATAGCAGCGCTACTACATATAAATGTATAGTAACTAAAAAGGTTTGAATATCTTCCATAAACAACAAAATTGGCCAATAAATCTATTGATTTTAGCTCAAATGTACATAGTATTGCTAGCTAATAGTTATTTAGCAAGTTTCACCGAAAATTGCTTAAAAATAGAGGCTAGCTGCCTGTCCGATGAATGCTGATGGTCATGTAATTTTTTCCAGAAATAACTAGCGTTACTCCTACAAATAAATGCCTTTATTTACTAAGGTAAATGACTAAAACATTTTGACTTCCAATAGAAAATATTGACAACACGTTAAATAACTTGTCTTCCCTTAAAAGATTGCCTCAGTTGCCAATTTGAAGCAGTAAATCCAACACTGGATATAATCTCCTGGGATAGGCTCTCTGGCTCCGCCCAAGCAAATGAAGGATGAGGATGATGATGATGATGACGATACATTTATTATTCATGGCCTGTAACCTCTTAACTAATCATATGTGCTTTTAGCTTATATTGTCATTATCAGAAATAAAATCTGTGATTGGATGGCGAAGATATTGAGACAGGAACCATGGGAATAATTGTTCCAACTTTGAATGCTCCAGCTGGAAAGGGTTAAGGTAGGTTGTGGATGTATTATATATTGATATTTAATTGACCAAATTTGCACATCGCAAATATTTTTTAGTAAATGCAATTATAGAAATACACCAATAAGCCACAACATTAAAAGCACCTGCCTAATGTTATGTAAATCCCCCTCCTGCTGCCAAAACAGCACCAACCCGCATCTCAGAATAGTATTCAGAGATGATATTACGACCACATTTCTCACCACATTTGTACAGAGTGGTTATCTGAGTTACCATAGACTTTGTCAGTTCAAACCAGTCTGGTCATTCTCTGTTGATTCCAGCTGTTCAGCAATTTATTTCTGCTCACATAATTACATAATTTTAGTGGCAAATCAATATTTTATGTAAATGTATTCAGGTATTTGGTTAGTGGCCATGTAATAAGCTGTTGTTATTGTAAAATAAACCCTTTCAGGCTGATAGAAGAGTCTACGATTTGCATCAGGGTCCTGATTAACCTGTTTGGGTTTACTGTGCAATAACATCCGGCTGACTGTACATTATCATGTACATGTCCACTTGTGCAAGATACACAACAAGAATTGCAATGTGCAAGTCATTAATAGTTTGTATGTCGAAGGAAATCACACATTAGTAAGTTAGTATTGTAATTATATCTACCAGATTACTTGTTTGAGGTTATTTTGTCTGGAATTACCAGATCCACAAAGTATTAAGTAAATAATGTGGAAATTATATTTATTTATTTATTAACACTCACATTCCTGTTCTGAAAACTTGTAAAATGAAAATCTAAAGTTAAATGTTTCAATTTGCACTCACAGACAATAATTAAAAAACAGTGTTCTGAATTCAAAGTTGCACATAAATAGTCACAAATGTGTTAATGGCATTCAAGTAAGTACAATGATAAACATAAACTTACATTACGCATTTAATTTTGTACTTTTGTAGTTCAGTTTCACAGTACAAACATAAGTTGACACATAACATCACAAATCTGGTGCTGTAAACCTGTTGCAAAACTCACTTGTGCACCAGCAGGTTGAGGTGAATCGTGTCCATCAATGAATACGGATGAGCATAGAAATACATCTCCTCTTTGACTTCAATCTCTTAAAAAAAATCAGGTTTATCGCTTCTCTATCCCTTCTCGGTTGTGTGAAACGTGTCTCTCATGCACTCTCATGAACTCGCACAGGTGAGTAACTGTTGGTGAAGTAAAAAATAATAAATAACATTTCAGTTTGTTTCTCACCAAAACTTATGCCTTCAGAAAATGACTTTTGGTCCGTATAAAAAAATAAATCTTAAGGCTAAAAGTAGCTCCTAACCTGAACATTTAGGAGCAACTCTTAAAAATTATGAGCGTGTAGCATTTCTAATTTTGGGACACTTAACATTTTTATCTAAGTGTTTTAACACTTAAAGTAGCTCATGAGGACTTCTAAATCCCTAAGAGTGAATCATAAACAATCCAACACATGGATCACAAAGTAAAACAAAGTATTTGAATATTATTATGAAATGTACCTTTAAAAAAAAAAATTATTGCCTAATTTGCAATTAAGTTAATCAACATAATAATATTATTAATATTTCCAGGGTTTGAAATAATTTTTTTGGCTGACCAGCCGCTGTGGCTGGTAGTTTCCAAGATCACTAGCCACTCAACATTTTTACTATAAAACATTCCTGATTCACAAAAAGGTAACTGGAGACTGTAACTGCATGCATTTGTTTGAACATTATTTGAGAATGATATTAGATTAGCAGGACACAGGCTTAAAGATTTAAGTCACCTTTAGAATATCTGTGTCATGGACAGTTAGAACAGTAGGAAAATCTGTCAATAATTTCTCCATAATTTTAATACATTTATTTTAAATTGGATTTGCCTATATGGAAGTTTAGCGTTGTTCTATATTGTTTAAAAGTGTCATTTGTAATGACAAGGCCATTACCACGAGAACATGGATGTCTCCTCATTACTGTGATTAGATTAATATAGATAGTCTTTTCCTAAAAAAATAAACTAACCTATAAAAAGCCTATTTGATATACAACCCGAATTTCGGAAAAGTTGGGATGTTTTTTAAATTTGAATAAAATTAAAAGTAAAAGACGTTCAAATCACATTAACCAATATTTTATTCACAATAGAACATAGATAACAGAACAAATGTTTAAGCTGAGAAATGTTACAATTTTATGCACAAAATGAGCTCATTTCAAATTTGATTCTACAGGTCTCAAAATAGTTGGGACGGGGGCATGTTTACCATGGTGTAACATCTCTTCTTTTCAAAACAGTTTGAAGACGTCTGGGCATCGAGGTTATGTGTGTCTGGAGTTTTGGTGTTGGAATTTGGTCCCATTCTTGCCTCATATAGGTTTCCAGCTGCTGTTGTGGTCGTCTTTGACGTATTTTTAGTTTAATGATGCACCAAATGTTCTCTATAGGTGACAGATCTCGACTGCAGGCAGGCCAATTCAGCACCCAGACTCTTCTATGACGAGTGTTAGCATACTAGAAATAGGTTATAAAAAAGGTGTAGGATTCCAGACCACATGTCAGTCTTCACAGCAAAGATGGTGGCAGTTCTCTGGGCATTAAGGTGGGTTGAAGATAATAAACAGAAGCATTCAGTCATATTTAGTGACTCGGCAGCAACTTTAGTTACAATTAAAGATACTAAAACGAAATCCAGACCTGATTTACTTGTGGAAATTATGCAGATGTTATGATTTTTGCTATATTCATGCATTGATAATGCCACTACAACTACTATTGCTACTACAGCCTGGAAATTAATAGTTGCATTGTTATTTATAAAATCTGCACACTGAATGTTTCGCTTTGGACAGGCATTCATAATTGCAGTATGTTGTTTGTCTTGGCATTCCTGATCAAGACTTCTAACTCATACATTTTATTCACAGCTTAATAGGAAAATGCTTGAATATGAAACAGAAGAATCAAGTTCAGAGTTCAGCGAGTATATGCCGGAATCAGAGGATCAATCAGAGTGTGACAGGTCAGAAAAGGAAGAGAGTTTAGCAAAAAATGTCAAACAGCAAAAGAAACGAAAGGTTCAGTCAAAAACATCAAGATCTAAACCATGTAAAAGAAAGCGTGTGACACGTTCTAGTTCCTTGTCTACCAGTGGAACCAAAGAATCCTCTTCATCTGTTGAAAATGACACCGGACATTCCTCTTCATCTGACGAACATGAGAGCGTGAATCCTCTTCACCTGATAATGCTAATGTGAAGGTCATGATGCTGAAGAAAACAGATGGTGGCAGACTATACAACAAAAAGTACTTCTGCTTGTTCTGCTCTAAATCATTCAGTAAAATGGCAGGATTTTGGAATCAAAGCACAAAGATAATAAGCCAGAGGTGGCAAGAGCAGTTGCATTTCCGAAAGGGTCTATAGAGCGAAGATTACAGCTGAGTTTATTGAGAAATAAAGGGAACCGTTGTCATAATACTCAGGTGATTAAAGAAGGAAAAGGACTGGTGATACCCCGACAGCAATCCATTGCACCAGTAACAGCAAGTGATTACTTGTACTGCGTAAACTGTGTGTAATGTTATAAAGTCGAGAGCACAACTAAAGCAAACACTGGTCACCATCTGGTGACTAATATTATATTATTTTCAATAAATCATCAACATCTAAATCTCTGTTAATTCTCAATAAGAACTTCTGTAGACGTCTGACAGAAATAAAGTCTGGTTAGTAATAAGTGAAGCTGGTAATGCTGTTTGTGGAGCTGTTGAGATCTTGAGAGATCTGTGAGTGTTTAATGTTCTGTTGGGATTTAAAGGGTTTCTGTTGTCTGAGTTTTGTGACCATTGTGCTAAATAATTGAGCCTGTGCTTCAGTCCAGCAGAAGAACAAGAAACTTTACAGATTTTCAACCATGCAAACTACATTTTAGCATAAATGTATAAAACTGTAAAACAATGAGAGAAAAACTGACGACGATACGTTGATGATATGTTATTCACGCTCATGTCGTGTGGGATAACAATTACTTTTATCCCAATCACAATTACTAATATTTATTTTTATTTTATTCAGTATCTAGGAGAAAGTGGTCTAAAGAGGAAATCCAGGCTGTGGAAAAAAACTGTGAAGGACAACATCCACTCTGGAAAGGTTCCTGGTAAAGCCCAATGCATGGAGTGCATTGAAACGTCACCAGCAGCACTTCAGGGGAGAAGTTGGGAGGGGGTGAAATTTTATGTTAAGAATCGTATTGATGCCTTAAAGCGAAAAATGATAAAGAAAAGATCCTTTACCTAGATGTTTTTTTTCCATATGTTTGTTGCAGGCAACAAGTGCAAAATGTGTTTCAAAACTCAAGTTAACACACTGACACGTTAAATAAATGTTCAAAAGTATTAAGAAATCGTAGATCCTTGTTTTTGTTGTAATTGCCCAAATGTCCAAACTTTTCTGGCGGTAGTTTATGGGGGTTGTACATCAAATGTCTTCTACTCAAAAGAATTCAGTGTGGTCCCAAAATTGTGACACACTTGCATTTAAAAAAATAAATACATAAATATAGATGGATAGACAGACAGATATAAAGACATACAGATTGACAGATAATACAGTTTTGTGTTAGTTTGAGGATTCACAAAAAGACAGAGTAAACGTCCTTGCACACTGTCCGAAATTCTCGCTCATTAAAAAATAAATACGACCTCACGTTTATCACATTTACACACACTGCCTCCCAAATTTTTGTCCGTCAATTCGGATCGGGTTAATTTTTCTGCTTTTTCACATACGCAGCAAAGTATTTTAGATGTGTTTTGTCAATTCACAGCCTCCAGGGCCGGACTGACCCAATAAACAAACTAAACATTTGTTTAGGGCCCTGTAATTGACCACCATCAATTATTTTATTTTTTACACATCAATTACTCTAATCAACAAAACACATAACCGAATCTTAGTATGTTTCGTTTCATATATTTTTCTAAATTTCTTAAACCTAATTTTGGAACTAGAATGGAGGATCTTAAATTGTGTGGGTGCGAGAGGATGATGCACGCTGCACTCTGCTGTTTCCATTTGTCAACTGCCAGGAGCAGTAACTATGGTAACAGACATCCAACCATCATGAAGCGAACGTACCCACCTGGATCAGAGAAATGCTGTTTTCCCGAATCAGACGATATTGCATGCCAGAAGCATGGCCTCTTTTAATATTGTTTACTAATTTTTCTGTGCTGGATTTTTTTCATAATTACAGCGGAAACAACTTAAAATTCTCCGTCATTTTGGGGCATACAGATAAGTGTAAGACATCATTAGAGACTATAAACGGTCCACTTTTATTTCTGTACACTCATAATAACAATGAAACATTGTGCTTTTGTAAAATAAAGAAAATAAAAAGGTGAGCTTTCAGCAGTCTCTGTGTTCACGAGCATATTTCCGAAACACGTCACAAAAATGAACTGAAACTCCACGAATACTTATCACATAAACATGAAACATATGTCTAAAGAAAGCATAATATGTCTACTTTTAAATAAACCAATTCAAATTTAAATAAATTTATTTTGGATCAAATAAAGCAGCCTTGGTGAGCAGAAGAGACTTCTTTTAAAAACATTAAAACATCTTACTAA
The DNA here is from genome assembly GCA_032164185.1 of Moxostoma hubbsi. Lineage (NCBI taxonomy): Eukaryota > Metazoa > Chordata > Actinopteri > Cypriniformes > Catostomidae > Moxostoma > Moxostoma hubbsi. The sequence goes on along the minus strand of JAVLUX010000002.1, from coordinate 66,648,209 downwards.
TGACTATATTGTTATGTATGAATGAGTGATCAGGATGGTTTTCACATCATTTTGTAGCAAAAACACTAGGCTACAAGATCCAGTTCTCAAAAGTCTTGTGAACAAATGTTTAGTATGTGTTATATGGCCTTATTTCAATTACTTAAAATTATTTTTTTTTCAAAAACCATGCATAAACGTTATTTTCTCAAAAACACAAACATGTACATACATGTTGCTCAGATATTATTGTAGCCCAGTTTGTGCTGAATACAATTTTATCAGACTTTAGCCATTAATATGTTTTTAAGCAACTGATAAAAGCACAGATGTCAAGGGATGTCAAAACTTCTCCAGGGCCCAAAATACCCTCAGACCCCAGAGGGTTAATCAATTTTTTGTTCAAAAGTATTTCGGGACAGGACCACAAACCACCTCCACCAATGACACTGCTAGTGAATGGCCCTACTGTTCTGGTAACATATTGGTAAAATTCCTTCTCTGAAATGAGAGCTTTTTTATTTAGAAAATATATAATTTCTCTTCTTTTTGGCTGGTTCAGAAACCTGTAGTGCCCCAAACACTATTTTTGTTTAGGGCCCCCAAAACCCTAGGGCCGGCCCTGACAGCCACCATACAAGCGAACGCCAAAAAAGAACTATTTAGGACATTTTTAGGATGACAAATAAGAAAAAACACAAATAGCAATATATTTTTCAACCCTGTTGAATGCCAGGCATGTGCTGTTTTAATCCAGAGTTGATTCCAGTATGCACAGATCATTATTCAGCAAACACAATGATACCCGTGCGGTCAATGTCTTATGAACATTTCCTGCTTGTCACACAACATGACGGTCTTATTTATCAAAATGTGGACCTTTTCAGATTCTCAGAGTTGAAGAAAAACAGATTCCTGTTAAACAGGAAGTGAGGTGAGGCTGTTGTCACTGCGTACAAATGGTCTATTCAAATACAAGAGTTCATGGGAATTAGTGAATTGTAAAATAAAATAAAAATCCATAAAAATATAAATATAAACAATTCTCCCTTTTAAACAACTCTTGAATGATTATCTAAACTTAATCTTTATTGTTAATCTGGTACAGGTTTAAATTTGCATTAAAAATAGATCATCTACAGATAACTCATAATAGCGCCACTCGGTGGTGGTTTGTGGTAAGACACAATGGGGACGTCCCCACCAGAATAGAAAAACCTTGAATTCTTGGGTGAGAATGAGATCGCTAAACCCTTCCCCTTTGTCTTTGGCTTCAGAGTCAACAGTCAGTGCCATCAAGACTTTGTTGGTGTCAAAAGACTCTCCTTGGTGCTGTGGACGCATGCTTTAAACTTTTTTATATTTTGAACAGTAATTTCCCAAAGCAGTGTGCACCAGTGTGGGAGTTTCAGCAGACCGTTGTCTACAACTCCCAGGAACAGAGTCCATTTCAATAAGACTTCTGTGTGGTTATTTGTCATGCTAAGCAGTACTGAAACCATAACATTTGTTATGCAAGTTTGTATGAAGTTGTCAAACCGACCTTAATAATATTTTATACATATATTTTTGATGCTCCGCTATCTTCACCAGCTGGTTGCAGACTTAAATTTGACCAAGCTGATAACCACCATAGATAGATAGATAGATAGAAAGCCCTAGGCTATTATTTTTAGGCCCACATTATTATTATTATTATCATCAGTAGCGGTAGGTAGGCCTATTATCATTACTAGGCTATTGTTATAATTGGCAGTAGCACCAGACTTCTAATGTGAGCTTGCAGGCATTATTATTATTATTATTATTATTATGAGTAGTAGTAGGCCTATCATCATTACTAGGCTATTGCTATATAATTATATGAGGTTACATGCTTTATTGTTGTTGTTGTTGTTATAATAATAATAATAATAATTATTATTATTATTCAGTAGGCCTATTATCATTACTAGGCTATTGCTATAATTGGGAATTGGCACCAGACCTCTGATATTAATTTATGCTTTATTATTGTTATTAATATTAGGCCTAATAGTAGGCATCATCTGCATTTTTTACAGAAGCTTGCAGGTAGGTGATGTTAATGTGAGACCTGAGCCTGCTTTGCCTTGCAAAGATCCTCAATTCTTGGCTCAATGTTTGATAAACATAGCCTCAAATTACTCTTGTGATTCAAACGATGTAAACTATTTTAATATACACTTAACACAGCGGGTACAATCGGTGTATTTCTCAGACCACTTACAGCAAAATAAAAAAATACAAAATGGTAGAAACTCACCTATAAAGCTCATCTTACTCTACTGATCCACTTCATTCCATCAAAAATGGTTTAGTTACACTGTAAAGGGTCCATATAATCCAATTCAACGAAGTATTTGGTCCATAACACATTTATATATCAATAAACACCCACGTAGTATAGACGTAGCATTTCGAGCTAACCGACAGAGCTAACACAACTTTGACGCATTCTTTGATGAAGCTACCTTGAACATGTAAACATTACAGATATTTTTATGTCAAAATGGTCGCTGACCCCTGAACTTTAGATGGACAGGTCATTTGAGCCAGTCGGTGCATGATAGAGATGTGACCAGGCATCAAAAGCCAAGGAGTGCCAACGATGAAGAATGGTCCCTCCCTCTCTTTGATTGACAGAAAATATACACAGTTACGTGGATCCATGCAAATGACGGTATTTTCTGATAGCCAATGAATTTCTGTAAAGATTGATATGCCGTTTTAGTGGGAGGATTCAACCTGGCACGCGTAAAGTTAATGCGCAAACTAACATAGTGACTCATGCGCCCCGTGCGCAAAAGACCATTGAAAGCGCGTTTGGAGTGAGCGAAGGTTGCAGAAGAATTGTGTGGAAGTGAGGTTTCAACCATTGACTCAAAGGATATGTTTTTGGGTGGTGGAGACGCCACTCTCGACAAGTAAGTGTTTTATTATATTATACAACATATTTTACTGCATATACTGAGGTAACGTTATGTGTTTGTTTTGAGGTGTACTTGCCAGCTTATGTCGTGTGTTATGTCGTGTGTGTGTGTGTTCATGTGCGCTCATGGACCGTGTATCTGTGTGTTCATGTACAGGTTTATATATATATATATATATATATTTGTGTGTGTGTGTGCTTATGAACTGGTGTATAAGCCTGGTTGTTTGTGTGCATGTTGTAACAGTCAAATCTGTTTACATGTTTTTTTTTCTGTTTGGTATGGTAATTGTACTACACACCTTGAGGGGGCAACCAGGAGTAATACTCTCAGGTATAAAACAGATGTAGAGAGTAGAAGTAGTAGATTTGTAATGGAGGAATAAGCATGCCTTATGAATCCAAACGATCAATAGTCCTGATTGGGAAACCTAAGAGTTTGATGCTCAATTGGAAGTAAGCATTGTTTATTTTCTTATGTTGTCTGGTTGATGTATGAATAGTTATTTTCCAAATGTGATGATTTTGTTTTTTGTAGAAGGACTTCACATTCTGGGGGGGTTTGTCCTTATGTCACTCATGCCTGTTTGGATGGTTGTTTGAAATTCTATGGAGGAGGTTAGAGGCCATGTGACTGACTGCTGCGGATCCTGAAATTGGAATACACCCGCAAAGCTGTGGATTATGAAGCTGAATTATAACACTTATGTGATTTTGAATCAACACGGAGTTTGCCACTGTGAAGAATTCTTGGATCTGAACTTTCATGGACAGTGAGTTATATAATCTGGTCAAACTTTCCACATGATTATCTTTGGCATCGTCTCCTTCGTCATTATCATCATTCCAAAACAGATAAGACTTTCATTTATATGTTACGGGTTACTGAATGGAAAAATCTGTAAGATCTTTTGTGTCTATGTAAAGGGTTGTGAAAGATAAAAGAAGGCAATGAATGAGAAGTATTTATTTATTATTTTCTGCATGTCACAGATTGGTTAAGAGTGGTAATAACATTTCCAGTGTACCCCAAACAACATATAGTTAGTGAAACCCACCCTATAAAATAACAGATTTATAACTAATTCTCTTGTGAGGTTGAGGAAGCAGTTATAATGTGTTTCTGTTTATATGAGTGTGAATACAGAAACAGTGTAAATGTTTTGTAAATTACTTATTTCTTTGTTTTTGCTTTATAACACAGACCATCATCTGAAAATGAATCAGATGAAGTCTGGGAGCCAGGCAGCAAAGAGAAAAATACTGAGGCTGAGGGCCATAATGACAGTACCTCATCAGGAGAGGAGCCCCATCCTCCACCTTCCCAGAGAGGTTCAGCCAGCAAAAGACCAAGAGACAGAGGACGGGGGAGGGGGAGAGGCAGAAGCAGTCAAGTGGAAATGTCCTCTACCACTGCTGAAGATGGATGGAATGATGTTGACATTCCAGACGTGACACCACCACAGCCTACCTTCAGACCCACCAATTCACCAGGACCCCTGCTCATTCGTATGGCTACATATACAGTTCTCCAACTCTTCCAGCTTTTTTTTACAAACACACTGTTACAGACAGTAATTCAAAGGCAAAGGACAGGTACCCATGCACCAGAAGGCCTTTAGGGAGACACTCGTTGATGAGCTGGCAGCAGCAGCTGGCAGACCTGCTCCACCACCCACTCCACGCACAGCACATCACAAGCCTGTGCACATCTGTGGACACAACACTGCAGGTCGTCTGAGGTGCAGACAGTGCCAGGCAAAGACACCAGTCAAGTGCTCCTCCTGCGATACACCTTTGTAAAGTAATTTGTAAATAGTTGTGTAATCTTTTTTTTATATATTTATAGTGAGTTCTAATATTAAAGTGTTTTAATTCAATAGAACTTGTTTTGTCTCTTTATTTGTAGAATGTTTGTTTTCAAGAATTGAAAAAAAAACACTAATGTGTTTATGCTTCAGTTACTATGTGTCAGCAATAATTGGCAGTGAATCTGAATGAGGAATATATTAGCTCTAAGTGTAACCTTTCATTAGAGCCCAAAATTATGACTATACAGTAAAGCATTCAAGAATAGCATCATTTTATGTGTCTGTGGTTACAAAGGGTCATTTGGAGTCTCCAAGTGGCCTTTTTGGAAAGCGCCTATACATACACTTAGATAAACATGTGTAAAACACTCATTTTCTAATGTATTGTTATCAAATTTTAAATTGGGTTTGGTAAGGCTTCATGCTGTGATCTAATTGTGTTTTCCAGCTAATACCTCCCAGCTGTAGTTATCTGCAGGCATCTTTTTACAAAAAAAAATGTAGGCGGAATATTTATTTCCCCTTTTTGAGTGTGTTCAAAGTTCTGTTACTCTATACAAGTAAGACTTACAGTGACTTACAAACCTTAAAGCCTCCCCTTTCAAAAGAGACCAAAAGCAAGCATATACTCCAAAGGGTTCAAGAACAGCATGCATTTTAATTTGGGTAGGCCTTTTTTAGGCGTTTTTGGCAAATATTGCAGGATGTTTAAAAGGTTAAAGTACGCCGCAAATTGTTTTCTCATTGCTTACAGGTGCTCAGACGCTGATTGAAATAGGGAGGAGAAATCGTGTGACGTGCCTGCATCAGTGATAAAGTCTGCAATGCTGGGGAACATGTCGCAGTTCCCTCAACTGATGCGGCCATGCCAGAGGTCTAGTTTTTGTGTGAAGGCGTGCACTTTGTCTGCGAGGAGCAAAATATGAGTTTCGCGGCCTTGCAAAGACAGGTTGAGGCCATTCAAGCGGTCAAATATATCGACCAAATAGGACAGAGATGCAAGCCACATAGTGTCATCCAGATGCTTCACCAGATCTGATTTGATTTCTGTCAAAAACCACTTCACCTCCTCTCGCAGCTCATACAACAGCTGTAACACCCGCCCCCTGGAGAGCCAGCGAACTTCAGTGTGCAGAAGCAGCTGTTCGTGCCCTGACCCCATCTCCTGGCAGAGGACCCCAAACAAGCGAGAGTTTAGCGGCCGTGATTTCATGAGATTTATTATTTTCACGGATTGGTTCAGCACGGAGTCAAAGAGAACCGGCATTTTTTTAGCAGCTAGTGCTTCGCGATGGACCATGCAATGTGTCCATTTCACAAGTGGAGCTACTTGCTGAACGCGAGCAGCTAGGCCACGCTCACGCCCCGTCATTGCCTGCGCACCATCCGTGCATAGGCCAACGCATCGGTCCCAAGCCAAACCATTCTCCAAATACCACAAAAGTCTCCAAAAACACCAGTAAAAGTCGCTGGATTTGTCGCTTTTGACAAAAAAAAAGTCGCCAGAAGGATGATTTGTTTGTGTTATAATCAGTGCTTGAAGTGGGGGAAAAGGTGGCGGTACTCTCTTTGCATTGGCAAATCATGACATTTTTACAGTGAAAAACAAAACTTGGGAGATATTGCTGTTACAACAATTTATTGTTATTTATTTATTAACAACATAAATGTATTTAAACATGTTTGTGTGTGCGTGGCTGCGTGTGAGCATTTCACAAAAACTAAAGGAAAGCTTTAACTGTAGCCTATTAGGACTAGTTTATTCATATTCATATATATATATATATAAATACGACCTCACATTTTATACGTTTGCAGCCTCTGAAACTTCCGTCCTTCATAAAAATTAATTCGGATGGTTCGATTTTCTGCATTTTTCGCATCCGTAGCAAATATTTTGAGGGGTTTTGACAATAGAGAGCCACCAAATGACGAATATGAAAAAATGAATACGACAGTTTTGACTAAACTTTTGAGGCTTGCGCAGCTTCTCGAGGAGAAATCAAACAAATGAGCGCCGTTTTCTAAAGTCTATGAGCGCAGCACACACAAATAAACTATATTGACATACTGCAGTTAAATTTTAAAATGTGTTGTTTTTATATTTATAACATTTGACTACAGTTCACTGTAGTAAATTAATCACTTAATTTACCATCTCCTCACGATTGAAAATGTGACACTGTTTTCATATGACAGTTCAACAAACAAGTTAATAATATTAAGTCACTTACATTTTAGACGAAATAATGACTGTTCTGGTCTATTTTAGCAGCGAAAATAGATCCGATGAATCCAAACAAAGATCACAGCCATAGCGCATCTCACAGCAACACTCAATCGTGTTTTGAACGAATCCGTTGAGTCATAGATTCAATGACCCATTCACAAACATCTGGCTGCGGCCCAAGTCGCCTACTTATACTACGACCTAAAAGTATGTACTCTTTTTTTTGAAGAAAAAGTACATACTTTTGAGTGTGTAGCAAAAGAGTATGCACGTTCTGGGACATACTACGAAGACGTCATGCAATGGAAGAGAACGTGGTTGCCTAGTTACGCACACCGCGACAGTTAAACAAACATTCTACATTCCATTCATTCACAAATTGAGGACATTCTAAAATGCTTAACGTGAAAAACGCTTAACGTGGCTTACTGTACTAAGACAGTGATATTAAAAGACCAAACTCAGTACACATCATATTAATAAACCATACAATGTATAAAAAAATAAGATGAGCCCAGAATATGAACGCAGCGCGTTTAATTACACGTTAAGCATTTTCCTCCCATAGAAAACCATAAGAAAACGCTGTGGAGTAAAAAAAAAAAAACGTTTCCTCTTCAACGCCCTTTTGTGAACACGCCCCTTTTTAGAGCACATGGTTGCCTACAACCAATCACAAATCTTTGTTTTTGAATGTCCAATCACCACACAATCTTTTGAAATGCATGTAACTGTCATCTGTAGGTATAAATAAGACACCACACTGACACCACAACCTGTCATTTGTGCAGTTGCCTTGCTAGAGTCGCTGTATAGGTCATTCAGTTGCATTCAGATTTTTGGAATCGAAATTTCTTTATAAAAAGCCTTTTTAAAGGCTACAACTCATTTTCACTGGTGTCATACTAATTACCAGGGTATTCTTAATATACATATATTATATAATATTATATTATAGTATATTATATTATAGTATAGTATATTATATTTTGTTGTATTTGTTTGTTTTGTCTTTTTTCCCCCTTTGTTGTATATTCACATCGACACAGGTGAATAAAAAAAATGACTTTAATGCAAAAACAGTCAGAGTTTACACTTAAAGAAGCAGAAGCAATTCTAGATGATGTTGAAAAATACAAGGAGTTAATTTCCAGCGAACCACCATTACATCCAAAGGGTGGTGATGTGTTCCTTTACACAAGTTCACAGTCAGATAAACCTAACATGGACTTTAGGTTTGATCAAATGATGTGGAAGCAGAAGGGTTCAAATTATCACAACATTAGAAAGTATGGGGGAAGAGTTTTGAAACGCTACTATCACATTAGAGCTGGTGAATGTGAAAAAGGCACCTCCTCAGAATTCAGGAAGTGCATTTACTCTCTTGTTAATGAGGAAAAAAATTCCTATTTGATTCATTACCTGGGAAATGAGACCGTATATGTACCACGAAAGCATGGAAATGCCAAAACGGACAGTGTTTATTCCCTCCAAAAAAGAAGTTTTCTCTGACATACTTTTAAACGATCACGGTCAAGCCCCGTCAAACATCTACAAAACTGTCCTTGCTAAAACATGCAGTGTTAATCTGGAGCACATGGCAGTAAACACACCACGAAACCTTAAACAAGTCCAGAACACAGTATATGCACAACGATGCAACCAACAAATATCACGAGATGAACTGTTTAGTTTGCATGAATTGGCATACGAACTACCAGGTTTCATATGGAACATTACAACATTCCCGGACCTTCTTGTTTATGCTGGCATGACAGACATTGTTGATTTGGCACGTGCAAACTTAGATAAATCAGTGAGGTTTGAGTACCCACAAATGATAAGTTATGACACAACATTTCAAATGGGGGATTTTTATGTGTCTGTGCTGGCTATGAGAAACACTGCACTGGTCAATGACCCAGTGTATCCAGTTGGCTTCATGCTACATGAACGTAAATTCATGCAACACCATGAGAAATTTCTGACTGAGATTTTTGGAAAGCTGGGAATGGACTCAAAAAAATACCAAAAGATACCAGTGACAGTTGACAGGGAGAAAGGAATTGTAGGTGCTTAGAAAAAAAACTTTACCAATCTAAGTGCAGTGTTCTGCCGCAACCACATCTTACGAGATGTGGAATATTGGGTTAAGACACATGGGGGGAAAAGGGATGATGTGAAGGTCCTAAAAGACCATGTTGAGCAGCTCATTGATTCCTCCTGTCCAGATGAGTTTGATGCCGCTATGATGCCTTCGGAAAAGTATGGTCAGAAAGATTCCTCTGCTACTTTGACCATCACCTGAAAGCAGACATTTGTGAAAACATGGCAGCATACTACACCAAACAATTCTGTGCATTTAAAGACAAAACACCAACAAACAATATAAGTGAGAGCATCAACAAAATGATAAAATCCCAAAACAAATGGCGAGAACTTCCAGTGGACGCAATGGTGCTCTCACTGTACTACATGCAGTCATACTTTTTATTTGAATTTCAGAGGGCAAAATGTGGCTTGGGAAATTATGCAATGAAGCAGAACCTTAGTGTAGCAGTGACGGATGTGAAAATGCCCCCTTTTCTTCCTTTGGAAGAAATCATCAAAAGGATCAAGACCAACACAGAAAATGAGCCGTCCAAAGTTGAAGGAGTTAAACTTCTGTCTTCTCAGACATCTTTCGCCAAGACAGTCATTGAAATGGGTCTGGTGAGTCTAAATCCATCATTGAGAGTGTTTGTCGTGAAAAGTCCCTCAAACGAATCAGTACATGTAGTTCGAAATACTGCAAATGGTGCATTATGCTCTTGTCCCAGCACTGGAAAATGCTACCACATTTTTGCAGTAGAAATGGCTACGGGGCTTCACTTTGCTACAATTCGAACATACAGCCTCTCAGTGATGCGGAAGAGAGGGAGAGGCAATGAAACAAAATCGGGCCGGAAAAAACCCAGAACAAAAGATTATGATTATTTGGTGAACCCGGCACCAGACTCTTTACTGTCTTCATTGCCTGACTCTCTGGTAGACAACATTCCACAAATTCCAATGGATGCTGAAAAGGAGGACAAAACAAAAGATCAAAATAAATGTTCCGATACAGCTGCTCTGTCTAAGGAGCCACCACAGACTGATGCTGGGAAAGATACTTGCCAGTTTGGGTGCTCATATGAATCCGCCTCTTTGGTGGACAGCATGCCATCAATTTCTTTGAATGCTGAAAATAAAAAAAATACAGAGCAGGAGTGTTCTGATAAAGCTACATTGTCAAACGTGCCATCACGACCAGGTGCTGAAAAAGAGGACAACACTTACCAGTTTTGGCTTTCAAATGGCGACAGTCTGCCTCTAGAACCACATCTTTCCAGAGTATCCACACCAAACAGTGCAGGGGATTCATTTGCTCCTTGGATGGGCATCAATGACATTCATGACTGGGCAAAGGTCTCTCCCAAAAGCCAATGTCTTTCTCCAATGACCTGGCTTGAAGGGGAAACAATTGAGCAGGCAATTAATGTCTTCATTCACCAACAAAAAAAAAGTCAGACTCAATTCTATGTGTACCCACATACCTTTACCAGCTAGCTGCACTAGAAGACTTTACTCCAATTTTGCAGTTTTGTGCTGCAAAAAAAGCTCTAAATTATGATCTAATCATAATACCCTTCAACACTGACATTACTGGCCGTGGTTATCACTGGGTTCTTGCCACTGTAAATTTCAGAGAGCGAGAGATCTCAGTGTTCAATTCAATCCACAGTCTTAAAACTTTGAAGCATGCTGCTCCAAAACTAATGAAAGTAGTAGCTTGCATGTACACTTCAGCAACAGAAAACTTTCAGGCTTCTGACTGGAAAACTTCAGATGTGGTGAATACTCCACAACAAGGAAATGGGTATGACTGCGGTGTCTTCGCTGTAGTGAATGCTTGTGCTATCATTGACAACACACCATTAGGTCCAGTCAACAGTGTCAAGGCAAGAATGTGGATTCATACCCTTATTGAACAGTATGAGCCTCCAAAGGTCAGAAGGGCGGGACTCTCACACGAAAAACTGGAATGCTTTAAAAAAGAAGTACAGACATATGAGGCAGTCACACAAACAGTACATGTAAGCAAAGCAGATTACACTGGTACCTTGAAAAGACAACACCCAAACAGCAAAGACTGGACTCTCTGTTTAACCTCAACGTGTAAGGGTGACCCAAAGCACAGAGATGACTATATCTTGTGCATTATTTGCAGACGGTGGTTCCACCTTAAATGCACACCATCAGCTGACCGGTTAGTTGTTGCTTGCACTAATTATCATAAATGTCTTATGTGCTGTTCCTGAGGCAACAAATTTGAAACAACACAATGAAATGTGTTAACACTGTGAATGAAATAGTGCAGGTTTCATGATCAATAAAACTGATAGTGAACTGTTGCAAATACCCCAGAAAGAAAAAATATACTATAAAATATATATTATATTATTCCACAAATATATATATATATAAATATTATATTTATAAATATTATATAAACATATATATTATCATTATTATTCCACACATATAGATGTGGTTTGGAATTGGTAAAATGTGCTTGGGGGAAAAATGTGATCAGAAAATCATAAATAATATATATGCACGCAGTATACAGATAGATAGAATAGATAATTTATACCATTTTCATATGTGTGTTGTGTGTGTGTGTGTACACAGCCAGGCTCCATCACCACCCAATCACGAAGATCACCTGAATACTATAACCTGCACCTGCACATCATCTCCTCATCATCACAGGCAGTGTAAAAGCACACACCTCACTCTGGCACTTCCTCTGGTCTTGTTTTGAGCTAGGACTCACTTACCTGTTGTTCCTGCTAAAACCAAGTATATGTTACCTCCATTGTCTTCCTGGTCCTCCATGTCTCCTGTCCTGTAACTCCGCTACTCGCCGGTTCCCTCGTGTGTGTGTGTGTGTGTGTGTGTGTGTGTGTGTGTGTGTGCGCGCGCGCGCTCCGTCTGTCATCCACGATCTCCTCCAACAAAATAAACTGTCAGTATTCACTCTGGTTACATTCACGTTTAATGAGAAATTTAGCTCATTGCTTTAACTCTGTTACTTATACACATTTATCAATGGGTGTCCAGCCACATCGCATTTTCTATAATGGATATGGTAAGAAAATAATTAAACGCATTGCGTTCATATTCTGGGCTCATCTTATTTTTTTATACATTGTATGGTTTATTAATATGATGTGTACTGAGTTTGGTCTTTTAATATCACTGTCTTAGTACAGTAAGCCACGTTAAGCGTTTTTCACATTAAGCGTTTTAGAATGTCCCACAAATTGTCGTTGGCAATGCGCCAGTTAATGAGGCGCTCAGTGTCTTCATCGGACCCTACAAGATAAACACGGTACTTGATTCTGACCGGAAATAGTAGACCATCCGGGTATCTTTGGAACACTCATTTCAACATACTACGATTTGGGACGTACTAATTCTATTTTCGAATACTATTTAGGACGGATAGTATGCGAATTGGGACGCAGCATGTCTGATTCTTGATGAATCGGCCGTTTGAACGAATCGTTTGAATGAACGACTCAATGACTCGCTTAATAAAACCGCTTATCACCTGCATTTGCGCTCACTATCGACAAACCAATCAAATTTGTTCAAAACTTTTTTTAAAATCAGTCCAAACACATTTTAATTTTCATTCAGGAGTTATGTATATACAAAACTATAACTTTTTATGACAGTAGTTTAGTGATAAAAATGTTTTGCAAATTTTTTTTTTTTTTCAGTTTTTTTCCCCTCCCATCCTGTAGCCGTGTGGGGCGCGCCCCACCGGTTGAGAACCACTGGGTTAGACAATCAACCCATAGTGTTGGTCATAATAACCCACGGTTGGGTTTCTCCATATTTGACCCACCACTTGAGATGGTCTGAGATCATTTGCAGTGTTCTCATGGACGACTCTTATCTTGCAGTTGCAAACATGTTCAGATGACTGAAACAGCAGAAACAGTGAACACTTTTTCTCTTTCAGTCATACAGCATTACTGGATGCATCGTGCGGTTTATTATTTGACCATTGATACAGAATTCATGCAAGTGTTTTTCATCAGGCTTCTGTGTTGTGGAAGATATTCCCATGCGTTTGGTTTGTTCCTGATGGTTGGGCATTGTCCAACACCGCTCTCTAAATAAACCTGTTTCAGTTGACCATGAAAGTCACAAGCCCCCCACAAAGATACATTAAACAATACTTTTAAAAGGACCAGGAGATGTTTGTTTGACTACTGTCAGATCGGTTTTAAAGAATATTGTAGACTGCCATTAAACAAAACTGCTTTATTTGCCAGTTCATTATTTCCAATCCATTGTGTCAGTCTCGCTGAAATCTATACAAATAAGACCTTAATAGAGATCAATATTTTTACCAGATTACTGACAAATCAGTTTATTAACTTCCTTGTTTGCACTAGAACAATAAACTCTTTTAAAGGAGTCCGTGGGCGGCTCTTAAAAGAGCCTTTGGGTGCAGCTGAAAGCTTGATCACACTTTACTTGGAGCTGGTGTACTTGGTGACGGCCTTGGTGCCCTCAGACACGGCGTGTTTGGCCAGTTCACCGGGCAGCAGCAGCCGCACGGCGGTCTGGATCTCTCTCGAGGTGATGGTGGAGCGCTTGTTGTAGTGAGCGAGACGAGACGACTCACCGGCGATGCGCTCGAAGATGTCGTTGACGAAGGAGTTCATGATGCCCATCGCCTTGGAGGAGATCCCGGTGTCAGGATGGACCTGCTTCAGGACTTTGTACACGTAGATAGCGTAACTCTCCTTCCTGGACCTCTTGCGCTTCTTTCCTCCCTTACCGGCGGCCTTCGTGACGGCCTTCTTGGATCCCTTCTTCGGGGCGGACTTCGCTGGTTCAGGCATGATGATGTAACGAGTCAATTACAAAGTTCAATGAAAACTGATCAACGCACAGCGGCAGAATTATCCCCTCCTCTATGCTAATTTACCAAGCAGTCGATGCGCACCTCTGATTGGGTGTTTTATTGGCCACACCCATTACATGATTTCATTGGTCAGCTACAAGTGTGACGGGTGGAAAAATAACCAATCAGAGGCTTCCACATGAAAGTCCCACATATCATGTTTGAAAATCACCCTCGAGATTCAGTTAGTTTTCCCGCTCATTTTGTGAAATTGTTTTATTGAAGTAGATTCAATACTGTGCACAGATAATATTTATTTTCCACAACACTTCAATGCTTGAGACAAAGCTTTCACCATAAAAACATCACAGTTTACCAAAATACATTTCAAAGTCACAATGTATATTTTCGCATGTCCTGCATCATCATCCGTTTGAATTGTTGGCAGCATTTGTCCCCCACCCAAATGATAGTTAAAACGCGTTATCTAAGGAAATACAAACTAAAACGTGACTCAAACAGCACAGACTTTGGGTATCAGTTTCGGTTAGAGATACTTTTCTAAATTTCAGACATTGGCTCTTCGTGTGAGAGTGTGTGTGGCTCTTAAAAGAGCCGTTGGGTTTGTCTGTCGAGAATGAAGACGTTTATCCTCCGAAGCCGTACAGAGTTCGTCCCTGTCGTTTCAGCGCGTACACAACGTCCATGGCAGTGACGGTCTTTCTCTTGGCGTGCTCGGTGTAGGTGACGGCATCACGGATGACGTTCTCCAGGAACACCTTCAACACACCGCGAGTCTCCTCGTAGATGAGACCGGAGATACGCTTGACACCGCCGCGGCGAGCGAGACGACGGATGGCGGGTTTGGTGATTCCCTGGATGTTATCACGCAACACTTTGCGATGACGCTTAGCGCCTCCTTTCCCGAGTCCCTTTCCACCTTTTCCTCTTCCAGACATGATGACTATTACTCGATGAGCAATCGAAAATGAGCAAGAAATCTGCGGGTTACTGCATTTACATTTGCTTACAGGACCTGTTAGAAACACCACACTGAAGGCGGAGCCTAATTTACGTCACGATTTTTCCTTCTCACGGCGATTGTTGGGTGAGAATTAGTTTGTCAATGTCCAAATAATTATTTATAAAATAGAAACAAAAATTAACTACATGCACCGTAAATGTAAAACGTCATTGTGTTTTTTTTGTGCCGTTGGAGCAAATTGGGAAGCAATACTAATATTTCAACATTCACCGAGACAGTATTTTACACTGCAGTCATCCGTGCTCAAAACCCCGAAGTATGGAAACAAGTTTATTCTATCCATCAAATATGTTTCGCTTTAGTCGTCGAGTACATGCAACAAACCCACACTTGTGTACTTCAACTGTCCCGCCCCTTACTGAAACGCCTCAGGCAAGTGAAATCTTTGATCATTTTAGGCAGGGGCGAGTTTAATATTGTAACTTTATACAATTTCTCAACCACATTCTGTTGACAAAAACAATGATCCGATGTTTAGTAGAAGTGAAGTTTCATTATTGCAGCAATCTTTTATAGTTGCATAACAGAACGATGTAAACGCACGTTGGACTTTTAGTTATTGAAATATGTTCTCAGGGCAGCATTGCATCTTATTGGTTCTCTCAGTCGTCCAATTGTAATACTGCCCTCGGGGCACCGTACCATATCTCCATGCAACATTTGTTTGCTGCTCTTAGCGCATTTTTGTTTCGCAAGTAAGCAGGTATGTAAGTATCATAGTCATAAGTCATAAATTTTAAGTCATATTTACTGCTTCAGAAGAAATACATGTTTTTGTCTGTTGTCTAGTTTGGAAAACTTGACCAAGCCAAATGAACAGTAAGTTATTCTTATAATATATATATTTTTTCCTAATCTATGTTAGTCGTTTGCATCATCTGCATACATAATTCGCATATTTACATCTGACCAGGTAGAGCACATACTGGTACTTTTTTTAGTTGGTGTTTTTAGTACGATTGTACACATGGGCAATACAAGGTCCTGGGCCAGATGCAGCCCTTGGAGTGTTTCAATTACATTTATGTAATAGGCCCATGATGAGGCTGTAGCCTACCAAAAATCAGTGAAATGCTGGGGCTACTGTAACATGAAACATCATTGGCATGGCATTCAACACAACTAGGCTATGTATAAATTGTACAAAATGTGGTCCCTGACTTGCCTCATCATTGTACATGAGGCTAAAACGGTTGCACATATGCTCTAGCTGCCCATTTCAGGCTGGTGTGACATCACTAACTCACAGACAAGCACTTGAGACAGAGTACTGTAGGGAAGTTAGACTACATATTTTGATGTTTCTCAACAAAAAACATTAACAAATCGTCAAAAAAGTTGCTAGTCTATAAAATGGGAATTCTAGTCACCAGAGAAAAAAACTTAGTCGCTGAATAGGCTACGTGCACGTAACTAAGGAGTTCTACTTCCGCCGAGTGTACCTGTAAATCAAATAGACTGCTCCACTGACCACATTAAAAGAAAAAGATTATTAATCCCTTTACTAACAGTGTTTACAAGAAAAAAGTTGAGTTTTTACTAGCTATTTTAACAGTGTACAAAAATAAATAGTAGCTTACTTGAGTAGTCCATATAAATATATGACAAATAAGTTATGCTTCTCTTTTGTTTGTTTTTTTAAACATCTTGTTGCAGGTGGGGCTGAAGGACTCAATCCCTGTTGAGCTAGCCCATCACAGCTGTACATGTGTAGCTGGATCAGTGCTCTGTAACCATTGTGTGGCTCTACTTTTCCAGTCTGCACATTATTCTCAGCTAGACATTCCAGTTGTTCCACCAGTGCTGAGCTGTACGGAGAGTGAACAACAGTGGCACAAGCCAAGAACCCTGGCAAGTCTTGGAATAATGTAACAATAATTTCAATACTACATCTACACACACACACACATCACATACGCTCATCACTGCTTATGGCCTATATTCACAGGGTGTTAAACCAGGTCCTGTCGAGAAGATGGCTGTGATGTCTGCCAAACCAAAGCAGAGGACCATGGCCGAGGGAGTAAGGTGAGAATTTGGCTAGTAGTTAGTAATCTATTAATTAATTTGTTAGGCCTACTTTTCTCAATCAAATCAAGAAAACTCTAGTTTTGTTACTTGTAGTTATGAAGTGATGTATCTTACTGGTGTTTCTCAATTTGTTTCAAATAGGTCCACACTGTACAAAGCCATCAGTGGAGAGTTGCTGGACCTGTCCATTCTCAGAGTGTCAGAGATCTACATAGAGTTCACCCCTGTTTCTGCACCAACCATTTGTACAATGGGTATCACCTGTGAGGTGCCACTAGTGGAGTCTGCACTCGGTTTGGTACAAGCAGGCAGTCCCCTGTCATACCAACAACCCAAGCCAAGAAGTCGCCCTGTTGCTCACAATGACGCTCCACCATGCCCAGATTTGCCATTGGCTGGCTGCAGACTGGAGACATCATGCAGTATGTTTGTTTTCACTGAGCATCAACAGCTGCACTTCAAGTCACTTGAGGTTACCTGGGAGATGGCTAACAAAATAGAGGATGCAACTAGGAGTCAAAGTACATCAGCAGACTGGCATAGACTGAGAAAACCCAGACTCACTTCCTCACATTTTGGGGAAATATGCCATGCTAAACCATGCAGCTTAGATAAGATGGCAGACCGGCTGCTCAAAGGGGTCCGTCAGACAGCAGCAACGAAGAGGGGTCTGGAAATGGAAGCTGATGCCATCGAAGAGTACTGCAAGCTCAAGAGGGTGAACTACTACCCTTGTGGCTTCATTATACACCCAGACACTCCATGGCTAGGTACATCCCCAGATGGGGTTGTCTTTGACCCAACAGAAAGTAGGGGAGAGCGGGGTAAGTTGTCACATGGGTGAGTTGTCACACTGTTCATAACTCCAACACTAGAGGCTCTATCTCAAAAATCAAATAGCCACTTTGTGTGACTTCATCTTCTATTGTCAACTTCCTGTTCACATGTGGTCAAGATCACTCTAATCTGAGTTTAGCACAATTTTCTTATTTTTCTGCTTAAAAAGTAAAAAATTTGCACTTAACATTTTATGCAATACAACTTTGTAATGTATGAATGTTAAAAATAATTATTTTGCACAAAATAGAGGAGACAGTAGCAAGTCTTTTGATACTTTATCTAAAGTGCTGTGTTGAGCTAACCTTGAGATTTAGCCAAAATTAACACACATGTCAGTTTGGGGCAAGTTGTCTCACTTACTTTGGGGCAAGTTGTCACATGTGACAACTTGCCCCTGTACAAATAAACACATAGAACATGGTCAAAAAACATTGTGATATTGTAGGCTAATTTGTAATTGCAATAAGGTTTTTGAAGGAAGGAAGGAAGAAAGATGGTTCGAAATTGTCAACGAAAGACAGAGCATGGCAGTACACCACCTGACATAATGTTAAAGGCAGTCAGGCAGGTAAAGTTGCAGAACAAATCAATCAGAAGTACAGCGAAGGATTTTGACATAAATTACCGTACTCTGACTCGGTATTGTCAAAAGATTACCAGAGAAGAAATTGAAAGTCAGACAGCCATGCCAACAACAATGTTTGGTTATACAAAGCCACGGAAGATTTTTTCACCTGATTTGGAAAAGCAGCTTGCTGAGTATATTACTAGGTCAGCTGACATTTATTTTGATCTGTCGCCAAGTGAGGTCAGAAAGCTTGCCTACCAGTTTGCTGTGGCACACCAGCTGAAGTTTGCGCCTTTGTGGGCAGAAAAAGAAAAGGCCAGCAAAGAGTGGTTTACAGGCTTCTTAAAGAGGCATACAACACTGTCACAGAGAAAGCCAGAGGCTACTAGGATTGCCAGGGCAAGTAGCTTCAACAGAGAGAATGTTAATGCTTTCTTTGACAACTTAGAGAATGTGTTATGCAAATATAAGTTTGGACCAGGAGACATCTGGAATGTTGATGAAACTGGGGTCACCACTGTACATAAACCAGAGAAAGTGGTGGCCAGACGTGGATTCAAACAAGTAGGGTCACTGACCTCTGCTGAAAGGGGAACCCTTGTCACACTGGCCTGTGCCGTCTCAGCCACAGGGAATAGAATACCTCCATACTTTATTTTCCCCCGTGTCAACTTCCGCGATCATTTCCTGATCAACGGGCCACCTGGCAGCAAAGGAGGGGCAAATTCCTCTGGATGGATGAAAGACACGCACTTTGTTGACTTCCTGAAACATTTCAGTGAACATACAAAGTGCTCAAAGGAGAAGCCCTGTTTACTCCTTTTGGACAACCACGAGTCTCATCTGTCTATTGATGGACTCAATTATGCCAAAGAAAATGGCATAATCATGCTGTCATTCCCACCCCACTGCTCACATTGGCTCCAACCATTAGACAGGTCTGTCTACGGGCTGCTAAAGAGGCACATCAACAGCGCATGTGATGCCTGGATGAGGAACAACCCCGGGAAGACAATGTCAATTTATGACATTCCTGGGATTGTGGCAATTGCCTATCCCTTGGCTCCAACCCCCTTGAACATACAGGCTGGCTTTAGGGTGGCTGGGGTTCAACCTTACAACAGAGATGTATTTCTGGAAACCGAGTTTGCACCATCCTACGTCACAGATCGCCCCATTCAGAACCCTGCTCTGCCAGGCCCCAGCACCAACTCTGCTCTGCCAGGCCCCAGCACCAACCCTGCCCTGCCAGGCCCCAGCACTAACTCTTCTCTGCCAGGCCCCAGCACCAACTCTGCTCTGCCAGGCCCCAGCACCAACTCTTCTCTGCCAGGCCCCAGCACCAACTCTGCTCTGCCCAGTTATGCTTCTGCTATCACCAACTCACCCTTACCCAGCAATGCTATTGCTGACAGTGGGCTACCTACTCCAGAGGACATCCGGTCATATCCAAAAGCTGGCCCCCAATAAAATAAAATCAGAAATAAAAAAAAATAAAGAAAAATCTATATTCACAATTAAGTAGTTGTGTTCTTATTTTTAGATAATCTAGTGTGACAACTTAACCTCCGATGGGGCAAGTTGTCTCAAGTGCACACTCTCTATTCTACAGTCTACAACTCTATAATGAGATAAGATATGAAGATGTTATGACTACAACATATGTGCCCAAGACTTCCTTCTTTCATTTGGTATGACATTTATACCATTGTGATGTATGGTGCTCAGTAAATGTTAGACAGTGTGAAAAGTGTGACAACATACCCCGCTCTCCCCTACTGAATTCGGCCTTGTGGAAATAAAATGTCCAAATGTTAAGAGCTATGTGGATTATCCACATCTGAAAATGAAAGACGGCAACCTGGAATTGAAGCAGGGTCATGGCTACTACTGGCAGGTGCAGGGTCAGCTGCTCCTAACAGGGATGCAGTGGTGTGATTTTGTGGTGTTTGCGGAGGAAGACACCCTGATTCAAAGAATATACCGGGACAGTGGTGTGATGCAAAAAATAAGAGAGAGAGCAGACTTCTTATTTTTCTACACATACCTACATAAATATCTTCTGTAATAAAATGAATTATCAGTAAACAATAACTTCTAAGAACTGTCTTGTTCTTGTTTATCTCATTATAGTGTGAGGCCTTCAAGTGGGTTGTTTTAAGTCAATTTAAATTTGTCAAGTTACTAATCAGAATATATGTAGATACATGTATATATAAAATATATATATTACAAAATATATTTTACTCTAAAACTGCAAAAAAAAAAAAAAAAAAATGAAAGCTAAAAATCTTAAGTTGTGTTCCAAATTTTAGGTTGATATCTCATGAAAAATGATCTTTCAGTAAGATTTTAGTTGGGTGCAGTACCAAACTTTTTCACTAGATGGACAGCCGAGCTTCCTTACTGACCATATAAGGGCGCCTCCATTTTCATATATGTTTTGAGTGATCTGAACCATGTATTTCCATAATTTTCATACAATTTATGAAGTAGACATCCTATTCAGAAGTAGCATGGGTGGTTTGACAGTATCTGATTTGAATTCAACCTCTAATAAACGCATAAAAATAGCACATATGTGCGTTATAGCTCGCAGCCGCATCACAAATCGAGAATCCATAACATTTTTCTTTATATTTAAAACATTTTCAGACCTTTTTTTCTAATACGATTGAATTGGTGTTATCTTTTGAACTCTTGCCATGAAAACAAACTGAGGTTTCTACCAATCTTTCATGTTTATTGCTATGTCAAAATAAAGGTCTTAACACGCCTTACGAATATGAAATATTCTTGCTGCAAATTAATAAATTACTGCTCCTCTGTAATTTAAGATTGTAAGCTTTCAAATGATATATAGTTTGTCAATATTACTTTTGTAATTTAAGATTGTAAGCTTTCAAATGATATATAGTTTGTCAATATTACTTTAGGATTTTACTAAGATATTATTGTTTTAAAAATATAATGGTGACAGTCAAGGGGTTAAACTAATATTCAATGAGTCACACCCACTTGCGGGGAAATTAAACAACACAAAGGGAGACCAAGTTAGTATAGATTTCAAATAAAAAATGTATTAAAGTCAATAAATGTAAGCCAAAACTAAATTGTGGTATGAATCAGTATATTGTTTGTATAAAAAAAAATGAGGAAGAGGAGCAGCCAGCCATGAAGCAAACAGTCAGATTTCTACCTGGCTCTTTTGTTCTCTCCAGTCTTTGACCAGAGGTCCATTTTGATAGTTGCACAAGATACAAGCTACAGTGAAAAGTTGGCTAATGCTCCCTGAAATAGACAAAGGGATTACAGTGTCAAAAAGTTTGTTCTGCCTGATTAGCCTTTCAACATGAACTCGCAGCCGTGCGATTGACTGGGTCTCCAGGACGTCCTGTGTTGCCATTTGTTCCTTGTTGGAGCGGAAGGCAGGCCTGTGAAGTTTTCTTGGCACAAGGTTGTCAACCCTAAAGCCCTTGTCCACCATCACAGCCATGTCAGGGGACAGGAGAGGTATGATGCCCGACAATCTGAAGAGCTCACGGTCACTGATAGAGCCCCCAGAGTGCAGAAACAAATGTCAGAGGACCATGTGGTGCCATGCCAATCATGGCCTTGAAGGTACAGTGTGATTTGTAGTGCGAGTACACCTCACTCTGTAGCACAAATGAGGATGGAGTTTGGCACCGCAGTTCTGTGCAGTCAACAATGACCTGAGTGTCTGCATATTCCTTGAACTCAGGAGGTAGGTTGGCTGTGATTTCTTCAGGTGTCATCCAGATACAAACAGCTCCCAGTACACAGTAAAGAAAGTTGGCCCAGGTTGTGATGATCCTGCTGGCTGTTGTCCGATGGATGTTAAATCGGTGGCCAAGCTCTCTCTGTGTGCATCCGGTTGATAGATAATTTAAAAAAAGAAATAACTCATCTATGGGCAGCAACTTAGTTGATCTGTTCAATGTTGTCTTCTCTGCCACAGAGGCCGATGCTTCTCTTGCCACACTTGTCACACGGATCATCCTTGATGTTGCTGGTTCGATGAGCCTCCAGAATGCCATCAGGTGGTCATAAGAATGGAATCTTTTAAACAAAATACACAAAAATAACATTGTTGTTAGTCATGGTAGACTAATTTAGTTACACATTATCAATTATCTTAATTTTTACTTACTACATTTGTTTTACATGAAGAAAAGACAATGAAAGGTTGTGTCTACGCATCTGACTGAGTGCTGTAGGTACCACAAGTTTGGGCCTGATCATATCATTATGTTAGTCATAAATTACATTACTTTTACTTTTGATATTTGATGTACACTTGAAGAAAAATACTCTTCCTCTTGTAAGGTGTACTTTTAGTGGAG
This sequence comes from Moxostoma hubbsi, assembly GCA_032164185.1. Classification (NCBI taxonomy): domain Eukaryota; kingdom Metazoa; phylum Chordata; class Actinopteri; order Cypriniformes; family Catostomidae; genus Moxostoma; species Moxostoma hubbsi. Next base: position 66,625,442 of record JAVLUX010000002.1, on the reverse strand, counting down.
CAACATTTTACATGTGTAGTAGCCCATCTTTACTTTCACTAAAGTACATGACTTGCGTGCTTTTTTGTCCATCACTGTTAATATGGTACAAGACATCAGCTTCCTGCAATTCAAAACACCTTAATTAGGACTTACCTGGTATAAAATCGGATGTCCTCGTCCGATCCTGCAAAGCGCTTCAGTCCAAAACAACTCTGCAGCTGGAGAGCCTGAATTTGTAGTTCGAGCTCCTTTACTTTCTGGCGAAGTGTATCGTTTTCCTCAGCGAACTGATCTGCGATGATTGCTGTTGTAGGAGTAATACAGTAATCATGATCTGGTGCCAGGGTAGCCACCTCCATCTCTTCTTCTGAGTCGATGTCATGGACAGGAGGAGGGCTATCCGCTCTGGGTTTCCGCTCCCACACGCTCGCCCTCGGTGCCGGTATTTGAAAATTATTCCAGGAAAAAAAGAGCAGGAATGGCCCCTTTCTTCAACTTTCTCAATTTCCCCGGGTTGTTAACAAAATCGTGCTTTTGGAAATGCCTGCTGCAAACACGACTCGTCTTGCTTGGGGTGAAGTCGTCCCGCCGTACTCTTACCATCCATTCGGCTCTAACCGACACATCCACTGGAAAGCTATGAAAGCTTATAGGGGAATTATGCAAGTTCCACTGCGCATGTCGGGAGCTAAAGTCCGCCGGCGCCACCGGAAAAATATCGTGTTGTGCAGTGGGATGCCAGAATCGGAAATCTGTAAACAGTGGTTTTAAGTTTTACCGAATACCATCAACTTGCACTCCCTTTAATGCCAACCGCAGACGTCTTTGGTTACAAGCCATCAGAAGAGCCGACTGGAACGAGGACCAAATTAAAAATGCCCGACTCTGCGTTTCACACTTCATATCAGGTAAGTTAAGTTAACGTTACGCTAAATCATATAACGTTAACGTTACATCTCTCGGTTTGGCTTACAACAACAAAATAACAGTAAATAATGAGTTGTACAACACAGAATAAGTACAAGTTTGAGACGAACTTGCTGACTAGCTAACTTGCCTTCAATTTTGTTACATTGTCTTGCTAGTTAGCCTAGAAGCTAAACAATATCTGTTATTTTAATCTCCTATTATCACAGTAAAGCCGCATTGGAACAATCTAAAGCTAACGTACATTGTTAAAAGCGCTATATAAATGAAGATGACTTGACTAAGCTTGGTTAGTAACGTTAGTTCTTGGCTAATTCGTTATAGTAAACTCAGGCTAAGTTAGCTGTTACACTCTATCGTACTGTCAATCACTAGAATGCAATTTTTTTTGTGTGCAGGAGAGGTATCCATGGAATTCAATAGTCCCGACTTTGTCCCTTCTCTCTTTTCCTTCTCAACCCAGTGTGAAATAAACAAAGGCGATGCAAAACTTGAGAGGTAAATATTGTCACTTTTGCCTTATTTAGTTGCTAATTGGGATCACATTGCATGCATCAAAATGCAAAGGATGTAACGTTATAGCAAGTAATGTCACATCTTTTTTGTAAAGATAATTTGTTCGACCAGATTGTTTTTATGTCTACCAACCAACTAAACTGTTTTGGACTGACTGTTTGCTCTCATCTCTGAGTATCAGATTTAAGAGGAAAAGAAAAAGGGATGAACCCACCCACAGACCACCAGATGATGTACAGCAGTCCAAAGAAGTTACTGACAAGATTGCATCAGCATCAGCAGGAGCTTGCCTGTCCTCAGATGACTGCAGAATGGAGCCTGTTGCTGGTCCTTGCACTGGTAAGAACTTCTAATATCTTAACTAATGGCAGTCATTATTAGGATGAATCGGGTCATCCTGTTTATATATTGTTCAATACAGCAGAACTGTGTTGTGAATGAAGTTGAACATTATTCTGTTTAGCACATGCTGTTTGAAAACATCTTATCAAATTATAGAGAAAAGCTAAACTAAAACAAGTGACAGTGTATTTTTTATAAATCAATTACAATCTAATCTCTATTTCAGAAGCCACAGTCCCAAAGGTTCTCCATGATGATCTGAAACACAAGTACAGCCAACGTTCTACAGAGTGTGACAACCTGCGTTTGGACATTAACAAACTGAAATCTGAGAATGAGGAACTAAAGGCAACACTCAGAAAAACACCATTTTCCTTTAGCTCTATCAAAAGCAAAGCAGTGCATGTTCTGTTTTTCACAGGTCTGACCAGTGTCATTTTTGAGTGGTTGATTCACAAACTTAAAGACAGTGTAGAGGTTGTGCGTATCTCTATGAACCTGGAGGATCATCTATTAGTCACCCTAATGAAACTAAGATTAGGGCTCAGCAGCAACAAGGATATTGCTTTCAGATTTAATGTCACAGAATGTGACATATCTAAAATTTTGAGAAGTTGGCTCCCTGCTATGTCTGTGGCTTTAAAGCCTCTCATCAAGTGGCCAAGCAAGCATGCAATATTAAAGAAAATGCCAAAATGATTTAAACCTAAATATATAAACGTTGCAGGTGCATTATTGACTGTACAGAAATTTTGATCAACAGACCCACAAATTTAACCTCCAGAGCCCAGACATACTCTACTTATAAAAGCCACAACACTGGTAAGTATTTGGTTGGCATGTCACCTGCAGGAGCCATTACTTTTCTGTTGGCAGGTTGGGGCGGGCGTGTTTCGGATAAACAAATTACAGCTGAGTCTGGATTTTATGACCTTCTAGAGCATAATGATGATATACTAGCAGATCGTGGTTTTACCATTAGAGATGAGCTTGCCACCCGTGGTGCCACCCTTAGGATCCCTCACTTTACCAAAGGAAAGAAGCAGCTCTCTGCTCAAGAAGTGGACATATCAAGGCGTTTGTCTAATGTGAGAATACACATTGAAAGAGTAATAGGTAGATGGAAAAATTTCAAAATCCTGACAACTGTTATTCCACTCACACAGGTTGACCTCTTAGATGATATAGTGATTGTGTGTGGAGCATTAACAAACCTTTGTAAATGTATAGTCCCAAGAAGATGATTTAGATTCATTCTTTATGTAACTGTTTATTGTAATAAAAATAACTTATTGCACATTTAAGTGTTTTAATGTAAAATACTAGTACTGTATTAAATAATTGTCTCGAAATACATTTCATTCTGAGTTGTTTTTTTTGCACTGTTCACAATACCAATCTACAAGCTTTCTTCTTACTCTGGCACAGTTTTGAACTTGGTAGTCATGAAATTGTATGTCTTGGACGTGACCACACAGAACGAAGTTGTACTCATCAAAAGACTTGTACGCTTTTAACTTCTCCCAGGTATATACACTTGGAGTGTCGATCAGGTAATTATATATTTCTGGCCACTGGATGCTTGGCCATTTTCGTTTCATCGTTTAACCATTGACAAGCTGCTATGGCAAACGGATCTGTAAGACGTATCCCACTCACTAACGTCAATTTCGTAGAATAACAGTGCTTATCGCTGGGTGACAAGCTGTTGTAATATGCTGAGAACATTTATAAAATTACATATAAAATCAAATATAAAAAAAAGTTTCTAAATCGAACTATTTTGTATTATCGTATCCGTATCCGTGTAATTCTCAGCTGTTAAGGCTATCTCTTCCGGGTTTTCTGCAACCGCGATGCGCGCGCATCCCGAATGTTTACAAACCTGTAATTGGTCTATAGTACTGTTGTACCTGGACGAATTCGCACACAGGGGTACACAACAATGGAGTGCGGTCTTTTTCATATGTTGATACGTCAACTGCCTCTCTTTTACCCGAAATCCGCTCATATTGAAACTTTGTACTCAAAACTAACGACTCCGGAAAATCTCCACAACAACAACACAACCTACAGGAAGTAGTCGACCGCACACTCAACACACGGAAGTTAACCGGAAGTTCCATTGTGCACGTAGGCTATTGCCAACACTAGTTTACAATAGTTTTGTATGCTACGTGTACTAGTTGATTGGATTAACTTTATGCCATTAGCCTAAGTAATGTTACCTATTTTGGGACTTAATTTCTTTATCCATGCAGACTTAGAAACACTGAAGTCCTAAGGACTTCTTCGTGAAGATGTCCTTGGGACAGTTGGGCCTTTTAAAATCTTTCTGGGCAGTTTGGAGGCCCTTGTAGGCCCATCTGAACCTCATGATGACTTATTTGAGGAAGGCAAAGGGGGAAAAAAAGGAGCTTGTGAGGGAATTGAAAGAGGCAGGGGTGCAGCTGAGTCCGTATGGCTCAAACACTACAATGTGCACCAAACTAGTTGAAGGTAACATATATGTAGTCAGAACTAGGCGATTTCTTAAAGGTGTACATTCAAACAGATTCCCTTATTATCCCACCAAAGGTTGTAGAACTGCAAGTTTTAGAATGTCAGCCATGTTGGAGGCATAAGTAGCCTAGGTGAATGAATGAGACATAGGCAAACAAATGCCAATAGACATACAGTTTAACAAAATGTAAACTGTTTAGTAACTAAAATATTAACTACATTAGTAACATGTTAATGTCTCATTTACTCATTGGCTCCTTTTGTGACACAGAGGAGTGCCAAGGTCTTGCTAAAGACTTAGGATATTTGACCAAGGAAATACCCTTCAAAATCATAGGCCAGCAGCTGGCCGAACGAGGCTGCAGAAGAGAGGATCATGACTTGAGGTAAAATATGCATACAGATATCTTTTTCCTTCCACTTTTTAAGTCTTTCTCCTTCTGAATTGGCATAATATTGTTATGCCAGTGCTTTCACTCAATTCGTAATTGTACTGTGTTATAATGTAACTTGTCTCAAGAGATTTCTTTTGTTTGTTTACAGTGCTGAACTCGACATAATCGAACAAGTTTTGGGCGACAACATGGACATGTATTCAAAGGTCACACACACACTTGGACCTCAAGTATGCTAGGTTGTGTTTCAGATCATCAGAGAGTGCCTTGTTGCAAAAGCAAGGGCTCTAGAAAATTGAATTTTGACTATTTCTGACACAATTACACCATGTGCTGCAAACTGTTCACTGCACTGTTAAATCACTGCAAGAAATGCAATTAAACAATATTTTTTGGTTAAATCTGTTTATTATTATTATTTAGCGCTTGTATCTTCTTGTTGTGCGCTTTTTGTAAAGCTCTCGTTTGGCTTGCTCTATCCGCTGGCGATAAGCATGAAGTGCATGTATTTTTCGCTTTCTTGATACAATGCCAAAACGATTGAAGGCCACTGTGTGTGCCCTCTTCACTGTAGTGCAGGTCACTACTATACATGTAATTTTCTGATTTGCTCCACTCCAGTAAATCTGTCAACATAGACTGAAGTTGAACTTGTGCATTGACATTTGTTGGCACAAACAGATTTTCGCTTCCAGCAGTGGGACATGTAGAATGTGAATTGTTGGTGGTTTGCAGGCAGTCAGCAACATGTAAGCACACACACTTTTGACCGTAACTGTTGACAGCACAGGTACAAAAGGCAGGGTCACCAGTAAATACAAATGTGGCACTTACATCAGTGGGGTGAACAGTGATGAAATCACCATCAACGTGGTACTGTTTTTTGGCAACAATATCTCTAGCCATGTCAGCGCGTAGCTGTGCAATATCAATACATTTCTGTGCTTCAGTGTATGCTGTGTGCATTCATTTCCCTTATCATACAATCCACAGTCACACTGCATCTTGACTAGATCCAGTGTTCAAAGTTGAATCTGAGTTGGGGCCTGCCCCTGTTTGCACAGAGCACTTTCCTTGCTCATTTATCAGGATCTGCTGTCCCACTGTGTTCTTGGCTGCTGTAGATGTTGATGCTGATGAGGAGACCCTCAGTCTTCCTGCATCTGCCAAGTCGTCCAGGTAGCTACATTAACAAAAGAGCATTTAGTCTGAGGATAACAGGCATTATTGTGTATAAAATTAAATATAGTATTGACCTTTTTAATCACAAAAATTGATAATTTTTAATGAATTCAATTCTCATTTAATTCCATTCATGCAGGACATGTAACATAGGACAGTATTGTGAGCATAGAATTAGTCGTTTCAAGTATCTGAAAGATAATATTACCAAATTTACTTAACACTTACTCAAATGGCATTACAGAATTAATATCCTAATAGGCGGTGTGACCAAAATTAATGTGATAAACATCACAATAACGTTACACTAGCCTTACCAATAATATTTTTGAATATCACCACATAGCAAGTGAAGTTGATCAACTCTTCTGTTTGCCTCTCCCCTTAGGAACTGGTATTTAAGCGCCAGAAAAAACCTAAAAGGGGAAAACAATAATATACTGTAATGAGTAAATCATAGATTGAGAAAACAATACTCACTCAGTGTTGGGGATATAGGATTGTGATACTGGAAACAATAACTTAATTTGTAAATACAAAAACAGTTCCAAATGTGACCAGAAAAATTGTTCAGTGGCAGATTAGAAGAGAAATGTGCCGTCTATGGAACCAAATGTTCCCGATCATGAGTTACTTTTTTGTTTTATATAATGCATTGTAATGTTTGAAAAAACATGATTATTAATCTTTGACTACCTCTCTGCCTTGTTGTTGGTGTCACTGCTGTTGTGCTCAAACAGTCGTCCAAAATTGGCCCATAGTGCTGAATGTGGAAGCCAGTGCACCTTCAGGTATGTTGTCACTCGACTGCTGCCAAGCTGGGCATCAAGGTCATTGCACACGCTAGTGGACACTGTCACAAAATCTTCCTCCTGAAATCATACCATATATAATGGTTGCCAGTTTAGAGTACCCAACACAGATGAAACAAGGGTAATAGCAGATATTGAGACACATACAATTTTATATATCTATCGTAGTTACCGTTATGCAAGCTTTCATTGAGGTCATGGCATGAATGACGACGTGTCTTTGTCAGGTGACAGGTTCCCACCATCTCTTGATATAACCCAGCGATGTACAGCCTTTAATACACAATATATGGCACTGTAAATGAGGCTACATTGTTTTTTCAGAAGCTACAGCAGACATATGATATCAAAATTGTAAATCAATTTATTTACAACCAAACAGAATGTTCAAAGTACCTGCTCGTTCATTTCTTAAATGCAATCAGTACCTGGAGAACATGAAACCAACAGAGGAGAACTTTGGTTTTGGGGAAAACTTCTCTTATGGCATTGAGCTCTTTCAAGTATCTGTCGATCATAACTGACCTAGGAAAAATAAGACCAGACTCCAGATAATAATATTGCAGAATACTGGAGTATCACAATTACATCTAGGCAAATGTAGTAAATTGAACATTGTTTAAGTTACAAAAGGTATTCAATTATCTCTCAGTATTACAACTCCTTTGTGCTTGTATGGGTATTGGGCTTTTGAAAAGAACTGTTCTCACCTTGGGTAAAAGTTTGGATTGCTTGAACAAAGCATGTTCAAGCAAAGCTCAACTATTGCTGAGGATTCCTGGCTCATTATTAGGTATGCAAATGGGACTCTTCTTCCAGTTTGATTGACAACTAACAAGGGCATACAGGGCATACCCATATGATGTCAAACCTTTGTAGGAGGCGTCCATAAAAACCATGGGGTGGGGGATCTCTTGGAGTAGAGCCTTCAGTTGTGGTGTCTGGACAACAATAACCAGTGGCTGGTCTTTTGCAAAGGTTGAAAAAAGCAAATATTTTCTTTCAGTTCACCTGTCACCAGCTTTTCCACACTCACAGCATCATCGATGTCTGGCAAAGTGAAGATACGGAGGTGGCGTTTTACCAACCTTACATCTTCTGGAGTTAGGAAGAAACGCCTGTCATGCTTATCGGTGTAACCCTGACTACATGCCCAATCACAACTTTTTATGACAATCTGTGATATGGATAGACCTTGCGTGAGCCATATCTCGACAAATCCTAACAATTCTGGATTAATTGCATTTTTCTTCCTCTCTTCAGCGTTTGACAAATCATGTCCTGTGTGTGTTAATTGCTGCTGAACTACTACTGCTGTGAAACCTGTTTCCTCTATAAATTTGAACAACACATAGGCTTCACAGGAACTGGCCCTCGTTTCACATGCCTTGCCCATGCTTTTCCTGTTGGTTTGTTGCATCTTTCACAGGCATGGAAATAATAATTTTTGCTGTTCTGTTTTGCCGCCAAGAAAAATAAATTTTCTTCTGTAGTTCTTCTACATAGTTCTCCATAAACTCTGTTTTCTTGTCCCCATGAACAATTTTGATATCCATGGAAACACGGGAATCTTTTTCTATTCTCAGTTTTCTTCGGATGCCCTATATAGCTGCTCCATAATCTGCAGTTGATATAAACAATACAGCTTTAAGAAAACAATTTTGCTAAACATTTCAGAAATAGACACCGCATACCTGAATGTTACCGGATTAGAAGAAAACTAGTTGTATGTTCGCAACTTTCAGTACTACACAGAAAGTAGCATATGAAGTGCCCTGAGATTTGTGTTGTTCAATTTAGATACTATAAGGTGCTCTAAGAGCAGTATTAGCATGTGTATGAGTAGGGATGCAGTAGTATAGAAAGTGTGCCACTAATGCCCATAAAGCAGCCAATTAATTTTGTATGTAGATATTACAAGGTGCCCAGAGAGCAGTACTAGAATGCTTGCAGCGAAAATGTCCTTAGAGCAGCATATTCATGTTTCATGCAGATACTACAAGGTGTCCTGAGAACAGTATTAGAATGTGAGTAAGGGCACAGAAAAATGACCTTAGAGCAGCCAGTTGTAGATCTAATGTCATAAGGTGCCCTCAGAGCAGCATTAGAATATCTGCAACAAAACGCGCTAAGAGCAGCAAATGAATGTTGCATGGAGATACGGTAAGGTGCCCCGAGGGCAGTATTAGAATTTATGCTGCAAAAATGTCCTTAGAGCAGCAACTGAATGTTGCACTTAAATATGATATGGTGCTCTAAGACCAGTATTGGAATATATGCATAAAAAATGCACTAAAGAGCAGCCAAGCATTTTGTTGTATGTAGCTATGACATAATGCCCTGGGGAGCAGCAACAATACCACAGCAAAAGTGTGCAATGACAACAGCGTAACTTGCTATAATAGCCAGTAAAAGTTATAATAGAATTTAAGCTAACATTGGCTATTATCCTTTCTTAGACCTAGCTAGCTAATGTTGCGAGTTAAAAAAAAAAAAAAAATAATAAAAAAAATAATCCATTGCTGCGTCCCAATTCGCATACTATCCGTCCTAAATAGTATTCAAAAATAGAATTAGTACGTCCCAAATCGTAGTATGTTGAAATGAGTGTTCCAAAGATACCCGGATGGTCTACTATTTCCGGTCAGAATCCGAAGTGCAGATCGATGCACACTCTAACGGCTAATATTGCCCACAACCCATTGCGTGCGGGAGGGAGGAGCTTTGAGATGATGCAAACATGGCGGCCGGATGCGGCAGCGGAGATGCGCCCTCAGTTTTTAAGTGTAAGAACTTAAACGTTTAGCGCTAATTAAAGTTATATTTTATTGTCTCATAATATTAATGGATTTGTGTTGTGCAAAAAAAGTACCGTGTTTATCTTGTAGGGTCCGATGAAGACACTGAGCGCCTCATTAACTGGCGCATTGCCAACGACGCCCACAGGGAAGAGAAACGCGGCTATCAAAGGTTTTGAGTAAGTAGCGGTCATTGACATTTGTATGCTTTTGTAGATGCTGTAGTAACTGGTAACTTATTTCAGTTTATTTGTTATATTGTGTAAAAAGTAATCGGTGTATGTAGGAAAAGTCTGTCCCAATGTCTATCCCTCTGCTTTTTGTTATAAAAATCTTATAGTGAGAGTAGTTTCTTTGTAATTTAATATTCATCCACTGTACAACTCCTGTACAATGTTCCTCCTCTGAGTTTTTAGTCCAAAAGTGTGCTCAGTAGGAGAAATGTTATGGATATTTGTTTACTTAAATGTCTTTAGAGAGGAGTAACGTTAAGTTAGTGTGAGCATTATTGGAGCTCTAAACACTCTCATTTAATGTCTGTTTTATTACTATTGGACAGAAAGTCTACAAGTGATATTCATTTTAACTTAGTAACACCTGTTGTGTGTTTGCTTTCATAAATTCCAAGAATTTAATTGATAATGTTGTGAATAACTAGTAAATTTATTTGCTTGCTGTGTTCTCTTTTGGGTCCTTAAGAGCCTTCATTCATGAAAACCATCTGACTGGGAAGGTTTCAGCAGCATGGGTAAAGAAAAAGTGGGAGAATTTGAAGCAAAAATACAAAGTAAGTAAATGTGATGTTGTCTTCTATTTTGCCATAAATATGAATAATTTAGTTAAATAAAATTGTGCTAATTGTGAGTCTTTTCCCCACAATTGTCATAGGATCTTAAGTGTCCACAGTCAGGTGTCAGCACAGAGGGAGGGGAACTTACAGCCGCATCCTGGAAGTGGTATGGGGTGATGGATGCTGCATTAGGCTCTAAGCCATCCATCACCCCACCAGTGTTAATACAGTCTGGGGACCAGGATGAGGCTGGTGGTTCCTCTCCCTCTGTTGCTGGCCCCTCTAACGGTGGAGGCACAAAAAGGAAGAGAGGGTCAGGAGAGAGCGAACTGCTGTGCTATTTGAGAGAGATGGAGGTAAGGGAGGCCAAGAGAGAGGAAGAGGCACAACTGAGAGAGGAAAGAAGAGAAAGAGAGTTTGAAGAGAGGGAGAGAAGAAAAGAGGAAGATAGAAGAGAGAGAAGAGAGAGAGAGGAAGAACCCAGGAGGAGAGAAGAAGAATTTAGAGTGAGAATGGAGATGAGGGATGAGGAGATGAGAAGAGAAGTAGCAGCCAGGGAAGAGAGGCTCCTTACTTTAATGGAAGTCCTGACTAAGGCAGTAATTAATAAATAATTGTAATAAATTAATCCAGCCGTCAATAGCTCCAACTGCCATCCGAAAAGCAAGAGAGCCTGCAAGCCTGGCAAACCCTGCACCAACCTCCTCCAGCTCTTCACCCTGAGGGAGATGCTCCATATTTTTCAGTAGGCCAAGGATAGCCCTGCTGACCTTGTGCACAACCCTGTGCACTGTTGACTTAGGGATGTCGAATGCTAAGGCAACAACTTTATAGGATGCAGCATGGGCCAGCCAGTACAGAAATATCACTACCTCTATGTCTTTTGACCATCCATGGTCAACCTGATAAGGCAGTGCTTCTATGAGGCTGATTATGGATGGTCTAGTCAGGCGCAGATAGGGGCGGAGGTCAGACTCCCTGTCCAGAAACAGCCTCAGGATGGGGGCCGCTGCATTCAGCTGACAGTACGGTGTGAGGTTATCAGGCTACAAAACAATAAAAAGGCTCTAGTACAGTATCATGCAAGTGTCCTGTCTTTTTTTATGTATTTATTCTTTTGATGTTTCTGTCCTAGATTTATACTTGATACACTTATGAAAATAAACACCTTTTGCTACACTAACCATAGTTTAACCATGGTAACTTGTTTATTTTAGTAATACTGGGGCTGTACAAATGATAATCAGTCCAACAAAAAAAAAAAAAAACATGGTTACTACACTTTTACTATAGTAAAAACATGGTTCATTTTTATAGGGGTATATGTGTGTAATATACATAAGTATAAAATTAAGTATAAAATATGTTAAACAATTTTTATACTATATACTTTACATATCTTAACTCAGAAAATAAGTAGCTTTCATTGTTACACACATTATTGCACATGAACGTCAGCACCAGCCGCCTCACTAAAGACCTGCGTCTGGTAGAGCTACGACGACGCCCTGCTTCACTCCTCAATTTGGTAGAACACATTGCAAACAAATTGTGGAAAAATAGATGAAGAAAAAAAGGTGGGAATAGTAAAGAAAATACGCATGTGCAATAACAATAGTGATGCCTTGCCTTTGTGACGCACCACTAATTATATTGGACATACAAGAATGAATGGAATGTAGAATGTTTGTTTAACTGTCGCGATGTGTGTAACTAGGCAACCACGTTCTCTTCCATTACATGACGTCTTCGTAGTATGTCCCAGAACGTGCATACTCTTTTGCTACACACTCAAAAGTATGTTTTTTTTTTTTTTTAGAAGAAAAAGTAAAGTACACACTCTGGTGCGTTCACACCGGACGCGAATAGCGCGTCAGGCGCGAATGATTTCAATGTTAAGTCAATGCAAAGACGCGTTACGCGCGTAAAAAATTCCTGCGGCGCGAATGAGGCGTAGAGCGCGGCAGACGCGAATACGCCTAATTCGCGCGTCAAGCTTCTGGCGCGTTAAGCGCGTTACGCGCGAATGATTTAGTTAGTGCTATTTGTGCATTCACGCGTTTGACGCGAATTCGCGTCTGCCGCCCGAGTTGAAAAATCTGAACTTCTGCGTCAATTCGCGCCGCGTTAACCAATCAGGAGCCTGCTTGCTTCACGTGGAATAAAGTGACATAGCATAACAAACTCCCGCTCGAAAGTCATTCATTCCAAATGGAGGAGAAATTAATTTTAGCAGTGAGTGTTCACCCGGAGCTATTTGACTCCAGTTCTTATTTTTACAGAGACAGGTACAAAAAGGACCTCGCTTGGAAGAAGATTAGTGAGGAGATTGTACAACCTGGTAAGTTGTAAGATATACAAATTTCACTTTTGAGTCACGTTATTGACCTAAAACGTTACTAATCAGTTAGCAAGCTGCCGTGCTGCTAGTTTACAACTATTTTCCCGCAAATATACAACTACTTTTCACTAACAAGATAATGTGTTTATTCAGAGGATGTCTGCCGTAAAAAGTGGAAAAGCCTCAGGGACACGTACCTGAAGGAGAAGAGGAAGGAGTTGGAGAAGAGGAGTGGGTCAGCAGCAGGGTCTGGGAAGAGGTGGAAGTTTTCTCAGATCTTGGGATTCCTCGACCCCTTCGTCACACCACGAGAAACAACAAGTAACATGGAGGGGGTCGAGGCCCAGATCGGAGAGGACAACCACCTCGAGGACCAGGGACACCCCGAACAATCAGGGGAGACAGTGACAGGTGTTTCTAATATAGACACATTACAAGGCATATCTGTTGTCATGTTTACAAATGAAAAAATTTAATCTCTCTGAGTATTGTTACCAATGTGTCGTAATAACATTTAATATTGTCTTGACAGAGCCATATCAGAGTGAGGATGGCCGAAGAACCCCCTCTTCTGCTCCTGTCTCCCCAGTCCCTGGTCCCTCAGCCCCTGCTGCTGAACCTACAGGTGTGTGAAAGCAATAGTACAAACAATATTTCAACATATAACATGCACAAAGTCCCCCTTACTAATAATCATTGTTTTGCAGTCTATGCAACCAATCATCTGCATACATTTTAACTACTGTTCATTTGAATGTTTATCTATGTATATGTCTGAAGTATAACTTTAATTACTTAATATATGTTAAAGCAAGTTTATTATTCTCAAAATATCTAGACAATTTTGTCATTTAAATTAAATTTTTGAACCTTCACTGTGAAAATGAAAATCAGGTATCATCTTTCTGCCTTCTCATTGCACCATGTGTTGTATTTTTTTATTTTCACAGGCCAACAGAGGAGGAGAGCTCGTCGGCGGCCCCGTGAGCGGTCACCGGATGGTCCGTCGGAGGTGGAGCAGCGACTTCTTGCGCTCCTGTCGCAACCTCCAACACCCCACACACCCCCACCGCCATTGTCCTCCGATGAGCACTTCCTACTCGGTCTTCTGCCTTTTGTACAGAGCATGCCGCCTCATCTCAAGGAAAATTATAAATTTAAATTATATAATTATGCAATGAAAAATAGCTATACTGTGCTAAATTTGGAACAATTTGATCCCCCCCCAGAGTAGTAAAAAAAAAAAAAAATGAGGCAGCAGGCTCTGCAGGAAACGCAGAATGCCCTCCTTCCTCTTCTCCTACATGCTGTTCTCTGGTGCATTTCCAGCTTCCAAGCGAGGTCCTCTTTATTCCTGTTTTTGTTCGTATTATTTATTTTATACAATTTGCCTTAATAAATAATTTTACAATCTGACTAAATGCCTGGTGTGGTTCTATGCACAACAAAGCAAATCTTGTATCACATAACTTGTTTTTTAATATACAAGATGTATTAATTTAGTATTTAATGTTATTTATTCCATATCTAAATATAGATTAATTGAAACATCATTGTAATGTAAAGACAACCAACAACAAAAAAATAGAAGGTTCATTACTTTTGGAGGCTGGCTCCATTTATTTATTAAAAAATAAATAAATAATTTCACCTTGTATACCAACATGGAAAACCTGTAATTTTGTAAAGGTTAGTCAGAGTTTAAACTAATACATGTGCATGTTGTGGACCTGACAGCCTGGAACTGAGGCTGACAACCTGGAAGAAAAAAAATACTAAATATTATAATGGAGGAAAACTGTTTTTAGAAAGACATGCTCTTTATAGGTTTGTGGGTGGCTCTTAAAAGAGCCGTTGTGGGGAAGTCATAATGAGGACTTCAAATGCTACTCCGTCGGCTGCCATGGTACTGCTCCCTCCGCCGAGAAATGTGCCATGAAGACGTCCCTAACCTGGAGTGCCTCTCTGGAGGAGTTGTTGGCTGCAGCTCGACCCAGACCTGTCAGTGGCTCCTCTCTAGCATGCCCCGCGCCCCTCACAGCAGGTGCCTCTCTCCCTTCTGAATACCGCATGAAGTTGTGGAGAACACACGTCGCCTTCACACACTTCTCCGCAACTTCAGGGTGGACCTCGATGAGGCGGCGGTACATCCTCCACTGTGAGGAGAGGATGCCAAAGGCGTTCTCCACCACCAGCCTGGCTCTGGAGAGGCGGTAATTGAAGACACGCCTCTCTGGAGGAAGCGTGCGTCCAGGAAAGGGCCGCATGAGGTATCTCCGCAGCGGGAACGCCTCATCAGCCACGAAGACATGAGGCTGGGGTCCTCTGTATTCAGCACCAGGTAGAGGGTGGTCATGAGGCAGATGAAGAGTGCCAGCCCGGAGAGCCTGTCCAAAGGTGGAGTTTGCCAGAATCCCACCATCACTGGTCCTGCCGTACCCCCCAACATCGATCAACCGGAATTGATACTTCGCATCCACAACTGCAAGCAGAACGATGGAGAACGTTCCCTTGTAGTTGTGGAACTGGGATCCTGAGTTCGGGGGTGCCTTCAGCACCACATGCTTACCATCCACCGCTCCAATGCACAGAGGGAAGTTCCACCGCTCCTGAAATCCCTCTGCGATGGACCTCCAGTCATTGGTGGTGGGCACAACCATGTAGTCCTCCACAAGGCAGTCCCAGATGGCAGTCACTACCTGGGCGACGATCTGGCACACTGTGGAGACACCAACCCGGTAGCTGGATGCTATCGTCCTGAATGAGTCCCCAGTGGCAAGAAACCTATAAAACATTGTCATAAATATTACTACAAGTACACTTGTAGTTACATATTAAACTATACAATCAACAGCTATACTATTAAATGGTTTATGGTATATTAAATGGCAATAATCAAGCACTACATATAGACAATAATCAAGCACTACATATTGCTTACAGATAGAGATATTTAAATTTTAGGTTAATGTCTAGGTTATAGCGGTTAACAGTATCACTAGAAAGATCACTATGTTTATACAGATAAACATGACAGTATCACGTCTGCTAAGAGAATATTTATGTCAGTTAACTGAGTATCACTAGAAAGAGCGCCAAAAGTGGTATCTGTCCCAGTTTAAAAAAAATATTGACAGCATATGTTAGCATATTGAATATACTGTATTTAAAATATCATATACATTTTCATTTACTAACCGAAGACAGATGGACAGGCGCTCCGCAGCCGGGATAGAGCGCCTGTAGTTGGTGTCCTGGAGGGTGATCCTCGCTCCGATGCAGGACAGCAGGTCATCGAACTGGGCGCGGGACAGGCGGAAGTACCGCTGAAAGCGGCCGTCATCCAGGCGCAGCTCCTGGAGCAAATGGTGAAACTCGCCGAACTGGGTTCGCCTCTGAAGGGTCTGGTGGACCCAAATACGGTGACGATGATGCCTACGCCGCTGTTTTGCTCTCCAGAGCAAATACAGAGCGGCGACTCTCTCGATAAATGACCCATCAACAACAGACATCTTGTAAAAAGATGGCCGCCAACGGGGTTCGAAACTTTTGAAACTTTGCGTAAATTTCGCTTCAAACTTTTATTTTTTTACGCGCGTCAGTTTCACTCTTGACACGCGAATTAACACAAAGTGGTCAAGCGTCAAACTAGACGCGGTAGACGCTAATTTGATGCGCTATTCGCGTCCGGTGTGAACGCAGCATTAAGTCGTAGTATAAGAAAGCGAATTGGGACGCAGCCAGTGTCCCGCTTCCTGCTGTTGCTGATTGGACGACTGATAGAACCAATAAGATGAAATGCTGCCCTGAGAACATATTTCAATAACTTAAAGTGCACACCAAACACAAGAGCAAATCTCGCTTCATAAATTACTGATAATAAAAACGACTCTTTGAGGGTAAATGAGATGGCTCTTAAAAGAGCCTTTGGGGTTGATGTGAATGACGTCGCTGCGGATTTAAGCGCGCTCTCCGCGAATGCGACGGGCCAGCTGGATGTCTTTGGGCATGATGGTGACCCTCTTGGCGTGGATGGCGCACAAGTTGGTGTCCTCGAACAGACCGACCAAATAAGCCTCGCTGGACTCCTGCAGGGCCATGACGGCGGAGCTCTGGAAGCGCAGATCCGTCTTGAAATCCTGCGCGATCTCACGCACCAGACGCTGGAAAGGCAGTTTGCGGATCAGCAGCTCAGTGGACTTCTGATAACGGCGGATCTCTCTCAGCGCCACGGTACCGGGCCTGTAACGATGAGGCTTCTTGACTCCGCCGGTGGCGGGAGCGCTCTTACGGGCGGCTTTAGTAGCGAGCTGCTTCCTCGGGGCTTTCCCGCCGGTGGACTTGCGAGCGGTCTGTTTGGTTCTTGCCATGATAACGAGTTACGAGCTTCTCTTCTCCGTTCAACACAACAAATGAAAATCATCGATAAACCGCTGCTATATAAAGCCGCGTGCGATCACGTGCTCAGTGTGGTGAGGGTTTAGAGGCGTGTGATTGGCTGATATGGACGTGTACGCATGACAGTTGACCAATGACTGTGCGGCGACAGTTTCCCGCTCAAAATCGTTTGTTCAGTTTATCTCAATGCGCATAAAATAAACGCTTCACGTTTCTTTGTCCATCTTTTATACTCAAATACTATAAATAATTTATTTGGAGATTATGAATGGAGCATGATGAATTGTAATTAATAAGCAGGTAATATCAGTAGCAGATTTAATTATTAGAATAAGAAATACATTAACGCATTTACGTACTTGGGGGCAGGATTCAAATAAAATATTTAAAAAAAAAAAAAAAAAAAAGCATATGGGGTTCAAATGTGTATAGAATGTGAATTCACAATGTTGCTTGATTATTTATACTACATGGATCCCACAACTGCATCTGTAATTCAATCCACAGGTTGTTGCAGGTTATTAAAGAAACGGCGCTTAAAACAGATTATAATCTGCAGTGGATGCGCACACACAATCAAAGTGTTTCCTTCCCTTAATTTCACGCAAAAGAGTAATAAAATAACAATTAAACGTTTGAGTAAAAGGGCAAATTCACTCTCTCGTAGTTAAAGTGGTGTGGCTCTTTAAAGAGCCTTTGGGGTTCAGTGAAACAGCCTTCAGTCCGTTTACTTGGTCTTGCCGGGTTTCTCGGTCTTCTTGGGCAGCAGCACAGCCTGGATGTTGGGCAGCACCCCACCCTGAGCGATGGTCACTCCACCCAAGAGTTTGTTCAACTCCTCGTCGTTCCGCACTGCCAGCTGCAGGTGGCGGGGAATGATACGGGTCTTCTTGTTGTCCCGAGCGGCGTTTCCGGCCAACTCCAGGATCTCAGCGGTGAGATACTCGAGTACAGCGGCCAGATACACCGGAGCACCGGCGCCGACACGCTCAGCGTAGTTTCCTTTGCGGAGCAGCCTGTGCACACGGCCGACGGGGAACTGCAGTCCCGCCCTGGATGAGCGAGTCTTAGCCTTCGCTCTCGCTTTACCGCCGGTTTTACCTCTGCCGCTCATTTTCAATTCAACTATTTCAACGCACAGTAGAAACAGAATACTCGAGGTGACGCAGTCAACAGTATTTAAAGGAGTCTGTCAGTCGTCTATTGGCTGGAGACTGTAAAACATTCTAACCAATCACAGAACTTCCCTCCGAACTCTAAACTCCTCCCTCTTATTTCTATATTCTGTGTTCATGAGAAACTTCCAGCTTAACGAGTTTTAAATACAGTTTAATGAAAAAGACAATATCGATAATAATTAAATGGTCAAATATATCTGACCTGAAGTAAATTAGATATTTTTCACTGATAGAGGCACAATCGATGAAATTATGCACATAAAATGCTGTCAGATAATTTGCAATAACCTTCATTTTACAGTTTTACGAAACACTGTTTATACACTCAACTTGTCATTACAGTCATAATCAGGAGTGATTGTGTCCCCTCACAACCAATCTAATAAAACTTTACAAAATATATATAAAACACAAAAACAAATCCAAGTGTTGCTCTTTGACATGAAATAGTGGGTGGCTCTTAAAAGAGCCGTTTTGAGGAAGAAACTCGGGAGTTCATTTACTTCTTTTTGGGAGCCGCTTTCTTGGGCTTGGCTGCTTTAGCCTTTGCCGTTTTGGGTTTGACAACTTTGGCCTTTTTGGGGCTCTTGGCTGCTTTCTTGGCGGCTGCGGGTTTCTTTGCCTTCTTGGGGCTCTTCGTTGCCTTTTTAGCGGCTGCGGGTTTCTTCGCCTTCTTGGGAGATTTCTTGGCGGCAGGTTTCTTAGTCGCGGCACTCTTGGGCTTCTTAGCAGCGGCGGGTTTCTTGACTGCGGCCTTCTTGACTTTAGGAGCGGCTTTCTTGGCGGGCTTCTTCGTGCTCTCGGCTTGTTTCTTGTTGAGCTTGAATGAGCCGGAGGCGCCGGTCCCTTTGGTCTGCACCAGAGTCCCTTTAGTCACCAGACTCCTAACGGCGATCTTGACGCGGGAGTTGTTCTTCTCCACATCGTATCCACCGGCGGCGAGAGCTTTCTTCAGGGCGGCGAGAGACACGCCGCTCCTCTCCTTGGACGCGGTCACGGTTTTCACGATGAGATCACCGACGCTTGGACCCGTTTTCTTGGGTTTAGCAGCAGATTTCTTCTTGGGCGCTTTGGCCGGCGGGGCGGCTGCAGCTGGAGCGGTTTCTGCCATTTCTCTGATCCTATCTGTAGTTTCACGAACACACACGAGCACTGAGTGCAGTAATGAACAGCGACTGAACGGCGCTGCGCTCTTAAAACCCTCATGAGAACCTGAAAGACTCAATCCGCTCGTGTCAGCGTCTGTGTGCCTCCGAGAGCCGCTCGCGCTTGTGTTTTCTCCTCTCACATTTAGAGCAAAACTGGAGCGATAAAACGGTTTAATGGAGTGAAAACAAGGTGAACACAGAGCAGGAGTTCTGCGCTTTATCTGGAGACTAAAACACGCGACGAGGAAACTTTAAGTTGTATGTCTAAACCTCAAATCCACAGCGCGCACCAGCTGTTGGAAAAGACCGCATGTGATTTGGATGTGATTTTAATGCAGAAATGTTTATCATAGATTAAACGCGTCTTCTGTATTTTCAACACACACTTTGAAAATGACTTTAATGAAATGAGCATCACTGAGGGACTTGTGGACTGTTTCATACAGTAGTTGTTTTGGGCAAATTGAAGCACATGCTCCGTGCCATATCATGATGTAATGCCAATCAACTGGAAAACGACTATGTAAACAAATTTACAGTAAAAAAAAAAAAATACATGAGTTTTAACATAAGAATGAATATAAGTGCTTTTATAAAATAATAAGCTTCACATTTCTGACGTTAAACCAAATATGAGCCAAATGTGACCTCGCCTGTGAAAACCCAGCTAAAGTCATTTGTTTTTGTGGTTCACTGTTTTCTACATAAAATCATCCTACATAATGTAAAGAACATACTGTGAAAATATAACCTAAATATCTTTAATATTGACAGAGAAAGGCTATGTTAATTATTTGCTGAATTTCGGGCTCAGAAAATCATGTTTTTGAGAAATTCCAATTTAAAAACAAGCTTATTTTTAAAACTGCAACACATTTGAAATATAATTATCCTGACTTTGAGCCACATACTACATTAAAGTTGAGATTCTCCTATTTTCAGTGATATATGACACATTTATGGGAAAATTATTAAAGTTTTGTAAAACAGGCCTCTTTATTATGATGCTCATGTCCAGAAAGCATCAAAACATTGAAACGAATGGGGGTCCCACAAGAGCCTGAGTGTAGCAACAATTACCAAGTCAATTCAGTGGAATTTGTATAACTTTACAGTCAAATAAAATATCAGTAGAACATGCCATTAATATATACATTAATTATTATATAACATTTCGGTAGTCAGTCTCATTGTCTTACTGGGGGCTACTGTGTAAATTTGGAGTAAAACACGTTCAAGGGATAGTTCACCCAAAAAAATGAAATTTTTTTGTCATCATTTACTCACCCTCAAGTTGTTCCATATCTGTATGAGTTTCTTTGACAGTAACCATTGATTTCCATAGTATTTTTTTTCCTACTATGGCAGTCAAGGGCTACCTTCAACTGTTTGATTACCAACATTCTTCAAAATATCTTCTTTTGTGTTCAAAAGAAGAAAGACACTCATACAGGTTTGGAACAACATGAGAGTAAATGATTTAGAATTTTGATAAATTTTTAACTACCCCTTTAACAGGTCAGTCTCAAACTTTGTATACACAGAACCACACTAAAATTATCAGAGCAAAATATTTGACAATTTCAGGGATTCTATTCACTAAAGTATGTCAATTTTGGTATTAAAAATTCTCAAATGAGTATTCAAATAAAAAAAATTTAAAAAATGAGATTAATATCATACAAGCTGTTTAAGCAATCAGCTATTTTCTGTTCCTGTTCGCACTTCATAGGTGCCATGTCAGATAGTTCATTCATCAACCCGACGCATCAGCATCCAGAAAACAAATAATTTTGACTGGCCTAAAATGTTCTTAAATAAGCTGATTATTATTGACAGAATTTTGAGCTACAAAACAAATAAGCTGCTCATAAAATATCGGCGATGACACGGAAAAATCTCCACAGACATCGGAACCCGGCTTAAGTCACATTTTATTACATTTTTTTTTTTGCATTAACTGGTGTTGACCTGATTGCCGGATTGATATTAAGGTCTATTTACACTTTCTATTGGTAGAAAAGAAGTTCCTGAACCGAATGATACAAGAATCAGCGGGTGTTTTTGCACCGAAATAAACACAGGGACGATTGAAATCAATGTTTAGGAAGCCCACGTCTGGTTATTTTTTGTACAAAATATATTTTAAAACGTAGCACCAATAAAATCATTAACTTCAGTATTAACCATGTTATAAATTAAAATGTGGGTATTGTATCTCAAATCCCTTGGTATAATATATCATTTACAACAATAAACACACATTAAACAGAAAAGAACATGCTCACATACTGTAACATTTTAAAAACAACTTTGGCAACTGCACTTTAAAGTGCACCTTTAACAACAACTTTTTCAGAGTCTTAACTCTAGGGGTCATCCATCATATAGCTTAGAAACAGCCGAGTCCTTGACTATGTTGAATTTGAAAGTGCATTTGTGACTTAAAGTGTATGAGTCTAGGAGTGGTAATCTCAAGGAGTTTGAACATGTATTTGCCATTGGGAACACAGAGTCATCTCTATTTGTGGCAGTGGTTCCAAGCCAGATGGGGGAAGTGAAGACAGCCCAGTAGCAAACATCAAAACATCTTCCACAGACACAGCAGCCTGGCCTTCTGCAAAGAAAAAACTATTCAGATACATCATTGCCATGTGTTTTCTTAACTAGTTATACAAAACAAAGGAACTAACAAACCTTCACAATCAAGGAGATAGTCTGCCCAGTAGGCCATGGTTTGACTTTCTTTAAGTCTTCGATTACTCCCCGAAGGACTGAGGTCAGGTTTGAAGAGTCTTTCAAGTTCAAAAGCAGTGAGTCGCCTTTCAGAGTGGTACAGGACAGGGGCCAGCAAAGTAGGGTGTTGCTGTAGTGCAGTCAAAAACTCCAGGGTTGAAAGACCGTCTCTGAATCTACAGAGTGAACACAAACATTGTTTCAATGCTGTGTAGTGACAATTTAATTTAAATTATGTAAAGAAAACTATTAAATATTATCTTCTCTACAATTACTATCCACCTTAACAAACATATATGTGGGGGAAGAAATGATTGTGTTGAAAATTGATTTAAGAAACCCTATTTTTGCGTTGCACATTAAATGTTAATTGTTACAAACTAAGTATAACACATACACTCTCAGAAATAAAGGTACAGAAAAGTTAAAAAAAGGTACAAATGCTCGTCGCTGGGGCAGTACCCTCAAGGGGAAGAAACTTGTAGCATATTAATGGGTACAAATAAGTATCCTTACAGTTTGTGCCTTTTAGGTACAAATATGTTCCTTCAAGGGTACAAATGGCTTGTCGCTGGGGTGGTACCCCCGAGGTACAGCAATGGTACCTTTACCATAGGTACAGAGTTGTACCCTTTTATACTGTACCTTTTGAGAGACAATTTGGTACCTTAGCAATACATTTGTACCTTAATCCACTGGTACAAAAAGGTACCCCATTAGATGGTACCAATTTGTTCTCGTTAGGGGTACCACCCCAGCGACGATGCCATTGTACCTATAAAGTGGCAAAAATGTCCTTGATAAATAGAAAAGATGAGAGCAAAAGAAAGCAATGTTTTGTTTTCCCACAATCAATGATTCAAAAGAAGTTAAATTGTACAAATTAAAATACTGGAAAGTGAATAACTACAGCACACCACAATCTTCGTTTGCAATAAACTTTAATGAACAAAGTTTTTCACATTTAAACCACTTTAATTTAGAATCACTTCATGAATGCATTACTTACTGCAGTGTAAGAACATAACATCATGCTTTATACTGACTAAATGCTACTGTGAGAGAAGGAGAACAAGATGATGATTAGTGACAGATATAGCATCTGGATTGGATTGGTGAATGGACAAGTCAGAGCATCCAGCAGAAACAGTGCCAACAAAAGACGGAATGAGCAGCAAGAGACAAAAGACAAGACACACACAACACACACACACGGGACAAAGAATTCAGCCAGTAGTACTTACATAGTATACATAGTATACATGGCAACAGTCTCATGCAATACTCGTATTATTTTGTGCCTGTATTGTGGAACTCTCTGGACCTCCTCTTTGGCATCCAGCTTTGCTTGAAGCTCTTTAGGGAATGATGGGAGGACATAAACATCAGGCAGTCTCCCAACAGACTGAGAACTAGTTCTACAAGAAAAAATAAAGACAATTTATGTCTGTTAGTTCATTATAGTAAGTACTACGGTAGCCGAGAGGGGCCTCACGGCCACCGTAAAGTACAACAATTTGTTTCGATTTCTTTAAAACAGGTAAGTATGAGAGCTTAATAAAAGGGAGTTGGTGTGACAGTTGAATGAAACTCAACACTCGCCTCATAGCAGCATCAACATCTAGCACTTGAAATGTAATTGTGTGCATCTCCTCTGTGTCCATCTCCTCTGTAAGAATAAATAATTATATTGCCTTCATAAATCACCTTTCCATCAATAACATTGAAGTGCTGTGTGTGTGTGTGTTGGGGGGGGGGGGGGATTACATTTCTAAAGGAAAACATTGTCTTTTTTTAAATCAATTAATTTTTATATTTTGTGAATCAATGAGGATGTGGGCTTATTTGGAACACATGCGGGCTTAAATGGTGCCAAAGTACCAATTAAGCCCATGCCAGACTTCTGACTTTATTCCTAAATTATCTTAATTTTATATTCTAAATTGTACATTAACTAATTAATACATTTTCAAATGAGAGATAAATCTTGCATTTTAACAAATTATTTTTCTTATAAACTTTGTCAATATCTATAAAAAAAAACCTAGACTTAGATTTTGGTGGGCTTAATAGGTACACTAACCCTACACCGTTAGAAAGCTCTCTCTCTCCTGCTGTCGGATCCAAATATGGTCATTTTCTTTTTATCAGCAACCAATCCTGAAAGTAAAAGGGGGGATTTAACGCTAAATGCGCGAATCTCATTGGCTGATGCTAAATCTTTAAAGCCTGTTTTCTCAAAATGACTTTTCTCTCATACTCCAAGTCCGAAATCTCCACTTCAGTAGCACCTATATACCAAACTTTTTATTTTATTCCAAAAAACATGGCGAAAATCATTTGGCAGTATATTCTGATTTACAGGATAACAAAAGTAGATATCCATAAATCCCTCTGTAATTTTTTTTCCCATCTAATATGTGAACACAATGAAAAATAATTTTGAACCTGCCTTTTTCATCTTAATTTAGGTGATCAACTGGGAAAGTTTCATGGTGATATCTGCTAGTTAAAAAAAATACCCTATTCACCTGTAGTGTCTCGCCTTAAAAAAGGCTGTTTAGTAAATATCGGGGCTGTATTCTTCCTCTTTATATAAAAAAAAAATTCTACCAAAAATGTTTTGCATTGGTTAGGGGGTACTTGGCTTTAAAAAAGCAATTCAAAGGGGGTACAATGTTGAAAAAAGTTAGAGAAACACTGCTGTAGAGAAGACCCAGGAATTCTAACGTACATAACATGGACGCCATCTTCTAACGTTAAAGGTGTTACACAGCTCCACTTGCACAAATGGAATCGAACATCATCCAAGATCTTCAACATATAAATATACAATACCCGTACACTAAACACTTACATAATTGATTATCTACATAGCTGCAGTGCTATTTGGGCATCAACTTAACTTTAACTCAACTTTTCAGTTGAGTACATTGGCTGTATGAGGGAAACGATAACTGTAGTCAACTTTAAGCTATCTTGCTAGCCAGCTGAATTGAC
This sequence comes from Moxostoma hubbsi, assembly GCA_032164185.1. Classification (NCBI taxonomy): domain Eukaryota; kingdom Metazoa; phylum Chordata; class Actinopteri; order Cypriniformes; family Catostomidae; genus Moxostoma; species Moxostoma hubbsi. The sequence continues at coordinate 66,600,395 of JAVLUX010000002.1, read as the reverse complement.
TGGCAAACGTTAGCTAAGGTCAGTTAACGTTATGCTTTATTCTTTACAATCTTTACAACTAGCTACATGTAACGAACGTTAGTGGTAACTTACAAATAAGTCCCGATATAATGTTAGCTTGATCTAACATGCTAACATCACGTTAGCAAATGCTGATCAGCCAACTTTAATCAGCGTGCCGCAAGTGTCACTTTCAAATGGATGTTAGCTAACGACAGTATTACGTATTACTCACCTCTGAATTTCTGCGCTTCTCCTTCTGTCATAGTTAAACCACCTTCTATCAATGTTTGGATCAGCTCATCTGAGGATAAAGTTGACAGGGCCATTGTTGAGCATCAAGCGACTGCCGCCAATCCGAGTGAAAGAAAGAGGCGTGACCACTGACCTTGAACGCGTATACCGGCGCGAAAAAAAAAACAGCCAGTCATAGACAGACCAACATCAGAACAATTTTAACAATTTTCGCCATCTTATTCAGCACTAAATTCACTTATGAGAACGTTTTAGCCGAGAAATGAACTGTTTAGATTTCGAATATAGGTAGCCTTGTGAAAATTGATGCCGAATTAACAATTTGCTTCAAAGTTTTCGGAGTTGAGAAGCTCCATGAAGTGAGGCAACAGCCAGCAGGCGCCTGCCCCGGCCGCTAGCTCGTCGCTTGGCCAGTCCTGCTCAGAGACCCCGCTGTCTCAGACCGGTCTCGTAAATAAGATGCTTTTATTTCACCATTGACGGTTCGTTTGTTTAAATATCACAACACATGTCCATCATAAGATTAACGGGAACCTGTGGTTAACTGTCTTTTCGGAGTTAAACTCCATACACACACACCAGGCCCGGCGTCAAGGGGGGGCTTGTTTAAATAAATATAATATGACATAAAATGGGATGCTCATTTAAAAATATATATATTTTGAAAAACGAAACATTAATTTATTCTTTCATTTTAAATTTGATCGATTTTTAATCATAGCATAAGAGATCAGGAAAAAACATGACATGACCGTCAGACAGGTGGTAGGCGGAGATTTGTATTGAATCAGCCTATCAGGTTCAACGACAGTAAGCACCGCAGACTCCAGCTCTTCTAGCAGGTTGGTGTAATTTTATTTATTTTTGACTGCTTAGTTGTTTATAACACCCTGTTAAAATGTTCCGGCGCCGGGGCTGACACACACACACACACACACACACACACACACACACACACACACACGGCCACAGCGCAGCAGGCAGAGGTGGGGGAGAGAGAAATACCCGTTTCTTGGCAGACTTGTTTACAAATTATGACAAAGGCTCTATCAGTCTTAGAAAAGGCACGCATAAGTAGCTACCCCAGAGGATTGTGTACCCTGTCACTTGAAAAGTACTTCTTAGTACCCCACAGGAAGTGTACCCTTTGACTTGAATAAGGTACTTTTTTGTACCCTACAGGATGTGTACCCAAAAGGTACTTCTTAGTACCCCATGGGAACACGATAGGACCTTTAATGGTACATTTGTGAATGTTGTACCTTAACTATTACTTTATATGACAATGTACCTTTTCAAAGGGTACCTATATGTACCTTTCACCATGCATATTTCATTGTGTACCCCTTTTCTTTGGAAAAGTACTTTTTGGTACTCAGCTGGATACATGTTTGTACCTTTGATGGCACATTTGTGAAATTTGTCCCTTAAAGTACTTAATTGTATCCTCACTGTACCTTTATTTCTGAGAGTGTAGAAACAAAAGACTGGAATGACACAGACGGCTGGGTGGCTTGAGCACTCATACGATGCCTTCAGAAAGTCTACACACCCCATGCACTTTTTCAAAACTTTGTTGCGTTATATATTCAATTTAAAATAGTAATATTAATCTTTTTCCTCATCAGTCTACACACAATAAATCATAATGACAAAGCAAAAACAGGTTTTTTTGAAATTGTAGCAAATTTAATACAAATTAAAAACTGAAATATCACATTCACACAAGTTAATGAACCATTTTCTCAGTACACTGTTTAAGCACCTTTGGAAGTAATTCCAGCCTGGATTCCTCGTGTATGAAGCTACAGGCTTTACACACCCATCAACATCACCACACTCTTTATATCTGATTTTATATTATATAATATAACCTATATAACCCTTTACACACCCATCAACATCACCACACTCTTTATATCTGATTTGATATTATATAATATAACCTATATAACCCTTTACACACCCATCAACATCACCACACTCTTTATATCTGATTTTATATTATATAATATAACCTATATAACCCTTTACACACCCATCAACATCACCACACTCTTTATATCTGATTTTATATTATATAATATAACCTATATAACCCTTTACACACCCATCAGCATCACCACACTCTTTATATCTGATTTTATATTATATAATATAACCTATATAACCCTTTACACACCCATCAACATCACCACACTCTTTATATCTGATTTTATATTATATAATATAACCTATATAACCCTTTACACACCCATCAACATCACCACACTCTTTATATCTGATTTTATATTATATAATATAACCTATATAACCCTTTACACACCCATCAACATCACCACACTCTTTATATCTGATTTTATATTATATAATATAACCTATATAACCCTTTACACACCCATCAACATCACCACACTATATCTGATTTTATATTATATAATATAACCTATATAACCCTTTACACACCCATCAACATCACCACACTCTTTATATCTGATTTGATATTATATAATATAACCTATATAACCCTTTACACACCCATCAGCATCACCACACTCTTTATATCGGATTTTATATTATATAATATAACCTATATAACCCTTTACACACCCATCAACATCACCACACTCTTTATATCTGATTTTATATTATATAATATAACCTATATAACCCTTTACACACCCATCAACATCACCACACTCTTTATATCTGATTTTATATTATATAATATAACCTATATAACCCTTTACACACCCATCAGCATCACCACACTCTTTATATCTGATTTTATATTATATAATATAACCTATATAACCCTTTACACACCCATCAACATCACCACACTCTTTATATCTGATTTTATATTATATAATATAACCTATATAACCCTTTACACACCCATCAACATCACCACACTATATCTGATTTTATATTATATAATATAACCTATATAACCCTTTACACACCCATCAACATCACCACACTCTTTATATCTGATTTTATATTATATAATATAACCTATATAACCCTTTACACACCCATCAACATCACCACACTATATCTGATTTTATATTATATAATATAACCTATATAACCCTTTACACACCCATCAACATCACCACACTCTTTATATCTGATTTTATATTATATAATATAACCTATATAACCCTTTACACACCCATCAACATCACCACACTCTTTATATCTGATTTTATATTATATAATATAACCTATATAACCCTTTACACACCCATCAACATCACCACACTCTTTATATCTGATTTTATATTATATAATATAACCTATATAACCCTTTACACACCCATCAGCATCACCACACTCTTTATATCTGATTTTATATTATATAATATAACCTATATAACCCTTTACACACCCATCAGCATCACCACACTCTTTATATCTGATTTTATATTATATAATATAACCTATATAACCCTTTACACACCCATCAACATCACCACACTATATCTGATTTTATATTATATAATATAACCTATATAACCCTTTACACACCCATCAGCATCACCACACTCTTTATATCGGATTTTATATTATATAATATAACCTATATAACCCTTTACACACCCATCAACATCACCACACTCTTTATATCTGATTTTATATTATATAATATAACCTATATAAACCTTTACACACCCATCAGCATCACCACACTCTTTATATCTGATTTTATATTATATAATATAACCTATATAACCCTTTACACACCCATCAACATCACCACACTATATCTGATTTTATATTATATAATATAACCTATATAACCCTTTACACACCCATCAGCATCACCACACTCTTTATATCGGATTTTATATTATATAATATAACCTATATAACCCTTTACACACCCATCAACATCACCACACTCTTTATATCTGATTTTATATTATATAATATAACCTATATAACCCTTTACACACCCATCAACATCACCACACTATATCTGATTTTATATTATATAATATAACCTATATAACCCTTTACACACCCATCAGCATCACCACACTCTTTATATCGGATTTTATATTATATAATATAACCTATATAACCCTTTACACACCCATCAACATCACCACACTATATCTGATTTTATATTATATAATATAACCTATATAACCCTTTACACACCCATCAACATCACCACACTCTTTATATCTGATTTGATATTATATAATATAACCTATATAACCCTTTACACACCCATCAACATCACCACACTCTTTATATCTGATTTGATATTATATAATATAACCTATATAACCCTTTACACACCCATCAACATCACCACACTCTTTATATCTGATTTTATATTATATAATATAACCTATATAACCCTTTACACACCCATCAACATCACCACACTCTTTATATCTGATTTTATATTATATAATATAACCTATATAACCCTTTACACACCCATCAGCATCACCACACTCTTTATATCTGATTTTATATTATATAATATAACCTATATAACCCTTTACACACCCATCAACATCACCACACTCTTTATATCTGATTTGATATTATATAATATAACCTATATAACCCTTTACACACCCATCAACATCACCACACTCTTTATATCTGATTTTATATTATATAATATAACCTATATAACCATTTACACACCCATCAACATCACCACACTCTTTATATCTGATTTTATATTATATAATATAACCTATATAACCCTTTACACACCCATCAACATCACCACACTCTTTATATCTGATTTTATATTATATAATATAACCTATATAACCCTTTACACACCCATCAACATCACCACACTCTTTATATCTGATTTGATATTATATAATATAACCTATATAACCCTTTACACACCCATCAACATCACCACACTCTTTATATCTGATTTGATATTATATAATATAACCTATATAACCCTTTACACACCCATCAACATCACCACACTCTTTATATCTGATTTTCAGGGACACTCACAAGAGATACTAAAACATCTCTGCATGTCATGATCTCTATGAGAACTGAGGTCAGAAATAGATTCAGATCACTTTAAGGAGTAACTGGACTGATTTTCCTCTATGGAAGAGTTAGTCAGGAGGAGAACCCTGAGATCTAATTTCTGTTTTTGCTTTGTCATTATGATGTATTGTGTGTAGATTGATGAGGAAAATGATTAATATAAGATGTGAAGACTTAATGAAGGCACTGTAGTTTGACACAGAATGAAGCAACATCACATATCAGTTGAAATACACTAAGGTACAAATTGATAACAGATATACATGCCTGCATAAAACAAAGATGGGGACCATGAGGCATTTCAAACTAAAAATTCTTACATAAACACATAAAAAAAGAAGAAAATCTCACCACCACAAATATCATCTTACCTGTCAATTACAGATGAGTTGCGGTTAATAATATACCATTGGAGGTAGTCTGACACGATTTCTTTCTGTTCTTCCACAGTAGCCACATGTCTCAGACAACCTGCTGTCTGTAACATTGTGCTGTGTCTCATCATACATTCTTGCAGAGCATCCAATGAAGCAGCATTCTCAATCTGAAAGACATGAAAATGGGCATAAACACCCCAGTCAATAACTGTGTGCACTGTATCTCCTTGCCTATTTTTTTAATGACATACATAGCATGGTGTAATCTTACACTATCAAAAACTAATAAATTAATGAAATAAATTCTGCACGTGATATAGGAAGTAAACATTGTCTCAAAACACTGCAGGAACTATGTAAAATTCTGCCCTACCATACCCTAGCCTTATGCTATTCTCACCTCTTGCAAAGCTTTTCCTATTTCTTCATCAGTTATTAAATTATTTGTTGCTTTGAATGAAGGCTGGCCTGCAAGATAATGTACAAGATCTTCCGACAGGAAATGGGGTCCTGGACCTCCATGCACAACTGACACAGCAATCATCTTTCCTGCCAGGTAGTATTCATCCTCCCTAACAGCTGTGAATTAATTCATATTGCAAAATAAAACAAACAATGCATTACTGTATATACTGTAATATACAAGCATGTCATGTGATATATATGGTCAATGAGCATTAACCAACCATTAGTAGCCTATAGTACACATCTAACCAATATGCATACCATTTGCATTGTAGACCAAGAACCGATGTCCTTCTGGTCCATCAAAAATGGGCCGGTCTTTTAGGTGTTTCATTAGTAGAGTTAAAAACTCTCGTCTTGGACCACCAGTGTCAATTCCCTCTTCCAGAACACCAGTATCATCAGTAAATTTCACCAGAATGTCACAGGTTTCAGAATATGTTGTATGCTTGAAACCTCTGACTGCCCCATCCCAAACATTAGCCCTTGAGATGTTGAACCGGCTGACTTTTTTATGATCAATAGGAAGCGACAGGTTTGCTACAATGTCAGGTAATGCAATATCCGTCTCCTCCCTGTAATGACAAAAAGTGACTTCATTTGTGGATATTCGAGATATACCAGAACTATTGTACAGTGAAAAAACTGGAGTGCTATAGTCAAAAACTGTCATATTACATTGCTATTCTTCACATTGACAGCAACCGGCTCTTCGTCCTCTTGCTCAACATTTGGTGAATACAGGTTTGTGTATTTACTGTTGGGAAATTACCATTTCCATGTTAAAACTTCTTACAAACACAAATGTCTTCCCCATGTAATCTGTTAAATAGATTTAAATTATGTCAGTCTTTATCTTTTTCTTTTTTTTTTACTTAACTGTAGCAAGAATTTTTTTCTGGATTTGTTTCAGGTGGATCCAGATCCTCAGCATCAGATATTACTATCTGAAAAACAGATTAAAATGTCTGAAACAACAACACTGAAAGCAAGAAATGTCATGCTGCCACAGTCTGCCTTATTACCTGTCCTGGCTGAATTGTTGATGATTGTCCTGGTGCATCTCTGAAACATGATAAAACATATTAAAATGATTAGCTCCATGATAAAAGCTATAAGGTAGTTTTGAGTAACATGTAGTAGTAGAGGGAACAGAAAACATTATTTTGTTATAAATCGCATTATACATATGGTATTTTCTGTTTCAAGTTCATCCGAGCGAATTCTCTGATCACATCAACAACTTAAAGATAAATTATTTCTTAAGAACATGTGGATAGGAGCGCTTCCTGGACTCAAATCTGAGTTTCTTTGAGTTTCTTTTTGAATGGAAAAGGTATAAAATAAGAGAAAGCTCAAACTACTAATATTTAACTATTATTGCAAGTGGCCAAGTCATACAGAACCAGTTTAAAAGAACTCTGATGCGTTTTGGCATCTAGCCTTCTAGCAGTCAAACTGATGAAATGAGACAATGGGTCTTTTCTAGTGTCCAAAGTGTTCTGGGCTAGAGTGGGTGTTGTAGACATCTTAAAACCAGCAGGTGTCCTTCAGGTCTACAATAGTCAAATCATGTAAACATTATGTATACAGCCAAGTTTCCTATTGGTTGATTACCACTTGAAGAAACCCATTGTCTCTCATTACATCTATTTGACTCCCTGAAAAAGGCTAGATGCTGAAATGTTTCATATTCTTTTGGTTGGGTCTGGATGACCGTGCCACTTCAATAAAGGCCTATAGTACCTATGTAGGATCGACAATGATGTGGGACAGTGGATACCCCCCACTTCATTCTCACGTGGTTTTTTTAATGGTTTGGTTAATTTGTGTTTATTCACCTGCAAGAGCAACTGTATTTCAGTAGGTTTATTCTGTAATGTTAAGTAAAGCTCACACAGGCAGCTGTGGGTCCTTTAGGGAGCGAGGGGGCACCTCAGTCAGTTACAGAAACAGCCGATGGCATGTAGCAACGTTGAGCTTATGTGCAGCAATATAAATGTATGTATAATGTGTACATGAAGTGTGCCACACCTATATTTCATCTTCCAGTTTGTGTTTGGGAGTACTTTGATTTTGTGGTTCAAAAACCTGAGAGGAAACCGATAAAATGATCAACAACTTTCAACAGCTTCCATTATTTTTCCATTACGACATACAGTATATATCAATGCTGAATCGTTGTCTGTGTTACTGTATAATAGTAACTGCAAAATAATCAAAACAAGCCTTTTTCCACTAAAATATTGACCAGGACATTGATGTTATGCTTAAAATCCAATGTACATCTAATAAATTATATGAAAATGAATAAATACAAACATACATAAATGTTTTAAAAAAGAGAAATAACTGATGTACCAAAGTGTCAGCTCGATTGAATTCAGCTGTGCTCCTTGTTGTGATGACAATTTCAGAATCAGAGCCTGAGGTATCGTACACTGAAAAAAATAAATCAAACAACCATTATTTATCCTCCAGCAGAGTATCTAAATATGAAAAAATATTGAATTATGAGATCCACTAACCTCTTTTAAAGTGTTTTTCTAGGCAAATGAAAAAACTAATCCTGGAATATGCCTTTCCTATTTCCTTTTTATATTCTGCCAATTTAAATGGCCTTTCTGACCCAGGCACATGGACCACCTCTGAGCAGTCTGGATACAAAAGGACATAAGGTCCTTCGTGCATGTCCTTGTTAAATGTTCTCATTTTCTGGACAGCTTGTTTCAGTAGATCAGGTGCTGCTACCTCTGGGTCTGTAAATAACGGGAGTGTTTTCCCTCTTAGAGGTTTTAAATCAGCTCCATCAGTTCCATGTGGCCCCATCAATCCTACGTTTATCTAATAAAATACCAAAGATATAATTAATGTATAGGTAAAATAAATATACACACACACAAATACATATAGAACATTGCAAAATTGTATAGGACGGTCAGAACTTACCTGGACGTGTTTTCTTTCTTTAGGCCTATATCTTCCTTTTGGCCCATAGTTAAAAGACTGTCGTTCTTTTGACTTCGAGCTTCTGTACTCCATTAACAGTTTGTATGATGGGCATGGTTGTTCTGCTGAAATGGACAGAGTTCCATTTCAAAATAGAAAGTTAGAAGCCGCTCGAAAAATCATTAGCATTACTACTCACTTTTATTCACATGTCCTCAGATAGCTAGCGTTTTGCTACACTTACTTTGCTTAGCACTGTCCGGCTGTCGAGAAGTCCCCTGTGTTTCCGTCTGGTCTGCGTCCTTTAAAAACTCCAAACACCGACCACACGTAAAGCCAAACCACGTTAAGCTGTTCATGTGTTTGCCACAAAACGGGCAAAACATCCCTCGGCCGGAGTCCATGTTCGGTCACCATAAACTTAATTCACGCCATATACTCCACATTGACAACACGAATTGGCCGCGCTCACCAACAACACCTATCACCCGCTTTCACCTCGTCACTTCCGGTATGTGGTGCATTCCCTTTCCGTGAGGAATCTATTGTTTGTAAATTTGTTTTGGGACTGGTAAAAGTGTTTTGCGTCTTGTTAATTTGTTTTCTAAAATGTTAACTTGTTTTCAAAAATGTTAATTTGTTTTGTCCTTGGTAAAAGTGTTTTACCCATGTAATTGTGTTTTATGGTAGGTAAAAATGTTTTCCAAAATGTAAATTTGTCTCGAGCTTTGTAAAAGTGTTTTAGTCTTTGTAATGTTGCTTTGCACTTCCCGGCCACCATAAAATTACTCACAGGGAAGATGTCACGTGACATACACTATGGATCATGTAGACTCTTATTTGTATTAAGATTCAACTTTATTGTCATTGTGCAGAGCCAATGAAATGGAGATGTTTTCCCATATCCCAACTATGCTGGGGTCAAAGCGCAGGGTCAACTATGAAACAGCGCCCCTGGAGCAGGTAGGGTCAAGGGCCTTGCTCAACAGTTGCCTCTTGACTGTGCTGGGGCTTGAACCCCCGCCCCCCAAGTAACCCAGAGCATTAACCGCTGAGCCACCACTGGCCCATTATACACCCTAGGTTAGGAGTGAGTGCCAACCCCTGTACTTTTGGTATTTTTGAGATCAGGTATAACAGTTTAGATATTGGCGTTTCAAACGCTGAATACCAGTGCTATTTCTTTAGTGTGGTTTGGTTCTGGTCTGACAACAGAAGTGAGTTAGATTTGTTTTGTTTCTGTTCTTCGGCTCCACTCATGTCAATTTTCCCTCTGGTTTCATTATTAGTATATTTTTTGGTATAATATTTAATTATTATTCCCTATAACCTAGACAACCATAAGGGTCGTAACATTTATGGGAGCTCGTCTGGGATATTCAAATAAATAATTTTTTTAAGACCCATGTTAGATAATTTTGTCCTCCAATGTATTTAATTTATTTTCTTGATCTGCAATCCCCGTCTCGATACGGCTCAGCTGAGGGAAGAAAGAAATGACACAGACACCCAATGCTATCAAATCCTTCTTCAACGTTTATTGTTCAGCACTTTGTTATATGGTCCAGGAAAAACCACATTCCACTGGACCCCCACCAATGAAATGGCTCATTACCTTATTTGGGGTTAACATACATTTGAGCTACGTGTGAAACGTGAGAGTAGAGACAAGAGACACATTCCTATAGAACATCCTTCGATCAGGGAACAGCTGCAGCAACACCAACAAAAGAAGTTTAAAAGTGGCCTTCATTATTCCACATTGCCCACTTTGATCCTGAAAGGATCACATAACCTTCTCAACCAACTTCAGTATCAGGTATACGTAAATAATGGAACATGGTGATATTATGCCTGCTTATCATCACATTCAACTTCTGCATTAGTAATTGTAACAAACATGGGCCAAATAATAACATAAGTAGTATTCGATATAATGGAGGACATCCAAGGTGCGAACCACCCAAACATATTGAAAAATTGTCCCCATTTTCCTTGATGTTATCAGCTAATTCTTTATTCAACTTATCCATTTCCTTTCATACCTTTATAAATTCACCATCATCATCAGTGTGACCTGGGATGTATGTACAGCATTTGTCTCCAAACATTTTACATACTCCTCCTCCATCTTTAGCCAAGAGGTAATCCAAACAATTAATACCTCTTGGCTGTCCAACACTATCTAAATATACTTCAGGGTCACTTGAGGCATCACCTTCTAGGTACCTTCGTTTCTGGGTGTTTACCCATACCTTCATAACAGAAACATCTTCCTGTAACATTACCATAAAACATAAACCATCATACATTATTTCTAGGAATTGGAATGACACATGTGGCTCCTTGCTGTTGTGTTGATACTGAACGGACATATGCAGAGTGTCAGTAGGAATGTCTTCATGTTGATTGTTCCGGGTCCCTCCTCAGGTCCTCCTAATTCACAGATTCCCGGTTGGGCACTGGCGCTGCGTGTTCAGCTCCTCCAGTGCTTTCACCGTTCACCTTGAATCAGTAAGGCCCTCCTCTGGAGCAAGCTTCACGCGGCTTGCGTGGATCCACTGTTGTTGAAGATCAGTTAGCACCCCCGTTCAGGTCACTGGCAGTACAGTAGTTGGGCCCACTTTGGTTCACCTAACATCGTTAGTTTCAGACACTTTACCAAAACCTGCTGATTTGGAACAAATGGATGAGTAGTGCTTTCTGCAGGCAGAGGGAGAGAGAGAGAGAGATATCACCATTTATGTCATTTAATATTTTAATGAGGGAATCCACATATTCCGCAATCACCACCTCCTTGTCACCTATGGAGAGAAAGCCAGCGCGGCCTTTGACCCGAGGGTCGGGAAAGGCCTACCCATTAGTATTTCAAATGGAGAGATTAACAACAGAGGATGGTGACATTCTGAGCTCATTCAGCCGAATCTCTGTATTATTTATTTTGCCAAATTTTCACCATTTTATCATTTTAACTCACACACGAGAAAGCTTCTGTCTGTTTAGAACAGCAGTTCCGAGTGTGGTATTGAGTCGTGCTTCGTAGGCTTGTGTCTGTTGTTCTGTGCGCACGTTAGACATGAGTCCAGGATTAATTTTACTGCATTTTGTACCCCATTTATGCAAAAAGTTTGATTTCACTTAATTTGAGGCCTAATGTTATCAGATTCAGATGGATTTGCCTGTAACAATTTAATGTGATTGTCTTTTACCAGTGTTGATTGTATCATGGAAAAAGTCTCTTCAGCTTGATTTAGGTCTGGACTTACCGTAACTTCCCTTGCAGCCCACTTTGCTACTTCATCAGCATGCTTCGAGTCTGTGTATATATTGATTGATTTACCTTTAGCCAATTGGCATGCTCTGATCATCGCAAACAACTCAGCAGCTTGTGATGATTTATATGGGAGTGAATAAGCTTCAATAATTTGATTCTGAATTTCCGTTACAGCATAACCAAACCAGTATACGCAATTGGCTTGGAACAGGACCCGTCAAGTCAATGTTCAATATTCAATGTACCAATGTTCAATGTTCAATGTACCAATGGTCCCCCTCCTCCAGGGCGGATGATGAAACATCCGGCCTGCATAAAGTACATGTTTTTAGGCAATTGATGCAATCATGTGAATCGTTGGAAAATTCATCTCGAGTCAGCAATTTGTGTAATGATAAAGTCGGGCCGTATACAATGGAAGTTGGTTTATATGTCCGATTAGCAGTAGCCAATAAAATAACTTCATACCCTGATCAACGTTGTGCTGTCATGTGGTAATGTTGTGCATGATTGTTCCTACGTGGTGAGAGGTGTTCACAACTAATGGATGTGAGAGAACAATACGTTCTGCATGTTTTACCATCAACGCTGCAGCAGTCACTGCTCGTAAACATGCAGGGAGGCCTTTGGCGACTGCCTCTAATATTTTTGACAAGTACGCCACTGGTCTATATTTTCCGCAATGGGACTGAGCGAGGATCGCTGCTGCTGTGCCTGCTGCCTCGTGCACATACAAATGAAAGGGTTCATCATGATTTGGTAGCAATGTCCATTTCAGCAGTCCACTTGATAGGTTCCTCAGCCCTTGAGAGTGTTGCTTCTCTCAGTATTTTATCGTATAAAGAGCAGTTTTGCACCCATGCTCAACAATAGTTCACTAAACCCAAGAAGCTTTGCATTTGAGCATTTGTTTTAGGGTATTTGAAGGTAGTAATCGTCTTCACTCTGTCTGCGGAGAGGTGTACTGTTCCTTTCTGTAGTTCATGACCCAGATTGATAGTTCAGTTTCACCCATTGCATCTTTTCTTTTGATGTCTTGAAGCCAGCCTTTGCTAGTACATTGCACACAATAGTTGAAGCGGCTGTGCATGACTTGATGTTCGGGCCGGAAAGCAGGATGTCATCAGCATATTGCAATAGACAGGTGGCAGTTTGGTGTCCTTCAAAGTAGCGTGCACTACAGCAGAGAACACAGCAGGCGAGTCTCTAAATTCCTGGGGCATTCTGTTACTGTTGGCCTCCATATGTGAATGCGAACAGCGGCTGCGTAACAGGCATGACTGACACTGAAGAATGCAGAACACAAATTAATAATAGTAAAATCAGTGTGGTCTGTTGGAATTTAGTTAATAGTAGTGCACACATCCGGCACCACTGGAGACATTGGCATTAATTTTCAACTCTTACTTTAATCGCCATGTATTATTAGCTTCCTTCATAGGATTAATAGATGATTTATATGTGTGAATGGGTACCTTGTTTCAGACACTGTATTAATACCTTTTAATACCTTTGATTCTGACAGTTTGCATTATACTGTTGATACTTTTTGTAGTATACTGGCAAGTTAGAGCGGAGTTTGGCAACATATGGTCCGATATCAATAAGGCCCGCCTCATCTTTGTGGGCGTCCCATAGCGCTGGGTCGACGTTGAGCATTTCCTGTTTCGCAGCAGAAGTGCTGACAAACGTTGAGCTGCAAACTTCTCCGCAATGACCTGTATACACAGACTGACAATATACTGAGGGAAACAGCAATTGTAATGAGTTAGAATCAAAAGTTTTTTCTTTTTCCTCCAAGTTTATGCATCGTATCACAGACCAGTGGGCAGAACGGATAGTCAGTCAAAATCATGAAATCGTGCATTTTAAACATGTTCAAATCAAAATCAAAAATCAAATCAAATCACTTTATTGTCACACTACTGTGTACACGAGTGCAACAGTAGGTGAAATTCTTGTGTGCAGTTCCAAGCAACATAGCAGTCATGACAGTGACGAGACATAAACCACTTTACAATAAACAACATATTTACACAAAACAATTTACATAACAAATGTACACGTACTTACACAACAATTTACATAACAAATGTACACAATACACACAATGTAGAATACACATACACTAGATAAGGGTATAAATATATATAAACACTAATTGAATTGGGAGAATGTATTGACAGAGTGATGATTAATAAAGTGCAGTGCTGATTGTTGATCGTGAGAGATCATGTGTTCAAAAGTCTTATTGCTTGTGGGAAGAAGCTGTCATGTAGTCGGGTGGTGCGGGTCCTGATGCTGCGATACCGCCTGCCTGATGGAAGCAGTGAAAGCAGCCCATGACTCGGGTGGCTGGAGTCTCTGATGATCCTCCGAGCTTTATTCACACACCGTCTGTTATATATATCCTGGAGGGAGGGAAGCTCACCTCCGATGATGTTTCTGGCCGTTCGCACCACCCTTTGCAGGTCTTTGCGGTTGTGGGCGGTGCTATTGCCGTACCAGGCGGTGATGCAGCCAGTCAGGATGCTCTCTACGGTGCTGATGTAGAACCGTGTGAGGATGTGGTGGTTCATTCCAAACTTCCTCAGCCGTCTCAGGAAGAAGAGGCGCTGGTGAGCCTTCTTCACAACGGCCTCAGTGTGGACGGACCATGTGAGTTGCTCAGTAATGTGGACACCGAGGAACTTGAAGCTGCTGACTCTCTCCACCGGTGCTCCATTAATGGTGATGGGGCTGTGTTCTCTGTCTTTCTTCCTGAAGTCCACCACAAGCTCCTTGGTTTTACTGACGTTGAGGGAGAGGTTGTGCTCCTGACACCAGCGTGTCAGAGTGTGCACCTCCTCTCTGTAGGCTGTTTCATCATTGTCAGTGATCAGACCTACAACCGTCGTATCGTCAGCAAACTTAATGATGGCATTGGAGCTATGTGTCGCCACACAGTCATGTGTGTAAAGGGAATACAGGAGTGGGCTGAGAACACAGCCCTGCGGGGCTCCAGTGTTGAGGGTCAGTGATGAGGAGATGTTGCTGCCCATTCTAACCACCTGACGTCTGCCTGACAGGAAATCCAGGATCCAGCTGCACAGCGAGCTGTTTAAGCCCAGAGCCCGGAGTTTCTCATCAAGCTTGGAGGGCATTATGGTGTTGAATGCTGAGCTGTAGTCTACAAACAGCATTCTCACATATGTGTTCTTTTTTTCCAGGTGGGAAAGAGCAGTGTGTATTGTAGATGCAATGGCATCATCAGTGGAGCGGTTGTTGCGGTAGGCAAACTGCAATGGGTCCAAAGAGGTGGGCAGAACAGAGCAGATGTGATCTCTGATCAACCTCTCAAAGCATTTGCTGATGATGGGGGTGAGGGCAACAGGACGCCAGTCATTTAAGCAAGTGATTTTTGATTGCTTCGGTACAGGCACAATGGTTGATGTTTTGAAGCATGTGGGGACTACAGACAGGGATAGGGACAAGTTGAAAATGTCCGTAAAAACACCAGCCAGTTGGTTCGCGCATGCTCTGATGATGCGGCCCGGAATGCCGTCTGGACCCGCGGCTTTGCGAATGTTCACCCGTCGAAAGGATCGGGTTACATCCGCAACAGAGACAGAGAGTGAACCAGCCTCTGTAGTATCGGCCGCGAGTGCTCTCTCTGTGAGGGCGGTGTTGTTGTCCTCGAAACGAGCATAAAATGTATTAAGCTCGTCCGGGAGAGAGGCAGCGGTGTTCATGGCGGAGTTTTTATTCCGTTTATAGTCCGTGATGGTGTTAATTCCCTGCCACATACTTCTGGAGTCAGTGGTGTTGAACTGTTCTTCAATTTTGTGCCTGTACTGGCATTTGGCTGCACGGATGGAGTTACGGAGGGCATAACTGGCTTGTTTATGCTCCTCCGCGTTCCCGGAATTAAAAGCGGTGGTCCGCGCAGTAAGTGCCGCGCGAACATCGCCGTTAACCCATGGTTTCTGGTTGGGGTAGATCCTTATATTTTTTGTCGGAACAACGTCCTCTACGCACTTCCTGATGAAACACGTTACGCTATCAGCGTAAACCTCGATGTCGTCATAGGAGGCAGACCGGAACATCTCCCAGTCCGCGTGATCAAAACAGTCCTGTAGCGCAGAGTTTTATTGTCCGACCAGCACTGGATCATTCTGAGGGCGGGTGCTTCCCGTTTCAGTTTCTGCCTGTAAGCGGGCAGAAGCAGAACGGAAGAGTGGTCGGATTTGCCAAATGGTGGGCGGGGGAGGGATTTGTAGCCATCCCGGAAAGGAGAATAGCAATGATCCAAAACCCGGTCCCCTCGTGTGTTAAAGTTGATGTGTTGGTGGTATTTTGGTGCTATTGTTTTAAAGTAGGCTTTGTTGAAGTCCCCGGCAACAATGAACGCAGCCTCAGGGTGCGCGGTTTCCTGCTCACTTATACTGCCATACAGTTCCCTAAGTGCCCGGTCTGTGTCGGCTTGTGGGGGGATGTACACAGCAGTGATAATGACCGCTGTGAATTCCCTCGGTAGCCAGAATGGTCGACACAGAAGCATGAGAAATTCCTGATCAGGAGAGCAGAAAGACCTGATAAAATGTACATTCCTCTGATCACACCATGATTTGTTGATCATAAAACATACACCACCATCTCTGCTTTTACCTGAGAGGTCTTTTGCTCTGTCCGCTCGGTGCACGGAGAAACCCGTGGGTTCGATGGCCAGGCATCCAGGTTTCCGTAAGACAGATAACACAGCATTCTCTCGTCTCTCGTTGGAAATAGATCCGCGCTCTCAGCTCGCAGAGCTTGTTGTCCAGAGACTGAACATTTGCCAGTAGTATACTGGGTAGCGGGGGGCGATTTGCGCGACGTCTTAATCTGATGAGAACGCCGGCTCTTTTTCCTCTTTTCCGTCTGCGTTTCCGCGGCCGGGCAGCCCAAACAAAGGGCTCCGCTGGCGTGTTTGTAAACCACGGGTCGGCATTGAGGAATGTGAAGTCCGGTTTTCGGTGTGTGATTGCCGAACCAATGTCCAAAAGCGTTTGTCTGTCGTACACAATAAGGCAGACAACATCCAAGACAAAAAAACACAGAACTGTAAACAAAACAAACAATAAACTGCAGTGTTTTGACGGAGCTCGCGACGCAGCAGCCATACTCGGCGCCATCTTGAAGCATGTTTGTGTTATCTAGAGATGTTACGAGTGAATTTGGTGTCATATGACACTTAACAGTAATGCCATTCATTCCCACAGAGTTTAGAGCGCGTCCCGTAATAGAGCCCTTATAGCAATGCGCTGTTAATGAACCTTTAGATGCGCAAATATCGATGATAAAGGTATGCGGTTTATATATGGTAATTCTTTTCATATAGCCAGCGTCTCTGACAATGTTAGTTAAACGATTTTATATCTGTTTGGGCACTAGATAAAAGTAAATGCAGCTGTTGTATCTTCACTCGTATCTTTCTTTGAATCTGAATCAGATCCGTCCGCGGCTGTAGCGAATGAGTTGTGTTTAAATTGTGTTAAATCGGGATACAACAGTGCGCATGGTGTCTTTGGGAGGTTAGGGGTTAAAGCTTTGTTCACGACAATATCATATTTAGGCAGCTTGTTTTGAAACAGAGACCGCTATGTGCATTTGATTAGTCTCTTTTCATTCAGGACCTTTGTCCCAGAATGGTTTCATTTTCTTCCACACATCGCATGACTCTTTTATGTATTTATAATCCCACTGAGGGTGCTTTCACCCTTTTTAACCATAGATTTGATTTACTCATGAATTGATCTAATTAAGTTTTTCTTTTTTTTTCTTTTCTTTTTCCTTTCTCTGACCACCCAGCCAAATTGCTGATATATGGCTCAGTATTATAATCTTGTTTATTGCAAAACATCCATTGTTTTGGAGTTTTGTTCCATAGAGGACGGCTTTTTTCCTGTCCCATAATGTCACCCTTTTAGTAATAATAATACAAACAATTTCCCGATCGACACGGTTCATGCAGAACAATAATGCAGATCAAATTCTCTCCGTCTTTTCCATAGGACAATTCCCGTCCTCTTCTTATTCATACCAGAATAAGGATATCCTTTAAACTACTGCTGCGGTTGTGGGGTTTTCCCTATATTATAATAGAGCAAAACCCTCCTACCTATTTATAATAGGGCAAAATCATCCCTTCGACAGGGGCCCCCGAGCAGAGTTATTAACGGAGTTAATATCGAGCCAAATTAAACTACGTTTTATTCAATCTCTCATCAGACAGGAAAACTTGATACTTAAATCAGTCTTACCAGTCTGGAGAAATCCTGGACGAGCCCCCAAATTGTTAGATAATTTTGTCCTCCAATGTATTTAATTTATTTTCTTGATCTGCAATCCCCGTCTCGATACGGCTCAGCTGAGGGAAGAAAGAAATGACACAGACACCCAATGCTATCAGATCCTTCTTCCACGTTTATTGTTCAGCACTTTGTTATATGGTCCAGGAAAAACCACATTCCACTGGACCCCCACCAATGAAATGGCTCATTACCTTATTTGGGTGTGACATACATTTGAGCTACGTGTGAAACGTGAGAGTAGAGACAAGAGACACATTCCTATAGAACATCCTTCAAACAGGGAACAGCTGCAGCAACACCAACAAAAGAAGTTTAAAAGTGGCCTTCATTATTCCACATCCATGTCCTGGAAGGATTTGTGTGTGCATTGTTGGTAATTTGCCATTTAGTTTGTCTAGGATTGTGTTAGTAGCATGTCTATGTGAGGCAGTGTTATAGTGTGGTTCACAGTGATGGCTCTGTTCAATTTACAAAGCTTTATTAGTAGTCCCTCCGAAGAACAGATCGATCCGAGTAGGAAGCAGGATCTGTTGTTGCTAGCAGAACACCATCACATTCAGGTTGGGAGGCAGGCTGTTAAGACATCAAGAGCATAATTCTGCAGAGGTTAGTAGAACTTAATGTTCTCTTTGTCTGGAGCTAGTGGTGAGGAGACTGGCGAAGATGTAGAGCTACCTGGTGCTGGCGTGGAGCATTCCAGTTTTGGGGATGATGTGGACAAACGGGAGTGTAATGCCACGAGATAAAACTTGGAATAACTACAATTCTGACTTGTATCCTTAATTCTTACCATCTTGATTAAGCACTCGCAATCGGGAACCCATGAAATCTTTATCCTTGTTTATTACTTAACAGATTCACATTTCTTCCATCTTTACAGTGTTCACTTAGTTTATCAACAACTTATTCTTTGACTTACTTTGACAACATTTTACTTTGTTGAGGATTACGGTCAAAAGCTTGTATTATTCCACACTTCATCCACACTTCGTCTCTTCGCTATGTCTATCAGCACTTACGCTCTGCCCGTACTTCAGGCTGCCCTTCATGAACATGCACAGAATAACCAAAAGACATTATCCAATAGCAAATTAAATATATACAGTTGTATAGTGTTGCGTCCCAAAAAAAGTCTTGGGGTATAAACGGACGCAACAAAGATTCTGTTGAATCACATAACGTCTTCGGCTTGTCAACGACTTCTAACAACGGCTTCTTTCCGCCTGCCAGGTCATTCCCAAGAATTAAATCTACCCCCTTTACACACTGAAAAAAATGTTGTTTTTTTTTTAACTTGTAAAAAGTGTCACGGTTATTGGAGTACTTTCTACAATTGAATACTGTGTTGGTCTTTCTACTACAAAAAGTGACATATAATTCAGTTTGTTACTTGGTGTTTTCTTTTATTTTTTCGGGCTCAGATCAATACGTAAATTTAAATGGAAATACCAAAGTAATATTTACAATGATTATACACTGATGCCCAAAACTGCCAAATGCAAGTAAAATATTGGATACACAACTAAGTAATAGCTGCACATGCGCACTGACATCACATTTGGCGCAGACAAGTTGGCCAACGAAAATCTCTTCACCTTCATATATCCTTGTCAACTAAGGTAAGTGGTAGCCATTTCAAAAATATATATGCTAACGAAGACATTTAGTAACGTTTGCTGGCTTAAGGTGGTCGGACACCTGACTAGAATTTAGGACACAGCACAAGTATCAAACACAAGGCACGTCGAAGCAGTTCACACTAAAGTTACCTTGGTTTTTCCCCTTCTTCACGAATGAACAACGCTAGAGTAAATAATCTCCCATGATAATATTTAGGTTGAATTTAATGGAAATATGCGAGTTGAGCTCGTGGCGCGGCAGAAATTTGAGTGGCCTCCGCAGTTGGAGCTGGACGCCGTCGATAGTTTTTATTAATTTTTTTATAACGTGCCATGTCCAACCACCTTTATTTTATATTCCACAGTCATGGTGTGATCTGCTGCGGCGCTTACACGCGTTATCTATTAGTGATGGGTCGTTAAACGATTAGTTTATTTTGACTCCGGAGTAACAAGTTATCTCGGAGAGTGATTCGTTCTTTTTTTTTTTTTTTTTTTGACCACGCATGCATTACATCCTTTTGTTCAAGAACTAAATTAATTCTACAGGAATTAATTTCTTTCTCCATGTCGCGTGACAAATGAACTAAAGACTCGGAATGGAGTAGGGACTCAGGAGGTGAACTAATAATTCCTGTACAGAGCCTATGCGGTTGGCACGTGACAAAAGAACGAACGAACTGTACAGGAATACATACACGAACCAGAAATTATTAGATCACATTCGGAGTCATTTCAATTTGAACTAAATGAAGTTTGGAATAATTTGTCTTTGGCTGCATTATCATAATGTTGGATATGATCGAAATTTGCATGAGTAGTACTAGGGGAATTAGGCTATTGAAATTTTTAATTTCAAATTTAACTCAAATTAACTAAATTAAAGATTCGTTCATTTTGCTGACCGAAATTCAAAGATCCAAGTCAGTAGAATGATTCGATCTTCCCATCAGTATTATCCATTTATGTTTAATGGATAACGTTTGCAAATGTGGCTCTTCGTGCACATGGATAACTGAGTTAGCACCATGCTGATTAAATTTACCAGGTTAAGACATTACCAAATTCAACTATTAAAAGGATAGTTGACCCCACCCCCAAAAATATGGTGATCATTTACTCACCCATATGTTGTTCAAAACCTGTATGAATTTCTTTTTTCTGTTAAACACAAAAGAAGGTATTTTGAGAAATGTCTCAGTGTTGTTTTTGTACATGTTGTTTGGTTATCAACACTCTTCAAAATATCTTCCGCAGAAGAAAGTCATACAGGTTTGGAACGACATGAGGGTGAGTGAATGATGAGAGTTTAAATTTTTGAGTGAACTATCCCTTTAATATGGGTGAACTTCTGCATGTGGTTTGTCCAACAGAATGCGTGTGCACTGTAGTGGCGCCCTCCACAGAACATAAAAGTGAAATGTCATACATACATGAACTACATATGAGAGAAACAGTATGAGTTATATGACATTATCACAGCACTCACAAGCTGTAGAATCAGAATTGCCGATGCTCAGTGTCTGAACAAATCCCTTTTTTAGTCGGATCTCGCAGTGAATTGTTCTAAAGCAGACTCAATAGGCTTGCAGTTTAGTCAGAATAGATTTGCGCTTGGGCTGATTGTTTTACCCCAGTAAAACATTAACGGGATGCCTTAGAAGACAGAACAAAAACAGCAGAGGATGAATTAATTTGATATTTCAAATTAATCAAAACCCAAAAATGCATTTTATGCATTAATATTGTGTATGCATTGTTTTGTCAGGAATAGCTGCACAACAATTTCAATATCCATGCCACAGATTGAGGATTCACCATTTAGTTGAAGCAGCTTATTCAAGGTAAGTTGACCACAAACACTCACTCTACTACATATACAATACTGATTACATTGACAGTACTTTACATATAGTAGTACTGTACAATAGTTAGACAGACAAACATGACACAGTCTCTATATTTTTTCTTTTCCCCTAGGTGACATGTCATGAGATGGGTGTGTAAAAAGGCTGTCAGCTTGCATATCCAGAGCTGGAGGACCCAAAGGCATGAAAAGGGCCAAGAAGGCTGAAGTAAACTACTTGCCACCATTTCCATTTTGGGAAACTGAGGACACTTTAGAGAAGGAGAGAGTTGTTCTACTCTGTGACATTCAGAAGACAAACAATCAGAGGTTTATTGGTGAGAAAACGGAGAAGACTTTCTCATGGCCTGCTCTGTTCAATGAATCTCAGGTAAACCTTAGTTCTCTTTGTCCAGTCCCTTTATAGTAATGTTTAGATCTTTATGCAAGTATGGTTGCAAGATTATTAGTATGTTTATTTCATTAGTGTAGTGTACATGGTTGACAAAATATAAATGTAATTATTTAAGCTTTTTTTTTAAATGTAAAATAATTTAAATAATAACGTGTTGTGTGAATAAAGTTAATAACTTACCTCTACATTGGTGTTGATGGTACAGGAAGAACATCAGAACTGTGTTTTTTTTCTTCATGTTTAACTCACTGTTACGGTTTATGCTCTATATAATTTTCATCAATAGACAAACTAAATGAATGATGTGTAGAGACAGTCTTGTCTCTAACTGTTGGCTAGATCAATAAGATTTATCGATCAAATCATTAACAACAAATAATCGATCATCGATTATTCATCAACATTCCTAATTAAAGGACCATCTGAGTGGTCTGACATCTTGCTGCTTCCTGTCTCTTTAGATACATGTAGAAGCACACAGTTAGTCATGACATTAACTGACTTGTGTTTTTAACAGCATCACGAAGGTAGGCAAGATGCTATTATCCGCTGCCTCATTTTCCTTCTGGGAGAATCACCTGAGGAGATCATCAAAGACTTCCAGGTACATTTTTACATTTCTTCTCATTCTATGATTTCAGTTATAGTTGTGTACATTCTGAACAGGTTGTCTGTGGGGACTGTACATTTCACCCACTGAATCACTTCATGCACAAAGACAACATGCAATATATTGCACAGTATATTGACCACTTCACACTGATGTGTATTTGACAGGATGTCTGCAAACACACAATCAAAGATAGCTTCGCTGAACGTGATGAAGAAGGGGAAGAGCACTGCAGCAGAAGGTTCTGCTCCAGCCGATGTGATCATTGTCATTGAGGGAACTGAGGTGCTGGTTGGATGTAAAAATCTCACAAATGCGTGTCTTCTACTCATGGGTTTAATTTACTCCCTGAACTTCAGCTATCCCTCAAAGCTGATAAACACATTTGAAGTGTTTCCAAAGATCTTTCTTGAGCTGGATGTTCTAAAATGTTCTCAAAGTTCACTCTGCGCACACTAAGCTACTAATGTAAGTCTGTTAGTTGTGGACACTCAATATTTGTACTTTTACACTTTGCTTTGTGCAGAAAGTAATTGTGTTCTGAAAAGTTTTACTTCAAGTATTATAGTGAAAAAGATACAAAACTAAAGCGATGGGGAGATGTAAAGGCAGATAGATCCAGATATAGGTTCTCTGAACAAAGATGTAAAATTTGGACAGTTGTTTGGGTGTTGTTTCATTCTACCCTTTCTCTTTTATCCTTTGACCAAAATATTCATGTATTTAAAGATACATTTATTACTGTTTTTACCGTTTTAAAAAATTTATAAAAAATATTTTGATGTAAAATGTTGTCTGTCAATTCATGTTATTTGCGTATGTTCATATTAAATACTATATCATTATTAATGCTAAAATCTTGTGAAAAGTTAATATTACTTAGGCATTTCAAAAAGATAAATAGGACTTGTTAGTAAAAACTACATCGAAATGCTAGTACATTTAGCTGTCTGCATGGCTTAATTCAGTGCTACATGGCTTGAGTAGTGTACAAACTAAGAGTCAGTAACATTTACTTGAAGGAAGAGTATTACCAAGTTAAATTTACTTGAGAATTTCTAATTAAAAGTCTCAAAGAATTGTGTATAACCTTTACTTGACATTAAGGTCTGTTAAAGTTACTAGCAATTTCTACGTGGAAATTGTTTCCTAGGTTTTTTCAAGTAAACCCCACTCCAAATTTTTTTCAGTGCAGGAACCCCATTTCAATTCCTTGCACTATTACACTAGAACCTCAGGAAGTTTCATTAGACAAGGGTAACACATCAGCAGCAATGCCTGTGTCTCAAAGCATCTGAACCTCTCTTTGATCTTCCTGTTTTGAGTTCTCTGCACATGTCAAACTCATGTGTAGTTAATATACAGGTGAAACTCGAAAAATTAGAATATCGCGCAAAAGTTCATTAATTTCAGTAATTCAACTTAAAAGGTGAAACTAATATATTATATAAACTCATTACAAGCAAAGTAAGATATTTCAAGCCTTTATTTGATATAATTTTTATGATTATGGCTTACAGCTTATGAAAACCCCAAATTCAGAATCTCAGAAAATTAGAATATTACATGAAATCAATAAAAAAAGGATTTTAAATACAGAAATGTCGGCCCTCTGAAAAGTATAATCATGCATATGTACTCAGTACTTGGTTTGGGCCCCTTTTGCATTAATTACTGCCTCAATGCGGCGTGGCACGGATGCTATCAGCCTGTGGCACTGCTGAGGTGTTATGGAAGACCAAGATGCTTCAATAGCGGCCTTCAGCTCTTCTGCATTGTTTGGTCTCATGTCTCTCATCTTTCTCTTGGCAATTCCCCATAGATTCTCTATGGGGTTCAGGTCAGGCGAGTTTGCTGGCCAATCAAGCACAGTAATGCCATGGTCATTGAACCAGGTTTTGGTACTTTTGGCAGTGTGGGCAGGTGCCAAGTCCTGCTGGAAAATGAAGTCAGCATCTCCATAAAGCTTGTCTGCTGAAGGAAGCATGAAGTGCTCTAAAATGTCCCGGTAGACGGCTGCGTTGACTCTGGACTTAATAAAGCACAGTGGACCAACACCAGCCGATGACATGGCTCCCCAAACCAACACAGACTGTGGAAACTTCACACTGGACTTCAAGCATCTTGGATTGTGTGCCTCTCCATTCTTCCTCCAGATTCTGGGACCTTGGTTTCCAAATGAGATGCAAAATTTGCTCTCATCAGAAAAGAGGACTTTGGACCACTGAGCAACAGACCAGTTCTTTTTTTTCTTTAGCCCAGGTAAGACGCTTCTGACGTTGTTTGTTGTTCAGGAGCGGCTTGACAAGAGGAATACGACATTTGAAGCCCATGTCCAGGACCCGTCTGTGTGTGGTGGCTCTTGATGCAGTAACTCCAGCCTCAGTCCACTCCTTGTGAAACTCCCCCACACATTTGAATGGCCTTTTCCTGACAATCCTCTCCAGGCTACGGTCATCCCTGCTGCTGGTGCACCTTTTTCTTCCACACTTTTCCCTTCCACTTAACTTTCTATTAATGTGCTTTGATACAGCACTTTGAGAACATCCAACTTCTTTTGCAATTACCTTTTGAGGCTTTCCCTCCTTGTGGAGGGTGTCAATGATGGTTTTCTGCACAACTGTCAGGTCAGCAGTCTTCCCCATGATTGTGAATTCAACTGAACCAGACTGAGAGACCATTTAAAGGCTCAGGAACCCTTTGCAGGTGTTTTGGATTAATTAGCTGATTAGAGTGTGACACTTTGAGCCTACAATACTGAACCTTTTCACAATATTCTAATTTTCTGAGATTCTGAATTTGGGGTTTTCATAAGCTGTAAGCCATAATCATAAAAATTAGATCAAATAAAGGCTTGAAATATCTTACTTTGCTTGTAATGAGTCTATATAATATATTAGTTTCACCTTTTAAGTTGAATTACTGAAATTAATGAACTTTTGCACGATATTCTAATTTTTCGAGTTTCACCTGTATATGTATATATATATACATATACATATATATATATATATACATATAGTTGTTTACATTGTCATTTTTACAGTCGTTTTCCAGTTGATTGACATTACATCATGATATGGCACGGAGCTTGTGCTTCAATTTGCCCAAAACAACTACTGTATGAAACAGTCCACAAGTCCCTCAGTGATGCTCATTTCATTAAAGTCATTTTCAAAGTGTGTGTTGAAAATACAGAAGACGCGTTTAATCTATGATAAACATTTCTGCATTAAAATCACATCCAAATCACATGCGGTCTTTTCCAACAGCTGGTGCGCGCTGTGGATTTGAGGTTTAGACATAAAACTTAAAGTTTCCTCGTCGCGTGTTTTAGTCTCCAGATAAAGCGCAGAACTCCTGCTCTGTGTTCACCTTGTTTTCACTCCATTAAACCGTTTTATCGCTCCAGTTTTGCTCTAAATGTGAGAGGAGAAAACACAAGCGCGAGCGGCTCTCGGAGGCACACAGACGCTGACACGAGCGGATTGAGTCTTTCAGGTTCTCATGAGGGTTTTAAGAGCGCAGCGCCGCTCAGTCGCTGTTCATTACTGCACTCAGTGCTCGTGTGTGTTCGTGAAACTACAGATCCGATCAGAGAAATGGCAGAAACCGCTCCAGCTGCAGCCGCCCCGCCGGCCAAAGCGCCCAAGAAGAAATCTGCTGCTAAACCCAAGAAAACGGGTCCAAGCGTCGGTGATCTCATCGTGAAAACCGTGACCGCGTCCAAGGAGAGGAGCGGCGTGTCTCTCGCCGCCCTGAAGAAAGCTCTCGCCGCCGGTGGATACGATGTGGAGAAGAACAACTCCCGCGTCAAGATCGCCGTTAGGAGTCTGGTGACTAAAGGGACTCTGGTGCAGACCAAAGGGACCGGCGCCTCCGGCTCATTCAAGCTCAACAAGAAACAAGCCGAGAGCACGAAGAAGCCCGGCAAGAAAGCCGCTCCTAAAGTCAAGAAGGCCGCAGTCAAGAAACCCGCCGCTGCTAAGAAGCCCAAGAGTGCCGCGACTAAGAAACCTGCCGCCAAGAAATCTCCCAAGAAGGCGAAGAAACCCGCAGCCGCTAAAAAGGCAACGAAGAGCCCCAAGAAGGCAAAGAAACCCGCAGCCGCCAAGAAAGCAGCCAAGAGCCCCAAAAAGGCCAAAGTTGTCAAACCCAAAACGGCAAAGGCTAAAGCAGCCAAGCCCAAGAAAGCAGCTCCCAAAAAGAAGTAAATGAACTCCCGAGTTTCTTCCTCAAAACGGCTCTTTTAAGAGCCACCCACTATTTCATGTCAAAGAGCAACACTTGGATTTGTTTTTGTGTTTTATATATATTTTGTAAAGTTTTATTAGATTTGTCGTGAGGGGACACAATCACTCCTGATTATGACTGTAATGACAAGTTGAGTGTATAAACAGTGTTTCGTAAAACTGTAAAATGAAGGTTATTGCAAATTATCTGACAGCATTTTATGTGCATAATTTCATCGATTGTGCCTCTATCAGTGAAAAATATCTAATTTACTTCAGGTCAGATATATTTGACCATTTAATTATTATCGATATTGTCTTTTACATTAAACTGTATTTAAAACTCGTTAAGCTGGAAGTTTCTCATGAACACAGAATATAGAAATAAGAGGGAGGAGTTTAGAGTTCGGAGGGAAGTTCTGTGATTGGTTAGAATGTTTTACAGGCTCCAGCCAATAGACGACTGACAGACTCCTTTAAATACTGTTGACTGCGTCACTTCGAGTATTCTGTTTCTACAGTGCGTTGAAATAGTTGGATTGAATTGAAAATGAGCGGCAGAGGTAAAACCGGCGGTAAAGCGAGAGCGAAGGCTAAGACTCGCTCATCCAGGGCGGGACTGCAGTTCCCCGTCGGCCGTGTGCACAGGCTGCTCCGCAAAGGAAACTACGCTGAGCGTGTCGGCGCCGGTGCTCCGGTGTATCTGGCCGCTGTGCTCGAATATCTCACCGCTGAGATCCTGGAGTTGGCCGGAAACGCCGCTCGGGACAACAAGAAGACCCGTATCATTCCCCGCCACCTGCAGCTGGCAGTGCGGAACGACGAGGAGTTGAACAAACTCTTGGGTGGAGTGACCATCGCTCAGGGTGGGGTGCTGCCCAACATCCAGGCTGTGCTGCTGCCCAAGAAGACCGAGAAACCCGGCAAGACCAAGTAAACGGACTGAAGGCTGTTTCACTGAACCCCAAAGGCTCTTTAAAGAGCCACACACTTGAACTATGAGAGAGTGAATTTGCCCTTTTACTCAAACGTTTAATTGTTATTTTATTACTCTCTTGCGTGAATTAAGGGAAGGAAACATTTAATGAGTTTGTGTTTGTGTGCGCATCCACTGCAGATTATAATCTGTTTTAAGAGCATTTTCTTTAATAACCTGCCATAACCTGTGGCTTGAATTACAGATGCAGTTGTGGGATCCGTGTCGTGGGGATGGGTGATACAACTTAATTTATTCTCGATCGGATACTAATTTCAAGTCCAATATCGTCGATACTGCGACTAAATGTATTTTATTTTTAAGATTACTTTGGATAAAATGGGCATTAAAAATAATATTTTTAGTAATTATTTAAGTCGTTCATTTTTTCACGTCGAAAATTTGACTTGATTTACCCGTACAAAAATGAACCATATTATTTATTTAAACTACAATTAACCATGATTACTACTACACTATTAATAAATAATCATGTAACATTGTGAATTCATATGTACATTTTAACCCAATATATTTTTATGTATTTTATTTTAGTCCTGCCCCAAGTACGTACATTTCTTATAATTAAATCTGCTACTGATATTACCTGCTTTTTAATCACAATTCATCATGCTACATTCATAATTTAAAATAATATTATTCAGTGTTGCCAACTATTTTCAATGGAAAGTAGCTAAAGCCTGCTCGAAAAGTAGCTAAATGTCGCCAGATGACGTCATGCGTCATTAGCATATTAATGACGTCATCGCGTCGTATTTGCATTCTGCCTAATTTGTCGGTACTGTAGCCTACTTCAGTTTATAATAACGGTTATCTCCCCTAAACCGTGCTCATACTGTTTTTATATAAGTATATAGCCGAATGTCCAGTAAAACGCTTGCAGTACTGGCGATATTTGGAATTTGGAAAGTTGCTAAGGTTTGTCCAAAAAGTCGCTAGATTTGTCGCTAGTCGCTTTTTTGAAAAAATGTCGCTAAAGGGGTCTGAAAAGTCGCTAAGTTGGCAACAATGATTATTTATGGTATTTGTGTATAAAAGCTTGACAAAGACGCGCCGCACAGTCATTGGTCAACTGTCATGCGCACACGTCCACATCAGCCAATCACACGCCTCTAAACGCTCACCACACTGAGCACGTGATCGCACGCGGCTTTATATAGCAGCGGTTTATCGGTGATTTTCATTTACTGTGTTGAACGGAGAAGAGAAGCTCGTCATCATGGCAAGAACCAAACAGACCGCTCGCAAGTCCACCGGCGGGAAAGCCCCGAGGAAGCAGCTCGCTACTAAAGCCGCCCGTAAGAGCGCTCCCGCCACCGGCGGAGTCAAGAAGCCTCATCGCTACAGGCCCGGTACCGTGGCGCTGAGAGAGATCCGCCGTTAGCAGAAGTCCACTGAGCTGCTGATCCGCAAACTGCCTTTCCAGCGTCTGGTGCGTGAGATCGCGCAGGATTTCAAGACGGATCTGCGCTTCCAGAGCTCCGCCGTCATGGCCCTGCAGGAGTCCAGCGAGGCTTATTTGGTCGGTCTGTTCGAGGACACCAACTTGTGCGCCATCCACGCCAAGAGGGTCACCATCATGCCCAAAGACATCCAGCTGGCCCGTCGCATTCGCGGAGAGCGCGCTTAAATCCGCAGCGACGTCATTCATATCAACCCCAAAGGCTCTTTTAAGAGCCACCTCATTTACCCTCAAAGAGTCGTTTTTACAGTCTAGTTTTAGTCTCTTAGATTTTTTTTGTGTTTGGTAGATTTCGACTTTCAGATTGGTTCAGTGTTGCCAGATGTACGATAATTATCGTATTTGTACGATAATTTTGACCTCTGTACGATGTACGATCAATAATGAAAAAAATCCCATAATGTACGATAATTTCAGAGTTTTCAGTCGTTCGTCCAAACACACATCCTACCGCTTCTCTCTCGGACCCCAAATCATTTCGCAGGCTCGCCTGCCTGCACACAAACACGTATACACACACACACACACACGCACGCACACAGCACAAGTGGCATCCGATGATGACAGCGACTTAGAGATCGAATTTGAATCTTTTTTGTGTTAATTGTGCACTTTTTTCTTTTTTGTGCACTTTTTTTCGGCATATCTTTTGCACTTTGGAAAAAAAAAGTTATTCAGACTTCCTCCAGTTAATGTGAGCGTATTATACAGCTTGTTCAAATTGGCTGTAAAATTATTTGGAAAATAAAATTGTTGGAAAATAACTATATTTTAAGTGTTTGGTTTGTGTACGATATTTTTTTTAAAAAAAACGATAATTTTGAGGTTTTGGTACGATACTTCGACATTTCTAATCTGGCAACACTGGATTGGTTTGAATCATCACTTTGAGATCTTACTTTTGACAAATCAAGCCATTTTTTTTCTTCAGGGAAATGATCATTTTCACTGTTATTGAACACCGTGAGCCATAAACATGAGTTGTGCAGCTTCAATTCATCAGTTTTCTGTGTAACAGCGGTTTAAAAATATGACTTCAGTTTTGTGCTTGTGCACAAGCAGCTGGCCTAAGAGACCATTTTTCACGCATCCTCATGTCCTTTCAAATACATGTAACTTTCTTTTGCAGAACCCCCCCCAAAAAAGGTATTTTGTATTCCATATAAGGAAAGTAAATGGTGAGCAAAATAGCTTGTTTTGGTCACCATCGACTTTCATTATATGGACAAAAACATTCTTTAAAATGTCATCTTTTGTGTTGCACAGATAAAGTCATACAGGATTGGAAGGACACGAGCTTGAGTAAATAGCTGTGCATGAGGTCAAGTTGGGACGTAAAGTTCACACTTGGGGCTTAGTAACCACAAATTAGTTTGTCAGCTCTCCGTAAAGCACAGTCGCATAATATGACGTTTACCTGCATTATCCAATAAGCCGCCTTCATATTTGCACACGGAAGTGTTAAAAAGCTTTGAACTTCAATTTGATCTTGTTAAGGTTGATGTTCAAACCTTGTTTGTTCACATAACTGTCAGCTGTAATTAATGATATCCCCTTTACATAATAAAAGATTTAATTAATTGTATATTTGCCCTGTATAAATAACATATAGGAACCGTATCTAAAATAAATAAGGGGTGATAAATATTAATACAACAGGCTGGAAAAACAGACATTTATGCATTATAATATCATATATATAATAACTTGTCACCGGTCGACACTCCATGAAAACTGCACCATTGTTTCATGCTGAAGAGGCGTTTAAATGAAAGGTTTTTTCTCTCTCTTGTAAATGTCAACGTCATACTGTATGTCGAAATTATTGATGTCTGTCACTCAAAACATGAGCAAATTGATGTCAAAAAATATCAGTCCGCTATTTTATTCCAGCCGTTACTCCCAGTCGGAGTCTTCCGAAATATTTAGTTCATACGTGGGGTTATGTCCTACCTAAGTTTCATGGTGCACCACTCAAATATTTATCTTTATATCCTACTTTTCTCTTGTCCTTTTTTTGTGCAGTACAAGCTTGAGTTCTCCCAAGCCGTTTGGAGTGTGATGCAGCACATGTTTCCTGGGCAATGAACTGGAGTCTGACGGTTGTGCAGCTTTCTGCAATGCACTTTGAGTATGAAGATGTGATTGTTGTATGGTTCTAGGTTGAACACGTGTGCCTCAAGTTCCTTGAATGCAGAACCACCATGGAGATCCAGAACCTTTGTGGGGACAGAGATGGGCCTTGTGAGTGTGTGCGCCGTTGAAGAAATCTCCCATCTGTCTTGGAGACGTTCAGGACGCTGTCTGACGGTCTTATAAGTCCACCTCTGGACTTCATGTCGATCAGTGTGTTTATCTTGGGAAGAGCTCTCGACTCTGAGTGCTGATAAACAGGTGGTGCACAGAATCTTCTTCATAGCTGTTTTAACTACACTGCCTGCTATGTGCCCCACCACAGCCTCCTTGAACATGGACAAGCTGGGAGGACTTACAGTCATGTTTTTTTCTGTGTCTTGTTTCAGGCTGAACGTCACTGCCTGAAACAGCAGCATATCAGAAGATGCTGCCCCCAGTGTCACTGACTGGAGAACAGTTGCCACAAGCTCAGATGAGCCCAGAATATGAACACAACGCGATCGGTGTAGACACAGTACCACCATCTACCAAGTTTTATACATTTCTGTGAGTACACTGTCAATACTGTACTTGATACTGTAAGAACTGAAACTGATTGTAGTGAGCCACTTTAGTTTGGCAACCTCCGTCTCTGTTGTTTTACATGGTTCAGTTTTTTTCCAAATACATTGGCAGTATTGGTGAAAGGTTTACATATTCATTATGTGCTGTTATCCTGTTTAAAACTTAAAGCCTAAATAATTAATTGATTAACCAATAAAATCCATTAAAATAAAAGGGGAAAGACCTTAATGAAGTTCGTGCATCAGAGGTTCGAGTGGGCCGGACATTGGCACAGATGCATGAACCTTATCACCAAGCTCGATGCCAGGTAGACTTGGGTGCCATAGTAAAAAAAAAAAATTATCATTAAAAATAAATAATTATCATGTGTTAGCATCTACATTATTAAACATTACATAATCATACATCAATGTCTATTTAGTCTTTAACTTTCAAAAGCAGAACCTACTGTTGAAAACGACATGGGTGCAGGATAGGTATAGGGTCGGTTTCCTGGGAAAAAGGTTTACATTAAGCCCGGACTAGACCTTAGTTATATTAGGACTTTAAGTAGTTTTTACAAACATTCCTTACAAAAAAACATTACTGGTGTGGATCTTGAGACAAAACAATGGAAATGATATATTTTATGATATGTCCGTGCAAGCTGTTTTAAGTTAAGACAGCTCAAACATGCATTTTAGTCTGGGACTAGACTTAAACCCTGTCCAGGAAACCGCCCCATAGTCTCTATACACAAGTGCTTCTAAAACTGGGGGCTAAATACTTTCTATATGTAACCTAATTAACTCTGTTTTGTTTCAGGGTGCACGTAATTTAAATCCTGTCCCATATAATGCTGAGTATGTGGGTCACAAACTGCACATGGACCAGAACGAAAAACTTTGCATGTTTGTGTGACCCATGTCATAGCCATTGATGGGTTTAGCAAAACAATTGTTGGACATTCTACCATGCCAATAAAAAACAATTGAACAATTTATGAAGAGGTGTACAAGTAAGACTTTCTTCTCTAATCTTACCATATTTTTGCTACACTCGATAACATCGTAGTTTAATTATATTTTATTTTCCTAGAAACGCTGTCCTTTCCCATGGGATGTGGGATCAGGTCAGAGTGGACCATGGTAGAGAGTTTTATCTAACCCTCTTCATGCAAGACATCTTGGCAGAATACAGGCATAACCAGCAACGACTGCCTTACCTCCACACAACATCAACTAAGGTGAGATTTAATTTTTTAATTATTATCACAGATGTCTAATTTTTATGACATGTATACTGTTCTGAGTAAGGTATTGATAACAGTAAAGGTTGTATTTGTTAACATTAGTGGATGCATTAGCTAACATGAGTTAAAAATGAACACTTCTACAACATTTATTTATCTTCGTTTGTTAATTTCAGCATTTACTAATACATTTTAAAAATCAAAAGTTGTAATGAACTGACATGAAAGTGTATTTTGTATTTGTACTGTCATTTGAGTTGTGCTTTACATTGTGGAAATGCTCTTTTACTCGACAGAACCACACCGTAGAGAGAATATGGCCTGATGTCAATAAGCGGGTCAGTTTTCCAATCAAGACTGCACTCATTCAGATGGCTGACCAGGAGACTTTGGATATGGAGGATGGGTTGACCAGATACTGTGTATCCAATCTCACAAGTGAGATCAGCCAGATTGGGGTACAGAGATTTGTTCAGGCATGGAATAGCCATAATATTCTAGGTATGTGAGATATTGCTTTGACATCACTTCTAAATTGTGTTTTACTTTATCATACCATCATTATTCAGTAATCTAACTGCCAATATATACACACAGTGTTCTGGAGGGCCAGTTCCTGCAGAGTTTAGCTCCAACCCTAATCTAACCTCTAACCTCAAAAACAAGCTAATGGAGGTCTTCAGAATTACTTGACAATTAGTTACAGTAGGTGTTAGAGACTGGTAGGATGTTCTTACAGTATTATTTAATACAGTATTATCAGTATTTGTTTTTTTCTTACAATTCAAATGTTTCTATTTATAGGCAAAGGCATTCCCAATCTGCTGGCCAGAGATGGCTGCAAGGCAAGGATTTCAGAGCAACTGCTGCTGAGGGCCTCAGAAGCTGCCGAGCTATACAGACAGGAAATGGGAAACAGTTTGACCACTCCATCAGCATTTGGCATTGACCCATTTCAGTCTGAAGAGAACAAAATTAGGGCAGAGACAGAGTTTAATTCACTTTATTTTGACCTTGGAAATGTATTTAACTACACTGTAAATGAGCATTACAGGCCATACCAAGACTGTGTAACTGACCTAATTAACATTGCAAGAAGATGTGCATAGAGCTGCTTTATATTGTACCTCTCACATGACTAGCAAAACTTTTCTTGTCGTGTATTAATTTTTTTGCATACTGAAGCATGAAATGTAAACAATATTAAGAGAACATTACAATTATATTAAGAGTTATATTAACAACTGAATAAAAAATAAATAAAAAAACTCTTCTGGTAGCATTCGAATATGCACTCTACCACAGCAGCAATATTAAACACAACTGAACTGCTCTTCTATGGCCCTAATTACATTTAACACTTCAGAGAGGCCAGCTACAGCCACCAGGGATTCCCCTGTAATTGCAGACCGACATTTTATGCATCCTTGACCCTCCTGAAGTATAACGTCGACACATTGTTGACAACCAATCAAACTTTGACAGCAGCGTGCCAGTACAGGACTGTCCATCACTCCTGTAGCAAACATTATACATACATGATTAAGAATCAGTTTAAAAATACCATTTGC
Organism: Moxostoma hubbsi; assembly: GCA_032164185.1. Taxonomy (NCBI): domain Eukaryota; kingdom Metazoa; phylum Chordata; class Actinopteri; order Cypriniformes; family Catostomidae; genus Moxostoma; species Moxostoma hubbsi. The sequence continues at coordinate 66,565,008 of JAVLUX010000002.1, read as the reverse complement.
TTTAATTCATTAAAAGAAAACTTGCAGGACGTAATTACACAGCTCTTTGTTACATTTGATGCTGATGGTCATGTGTGACATTAAGCAGTCTTATATCTTTTAATATATAACACTATGGGGCGGTTTCCCGGACAGGGTTTAAGTAGTCCCAGACTAAAATGTATGTCAGAACTGTCTAAACTGAAAACAGCTTGCATTGACATATCTTCAGCACCATTGTTTTGTCTCAATATACACAATCTGTAATGTTTTTTGAAAGGTAAGTTTGTAAAAACTCTTTAAATGTCCTAATAATACTAATGCAAAGTCCTGGCTTAATCTAAGCCCTTTCTGGGAAACCACCCCTAAGTGTCAGACTAATGATCCAGGTAAGTGACATCAGTGCTACTATAAATCACTTGTTGGGGTCCTGATCAGTCATTTGGGGTTTATTTTGCAATAATGACCAGATGACAACACTGTCCCTTACATACTGCCCATATAGATTATAGGCTATATTATATGAAAGTGCTTACCCATAGACTCTTTTAATCTACATACATGTATGTGTGATGTCTGATTGATTACTTGCCTCTGCATACACTGCACCTAAATGAGGTCCTCAGAATGTCACTTTGCTGTTCTGTGAGGCCCTCGCTATGCTTACACAGCTCCCTGAGCTTGGCTGACACAGCTGGTAAACCTTCTGATGCAAGAAGGACCTCCTCAATTTTGTCTCTTATTTCAAAGTGCTCTGATCCCTCGTGTCTAGAAGCTTGCCTTTAATGGTTGAAAGACAATCAACAGATGTACAGAAGAATCTCAAACCACATTTAGACATTGTTTTCTAAACAACATTTGAGTTACAATTCTTATAACCTGACATCAGTGATTTTGCATTAGTGAGTTTGCCAAAAAGTATGTAAATTGCTATGGAATTTTTATAGAGATTGTGCAAGAAATGACAGACTTGGCACATTCGGATGGGATTAAAATGAGAAACTATTCGCACGGGATTAGTATTACCTGGTGACCTCTAGTCATTTGTAATAATTGCGGAGTTTGTCTGTGATCTTAATCCCGTGCGAATCGGCCATGTCTGTAATTTGTAAAGTAAATATTCCCCCGCAAATGACCTACCATATTTCGCCGAAAACGTAGGTCCTGTGATAATATTAGTCCCGTGCGAATCGGCATCTCTGTGATTTGGCGGGGATTTTTTTTCTCAAGGTATTTTTTTCTTTTGCGCCCATTATCTTTCGTGAAGAATGGAGGGTGCGTTGGAGTGTTTTGACAGTGTTTTGGGCGCTGGGTCATATCGCTAATACACCATATACAATTTGCAGAAAGAAAAAACTGAAAACCACCACAAGTGCGAAGACAAAAAGAATGATTAGATGGAGATGGATGACATGTATAGCAGCATGCGGTAAGTAACATTCTTTTGTTTGTATCTAGAGATAACGACAAGACATTTCCAAGCAATAGCTTATCAAAAATAATGCACAATTTAAGCGAGGGGGTTCACATCATAATTAGAGGTTAATGTTACAAATAAATAAAGCAAGCTTGAGCTAATAGATTTTAACCTGGTGAAATGTTTTTTCTTTTATCCATCTAACCGGACGCTCAACCATACGCACAGTGTACAGTGCCATATAGTCGCCCATTGAAAACATATTTCCACTGGGCTACAAGAAATATAATATGGGTTTAAACTATTTTTATATGGTTATAGTTTATTTTTATTAATAGTATCTTTGTTTATTTGTCATTGCTATCAATAGCCTACATGGCACATTTAAATAACAGCCTATGAATAATTATTTAAAAAAAACTATATCAATCTTGCTATCCCATGTGTAAACTGTAAAAATACAGTGAAGAATACAGACTACAGTAAAGATATGTAATAAAAATGTGATGCACAAATGCAAGCAATGTTGGCTGTTGTTTTTTTTCCTAGTGGTCTTCTTGTATAGTTATGCAGTGTAGTAAGTCAGGGCTGGGTTTAGGTATTAACTTTTTTTTAGATTACCTGAAAATCAAAATGTCATTCTTAAATTTCTTAATACTTTTGATGTCACTGTTCTCATGCGAATCATTTTCTGTAGTTTAGGTTCTTAAATTTGTAATAAAATGTAGGCCTTCCCCTGATTTTTATTAATTAAACATCTGTGTTGAATATTAACACTGCAAACTGACAATGTGTACTGACCGCCTTCTCTCTTTTATAGCAAAATCATGGTACAATGAGAGAACACCACGGGAGCGAGGCCCTTCCTTTTGGGAAACAGAGGTGCTCCAGAATTTTCAAGACAATGATTGGTACCTCAACTTCAGAATGCCCAAAGAGGCCTTCAATATCCTTTGTGACCAGCTGCACCCATACATCAACCCTCAAACTACCAACATGTTGGATCCAGTACCTCTAGAGAAGAGGGTAGCAGTTACCATCTACAAGCTTGCCAGTAATGTTGAGTTCCACGATGTTGCCAACCTGTTTGGTATTGGAACCAGCACCGCCTGTAATATCTTCTGGGAGGTGTGTGAGACACTGAGTAAACTCAGGAGGGTTTTTGTGAAGAGGCCTAAAACTGTCCCTCAAGTCCAAGCCATCATCACAGGATTTGAGAGGAAGACGGGATTCCCCATGTGTGCTGGGGCATTGGATGGCACGCACATCCCAATCATTGCCCCAGCGAGCTATCCCACCGACTATTATAACAGAAAAGGATGGTACAGTGTTCTTCTTCAAGGACTTGTAGACCACACTTACAGCTTCCTTGATTTTGATGTTGGTTGGCCTGGGAAGTGCCACGATGCATACGTTTTTGAGTGTTCACGTCTGTGTCGCAAGCTAGAGGATGGTACCTTTTTCCCTCCAGTCAGCAGGAACATCCAAGGGGTCGACATACCTGTCCTGATTGTGGCCGATTCTGCCTATAGCTTGACTAGCAACATAATGAAGCCATTCCCGGAAGGTACAGCGAGGGGTCCCAAGGCAGCCTACAACGCCTCCCTGAGCCGTGCTCGTATCCATGTTGAACACGCATTTGGTCGCCTCAAGGGCCGTTGGAGATGCATTATGAAAAGAAATGACTGTCAAACCCAAAATGTGAAGTACGTTGTGTCTGCTTGTGTAGTGTTGCACAACTTCTGTGAAATGCAGAAAGTTGCTTACCAGGAACCCCAGGATCAGCCAGAGGCAGGACCAGAGCAGCATGATGTACCTGCTCTCTCCCCAGCAGAGCACATCCGGGAGGCCTTAGTAGCTCATATTAATACAAATCAGTAAAGTGCAGAGAAGCTTTGGAAGCTCATACACAAACTATGCAGTCAAGACCCACGTGAAATTGAAATCAAACATTTATTTATAGTGCAGAGCATCCTTCATTTCTGAACTTGGCAATTCACATAAGTTTGAACTTTTGTTAAACTTTTTTTTCTCCAGTGTTTTGATATAAAATAAACAATTGTTACAAAATATAAAAGAAATGTGCAAATATTGCTTTCCTAAAAGAAAAAGGCACATTCGGAATTTGTCAAAACGAAGTTGTCTAAATTTCTAATTTTTTTACACACCTTTTTCCCTACATACTGTAAAATGTGCAAAATACTGCTTTCTGTAGGGAAGCACCAAAACCATACAAAAATCAAAGTAAAGTGAAATAAATAAAATGGTGAACTGCCAGACCTTCTAAACACACTAAATCTAAAAGGCCTAAGAACAAATAATGCTTTCCTGCAAGATGTTAAGGCACAAAAAGCTATTTGGGTGTGTCATTGTAGTAGTGCACTTGATATGCTGCTGGGGCAGGGGGTCCAGGGGTTGTGGCTGGAAAGTCCATGCTCTCAGCTGATGGGCGTTGGGGAGGTGGTGTATAAGGGTAGTAATGTGGGGCTGAAAATGGTGAATGGTGGGACTGGGGCCTGAAGCACTGAAACATCTGGAGCATTAACGACCTGTTCTCTTCTGCTCTCTTTTCATCAGCTTCCATCTTCTTCATTTCAAAATCAAGACGTTTCCTTTCCAGCTCCATTCTATTTCTCTCCATCTCTTTCTCCCATTCAAACTGCTCCCTGTCGTAGTCACAGGTATTTTCATTTTGCAGGAGACGGTCCAGACCCTTGTCCATTGCCTCCATTATTTGTGTTTTTCGGCCCTTTCTTCTGCGATGTGCTGCAAAGACAAAACATTTATTTCAGCAAATTCCGATGTTAAAACTTATAAATAACGGGAACATTCAATGCTACAGTTATTAATTTAAATCCCTTTGGTAAGAACTATGTAATGGTCAATTAATGGTTTGTGAATACACCTTTGGGACATTTGTTTTGGTTACATCTGTGTGCCTGGCAATGTCAGTGCCCCATGCAATGTGCCAAAGTTCAGTTGAGTGATGCACCTGTTAAGAAAATTATGTATTTGAGCTCTCATAATTCCTTATATTTTTATTCTCAATTAAAGTGATGCTGTGATGTATATTATGCTGTAATGGTGGTAGGCTACTATTAGCAGGGTGAGGGAGACTGTCCTGGGATTTTCTAAGTGCAGGTTTATTGCAGTCCACCACAACATAGACCAGACAAGCCTCATTTCACTATTCATACATGAAAGTGCACACACAACAAAGCATCACTGTAAATGACAAAAACAATGAAAGTTATTATTGGAGATAAAATACAAATGCCTGGTGGTTACAGTTGCATCACTCAACTGAACCTAGTGTGTGGTAGTGTTGTTGCCTCCGACACACGCATGTAGCCAAAACAAATATTGCCCAAAGGTACATTCACAAAATATTGATACTTTTAAGTATAATAGTAAAGCTAACCATATCATCGATTCGCTCCTAAGTAACTACCTACATTTGTGTACCTTATTGAAAACTATTACCAACCTGAGAGCCCACCTTGTGGCTTGGGTTCAGCAGGAGGAGGAGGTGGGGGTGGTGGTGCTTTGGAGGCTGAGCCATGACTGGATGCCTCATCCTCTGCTTCATTTTCCCTAGATGTGTTGTGATCATTAGGGCTCTCAGATGAACCTGCTGAAAACAAAAGAAAATCAAGCAGGTTCACTCAGTAATGATTTTCTATGCTTCTACTTATTTCTTTATTTAATTATAGAGATTATTATTATTATTATTATTATTATTATATGTCTACATATAAATTAACAACACAATATAGTGTTACAGTATTATGCAGTGTACAGGCCAGTGTAGGCTGCTTACCACGGTCAGATTCCTCATCTGAACTCCCCCCGTTATCCATCCTTATGTCTCCAGGGTTGTTCATAGGACGGCAACCTGTATAAAAAAAAAGAATAATAAAAAAATTTAAACAAAAACAATAGAAAAGTAGGTAACACTTTATTTGACACGGTCCTTGTTACATATGTTACATGTACTTACCATAGAAATAACTGTAAATTATGCATAATTACATGCAACTAACCCTCAACCAAATCCTAATCCTACCCTAACCCTATAGTAAGTACATGTAGTTAATTAATATTAATCAGTACTTAAATATATAATTACACTGTAAAAATTACACCTTAAAATAAAGTGTAACCGAAAAGTAATGTCAAACAAATGTGATTTGCTGTGGATCAACAATTGGCAAGTAGTTAGTTGTCTAAATTGTGTGGCATTACTAAAGTTAGCATAAAGTTAACGTTACTGTACATTAGCCGTTGTACGTTGCTGTTAAACTAGCTTTTACTGTAGCATATGTTTGTATTACGTTAACGTTACAGTAACTTACGTTAGCTGCTGAAACGGAGAAACGTTTATAGCGGCTAAACTGGCTATTACTGTACCATATGTTAGGTAACGTTAGAAGGGAAATGTTGATTAATCTTACCGAGAACAGCGTCCAGTTCATCAAAATAAGGACAATTAATGGGGTTTGATCCGGTCTTCTTGTTGTTTTTGAGGCTATCACGGTACTTTCGTCGCAGGTAGTCCAACCTTTCTTTACACTTGGTCCAATCTCCAAAGTCCTGTATAGACGGGCACCGGAGGACGAGGTCTTTGTGAATATTTTCCCAAACGGTGTGGTTGTGCACCATTTGTTCAAATTGCCTTTGGTAACGTGGTTCACCCCAAACATCGATTAAACAGTGTCTCTTCCCGCGTCCAATGTCGTGTTTTCTTCTTAGCACTAGCAGCCATGTTGAGAAACAAGGAAGCAGATGTACGCAAAGCCTTGACGTCATATCCGGGTTCCAGGAGAGCGCGAAGTCAGTAATTTTGAGTAAAATCACAGGCTTCGCTTATCCCGTGCGAATGCGCCACACGAAATTCAGATGTGGTGGGGTAATTTCTGAATCACACGAGGTCCCCAGATAGTACTAATCCCGTGCGAATAGGGCTTATGTCTGTAAAACAAATTTGTCTAACCACGTCCAGGAAAAATTAGTCCCATCCATAGGTATTGTTTTTCAGCAAACTCTGTGGTCCTCTGAGAAATCCAATCCCATATAAAAGTTTATGTCTGTGATTGCAGATAATAAACGCCTTTTCTAAAAAGTTTTGGTCAATGTGAACAACTATTGAGCTTACTAACTTGCACATCTTCTGCTTCCTGCATCCTTTATATTGTGGATATCTATGTATTTGCCATCCGACAATAAAATAAAAAATATCAAAAGCAAAATCCTATAACTGTTAAAAACTGGTCAATGTAATATCAGTGATCCTCACTTTAATTCGTCCAAACAATTACGTAATGTTAGAATTATGCATGTACATAATCATGTTTTTATTTCAGTGGGTTTTTTAAGCAGCCAGTTCTACAAAATCACATTTCTTTTAGTTAGATTTGTACTATAATAATTAAATCAAAAAATAAATGCAATTCCTGAGCTCCATTTCTTTTCATTATATCCTTTTGTGTGATCCTTTTAGTGATTTTAACTACTTATTAACTATTTACTAATCAATATTTATCCTGATTTGAATGACTTAATATGTTTATGAGATCAAAAGGTATTTAATGTAATGTGCGTTCATCTATTAAACATGCGGTTTCTCAATGTCTCCATGGGCTTAACAAATCAGAATAATGAAACTTGGAGTAATGACGTAACCTACTGATCTCTGTTAAAGTGTAATTATTGCTGTTTTAAGTGTGGGATCAGAGCAGCCAAGGAGTGTTGAAGCTGACTCTTGCTGAGTGAACTGCAAAGAATTCCCTTTAGTAAAAAATGTCATATTAATGGTCTGTTTTGTACATCTAGTCCAGTCCGAACTTGTACATAAAATCACAGATGTCGAGTGATAAGAAAAGACAAGTTCAAAGATGACTAGATTCTTCTGGTGAGAGCATTCATGAACTTACCCTCCTTTTCTTTTTTTCCTTCTTCCCATCTCTGCAAATACATCCTCTTTGACAGCAAAAAGGTGTCTGGAGCTCTGCTTCCAATAAGCAGAACCTGTGACAGAGGGGGTAAATAGAGTACCGGTAATGAAATTCAGAATGGTACAGTCATGGTAATGCAGTAAATAGTGGTGTGCATGTTGATGAGCTGTAATGAATATCATAATAAACTTGTTCAATGTTCATTCTAACCTAAAACCACAAACCTTTAGTGCCAGGGGTATCAAGGAGTAGGTTTCCTTGACTATCGGTTAAAATTATGTTTTCATCAGCACCCATAGCAAGGGCTTCTTTTACTTTTGTTGCCATAGTAGACAAACAGGCCTCGGACTCTTCAAAAGGGATAACCAATGCCTTGTCCTGTACTATTCGTCACCCTCAAGTTGAGCAAGGAAAATAGTTCTGTGGAAACACCTTTTTATATATATATATATATATATATATATATATTTATACATACTCTAAACACAGACATTTACATTGCTTTGAAATTGGTACAGTCCCAAATAGGTACCAACTTACCTTTGGCCTCATTTTTGGACTAGCTGCAGGATGGGGTGTGCGAGCAGCTGTAGCAGTGGCTGATCTTGAAAAACTAAAACGAGGTCTACTCTGTCCAGGGTTTGGGTGAAATGGGGTTGTGATTGGGCTTGGTAATGCCCCGCACATTTCATCACCCATCACCTGGAAGGTGCCCCCACCATTCATGAGATCCAAACAACTAAAGCATCCAGATGAAGCTGGGAAAATTGAAACTCCTTGATCATTGATTAAGTAAACACTTGACTGAGTCACCTACAGCTAAATAAAGGGAACAGAACAATATCAGAATACAACACAATAAGCATAATGAATTTAATTCATACTTTTAACCAACAAAAGAGTTAACGTAGTTAATTTTCCAGTCCTACATGATTAACGTTACTGGATTTGGATTTTTTTTAAATCATATTCTCAGCATTTAACCAGTGAAACATTTTAAACACATTTTAACACATAAAAATAGTAATTTATATTTCACTATTTATTTTACACTTAAAATATTCGAACATTATTACTTTCTATGAGGACTGGACAAACTAAATTTAGGGACCCGGGGGTGGGGGAGGGGGCTTTAACCCTTTCGCACGTAAATTCTAAATTATTTAACTGATCCCCCCAGCGTGAATTTTTTTTTCGGCAGTTATTTTACAACGTAGCAAATTTTAAATTCCAGTGTGACGCACCAAGCTTGGGCAATCACATGACGGTTCACCGCTGTGTTGTCGTGCTTGGAGCTGGTGAACAGAGTATAGGTAAGCGTTTCACTTTTTTCCTTCACATTAAACCCTTCCTTGTTGGTTTAAAACATGTATAATAAATGTTTTAACCAATGGTTTATATTGACATTTATTTATTTATTTTCTCGGGCTTTGAATTTCACTCCCACGTACAACTTTTCTGACAACGCATTACAGGATTGCTACTGGTGAGTACATTTTTAGTCTTTTTCGATTGAGAATTGTGGAAAATTATTTGCAAACACGTGTAGACCATGATAAATTCATTAATAATATTTTTATGATATGTATTTATCGTAGTTTGATGTAATTTACGTAATAGCTCGTGCTGCTCACTGCTTGTGTAATGTTGTGGGCATATTGCACATATCTAATGTTTTATCGTGTTCACTTTGGTTAAAAGCTGTTGTGTGAGGTATAGTCTATAGTCTATTCTAATGCTAATATTAGGAATGGGTTGCAATTGAAAGTAGCATGATCTGTTATTCATCAGCAATATACTCTAATGTAAAGGCAAAATACACATTTTACAAAATTTAGTTATGACTGAAAGTCTCTGTGATTATGATCTGTCTTGTGTATACAGCATAAAAAACATCTTTGCATCTGTGAGAGTTAAAAAATTTGATTTTATTTATTGATCTATGCTTTTATATATATTTGTTTATAGACAATACAACTTTTTTATATATATAAATAACAATATAATGATTAACACTATAAATATTTAAAAAAATACAAGCAACATAACCATAACAGCTACTATAAAAGCATTCATAACATTCAATGAAATTGCATTTGTGGTAAATGAAAGCCCACAATGCACACATTTAATGGATTATAAACCAATTTCAAGGAAAAAAATACACCATTTACAATACATAACAATGGAACTGTAACCATAACTAACATTTGCTTATTTTATTTCACAGTTCTCAGTAATGCTTCAGTTTGTGGTACTCAAAACATGGGCTAATGCAAATGTGAGTGTTGCACAGCTCTCATGTACTCTGTGAGTATCTTACTACTTTACTACTCTGCATCCTCTTTGCTCATTTTGCAGTTGATCATGGTCATTCTCATCCTATTTGCCCCCCTGTACCACAGGCTCTGTAACGTTTATAGGAGAATGTGGAACTGGTATACCAGTATCCTTCCTCACATACTGTATGGCGGCAGTAAGTAGGGCTGCACAATTAATCTAAATAAAATCAAAATCGCTATATGACCTTGTGCGATTATTAAATAACAAAGGGCTGTGATTTAATTAAATGAATAGTCTGCTCACTTCAAAGTTTATTTGCACTACTCTGTCCATTCTAGATTAAGTTACTCCATTGTTACGGTGTTTTCAGAATGGTTCCGTGCTCCACAAATCCATCTCATGCTTATGGGGCTTTTCCATTGCACGGTACAACTCGAGACTGCTTGCTTTTTGGGGGTTTTCCACTGTGGATAGTACCTGGTACTTTTTTTGTACCACCCTGGTCGAGGTTCCAAGCGAGCCGAGCCGATACTAAATGTGACGTCAAAATCCTGCAGGTCACTGATTGGCCAGAGAGAATCATCAGTACCAGCGTCAACGATTTCTTTATTTAATTTATTGATCTATGATTTTATTATGCATTTGTTTATAGATAATATTTTTTTTAAAGAAATATCAATATAATGATTAACAATATAAATGTTTTAATAAATACAAGCAACAATAACAACTAATAAATAGCATTCATTACATTCAGTTACATTACATTTTTGGTAAACAAAATCCAGCAATGCACACATTTCCTAGATAATAAACTAATATGGAAAAAAAATACACAATTTACAATAACAATGGAAATATAACAATAACTAATACAAATGTCATAACAACAATAACTTTTAATTAATATGTGCTTATTTTATTTAGAAATCAGTAATGCTTCAGTGTGTGTGGTACTCCTCAAAACATGGGCCAACACACAAATTTGGTGAGACTCCTCTGCTTTGTCCTACGAGTGCTGGATAGGCAGACATTGCAGTGCCGCCTGGTCCTGCTGCTCTGGGAAGCTGTCTGAGGGACTTCGGAGGGGAAATGCCTAGCTGTCAGGCGCAGTGGAGTGTCCAATGAAGGGCGGCCTGCTTTGGATAGACACCAAGGTGTACTGTGCTCTTCCAGCAGTCCTCTCATCAGGTTCATCCTGAATTGCAGGGATGTGATGACTTTTCCTATTGATAGCAGAGCACATGGGTAGGAAGTGAGGAGGAGTGTGGAATATAACAGCATGGTCATTATTATTTTATGTTAATTTTAGTTTAAGTTTAAATGCATTAATTGAGTTTACATGAAAAAATAAATATTAAAACGAAAAAAATAAATGTATTTGTTTATTTATATGTAAATTAGATGTTGTTCTTAATCTGATATGCAAATTTCTCACCCGTAAATTGGTGGTGGACAATGTGGATGTTCATTACTGCAGTGTCAAGGAGGTAAAAGAAGACTTTCTCGTACCATTTGGTGGTTTTTCTGGTACAATCTAAAAAGCCTTTCATCATGTCAGCCTTGTCCACTGCTCCCATCTTTTTATTATATTCCTGCACACAGAGAGGCTTCATCTTCCTTTCTTTGGTGATGTGATCAACCTTTCCAGTGGCTGACAGGGTGGATGGATGGACCGTGGTGAGAAGATGAACATCCCTCTTGTCATGCCATTTCACTGCCAGTTGTGTTCCATTTTCTCTACATTCAACCTGGTCCTTTGTCATTTTGCTGGTGAATATTGGCATTCCCTTCCTGTTGGCTCGTATTGTCCCACAAGCTCCTGTGTCCAGAGACAGGAGGTGCTGGAACAGTGTGGGACTACTGTACCAGTTGTCCACGAACAGAATGTGACCCTTTTTTAAGTATGGGGCCAGTAATGTCATAACAACGGACCCAGAGATTCCAAGGCCTTCATAGTGCTGGATGTCTGTGGTGGATCATGTGTATATGATGATGTTCTGCACGTAACCGGTAAGCACATCACATAATACAAAAAATTTGACCCCAAATCTGTGGTGTTTAGTTGGTATGAACTAGCGAAATGACAGCCTACCCTTGAATTTCATCAATGACTCATCGACACACAGATCCCTGTAGGGCACAAAGATGTTATGAAAGTAGGACGTGAAGGCAGTGAAAATGTTTCAGATTTTTTGCAGGGGGTCGTTGATGTTTGCCATCGCATTGTTGGAGAAGTGTATGCAGCAGAGGAGCAGAAGGAAACGGTCCTGGGAAAACAAAGTCCCGAAAAATGGTGTCAGGAGCATGGGATCTGTACTCCAATAATTCCGAAGTTAGTTTTTTTTTTCACAATTTACATTAGCAGCACTGCCACCGGGAATGTGTACATTTCGTGAGCATTTGTTGAAACCCACTTTGCAATCTTGCCTTTCACTTCAGGTGGTGTTTTCTCCTGCAGCTCTGAGGCATAGCGGTTTGTTTCCTCAACAATTCCCTCAATTAGCTCCTCAGTAAGGAACATCTTAAAACACTGGACTTCATTGGGTGATTCTAGAGGGTTTTGCACACCGCATGTCCAGTCATCAAAGGCAACCCCAGGTCCAGGAGGGGTAAAATTACTGGTAGAACTCCAGCAGGAAGAGCTTACCTCCTCCACCTCCCTAGGTGTTGTGTAAACAGGCGTAGGAGCAGTGGCTTAAGGCATCTTCATCCTCAGCATCAAGGGCTTGGAGGTTGGGGGGCATCTCCTCATCTGTGTCACTTCCCTCATTGTCAAAATTTCCCTCTTCCTCATCAGAATTAAAAAATATTTCTCTGATCTCCTCATCTGTAATATGTTTTCTTTTTAAAGACATCGTTTTCTGTGGCAATTGTGTAAATAAAACTGTAAATATATAAAATTAACTCAAGTGTGTGTGTGTAAAATATATGACGAGCTACGATACGAGTCTGAGGTAAAAGTGACGTGCCGTGATGTCACTTGTCACTGGGGGGAAGGGAAGACTAGTAACAACGTGTATTTCATGTGAATAAAGCACTGTGTTTGAAATGTGATTGTTTTTCTCGCTGTTGTCATAGACATGAATGTGTAGATATGCGCTGGAAAATTGTACTCCAATACTTCTGTTTATTTTAATACAATAAATATGAAGACTGTACGAGCAGCTATTTTAGACATACTGTAAATGACAAGTGTTTCACCAGTCACTGTTTCTATAGCAATGGCAGCAACGCGAAAGCAGATTTGGTGAGTTTATCGTCTACTGTGCTGCTGTTATATACGCGGTGTGTGGAAATGGACCGTAAACTTATACGGTAAGTATTCTATGTTTGAATGCATACGACGTACATTAAACATTTTCATGTGATTTGAAAAGACTGTTCGAGCAGCTGTTATAGACATTATGTGCTTAGCCAGTCTCTATGTTGCAACTAAACCATACGGCAGCTTATATGGTGAGTTTCAGTTAGATTTGCACGGTCATAGATTGTGTAAATTTGTAGTCTTTTGTTAGTTTGAATGCCTGTAACAAACATGTAGTTGTAAAGATTGTTCAAGTGGCTTTTTTAAGCATGTAAATGGCATTGCTTAAACAATCCCCCTCTGTAGCAGCAGTAGCTAAACAGCGGGAATGCAGATTTCAATTTTAAAATATGCCAGTTGATGACATTAGACACGAACGTTCTAATCAAACCGGTTTGATGGTACTCCACAGGGACCACTCTGGAATGATCAAACCAGTGTGATGGTACTCCACAGGGACCACTCTGGAATGATCAAACCAGTGTGATGGTACTCCACAGGGACCACTCTGGAATGATCAAACCAGTGTGATGGTACTCCACAGGGACCACTCTGGAATGATCAAACCAGTGTGATGGTACTCCACAGGGACCACTCTGGAATGATCAAACCAGTGTGATGGTACTCCACAGGGACCACTCTGGAATGATCAAACCGGTTTGATGGTACTCCACAGGGACCACTCTGGAATGATCAAACCGGTGTGATGGTACTCCACAGGGACCACTCTGGAATGATCAAACCGGTTTGATGGTACTCCACAGGGACCACTCTGGAATGATCAAACCAGTGTGATGGTACGTGCGAAAGGGTTAAATATCAAAGATTAAAACAGTTTAACGAGAACAAACCTTAAAAATTTGCGCCAAATTGTCCACTGCAATGTCATCCTCCCGAAGTACTGCAGACAAACTGCCCCTTCTGAATGTATAGGTTGGTGCTCCCAATGCCAAAGACATCTTTAATTTGCAGCAGGACCGCGACAAGAAACTGCGCCAATTTAAGCAATAATAACCGCTTGCGTCACAATATCCATTTGACTTGCGATAGCGCCAGTACGGCACTTAGAGGTCATTTTACGTCAATACTTTGGTAAAGCATTTGACTGAAATAATATACAGGTGAAACTCGAAAAATTAGAATATCGTGCAAAAGTTATAATTTTGATGATTATGGCTTACGTGCTTATGAAAACCCCAAATTCAAAATCTCAAAATTCAGAATATTACATGAAATCAATAAAAAAAAAGGATTTTAAATACAGAAATGTCGGCCCTCTGAAAAGTATAATCATGCATATGTATATAGTTATATATACTAAATATATTAGTTTCACCTTTTAATTTGAATTACTGAAATACATGAACTTTTGCACGATATTCTAATTTTTCGAGTTTCACCTGTGACCATACAGCCCTTGGACTGCATTCTTAAATAATTATATACACCTGGGATCAGTATGGGATGATGGGATGATGGGATGATGATCAGTATCATCATCACTATTTCAGCATGTGGTAGACATTTTAGGTGGTTCTCAAACTGTATCAGCAGGAACTTTAACATATTAGAAATTCGATAGGCCTATTTTATTAAGATATTACATAATGTAAAGTTTCTGAATAATTCTCAGACACAGCAAAGTAGTTTTTAGATCTCTTTTTAGTGAACTCTGTAATCTCCGTTACACTTATTTTCATTCCTGTTCCCAGCCAACTTCCTTTCTGAAATCCCTCCCACTGCTTCCGCAGTCTCAACCCAACTATCAAACTCCAACGCCCCCTTGTGGACTAAATGAACAATGTCTGCTTTCAAATTTAAACACATCACATGTGGAAATTATATAACATAACGTCACATGTTATAAACTGTAAACATTAAACCATAAACATTACACATAAGAATGGAGTTTTCATGCCATCGTTGGATTCTTTATTTATTGGATTAATATGCTATATTCTAATGTTCCAAATATAATTGCGTTCTAGTAATTCAGCTATAAACAATCAATATTTGACTAAAACTTGTCTATTAATACCTGATTGCGTGAACTTTAACTTTGAAATGTTTTTACTGGTGCCCCGCCTCTTACTTCTCACCCCTCTTACTTTATGCCGTTCTATGGTATCTTGCTGGGAAAACAGGAAAGAACATCATGCTCTGCGAGTTATCAACATCGCTTGTTGGTAAATGGAGTGTACCACATTTTGCTTTGCAGATTGCTAGACGTGATTGGCAAATGGTTTGCCAGAATATACCCTGACCACGTTGCTACCATTCTTTTGAAAGCTGATTTAAATTGCCTTGCTGTGGGATTGCTGTTACATCCATTAGCAGATTTGTCCCCACATATCATGAATTTTGGCCGGGACGTTGGCTCCGCCTTCAGTGTGGTGTTTCTAACAGGTCCTGTAAGTAAATGTAAATGCAGTAACCCGCTATTTCCTTGCTCACTTTCGATTGCTCGTCGAGTAATAATCATCATGTCTGGAAAAGGGAAAGGTGGATTGTTGCCAACTTTGCGACTTTGTCGCTATTTTTAGCGACTTCTCAGACCTCTTTAGCGACATTTTTTCAAAAAAGCGACTAGCGACAAATCTAGCGACTTTTTGGACAAACCTTAGCAACTTTCCAAATTCCAAATATCGCCAGTACTGCAAGCGTGAGGTCTTACTTCCCCGCTGCGTCTGCTCTGTTCAGTGAGCGGCTGAGAGGAGCAGCACATTCTGTTGACTGCACGCCAGCGGACATAGACATGAATGAGCTGCGCATGTGCACGCTGTGTTAGCAGGAACCAATCAGTGATCACATAGCAGCTGCCTTCTCCTTTGTTTTAATTCAAAACATTTAATTTGACCGTTTTCCCCCTCAAACTCTTATACACATACAAAAACGCATATCCACAATATAAATTCAACTTTATTAAACATATGAACATAATATAAATATAAAAGGCGGATATATACACAAGCAAATATAAATACAAATACACAAAGCTAGAACATTACAAACATTTTAAATAGCAAACATGTCACACTCTAAGGTATATTTACAAAAGTACAGGAAAGAATGGGAGTTAATGCCTGAATTTAAGGGGTGGCTGAAGCCCTATGTGGGCAATGACACAAGGGCTTACTGTCTGTACTGCAAGACAGAATTCAGTGCCAAGTTGTCCGATATTAAAAAGCATGCCTCAACTCAAAAGCACACTGAAAAGTCCAAGCCCTTCAAGCAAAAAAATTTAACATTTGCTCCTAAAAATGCAGACTCTTGCAAACATGCAGAGGCAACCATGGCAATGGCGATTGCAGAGCATTGTTCCATTCTTTCTTGTGACCACATTGGTAAGGCATGCAAAGCTGCTTTTTCTGATTCTACTGCAGCCCAACATTTTCGGATGCACCGTACCAAGTGTACAGAAATGATAAATGGTGTGTTGGCCCCATATTTCATTCAAAGACTGGTGGCTGATATTGGGGACTCCAAATACAGCCTCCTCCTTGATGAGAGCACAGACGTAAGTGTCTCTAAATACCTCGGAATCGTGATTCGATATTTTAGTGAGGAGAAAGCAAATGTGGTGGCCACCTACCTAGGCCTTGTTGAGCTGGAGGGAGGGGATGCTAGATCAATAGCCAGAGCAGTTCTAGCTTTTCTTGGGAAGTGTGGCCTCAAGAAGGAGAACTTGCTTGGCATTGGCACAGATAACGCATCTGTAATGACAGGAGTGTACAATGGTGTACACAAAATTCTTAGGGAGGAGGAAGGCTTACAACATCTTGTCCTTATCCGCTGTGTGTGTCATTCACTGCAGTTAGCTGTAAGCTCTGCCTCGAAAAACACTCTTCCACATAGTGTGGAATTTCTTGTTAGAGAAACATATAATTGGTTCTCTATTTCTCCAAAGCGCAGAGAGGCATACAAGGCTGTCTATCAGACAATAAACTGTGGGGAGAAGCCTTTGCTGATAACAAAGGTCTGTGCCACACGCTGGCTTTCCATAGAGCCTGCTGTGTCCAGAATCCTGGATCAGTGGGAGGAGCTAAAATTGCATTTCAGCCTTACCATGTCAAGTGAACACTGTTACATGGCAGATGTTCTACATTCCATGTACAGTGACCCACAGAACCTACTGTATCTCACTTTTTTAAAATCTATTATTAGTGAGGTGCAGTCCGCTGTTAAGGCTTTTGAGGGGGAACAATCAGATCCGCTTAAGCTGCTTGACTGTTTAATGAGGCTAATAAAGTCTGTTTGCAGCAGGGTCATTAACCCAGTGGCAAAAATTGATGTCCTAAAAGACTCAATAGATGGCCACATTTCTCCCAAGCCATACCTTGGTTATATATCTGAGTCCAAGGCAACACAGCTAAACCTCTCTCCAGAGGACGAGGACTGTGTTCGAAGGAGATGTGTGAGCTAAACCATCTCCTTAGCAAATGAACTGAGAGCGAGGCTCCCAGATAATTTGGAGATATTGCAGCACATGTCTTTGTTCAATGTGGGGGAGACACTAAACTGCAACAAGAGCCTGACAGACATGGTAAAATTTGCAAATCTTTTAGGATATTGCTCGGACACAATTGATACAATTATCAATCAGTGGAGGTATATTCACCTTCAGAAATGGGAGGAAACAACAAACACATTGGCATTCTGGGCTGAAGTTAAAAAGTACAGAGATTCAGCTGGCATAAACCCATATGAAGACCTGGCTTCTGCTGCAGTTTCTGTCCTCTCCCTCCCACACTCAAACGCTGAGGTAGAAAGGCTGTTCAGTCAAATGAGTGTCATTAAAAACAAGCTGAGGACCCGCATGTCCCTGCAGACCCTCAGCTCTATTCTCTACATCCGATATGGGTTGAGGTTGGCTGGAGAAGCACAAACTGCCTGATAAAGTGCTGCAGCTCTTTGGAACTTCAGCTGCTTATTCTTTTAAGTCCTGTCCAGGTTCTAGCTCATCCTCTGCATCCAATATCACCCCACAGGAGGAGAGCACTGAGGGTATGGATCTTGTGGATGAAGATGAATTCGGTCTCAACATTCTAATGATGTGATCTGGAATGAATCAAAGAAAAGTTGTAAAAAATTGTACAAATATTTTCCATTGTCTATGTACATAATTGTGGCACTCGTGTCTGCCAAATTATAACATATAAATGTGTGGTTCGGTTAAATCATCAGATTAGTATAAAATAAGATTAG
This sequence comes from Moxostoma hubbsi, assembly GCA_032164185.1. Classification (NCBI taxonomy): domain Eukaryota; kingdom Metazoa; phylum Chordata; class Actinopteri; order Cypriniformes; family Catostomidae; genus Moxostoma; species Moxostoma hubbsi. Next base: position 66,546,863 of record JAVLUX010000002.1, on the reverse strand, counting down.
ATTGACTGAATTGTGAGAATTGTTGTGTAAATATGCACATAGTTAGTTTGTAACTGCAGTTTTTTTGTTGTTGTAAATATACAAACAGTTTGTTTACGTACATATGCACATAATTTGTAAATGTGCCCAGATTTTTTTGTAAAATACACAGTTGATTTGTAAATGTGCACAGGTTTGTTTTAGTAAATATAAACACAGTTTGCTTGTAAATGTGCTCAGGTTTGCTTTTGTTTTTGTACATCTGCACATAATTTGTAAATGTGCAGTTTCTTTTTTTTTTTGTAAATATGCACATAGTTCGTTTGTAAATATATGTAATTAATTCAACCTAAGGTTTACCTTCTAGGGGCAGATTATCCTTAAAGGGTTACTTCACCTCTGGGAAGATGAATGTGTATTTAAAATTGGTCATTTATATAGTATAAATGTGAAATTATTTTTGAATTTGAAGCATTCTAGACAGAGAAAAGGCAGAAAATGTATTTTTTACACATGTGGCTGAAAGACAACAACTCCCAGAATGCACTTGCTTTGCTGCCCTTACAAGGCCACTCCCAAACCACGCCTACCGGTTACAGGCGGCAGTATCTGAAAATATGATACAACTAGGCTTGCTTTGATACATCGTGACTCTATATATCGTGAGTTAGTTGATAAATTGACTGACTACACGGGAAGAACATTATAATTCCGGGTGTCCAAACTCTGTACATGACGTCTTAGTAACAAAAAAGAAAAACAAACAAAATACTCACTAATCCGTCCGTTTGTCCCTGCTTTGGCTGGCGTTTCCAATTTATCTTCGGGATCCTAAAATAAGTTTCCAGGACTCCCCTGTCCATGTGTGATACAAAACTTGGGTGCTCAGTTATACATGCTCATGTTATCGGTGCAGTTTCATCAGCGGATTCAGCGATCTCGTCCAGTATCGCTGAAATTCGCGACAGCAATAGGACTCTCTATCTGTTTCCATAGGCGCACAGTGAGAGCACTGACACCACCAGTCCGCCCCAACTCGCGTCTGAATATAATTAAACACACTCTTCCTCCTGCCTGCCAAGCAGGTCTTGCTCCCCTGCTACAGCAGCTGCTACCGCAACTGTTCATCACTGTATTGCGGCACGTACGGGTAGCGCGAGCATCAGATTCTCGCAACAGATCTTCGTAATCCCCTTCTGCCATTTCAACTTCAAAACTACCTTCCGCCATCGTGATTAACCTACTTGTATACAAACTTTCTACACAGAGCAAGAGCCTGTTTTCTTAGCTTCTACAGAAAGATGGCTGACACTATCTTCACATTCTGTGAGTGAGATCCCGCCCCATATGGGCGTGGTGAAAACATGCAGAATACTGGCTGTAGTTTTAAGCCTCTGGCCCAAAAATCCTCCGATGACGCAAAATGACGATTTTTGCGTCATCGGAGGATTTTTTTCCAGACTAAAAATAAATAAATCTCTCATCTCAGGGGGGGGGGGGGGGGGGAGCTCGGTAATTAGAAAATACTACTCGTTTTCTACAGATACAAAGCTGAATGCTAAATCCTGAAGTAACCCTTTAACGTCTCTGACTGGAACTGAATATCATTGTTGTAACTTATAGGCCTACGCTTTGAGAGAATAAGAATAAGAAACACATTCTGTGGAATCTAATTGTCTCTATGAGTTATCAATGTACATGTAAATATAACTGATAATATCACAGCAGATATGCTGTCTTCAACTTACATGTATAGTGATTTTGTCCAACGACGTCGAGGTTACAAATCTGGAAATTTGTCAGTGCTGTGGAAGTAACTGCTGGTTAACATGTAACGTTAGCTAAGTTCCGTTCCGTTCCGTTGTCTAACAGAAAATATGTAATTGAGAACCGTTTTACTGGACATTCGGCTATATACTTATATAACTTATATATAACAGTATGAGCACGGTTTAGGGGAGATAACCGTTATTATAAACTGAAGTAGGCTACAGTACCGACAAATTAGGCAGAATGCAAATACGACGCGATGACGTCATTAATATGCTAATGACTCATGACGTCATCTGGCGACATTTAGCTACTTTTCGAGCAGGCTTTAGCTACTTTCCATTGAAAATAGTTGGCAACACTGGGGAAAAGGACTCGGTAAAGGAGGCGCTAAGCGTCATCGCAAAGTTTTGCGTGATAACATCCAGGGAATCACCAAACCCGCCATCCGTCGTCTCGCTCGCCGCGGCGGTGTCAAGCGTATCTCCGGTCTCATCTACGAGGAGACTCGCGGTGTGTTGAAGGTGTTCCTGGAGAACGTCATCCGTGATGCCGTCACCTACACCGAGCACGCCAAGAGAAAGACCGTCACTGCCATGGACGTTGTGTACGCGCTGAAACGACAGGGACGAACTCTGTACGGCTTCGGAGGATAAACGTCTTCATTCTCGACAGACAAACCCAACGGCTCTTTTAAGAGCCACACACACTCTCGCACGAAGAGTCAATGTCTGAAATTTAGAAAAGTATCTCTTTAACCGAAACTGATACCCAAAGTTTGTGCTGTTGTTTGAGTCACGTTTTGGTTTGTATTTCCTTAAATAACGCGTTTTAACTATCATTTGGGTGGGGGACAAATACTGCCAACAATTCAAACGGATGATGATGCAGGACATGCGAAAATATACATTGTGACTTTGAAATGTATTTGGGTAAACTGTGATGTTTTTATGGTGAAAGCTTTGTCTCAAGCATTGAAGTGTTGTGGAAAATAAATATTATCTGTGCACAGTATTGAATCTACTTCAATAAAACAATTTCACAAAATGAGCGGGAAAACTAACTGAATCTCGAGGGTGATTTTCAAACATGATATGTGGGACTTTCATGTGGAAGCCTCTGATTGGTTATTTTTCCACCCGTCACACTTGTAGCTGACCAATGAAATCATGTAATGGGTGTGGCCAATAAAAACACCCAATCAGAGGTGCGCATCGACTGCTTGGTAAATTAGCATAGAGGAGGGGATAATTCTGCCGCTGTGCGTTGATCAGTTTTCATTGAACTTTGTAATTGACTCGTTACATCATCATGCCTGAACCAGCGAAGTCCGCCCCGAAGAAGGGATCCAAGAAGGCCGTCACGAAGGCCGCCGGTAAGGGAGGAAAGAAGCGCAAGAGGTCCAGGAAGGAGAGTTACGCTATCTACGTGTACAAAGTCCTGAAGCAGGTCCATCCTGACACCGGGATCTCCTCCAAGGCGATGGGCATCATGAACTCCTTCGTCAACGACATCTTCGAGCGCATCGCCGGTGAGTCGTCTCGTCTCGCTCACTACAACAAGCGCTCCACCATCACCTCGAGAGAGATCCAGACCGCCGTGCGGCTGCTGCTGCCCGGTGAACTGGCCAAACACGCCGTGTCTGAGGGCACCAAGGCCGTCACCAAGTACACCAGCTCCAAGTAAAGTGTGATCAAGCTTTCAGCTGCACCCAAAGGCTCTTTTAAGAGCCGCCCACGGACTCCTTTAAAAGAGTTTATTGTTCTAGTGCAAACAAGGAAGTTAATAAACTGATTTGTCAGTAATCTGGTAAAAATATTGATCTCTATCAACACACTCACTCACACTCACTCACACACAAACACTCACACTCACTCACACACAAACACTCTCACTCAGTCACTCACTCAAACACACACACACTCACGCACACACACTCACACACACTCACTCACACACTCACACACACTCACTCACACACTCACACTCACTCACACACAAACACTCACACTCACTCACACACAAACACTCTCACACACACACTCACGCACACACACTCACTCACACACTCACACACAAACACTCACACTCACTCACACACAAACACTCTCACTCAGTCACTCACTCAAACACACACACACTCACACACACACATACTCACTCACTCAAACACACTCGTTAAGATCTCTCTCTTTTTCCATTCACTGACACACAGATACAATGTTGAATGTTGAAATTACTTTACCATATATGAAGATCTGACATACAAATGTTATTATTACAACACCAATAAAGGTTAATGGATGTTCACCTAGATGTTTTATTTATTTCTACATTTGCTGTAGTATTGTCGATGGGTTTAATAACACATCATGGAAAAGGGGGGCCTTGGCCAGAACCTAGTGGTATTTGGGGGGCCTTGTCATGGAAAAGTTTGGGAACCCCTGGTCTAACCCATTGGTTCTCAACCGGTGGGGCGCGCCCCACACGGCTACAGGATGGGAAGGAAAAAAAAAATAGCAAAACATTTTTATCACTAAACTACTGTCATAAAAAGTTATAGTTTTGTATATACATAACTCCTGAATGAAAATTAAAATGTGTTTGGACTGATTTTAAAAAAAGTTTTGAACAAATTTGATTGGTTTGTCGATAGTGAGCGCAAATGCAGGTGATAAGCGGTTTTATTAAGCGAGTCATTGAGTCGTTCATTCAAACGATTCGTTCAAACGGCCGGTTTGTGAATGGGTCATTGAATCTTTGACTCAACGGATTCGTTCAAAACACGATTGAGTGTTGCTGTGAGATGCGCTATGGCTGTGATCTTTGTTTGGATTCATCGGATCTATTTTCGCTGCTAAAATAGACCAGAACAGTCATTATTTCGTCTAAAATGTAAGTGACTTAATATTATTAACTTGTTTGTTGAACTGTCATATGAAAACAGTGTCACATTTTCAATCGTGAGGAGATGGTAAATTAAGTGATTAATTTACTACAGTGAACTGTAGTCAAATGTTATAAATATAAAAACAACACATTTTAAAATTTAACTGCAGTATGTCAATATAGTTTATTTGTGTGTGCTGCGCTCATAGACTTTAGAAAACGGCGCTCATTTGTTTGATTTCTCCTCGAGAAGCTGCGCAAGCCTCAAAAGTTTAAGGTCCTTGCACCCTGACTGAGTCAAAACTGTCGTATTCATTTTTTCATATTCGTCATTTGGTGGCTCTCTATTGTCAAAACCCCTCAAAATATTTGCTACGGATGCGAAAAATGCAGAAAATCGAACCATCCGAATTAATTTTTATGAAGGACGGAAGTTTCAGAGGCTGCAAACGTATAAAATGTGAGGTCGTATTTATATATATATATATATGAATATGAATAAACTAGTCCTAATAGACTACAGTTAAAGCTTTCCTTTAGTTTTTGTGAAATGCTCACACGCAGCCACGCACACACAAACATGTTTAAATACATTTATGTTGTTAATAAATAAATAACAATAAATTGTTGTAACAGCAATATCTCCAAGTTTTGTTTTTCACTGTAAAAATGTCATGATTTGCCAATGCAAAGAGAGTACCGCCACCTTTTCCCCCACTTCAAGCACTGATTATAACACAAACAAATCATCCTTCTGGCGACTTTTTTTTTGTCAAAAGCGACAAATCCAGCGACTTTTACTGGTGTTTTTGGAGACTTTTGTGGTATTTGGAGAATGGTTTGGCTTGGGACCGATGCGTTGGCCTATGCACGGATGGTGCGCAGGCAATGACGGGGCGTGAGCGTGGCCTAGCTGCTCGCGTTCAGCAAGTAGCTCCACTTGTGAAATGGACACATTGCATGGTCCATCGCGAAGCACTAGCTGCTAAAAAAATGCCGGTTCTCTTTGACTCCGTGCTGAACCAATCCGTGAAAATAATAAATCTCATGAAATCACGGCCGCTAAACTCTCGCTTGTTTGGGGTCCTCTGCCAGGAGATGGGGTCAGGGCACGAACAGCTGCTTCTGCACACTGAAGTTCGCTGGCTCTCCAGGGGGCGGGTGTTACAGCTGTTGTATGAGCTGCGAGAGGTGGTGAAGTGGTTTTTGACAGAAATCAAATCAGATCTGGCGAAGCATCTGGATGACACTATGTGGCTTGCATCTCTGTCCTATTTGGTCAATATATTTGATCGCTTGAATGGCCTCAACCTGTCTTTGTAAGGCCGCGAAACTCATATTTTGCTCCTCGCAGACAAAGTGCACGCCTTCACACAAAAACTAGACCTCTGGCATGGCCGCATCAGTTGAGGGAACTGCGACATGTTCCCCAGCATTGCAGACTTTATCACTGATGCAGGCACGTCACACGATTTCTCCTCCCTATTTCAATCAGCGTCTGAGCACCTGTCAGCAATGAGAAAACAATTTGCGGCGTACTTTAAAGAGGATTATCGCTCTTTTGCGTGTGTTCGAGATTTGTTTGTGTGCACAGCAAACGAGCTATCAATTGATATGCAGGAACAGCTTATTGAGCTGAAGAGTGACAGTAGACTGAAGGAACTCTTTAGCTCCTGCCCTCTTTCGTCATTCTGGACAGCATTGATGCAGGAATACCCTGAACTCTGTGACGTCGCCTTGAAGATTCTCCTTCCTTTCGTGTCGACATATTTGTGCGAGGCAGGATTCTCAAAAATGACTGCACTCAAAACGAAATACCGCAATCGTGCACAAATCGAGGATGATTTGAGGCTATGTTTATCAAACATTGAGCCAAGAATTGAGGATCTTTGCAAGGCAAAGCAGGCTCAGGTCTCACATTAACATCACCTACCTGCAAGCTTCTGTAAAAAATGCAGATGATGCCTACTATTAGGCCTAATAATAATAACAATAATAAAGCATAAATTAATATCAGAGGTCTGGTGCCAATTTCCAATTATAGCAATAGCCTAGTAATGATAATAGGCGTACTGAATAATAATAATAATAATAACAACAACAACAACAACAACAACGCATGTAACCTCATATAATTATATAGCAATAGCCTAGTAATGATAATAGGCCTACTGAATAATAATAATAATTATTATTATTATTATTATAACAACAACAACAATAAAGCATGTAACCTCATATAATTATATAGCAATAGCCTAGTAATGATGATAGGCCTACTACTACTCATAATAATAATAATAATAATAATGCCTGCAAGCTCACATTAGAAGTCTGGTGCTACTGCCAATTATAACAATAGCCTAGTAATGATAATAGGCCTACCTACCGCTACTGATGATAATAATAATAATAATAATAATAATAATAATAATAATAATGTGGGCCTAAAAATAATAGCCTTGGGCTTTCTATCTATCTATCTATCTATCTATCTATCTATCTATCTTTCTATCTATCTATCTATCTATCTATCTATCTATCTATGTATGTGGTGGGGCGGGGGGCACTGGGGCCCCAACTGCAATGAACCAGCTTTGGGGGGGCCCAGCTTGCAAAAGGTTGAGAACCCCTGGTCTAACCCATCTTGCAACAACCCGATGTGTAGGTAATGTGTTTCAGGCTGTGTATGAAGGGGTTCAAAGGATCATATCAGTATGTTCTGCTGTTTTTGTGAATTTATAAAAACTCTGGTTTACTTTGCATTACTCATAGTACGTCACAGTTTCATTGTTTACTACCTTCCATTATTGTAACTTTGTAAAATTGTAAAAAAAAGTGTATTTCATAGAGAAAGCATATATTGATATTTGTATCCTCAATGGACAATAAAACAGCATATAAACCATCTCAATTAATCCAATTTATGCTCACAAATCTTAAAAAAATCAACAAACAACACAGTGGCACAGATCTAAAACTGCATTATCAGCTTGGTCAAATTTAAGTCTGCAACCAGCTGGTGAAGATAGCGGAGCATCAAAAATATATGTATAAAATATTATTAAGGTCGGTTTGACAACTTCATACAAACTTGCATAACAAATGTTATGGTTTCAGTACTGCTTAGCATGACAAATAACCACACAGAAGTCTTATTGAAATGGACTCTGTTCCTGGGAGTTGTAGACAACGGTCTGCTGAAACTCCCACACTGGTGCACACTGCTTTGGGAAATTACTGTTCAAAATATAAAAAAGTTTAAAGCATGCGTCCACAGCACCAAGGAGAGTCTTTTGACACCAACAAAGTCTTGATGGCACTGACTGTTGACTCTGAAGCCAAAGACAAAGGGGAAGGGTTTAGCGATCTCATTCTCACCCAAGAATTCAAGGTTTTTCTATTCTGGTGGGGACGTCCCCATTGTGTCTTACCACAAACCACCACCGAGTGGCGCTATTATGAGTTATCTGTAGATGATCTATTTTTAATGCAAATTTAAACCTGTACCAGATTAACAATAAAGATTAAGTTTAGATAATCATTCAAGAGTTGTTTAAAAGGGAGAATTGTTTATATTTTTATGGATTTTTATTTTATTTTACAATTCACTAATTCCCATGAACTCTTGTATTTGAATAGACCATTTGTATGGATGTACGCAGTGACAACAGCCTCACCTCACTTCCTGTTTAACAGGAATCTGTTTTTCTTCAACTCTGAGAATCTGAAAAGGTCCACATTTTGATAAATAAGACCGTCATGTTGTGTGACAAGCAGGAAATGTTCATGAGACATTGACCGCACGGGTATCATTGTGTTTGCTGAATAATGATCTGTGCATACTGGAATCAACTCTGGATTAAAACAGCACATGCCTGGCATTCAACAGGCATCAATTTCACCCCCTCCCAACTTCTCCCCTGAAGTGCTGCTGGTGACGTTTCAATGCACTCCATGCATTGGGCTTTACCAGGAACCTTTCCAGAGTGGATGTTGTCCTTCAGAGTTTTTTTCCACAGCCTGGATTTCCTCTTTAGACCACTTTCTCCTAGATACTGAATAAAATAAAAATAAATATTAGTAATTGTGATTGGGATAAAAGTAATCGTTATCCCACACGACATGAGCGTGAATAACATATCAACAACGTATCGTCTTCAGTTTTTCTCTCATTGTTTTACAGTTTTATACATTTATGCTAAAATGTAGTTTGCATGGTTGAAAATCTGTAAATTCTGGCACATGCTTGCAAGCATGTTACCGGTAAAAATATAAACGGTGATACTGTATTAAAAATGAATATTTTGACAAAAAAAAAAAAATGCTGATAATTTAGTCACTATCTAAGCCAAAAAAATATGGTGAAAATGGACCAAGCTAAACATGTCAAAATATTTAGGTTGTATTGGTCTTAACCATAAATTACTGCTTGGGAAACTGAAGAAGTAAATTTGTACAGGAGGACCTTTCCCTTTTATTTTCTTTACATATTTAAGCCTTTAGAAACAAAATATTTTAGATAGAGGACCTAATTAAAGCTGCACATAATGTTAGGGGTGTACCCATGCTCAGGGTGACCAACGGCAACAGATCTAAAAAAAAAAAATCATAAGGATTTTGCTTGTGCTTTTATCCAGTTCTGATATCTATAGTTACACTGCTGTTTATGGCAGTTTTGATATGTTAATTAGAGCCATTTCAAATTTCCGCCACACCCCAACACTACCTGACTCCGCCCCACAGTGTTTTCTTCTTGACAAATTTGGTATGCTGTAAAAGGTCTTTATCTGTTGGGAATTAGTTGACCGATATTCATGAGTCTGAAAATCAGCATTTTTCATGCAGTGTGGTCAATCACAGCAAAAATGGCATGAACAGATGTGACACGCTACACCCTTACGGAATGAAAAGATATTTACATATATATGATCAATATATTATATGGTGTAAATATACTGACAAATATATGAAATAACATATTGTGTTATATTTACACTGTAAAATGTCATTAATTGAGTGTACTTCAAAAACATGAGGAAAACGATGTCCGTACATTTCTTAAGGGTGTTTTAATCAAAGACATAAGAGTGTCTTTGTATTAGCAAAAAATTATTAAGTTTAATAATTTTTTAAATCATGTTTTTTAACTATAAATAATTCTTATTTACATTATTCATGATGTTAGCCAGAGGGGAACTGGCCCCCACAGTGAGTCTGGTTTCTCCCAAGGTTATTTTTCTCCATTAACCATCATCTTTTGGAGTTTTGTGTTCCTTGCCACAGTCGCCTTCGGCTTGCTCACTGGGGTTATTAATACAATTATTATTTGATTATTTTTAAACACGATAAAGAATCATATCTTATCTAATTCCACAACAGGGCTCCAAACAAAACAAAAAAAATCAATTAAGGAGCGATTGGCTCCTATAGGGGGAAAAAACAGGCGCCAAATTTTTTTTCATTTTTAACTCCTTCCATTCCTTTTCGTCCCGCAGCTCACTAACAGTGTAGTCTGTGGAGCATTCTTCGCAATTTTGTGATCACGTGCATTTTTTATGCTTGTTACTGTCACCGTGTTTTCTAACAGTCTCTTTTTTGAAATGGTTAGTTCCTGCAATGAACTCCGTTTTCCCCGCTATTTCTTTGATATAAACTTTTGTAATGTATCTCGGGAAATGTAATGCAAATTTTAAAATCAAAGGGAGTAAACTTTTACTGTCGCCAATGGCGACCTTGACAGAAATTACACTCACAAATAAATTTATTTGGTCACAAATGCGACCATTTTTAGTCGCAGTTTGGAGCCCTGCACAAGGATGATGATTTATCGACTTTATAGACATTACATTTTTATCGTCTGTTAATGCTGAACTTCTGTAAAGCTGCTTTGAAACGATGTGTGTTGTGAAAGGCGCTATACAAATAAAATTGACTTTACTTGACTTGTTGGGACACTCTTTTGCAGGGGTCACCAACCTTTTTGAAACTGAGAGCTACTTCATGGGTACTGAGTCATATGAAGGGCTACCAGTTTGATACGCTCTTCTGAAATAACAAATTTGCTCAGTTTGCCTTTAGTTATACGTTATTAATAATGATTAATGATACTCATCTATGTGAAGACACTGATCACGTTAATAATTTCTCACAATAATTATCAACAATGACAATAAGGTGGGAAACAGATTTCAATATTCAGCACTTTAATCTCAGTACGTGTTAAATTTTCAGATGATCACTTACATCACTACATTTCATAGGAAAAATTTTCACTAGCCACTGACAAACCCTTTTAACAAATCATGAACTATGTTGCACTATGTTTCAAAAAGTTATCAATTACGTAATGTTAGAAAAATCAACTTATTTTTAAATAAATCTTGTCACATTTTTAACTAATGACCAAATCTGCTGCATTTTTTAACACACTTTTAAATTGAACACAATTCTTCAATATTTAATTCAACTTCGCCATGGCACTGCCATTTTGCCACTGACAGCATCTGGTACCTGTTTCTTTGTTAGTGGGAAGACTGGCATTGCATGCTGTTCACCAGTGTATTGTAATCTGGTGTGTAACTTGACACTGCAATTGTGAGTGAGTCTTTCAGATGTGCATCAGTGAGGCGTGTTCTGTGTTTGTTCTTGATGAAGTTCATGTCAGAAAACGCTGATTCACAGAGATAGGTTGAACCAAACAGGCTAGCAGCCTTTATAGCTGCTGTGCATACTCCACTGTACTTCTCTGTGTCAACAAGGCACCAAAAGTTTGGTGCAGCCTGGTAGGCTTTGAGGTGGAGGTCATTTTGCAATGATTTCAATCTCCACCTGTCCAGCATCCAAGTTGAACGTTGCACTTAGTTGCTCAGCAAAGAATGTTGTGTCCACATTCATGAAAGGATTGGAAATTAACGACACACATGGCTCAAGCTGATGAAGGTCACAAAACCTATTCTCAAAATCTTGCCCAAGTCTATGACTTCACAGTAATTTTCTGCAACTTTTCTCAGATGCAGAAGCATTGTCTTTCAGCACCGACTGCACAGAGGGAAAGTGCAGCGCCTTTTTTTTCTGTAAATCCACAGAGAAAATGTTCATCTTGGCTTTAAATGCATTTAAAGCACTTATCAGATCAACAACAGTCTTACCTTTGCTTTGCAGCTTGCAGTTCAAGTCGTTTAGTTTCCCAGTAATGTCCGTCAAAAATGCAAGGTCAAGTGTCCACTCTGTGTCCTCTAGCAGTGAGACGTCTTCGCCTTTGGACTGCTTGAACTCTTTGATTTCACCCAAAAGTGACAAAAAACGAAGTCCTCTGCTGAGCCATCGGATTTCTGTGTGTAGCAGCAGGTCACCATATTCAGCTGACATCTCCAATAGCACCTTGAAAATCCTGTGCTGTTTTGCTTTGGAGCGGATTTTGTTTATGATTTTTATAACGGGAGTCATCATGTGCTCAAATCCGATCACTTTTGCACATAACGCCTGCTGGTGAATGATGCAGTGGTAATGCAGAAATTTTGGGAAGTCTGGGTCACTTTTACAGTGAGCGATGAAACCTGTATGTCGGCCGATCATAGCAGGAGCCCCGTCTGTAGTCACCGCTACCAGCTTTTCCAATGGTACCTTTTTCTGCACGAAAAACTCCTTCACCGTGTTATAAATGTCAACTCCCCTCGTAGTTGTCTTTAAGGGCAGTAGTGCCAGGAGTTCTTCTCTTGTGGAGAAATCTTCAAACACCATCCGGATAAAAACTAACAGCTGTGCTATACTGCTGCTGTCCACGGACTCGTCGCACTGGATGCTAAACCAGCTGCACTTCGCCAGATACCGGTTCAGCTGATCGGCCAAGTTACCAGACATAGCTGACACTCGTCTAACCATCGTAGATGCACCCAGTTAGACGTCGGAGAGAGTGAAGATTAGATCGGTTCCATTTTTCTCATCTTTAAGTACAGTGTTAGCAATTATCATCATTGCTTCTTTGACAACTTCTCCATCTGAAAATGCCTTCTTCTTCTTGATCAGAAAATGTGAAGCTCTAAACGAGGCTTCGGTTGCTTTTTGTGACTTTTTCGCCGTTCTCGTGAAAAAAGACTGTTGCTTACCCAAAGCTGTCTTTAGCTCACAGGCTTTTTCTGCCTGTAGTGCACTCCCGGTGGGTAGTTAGCATGGTAGCTTTTGTGACCCGTAGTGAAGTGTCTCTCCACATTGTGCCGCTTTGCCGTCGCCACAGTCGCCCCTCAAATGAGACACGCAGGTTTCTTTCACAGTCGTAACAAATAATTCCTCCTCCCAATCATTGTGAAAGTGATAAGTTTTCTTCCTTTTTTCTGCCATGTTTTTTGGGGCAAGAAACTGCATTCAGCTACCATCGTCGCTGCGCCCGCTAGCTTACTCTCCACGAGCACTGGTTTTTTTCATGCGCACAATACTGACCTTTGAAGTTGAACTAGAGTAGGTCAGAGTTCACCTAAACTTATCTAAACTCATGTATAATGAAAATATTTTTAAGATATTGTCATTTTTAAATATATATAAATGCAAGTGTGATTAAAAAGAATAGCAACAGAATACAATTAAATTTCAGACGCAGCTCACTAGTGAGTTGTGCTATTTTTAGACCAGGCCTGCGGGCGACTCATGTGGTCCCTGGGGGCGACCTGGTGCCCGCGGGCACCGTGTTGGTGACCCCTGCTCTTTTTCATGTTTTTCTTTTAGAAACTTTCAACTTTGATTAAAACACCCTTGAGAAATTTAAGAAATCGTTTTCCACGTTTTCGAAGTACACTCAATTAATGACATTTTACAGTGTAAATATATTGTGAACAAATTTTTTCAATATATGAAAAGCATCAATTCCATATATATTATTCAATATTGTAGCAGCAGGGGCGTGGTCAAGCGCCCGTCCGAAGGGGAGAAAGCGGTAAGGGCGCTTGCACCTGAGCTAAATTATGTCTAACACCTGTCTCTAATTTCAGTGAGTATGGGGAGAGAGAGAGAGAGAGAGAGGGCTCATCCGCCCTTGGGTTCGCCGCCATGTGGTCCTCTGCGAGCTGGACGGCCGCCTCCAGCGACGCCGGGCGGTGGCACTGGGCCCACTCCGCCATTTTCCTGGGCAAGCATTGGACGAACTGCTCCAGCACCACCTGATCGATGAGTCCCTCGACGTCGCGGTCCCCCACTAGCAGCCACCTACTGCAGGCATCACGGAGCCGCTGGGCAAAGGCGAACGGGCGGTCGGACTTCTCCAGCTTCATGCCCCGGAAGAGTTGGCGGTTTTCTTCGGGGCTCCGACCAACCCGTTGCAAGATGGCTTTTCTTAAGTCAGCGTAGGCCAGGAGGTTTGTTGCCGGTAATTGTTGAGCCGCGAGTTGGGCATCCCCGGACAGAAGTGGAACAAGGCGGGCTGCCCACTGACTCTGCGGCCAGCCCCAGATTTCAGCAGTACGTTCAAATAAATCCAAGAACGCTTCAACGTTGTCAGCTGCCCCCATCTTCTGTAACATGGGAGCGGGGGCAGCATGGCACGCGTGTCCGGGGTCGCGGCTGTGGCGACCTCCTGGCTGAGGAGGCTCCGGATGGCCTGTCGATCGTCTGCTTGAGCCCGTACGATCTCAGAGAACCGCCGATCTTGCTCCTGTTTGAGCTCAAGCAGGGACTGTTGGTGGCTTTGATGTAGAGCAGCGAGGGACTGGAGGACTTCAGCCAGCTGGGAGGACTCTACGGGGCGAGTTTTCTCCATGGTTGGACGAAGAAGATCCAATTTTCTTTTCCCGGGTTTCGGCACCAGTGTAAAGGTTTCACAGGAAGGAGGACACGGGAACAGGGTTCAACACGAAGGTAAGGCTTTTTAATTATGGGTAGTGGACAGACAGGGGTAGTGCAAAAGTGTGCTATACATAAACATTTAAACTAATCTAACAGCTTAGGTTTGTCTCTCTATTGCCAACACTGGACTGGCAGCTCTCTCTCCCGACTGGAGGCACTGGTGCTCTTTTATGCCGCTCTCCCCATACTCACTGAAATTAGAGACAGGTGTTAGACATAATTTAGCTCAGGTGCAAGCGCCGTTACTGCTTTCTCCCCTTCGGACGGGCACTTGACCACGCCCCCGCTGCTACAAATATATTGTAATATAGAACACTTTACATGAACGCAATATATCATTTCATATATTTTTCAGAATATTTACACCATATACTGTTCATTATATATTGATCATAAATATTGGAAAATACACTTTCCACTTTTCACCAAATTTGACATCCACATGAAATTTAAAGGGTTAGTTCACCCAAAAATGAAACTTCTGTCATTAATTACTCACCCTCATGTCGTTCCAAACCCGCTAGACCTTCGTTTATCTTCGAAACACAAATTAAGATATTTTTGACGAAATACGAGAGGTTTCTGTCCTTCCATATGCAGCAACATCACTGCAACTTTCAAGGCCCGGAAAGGTAGTAAAGACATCGTGAAAATAGTCCATGTGAATACAGTGGTTCAACCTTAATGTTATGAAGCGATGAGAAAACTTTTTGTGCACAAAAAACACCAAAATAATGACTTAATTCAACAATTTCTTCTCAATTTCCACGTCATTTTCCTACGCTATTCAACGTAGTGTAAACAGTGCAGCGCTTCCTGATTCTACATCAGAACGCTCCTGTGTCAGCATCACACGCATGTGTCGTGGTGCTCACATGAACAGCATCGGCCAATGGTGAGGCGGTGCTCTGACATAGAACCCGGAAGATCTGTTTGAAGCAATTTAAGTTTCTGTGAAACTTGCTAAATAAAAATTAGCTAGCAATACTGTGTACATTTTTTTACTAAATATCAATAACTTTTTTGTAGACAATTTTGTTGCTTGTGATTAATCCACCTGAAGTAATGTGAGGCAGAGAGAGACTTTTTTACGCTGTTCAGACCTGCCTAGAAACTGGCCTGCTAGTTAGATAAGTTATCTAGCTTGTTGATTTTCCCATGATATATAAGAAAATTGTAGATATCTTTCTATAATTTACCAGATATCCTTACCCATCCATCACACATACATTATTTTAGATTGTGTGTAGCTTCCTGTTCACAAGTAATGTGTGAGAGGGCTGTTTGCAGTTGGACAGTCTGGTTAGCCTGTAAACCTTTGGTGACTATTCAGTGTACAGATTTGCGAAGAACACACCAATTGTCTTTTTTTCTGTTGTAGAGTCTCTGTTGTAGAGTCCCTGCTCAGCATCCTCAAGAGGAGGAGGCAGCTGACTGCTGTTGAGCTTAGGTTCATAGCAGAGGAGGACTTGGTTCTTGAGGGCATGAGCACACAGGTGGAAGATCTGCTGGACCAGGAACTTCTGCAGGAAGACCAGGACCAAGAGGAGATGGAGGATTAGATGGAACCTTATCCCCAGCCAAAACCATAAACTGGGTATGTATGAATGTGTATGTATTGTTTGTTTATATTTCTCATATGACTGATACTCACAGTAACACTAGCACTGTTACTCTAACTATTTTGGTATGGCTAGCCATTCTCGCACAGGTCCCAAGTCAGCTAGAAACCGTAAACACTTCCCTGACTCTGTTTTCTTATCGCTCGTACTCTGACATCGAATCACAGGCACCAAAACCTCTCCCATTTAATCCTAGCCATCTATTCATTATTGTCTTAGATAGCGTGCATCAAGATGTGTGGTCAACTTACAATATGATGTTGTGAGAAATATAAAATATATAAAATGTTGTGTTTTTTTTGCAGCACCATCAGGGGTGGGATCTCGTCCTAAACTGTCATAATCCAGCTACCAAGGAGCTTGGATGGAGGTGACCCCTGATGAATTTTACAAATTGCTTGGGTTTCTCATTTACATGGAGTTTTTAATTCTCCCTAATTCCCATCATCACTGGGGAACCAAGTCAATTCAGGGCTCGTGGGCGAGGTGATTTATGTTGCAAGACCACTACAAGGCTCTTTTAGCAGCTCTACATATTGTAGACCATACCACAGAGGATAATCAGGATCGCCTTAGGAAGTTGTGTTATCTTATGGACCACCTCAAACAAAAATGCCAGCAGCTCTTTCAGCCTAACCAAAATCTTGCAATAGATGAACGTATGGTCAAGTCTAAAGCTTGGTCAGGATTTAAACAATACATGAAGGGCAAGGCTATTCAGTGGGGTTTTAAATTATGGGTAATTGCAACATCAGACTCTGGGTATACTCTCGACTTCAATGTTTACAAAGGTAGTCATGATGGGTGTGTCACTGACTTGGCCACCAAAGTTGTTGAACCGTTACTGCAGCCTTTCAAAGACCAGGGCCACAATGTATGGTTTGACAACTTTTTCACATCCCCAGCTCTTATGGTTAAGTTGTTAGAAATGGGAACTAACCTGTGGGACATGCAGGGTGAATCGTAAACTGTTTCCTGCAGAATTTAAAGACAAGATGGTAACGCAACACAGCTCATTGGGATATAAAGTGGTGTAGGATTGAGGGGAATATAATTGTTATTCAGTGGAAGAACACGCATGCAGTTACATGCTTCTCCAATTTCCACAATACGAATGGCTCAACCGAAATTACTAGGTTTGTAAAAAATGTTGGCAACTGGAAAAAATAAGTAGCCCTTCAACCCACTGTAATCAGCGATTATAACAAAAACATGGGCAGTGTTAATAGGTCAGACCAAATGATAAAAACCTTACAATGTCCTACAAAATACTCAGCAGTGGTGGGAGACTCTTTTTTTTCCACTTAATTAATACTCCATAATTTCATACTGTTTAAGGAATGGAAACAAATTAATGTGGCACCAGGGGATGAGCGTAGACCAGTGAACTTTACCCAGGATAGATTTCAGAGAAAACCTGGCTCGTCAGCTGGGAGGTATCGATATTCACGCAAGTTTCCGTTTGCATACACTAAAGCCTGTAGTCCTCTTTCGTCATCACCCCACATAGCCCATGTCCCTACATTTGAAGAGTCCTCTGTGAGATGTTGGCTATGCTATTGGAAATGTAGGACTGAATATTAATCTAAAGTAGCTTGTTGCACGCTGGAATGTAATGGCATAAGACTTTGCTTGGTTCGCGATAGGAACTGCTTTCAGTCTTGGCACTCAGCTTAGAGTGACCAGTTTCGCGAAGAGGCCTAGGTTGGGCTGTGTTTACTGGTGTTATTGTCCTCTCCTATTCTCTTTTCTCCCTCTCTTCTCTCCACAGGTATTGCAGTTGAGTATTAATGAATTTATATATATTCCTGCACTCTTTATTAAAAATGTATTTACTGTAGATAGTTTGAAAGTTTGATTTTGTATCTTTTGCTGTAATATGTGTGTAATTCTAATGTTCAAATTAAATAAAATGTGTGTTTTATTGGACACATAAAATGCATATTTCACTGTTTGTGTCCTTAAATTTCAGATAAAGTAAAATAAAATTAAGTAAAGTAAAATAAAGTTAAAAAAAATTTCAGTAAAATAATAAGGTATCTCAACAACTTTTTATCCAGTACCACTAACTTTAGCTGTCTCATGTTCTGCAAAAGGGCATGTAAGAAAACTGCCATCTATAGAAATGTGTTTCCTTTATCTATAATCTCTGTCCTAAGACCTAACGTATTTCAACAAACATGTATGTCACATCCAGATAAGCTAAACAATTATTTTATTGGTTTGCTTAGTAGAAATGTTGCTTTGCTGAACAATATATAATGATGAGTTGGACATTAAATGTTGGAAAATGATCTGATATGCCTTTTCCCCTTGCGAGTATCGGATTGAGACAGCGACTGCAGACCTGACTTGATACTTAGGGGCTAATTCTAAAAATGCCCTACACAGATGCAATCTCAAATTATTATTACAGATGGTCAAAATGAGTATTTGAGGAGTGGTCATGTGAAATGTATCTTAACATTTTAAATGTTTGTTTTACATAGTTTTCCCTCTAATCACAAGAATGGTCATAACTTTTAAACAATAGATTATATTTCTAATATGTCTGCTATTCTACATTGCCCACATAATTATGTATATTTCATACACTCTTAGTTTCCCTCTAGCTTGTAATTAAAATGGTCGAAAATGCAGTCTGATGAAGTATGGTGGCCGGAGTAGATTTAAAAAAAAAAATTGCTGTGTGAAATCTTATTGATAAAGGATGATTAGCCTACAGTAATCCTACATACATTTACTGTATATCATTTGAAAGCCCTAGTTTTTCTCTTCAATATGGCATATACAGTTCAGCTGTGTGCTGGAAAGTGTTAAACATCTTTTGATTGTAGATAAATAGTTGTAGGATTGAAAATTAACAAATAAATTCATTTCTGTGTAACAAACCTTATTCCTTTGTGAAAACAGACCACCTCTTTAATTCCAATACATACAGAGGGTGCTGATAGTGATCTATCAGCCTATTGGCTGTGATTATTGTTTGTGTATTGGGGGTCTGCAAATGGTCACAACACGAATACAGTGGGGGTTACAGATGGTCTGCTGTTTGGTCAGTTTAAATGTATCTGGTCTGTTTGTGGTCACATGGTCAAGAAGAGGATAAAACTAAAGTGGGACTATGGGCTCTTTTTTTCCTCTTTTCTCTTCGTGTCTCTGGCTCATTTCTTGTCTCTGCTATTGGGTGACTGAGATTCAGGCCAGACTCTAGATACATTTAGCATTTCTTCTCTGAGTCATTATTCAAATGAACTGCCAAAAGTTCATACTTTTTTTTTTTTTGTTTACCAAAAATTTAAACATCAATGGAAAATATTAATCTTCATTTTCAAGGGAATAACTGGACACTTCTCACAATGCAACATCATGAGGTCATGTGACAAGAGTGTAGCATACTATGGTTTGAACTGTTTATTGTGGAATAAAACCAACAGATTTACATTAATTAAATGAATAAAAAAGTGTGTATACTGCACACTGTTCAGCAAATAGGAGGCTAGCACGTTTTCCACTAGAAATATAGCCAAATTGTCTTGGCATTTCAAGCCTGAAATCCAGTGTTATGACATTTGTATTTATTTATTTACTTACTAAATAATTTTATGCTCTGAAACAGAATATGGAGATCAAATGTATGTACAGATATGGTGTGTGTGAGGAATCTCAAAGAAAACAGTCAGATCCAGAGCATGATCACAGCTAGTGGTGTGGTCTGGATTGGCCTAGTCAGAGATTTCTGGGGCTGTTCAGACCAAGACAACACTTTCTTCAAATACTGGAGATCTGGTGTCAACATCCCAGAATTTGGTGACTGTACAGTTGCTGTTAAACCACTAAATGTGACGTGGAATGGCATTTTGTGTGATACTAAACCAGTGTTAATTTCGTCAGACGAGATGAGACTAAATATGTTCGTCAACGACCTTTTTTTCCATGACTAAGACGAGACGATGACGAGACTGCACCAATGTGCAAAACCGCTGACTAAGACTAAATTAACATGCATTATTGTTGACGAAAAAAGACGAGACTAAAATGTTTTGCATAAAATAAAAACTAAGGTAAAATCTCTCTTCATTTTCGTATACAATCGTCTCTACTTTTTCATCATGAGATAGAATATTCTGCTGTTACGCCTTCAAAATATTCCGAATGAGTTCGCGCTGTTGCTCTAGTAACGGTTACAGGTCTCATACTCCTGTGGCTGCAACACGAAACTACATGGAGCAAGAACACAACAATCATAGACAGTGGCGAACACGCGACGAGCGCCGACGACATGCTAGGTCGAAGGAAGAGGCTCGATATTTGGTCGCATTTTAGGTACAATGATATTGACAAAAAGTCAGAATGTGTCATTATAACTGACGGGAAGCACTGCGGACAATAAATATCGGGGAAAAACACCACCGTGATTAAGCGACATCTAAAGGCTAACCACCCACACATTCAGGGAAGTTAACTTAAATATACGTCTCATAAGCTAATGCTGATTTTAGGCATCTACGCTGTAAATAAACCAGTTAGCTATGGTGTTGTGGCACATACATTATGCAGGTTATATATATTTTATGTAACTTATTTGCTTAATAAAATACTCTTCAGAACAAGTTCATCATTTGTGAATGTGTCTCTTAAATCAGAAAACCAGACACGTTTAACAAAGTGAATTCAACAAATCATTCAACAAGTGTATTTTGTCAGGTAATTATGACATTTAACCAATATTTGAGATGTGTGAAACATTATTTGACTGAAATGGTTATCTTAGAATTAATCTCAGAAATAATTTATTTAAAAAAAGACTCAAATGTTTTGAAACTTGACTAAGATATATTGAGTTTTCTTTTGACTAAAACTAGACTAAAATGACGAGACTTTTAGTCGACTAAAACTTGACTAACAAAAAAGATATGTGAATGACTAAATATGACTAAAACTAACAAGGACATTTGGCACAAGACTAAGACTAAATTAAAAATAGGTGACAAAATTAACACTATACTAAACACCCATTTATCTGTTCTGGGGGTAGCTGTTCTTCTTGCTATAGCACAGTGATAGAGTCACTTCCACTCACATTCATTATCTCTGTTGGGGTTAAAAATATTTAAAAAAAAATCAAACCTTGAACCAATCCAGCCAGCTCTGAGGTGAATCACAACAATGCAAACTTTGATTTCAAGCAAAAGAGTATATGAGAATATGAAAAAAGGCAAAGGTATAAGACTTTATACTTAAATTATTTTATGAGTGAAATAACTCATATAGTTAATGCAAATTATGTTAACCAGTCAAAAAGAACAGTACAATATACAACTATCAACCTAGTCTCATAGCATATATATTACTATATACTGTATATGTACTGTGGTCCATAAGAAGTTATGTCTCCTCTATCTGTGTGTGAGAGTGCCATCTTAGTGTCCATTAGTTTTTTTTACAATTCCAATATAAATTAATATTTCAGTTATAGTTGACATTTAAATAGCTTACAGGTTAACCCCATGCAAATCTGAAATCTGATTTATTACAACAAAAGTAGGCTTGCATAAAAAACTGATAATATGAAAAGTCACATATTTCAGAAATGTAAGTGCAGCATAGTTATAGCGGGAAGGCTTGCGGCTGTACATCATTGCACCATTAGTTAGGTAACTCCGAGCCAATCAGGTATCAGCCATCGCTTTATAAGTCTTCTTACAATCTATTACATTGCTGTTTCAGTCTGAGAACATGGCAACCTGCACAGTCCCACCTTCACAAGTTGAGTCCCATCCTGCACGGTGGTAGGCTCCTCGGCCCTGCCTCCTATCTCCAGCATGATCTGACAGTTCTGAGTACAATCTCTTCAGACTGCCAGACGGGCTTATGCTAAAGAGAGACATTACATTACTGATTTATATTAATCAAATAAATCGTATCTTAAACTTTACTCAAGTCTGTGAGATTTTCTGATAGAATGAGCTTTATTGCCAAGTGTTCTCACGTACACTAATTTTTTATTTTTTTTTGGTGATAGGAGTAAAAAATGCAAACAAAACATTACAGTGAGACAGAATATAAAACACTGTAAAAGTATAAATAGACATACAAATAATAGGGCATATAACATATGTTACCACTTGCACATGTACATATGCCATTTTATGTTCAAGGTATGTACAGTTACTGAATTAAATATGATTGAATTTACATATGTACATTTATTGTTCATGTGGAAAATGGCTAAAAACTGTTCCCCTTCTGTCTGTCACTCGATGTTGTGTCATATGAAGTGACACAAGGGGTCTTCCTGGGACACCAAACATACCTCTGAACCTGAGAAAAGGCCAATGTCAAGTTGGCAGACAGAATTTGCCTGCCCCGCCCCGGACATACGGGTATAAAGGGAAGAGGGGCAGCGAGTGTCAGTCAGAATTTTTCTTCAGAGCCGAACAGTTGTGCAACAGCAAGCTGAAGTTCACCACTGTTCCACTCACCTCTGTCAGCGAGAAGCATTGCTGTTGGATCTACAGTGCGTTTCCAGCTGGCGTTCTCTCTCTCTCTGCACGCTGTGCAGTACATAGCGCTTTTCAATGTTAACCCTCTGGGGTCGACTGGATATTTTCGTCATTACAGCAGAAACAACTTAAAGGGTTACTTCACCTCTGGGAAGATGAATGTGTATTTAAAATTGGTCATTTATATAGTATAAATGTGAAATTATTTTTGAATTTGAAGCATTCTAGACAGAGAAAAGGCAGAAAATGTATTTTTTACACATGTGGCTGAAAGACAACAACTCCCAGAATGCACTTGCTTTGCTGCCCTTACGAGGCCACTTCCAAACCACGCCTACCGGTTACAGGCGGCATCTGAAAATATGATACAACTATTCTTGCTTTGATACATCGTGACTCTATAAATCGTGAGTTAGTTGATAAATTGACTGACTACACGGGAAGCACATTATAATTCCATGTGTCCAAACTCTGTACATGACGTCTTAGTAACAAAAAAGAAAAACAAACAAAATACTCAGTAATCCGTCCGTTTGTCCCTGCGGGCTTCGGCTGACGTTTCCAATTTATCTTCGGGATCCTAAAATAAGTTTCCAGGACTCCCCTGTCCATGTGTGATACAAAACTTGGGTGCTCAGTTATACATGCTCATGTTATCGGTGCAGTTTCATCAGCGGATTCAGCGATCTCGTCCAGTATCGCTGAAATTCGCGACAGCAATAGGACTCTCTATCTGTTTCCATAGGCGCACAGCGAGGGCACTGACACCACCAGTCCGCCCCAACTCGAGTCTGAATATAATTTAACACACTCTTCCTCCTGCCTGCCAAGCAAGTTTTGCTCCCCTGCTCCAGCCTCTGTTCATCGCTGTATTGCGGCACGTACAGGTAGCGCGAGCATCAGATTCTCGCAACAGATCTTCGTAATCCCCTTCTGCCATTTCAACTTCAAAACTAACTTCCGCAATAGTGATTAGTCTACTTGTATACAAACTTTCTACACAGAGCAAGAGCCTGTTTTCTTAGCTTCTACAGAAAGATGGCTGACACTATCTTCACATTCTGTGAGTGAGATCCCGCCCCCTATGGGCGTGGTGAAAATATGCGGAATACTGACTGTAGTTTTGAGCCTCTGGACCAAAAATCCTCCGATGACGCAAAATGACGATTTTTGCGTCATCGGAGGATTTTTTCCAGACTAAAAATAAATAAATCTCTCATCTCA
The DNA here is from genome assembly GCA_032164185.1 of Moxostoma hubbsi. Taxonomy (NCBI): domain Eukaryota; kingdom Metazoa; phylum Chordata; class Actinopteri; order Cypriniformes; family Catostomidae; genus Moxostoma; species Moxostoma hubbsi. Next base: position 66,523,039 of record JAVLUX010000002.1, on the reverse strand, counting down.
GGGGGATATGAGGGGGGGGGAGCCCGGTAATTAGAAAATACTACTGGTCATTTTGTGGCATACAGATAAGTGTAAGACATCATTAGAGACTATAAAGGGTCTACTTTTATTTGTGTACACTCAAAATAACAACAAAACCTTGTACTTTTGTAAAATAAAGAAAATAAATTGGTGAGCTTTCAGCAGTCTCCATGTTCACGAGCATATTTCTGATACACGTCTCAAATATGAACTGAAACTCCGTGAATACTTATCACACAAACATGAAACATATGTCTAAATAAAGCTTAAAATATCTACTTTTAAATAAAACAATTCAAATTTAAAACCAATATTCTCCTGCAATGTAATCTATATGAAGCAAAGCGATTTTTACGGGTTCATCTCATTATAGCTAATGTGATCACACCCACCAGCAGAGTGCGCCATTTATACGCTAATGTGCTGAAGCGATCAAGGCAAATAGTAAACGCCCCAGACAGTGAGGTTTGATGTAAACACAATTCATTCACTTTACTGCACATTTGTAACGATACACAGGCGAGGAATCTCCTGGATAGTAAGGAAGAGTTAACATTATCCTCAGAAGAAGAGCGGGACTCCGATGAACGTTTGTATTTTGAAGAGAGAATTGATCCAGCCGAGTAAGTCATTACATGCTATTTTATTGACATGCTATTTTATATAAACATGTACACATTTTACTAGTGGGACTGTTTCCAGACTTGCCAGCCAGGATTCAGAGTATTGACATTTGAAATATGTCCTAATAAGCAAGTTTTAGTTACATTTAAATGCTGTTTTGGCTAAAGCCAAATTAAATTGATATAAATATGAAATGTAATATGATATGAATGTTTAGAATATATTTGATCTAGTGTTTATGCTGCCTCATTATCATCAATGCCTGTGCTTGCAAATATGTGTTCAGGTTAAATGAGTAAAATGCACTTTAAATATGCCCATATTAGAAAATCACCATCTTATAATGATTTCTGAAGGATCATGAGACACTGAAGACTGCAGTAATGATGCTGAAAATTATGCTTTGATCAAAATTGCATTTTACAATATATTCAAACAGAAAACTGATATTTTATATTGTAAAATGAGTTCACACAATGTTTTTACTGTATTTTGGATAAAATCAATGCAGTCTTGGTGAGCAGAAGAGACTTCTTTTAACTTAAAACTTGATTTTGATAATTAAGTCTCCTCACATTCATTCTCTTTCTGTCACATTCCTCAGTGATAGACCCAGGGGAGGGTTCTTTTGTCTCCTCAGGTGTGAATTACAATCCATATTCATGATCATTCACGCCTCCTCACATATGACCTTTCTAACACTAAAATTGTCTTACAAAAGTTAAATTAGTATATTGTTTTGTATGAATGAGTGATCAGGATGTTTCATATAATTTTGAAGCAAAAACTCTAGGCTACAAGATCCAGTTCTCAAAAGTCTTGTGGACAAACGTTTAGTATGTGTTATATGGCCTTACTTCAATTCAATTACCACGCAGAAACGTTATTTTCTCAAAAATACAAACCTGTACATACATGTTGCTCACATATTATTGTAGCCCAGTTTGTGCTGAATACAGTGTAATCAGACTTTAGCCATTAATATGTTTTTAAGTAACTGAAAAAAGCACAAATGTCAAGGCATGTCAAAACTTCTCCAGGGCCCAAAACACCCTCAGACCCCAGAGGGTTAAAAGAGTGTTCTCCTCCTAAAAGAGTTTAATTTCTCTAAAACAGTTTGAGTTTTCCAATAACAAAAAGAGCAATACACAGCAGCGTTGAATATCTTTTTTCAAGATGCCCTACCGCCCCTGTGTTGTTCCTGGATGCGGTCAATTTCTCTCCAAGACCGACGGCCACAGAAGCTGCCTCGTGTGCCTGGGCAGCGATCACACTAAGGCGGCGTTTGTGGATCGCTCGTACTCATTGCGAGAACATGACCATGGCAGCGTTGCGGTCACGGCTCTCCTTCCTCAAGGTGAATGCCACTTCAGCCACCCCCCGCGTCGCTCCTTCTTACCACGTGATTGAGGACAACCCGGCTGAGGGTTGTTTGCTCGCTTCCGTCCAAGCTCAGGATGAGTGCGGCTCACCTCACAGCCAGCCGGCATTCTCCCTTGAGCCCCTGGAATTGGATGATGACATCACCGCTGCATCGGAGAGTGTCCAGGCTTCTGACGCGGAAGACTCGACTGGGCCCGCCCGCCCAGTCCGAGGCGGATGCGCAGATGGCCGAAATGCTTGCCCGGGCTGCATTGAGCGTGGGCTTGGACTGGAACCCTCCGTCTTCCACACAGCCTTCGTGGCTTGACAATTGGTCCCGCTCATCCGCTCTCACTACCCTCGGTCCATGGGTACATGGAGGTCCCCCAGGTGGATAGAGTGGTTGCGATCCACCTGTGTCCTGTGAACGCCGCCACCTGGCGGGACAGCCCGGTACTCCACTCCAGAGTAGCCTGTAGGATGATGTCATCATTGACCTCCAAAGCCTACAGCACCACAGGACAGACCGCCTCCGCCCTGCATGCCAAGGCTCTCTTGCAGGTCCATCAAGCCAAGGCACTTGTCTTGCACAAATCTGCACCTGGGTAGTTCTGACACTGACGTGCTGCAGGAACTATGCTCTGCCACCAACCTCAGATCCACGAAGGTCACAGCGCAGGCACTCGGGCAGGCAATGGCCACCCTCGTGTTCCAGAAGCGCCACCTCTGGCTGAACATAGTCGAAATGCATGACGTTGACAAGTCAAGATTTCTCAATGCCCCTATCTCCGAGCTCTGTCTCCTGTCTCTTTGGTGACACCATCGACGACTTCGCCCAGCAGTTCTGGGCGGTGAAGAAGCAGACGGAGGCGATTTCTCACATCATGCCACGGCGCTGCCCAACCAGTGTGCCCCGCGCCTTTGGGCTGCGGTACCCACATTCTCAATAAAAGAGCGATTTCCTCACTCCCTGGGTCATCCAGCCAGTGCGTGCCGTTCTCACGGCACCCCGGCGCCAAAACTCTACATTCCTAGCTCCCCAGACACAGCTCTCTCGCATCCGGACCCGTGACTGCTCAGCCACGGCAGGCCAGCGCTGACGAGTTCCAAAGACGCCTCTCTAGGACCTCTTCCTCAGTCTCTAACCTGCCGGGTGCGCGGAGCAAGGTAAGTGCTTTGAGTCTTTTCTCAGCACCCAAGCCTTGGGACGCTATTCTGCCTCCTGAAGCACTATTACCTGCGATGCCCTGCCCGGTATGTCAAAAGCGATCACCCCGTTAGTGCCCCTCACACAGAGTTTGGATGAGCGATTCAGTTCACCCGTCTCCCGCCTTGTTTCAGCGGTATTCGCTACACTTCCGAGTGCGGTAAGAAAGCCAGCACCTTACTAGCAGAGATGGAGAAGGGTTTCTACAGCCCTTACTTCATCGTACCCAAAAAAGGCGGCGGGTTGCGACCAATCTTGTACTTGCGAGTTCTCAACCGGGCTTTACACAGACTCCCGTTCAAAATGCTCACACAGAAACAGATTCTTTCCTGCGTTCAACAGCTAGATTGGTTCGCGGCAGTAGACCTAAAGGATGCATACTTCCACGTCTCCATTCTGCCTCGACACGACCCTTCTTACGGTTCGCAATAGATGACCAGGCCTATCAGTACAAGGTTCTCCCCTTCGGCCCGTCCCTGTCCCCTTGCGTCTTCACGAAGATCACAGAGGCAGCTCTTGCCCCGCTAAGGGAAATTGGCATCCACATACTTAACTACCTCGACGACTGGCTCATCCTGGTTCACTCTCGAGAGTTACTATGCACTCACAGGGACCAGGTGCTCAGGCACCTCAGCCATCTAGGGCTTCAGGTCAACTGGGAAAAGCGCAAGCTCGCCCCGGTTCAGAGCATCTCTTATCTCGGTATAGAGTTAGACTCAGTCTCAATGACAGCGCGCCTCAACAACGAGCGCCCTCAGTCAGTTCTCAGGTGCCTCGCTCTCTTCAAGCCCAGCACAGCAGTTCCTCTAAAACAATTCCAGAGGCTCCTGGGGCATATGGCATCCTCAGCCGCGGCTGTGCCGCTTGGGTTTCTGCATATGAGACCACTTCAGCACTGGCTACAGACTCGAGTCCCGAGAGGGGCATGGCGCCACAGCACATACCGTGTGACAAACACCCCTTCTTGCCGTCAAACTTTCAACCCTTGGACAGATGTCTGCTTTCTGCGGACCAGAGTCCCCTTGCAGCAGGTGTCCAGACATGTCATGGTTACCACAGAGGCCTCTCGACAGGGTTGGTGCGCTGTGTGCAAAGGGCATGCTGCCGCTGGCCTCTGGACAGGACCCCAGAAGCGTTGGCACATCAACTGCCTAGAGTTGCTGGCTGTATCACATACCCTATGAAGGTTTCTTCCACTAATCAGGGGCAAGCACGTCTTGATCTGTTCAGACAGCACCGCGATGGTAGCGTACATAAATCACCAAGGTGGCGTGCGCTCTCGTCATATGTCACAACTCGCCCGCCATCTCCTCTTTTTGAGTCAGCCACGTCTCAGCGGCAGGTTTTGCCCAGCAGAGAGTGGAGGCTCCTCCCCCAGGTGGTCCAGCTGATTTGAGACTAATTCAGCAAGGCACAGATAGATCTCTTTGCCTCCCAAGACAACTCCCACTGCCCACTCTGGTACTCCCTGTCAGGAGCTCCTCTTCATAGCTGTGTCTGGTATGTGCTTTGTGCATCTATTTGGACCACACGCAGAGCTTTAGATGTTCTGAGCAGCTCTTTGTCTGCTTCGGCGGACAGCGGAAAGGGAACGCCATCTCCAAACAGAGGTTAGCTCACTGGGTTGTTGATGCTATGTCCTTAGCCTATCAAACCAAGGCCATGCACACCCCCTTGCAGGTTTGAGCACACTCTACGAGAAGTGTGGCATCCTCGTGGGCACTGGCCCATGGCACCTCCTTAGCAGACATCTGTAGAGTTGTGGGCTGGGCAACACCCAATACCTTTGCCAGATTTTACAATCTCAGGGTTGAGTCAGTCTCATCCCGTGTTTTGTTAGGTCCGAGCTGGTAGAACTCGGTAACTCGGAACAACCAATCAGGTGTTCCGCTTGCATCTTGCGCCCTTCACCAATCCAGTGCGCCTTCTTTCCCAGGTCAGCCACTGAGCATCGCTGCCTGGATGTTTTTCCTCCCTAGCCTTCTGGCCCACGAATTCAGCAGAGCAAATTGCGGCTAGACCCAGTTTCAGTTTCAGGGCTCTGGGGGCTTAGTTCCCTCTTCAGGCTAACTTCCCGTGATGTATTTTCTGCAGTACGGTCCCCCTCTCGGTGGACCCGTGTTTCCCTCAGGCAGCCCTGCTGCCTCGGCCCCATGTCTGTAGAGTCCCCCTTTCATTAGGCTGGACCTACCACTGCGCCATAGCCCACGTCCAGCTTCAATGTCAGTTGCTAAAACACGACGACCGGAGGGCAGCTGGGACTGTGTAAGGGAGACGCAGGTCCACTTTTGTAAGGGGACTGTACCGCGGATAATACACACAGGGGGAGTACGTGTAGGAGTCCTTGACCTGTGGAGCACCTATTGCAGTAGACGGTAGATTAAGTACCCTCAGTGGACTGGGTCGGCGAGTTCCTCCACTGAACTGTGGACGCAAAGGGCTAGGGAGGAATCATCCAGGGATCCGAATGAGTGGGATCTCCTGGGAGAGAAAGCACACAATTTTACCCCGGCCGAGGGAAAGAGTGATAGGAGCAAGCGATCCACCTGGCCAGTCCATCAGCATGTCACCGAGTTCTACTAGCTCGGACATGAGAAAACACGGGACGACACTGTCTCAACCCGCAGAATGTAAAATCTCGCAAAGGTATTAGGTGTTGCCCAACCCGCTGCTCTGCATATGTCTGCCAGGGAGGTACCCCTGGCCAGTGCCTACGAGGACGCAATACTCCTTGTTGAGTGTGTTCGGACCCTACAATTCAACCTACTGGCACCTCTTAGGAACCTGATCATTAAGTGTGCTTACCCAAAGACTTGCCGTCTACTGCGTCATGGTGGGCCACGATAGCGGCGACATACACCTTCAGGGTGGAAGGGGACAGCCTCCCCTCCAGCCTCTCCTGCAGAAATAAGAGCACTGACCTAACTGCACAACTCTGTGGGTCTTCAGCCCAGGAAGAACAGCAATTTGTGAACAAGCGCCAAGATAAAGCACCAAGCGTAAAGATGCCTGGTAGAGGGGGCTCTGGCTTGGTTGATCGTGTCTATGACGGCAGGTGGTAGGCCAGCTAAATCTCCCGCATCCCGTCCAGGGGCCACACATGGAGTTTCCAAAGGTCTGGGTGTGTTTGCCAGAGCATGCCCATCCCTGAGAAAGAAGGTCTTTCCTCAGGGGAATTCACCAGGGAAAGGCTGTCGTGAGGAATACGAGGTCCGAGAACCAGGCTCGGGTGGGCCAATAGGGAGCCATTAAGGTTACTTGTTCCTCGTCCTCCCTGACCTTGCACAGCACCGGTGCAAGAAGGCTCACTGTGGGAAATGCGTACTTGCGCAGCCCCGCAGGAAGCTGTGTGCCAATGCATCTGCCCCGAGGGGAGCCTCTGTTCGGGCATACCAGTTCGGGCAGTGGGAGGTCTCTCGGAAGGCAAACAGGTCTACCTGGGCCTTGCCGAACCATTCCCAAATCAGCTGGATTGACTAGGGGGCAAGCTTTGTCGTGACAGCACGTCCGCTATCACATTGAGATTGCCGGGGATGTGAGTGGCACACAGCAACCTGAGTCGCTGCTAGCTCCAAAGGAGGAGAGGACGGGCGAGTAGTGACATGTGGCGGGAGTGTACGCCGCCTTGGCGATTTATGTAGGCCATTGCGGTGGTGCTGTCTGACCTGACTAGGACGCTTGTCTCGAATTAATGGGAAAAACGTCCGCAGGGCAAAGAAAACAGTCAGCAACTCTAGGCAATTGATGTGCCAGTGCAGCGGGGTCCCTTTCCAACAGCCTGCGGCTGCGTGCCCTTTGCACACGGCACACCAACACAATCTGGAGGCGTCGGTCGTGACCGGGACGCATGGTACACCTGCTACAAGTGTACTACTGTCCGCAGGAAGCAGAGGTCTGTCCGAGGTTTGAATGTTTGGTGGCAGGCGGGGGTGATCATCACACGATGCGTGCCGCAGCGCCATGCTCGTCTCAGGACTTGAGTCTGAAATCTGTGCTGAAGCGGTCTCATATGCATCAACCCCAGCGGTGCGACTGCCGCGGAGGATGCCATATAACCTCCGAGCCTTTGTTAAAGTTATAAAGGGATCATTGTGCCTGGCCTGAAAGTGGTGAGGCATTTCAGCACCGATTGCGCACACTCGTTGTTGAGACTGAGTCTAACTCCATGACGAGAAAAGTGATGCTCTGAACCGGGGCGATCTTGCTCTTTTCCCAGTTGACCTGAAGCCCCAGACGTCTGAGGTGCCTGAGCATCTGGTCTCTGTGAGTGCATAGTAACTCTCGGGAGTGGGCCAGAATGAGCCAGTCGTCAAGGTAATTTAGTATGTGAATGCCGGCTTCTCTGAGCGGGGCAAAGGCTGCCTCTGCGACTTTCGTGAAGACGCGAGGGGACAGAGACATGCCGAAGGGGAGGACTTTGTACTGATATGCCTGGTCGTTGAATGCGATCCGTAGAAAGGGTCGGTGTCGAGGCAGAACTGAATCCTTCATTTCTACTGCTGCGAACCAATCTAGATGCCGGACGCTAGTCAAGATGTGTTTTTGCGTGAGCATTTTTTGAGCAGAACACGGTTAAAAACTAGCAAGTCTAAGATCGGTCGTAAGCCACCGCCTTTCTTGGGAACAATGAAGTAAGGGCTGTAGAGACCCTTCCTCATTTCGGTTGGAGGGACAGGCTCTATCGTGTCTTTGAGTAAAAGAGTAGCGATTTCCACGCGCAGGAATTTGGCATGCTCGCCGTGTACTGAGGTAAAGCAGATGCCCACGAATGGCGACGGGGGCCTGGCAAACTGAATTTCATTACCGAGTCGGATGGTCCGGGCCAGCCAGCGTGGGTTGGGAAGTGAAAGCCATGCATCCAAGCTCCATGCTAGGGGCACAAAGGGGACGATTAATTTTGACATACCCGGCGGGACTTCGCAGCGTGGCGGAGCAGGTAGAACAGCGTCAGGAGGCAAGGGTGCATCCCAAGGCTCTGATGCTGAGAAAAGACTCAAAGCACTTACCTTGCTTCGCACACCAGGCAGGGGACAGGTTAGTGACTGAGGAGGAGGTCCGGTGTAGGCTTCCTATAGACTCGTCAGAACTGGCCGGCCGGGGAACAGTCGTGGGGCTGACAGCATGCCGGGACTGTTGAGATCTGGCAGCAGAGTGCCGTGAGAATGCCATTTGCGGGCCAGGTGACCCAGAGACAAAGGAAATAGCTCTGTTATTGAAAATGTGGGGCAGCAAATTAAATAAATTTAACAAAAAATTCTCTTCCCGGCCCTCCACCGGGGGATGGAGTGGTTTTCTTACCAGCTCTGGAGCTAAGTCTCGGTCTCACGGTCAGACGTCTCAGGAGTGCCTGGGAGCCTTCCGGGTCCTCGAGGGGGTCTGTGAGACGGGGGGCGTCCAATCCCTGCGGGGTGCTCGATGCGGGAGCTGAGAGCTGGGCCTGGGTTGAGGCGGAGCAGGGTGTTTCTTAGCCGCAGGAGGACGCCCTCGGTGAGCAGACGGGGCATGGCCCATGGTGGCAGGCTTGTGGCAGGGCAGGATGTGTGAGATGGTCTCCATCTGCTTCTTCACCGTGGAGAACTGTTGGGCAAAGTCCTCAACGGTGTCGCCGAAGAGGCCAAACTGGGAGACAGGGGCACTGAGAAAGCGAACCTTGTCGGTTTCATGCATCTTGACCAAGTTCAGCCACAGATGACATTCCTGGACCACGAGCATGGCCATCGCCTGCCCGAGTGACTGCGCTGTGATCTTCATGGCTCTGAGGGCGAGGTCGGTCGCTGAGCACAGTTCCTGCAACAAGTCGGCATCAGGGCTACCCACGTGCAGATCTTTAAGTGCCTTGGCCTTGTGGACTTTCAGGAGGGCCATGGCGTGCAGGGCGGAAGCGGCATGTCTGGCGGCACTGTAGGCTTTGGCGGTCAATGAAGACGTCGTCCTACAGGCCTTGGAGGGGAGCACAGGGCAACCCCGCCAGGTGGTAGGGTTTCCGGGCACAGGGTTTGAATGTTTGGTGGCAGAGGGGTGCTCTCCACAAAGACGTCAGCTTATCGTGCACTTCTGGGAAAAATGGGACCGGGGGGCGAGGCTGTGAGCGGCGTGCATACCCCAGGAACCAGTCATCCAACCGCGATGGCTGTGGGGAGGACGGAGGGTTCCAGTCCAGCCCCACGCTGGTGGCGGCCCGAGAAAGAATGTTGGTCATCTGAGCGTCAGCCTCTGCTTGGGCATGCTGGCTCGAATGTAGCAGCCCAGGGGAGTCATCCGCATCAGACACCACACCCTCTGATGCAGCAGTGAGCTCATCCACCTCAAGCTCCAGAGGATAGGCAGACTCAATGTGAGGCGAGCCGCTGTTGCCTCGAGCATGGACGGGAGTCAACGAGCATGCTGGGGGGCGGGTGGTTGAGGGGGCGTACACGGCGGAGCTGCACCCGCTGCCATCCCCAGATCGCCTCCATCGCCAGCTGCATCGTCCTCAATCCCGTGGGAATAAGGAGCGATGCAGGGGGCAGCTGGAATGGCGTGCTTTTTGTTGCAAAAAAAAACAACAAACTGTTGTCGTGACTGCAACGTTGCCATGGTCATGCTCTCGCAGTGAGAGCACGAGTCATCCTCAAACGCTGCCTCGGTTTGATCGCTGCCCAGACACACGGACAACACCTGTGGCCGTCTGAAGTTGAGAGCACTCTACCGCATTCAGGAACTACACAGGGACGGAAAGGCATCTTTAAAAAGATTGCTCTATTAGAGGAAATTACTATTTTACAAGAAGCATCACTCTTTTATAAAGCTCTGCGCTTTCGAAGCACCCAGGGGCAAACTGCACGTTGTGTTGCCTAGAGTTGCTGACTGTTTTCTTTGCCCTGCGAACTTTTTTCCCATTAGTTCGATCCAACAGCAGAGAGTGTCAGAGGAACAGGAACGGTTGTGTGACTCGCAGCTCACTGCAAACACGACCATCAACTCTGAAGAAAAGTTCTGAATGAATTTGACGTATTTCCTCGCCTTTATACCAGGATGTCCGGGGGCGGGGTATGCAAATACTGTCTGACAACTTCTCATTTGCCTTTTTTCATAGATCAGAGGCATATTCGGCACTCAAGAGAGACCCCTAGTGTCGCTTCTTCGACACAACATAGAAGAGAGAGACAGACGGGGAACTCTAAAAATAAGCCACTACAATATAATTTTACTATCGATGGGTGTACTGTTACATCATCTTCAACAGCGAAGAACTTAGGTGTTATATTTGATACCAATCTATCCTTTGAAAATGAAATTACCGATGTTTGTAAACAGCATTCTTCCACCTAAGAAATATTGCTAATTTAAGGCACATGCCCTCTCGGTTGCTGATGCCGAAAAACTAATTAATGCGTTCCTGACCTCAAGACTAGACTATTGTAATGTATTATTAGGAGGATGTACAGCAAGATCAATAAATAAACTTCAATTGGTTAAAAATGCAGCAGCCAGAGTGCTAACGAGAACCAAGAAATATGATCATTTTAGCCCCATTTTATCATCGTTACATTGGCTACCTGTTAAATTCCATATTAATTTTAACATTCTGTTAACTACGTATAAAGCTTTGAATGGTCTAGCTCCGCAGTACTTAAGTGACCTTCTACCACGCTATATTCCATCACGTTCATTACGATCGCAACATTTTGGCCTGTTAATAGTTCCTAGAATATCAAAATGCACAAAAGGAGGTAGATCCTTTTCATATTTGGCTCCTAAACTATGGAATAGTCTCCCTAGCACTGTTTGAGATGCAGACACACTCCCTCAGTTTAAGTCTAGACTAAAGACTCATCTATTTAGCCAGGCATACACCTAATTTATCCTCAAACCCACAATTAAGCTGCTTTAGTTGGGTCTGCCAGAACCAGAAACCAGAAATATTGATCATTATTTATAACTCTGCAATAAATTGAATGGCATCTGTGCTTATATTATTAGATTCCTCCGATAGGAGGGAATCTATTGTTATTGACAGTATTATTATTATTATTATTATTAGATTCCTCCGATAGGAGGGAATCTATTGTTATTGACAGTTTTATTATTATTATTATTATTATTAGATTCCTCCGATAGGAGGGAATCTATTGTTATTGACAGTTTTATTAGATTCCTCCAATAGGAGGGAATCTATTGTTATTGACAGTTTTATTATTATTATTATTATTATTATTATTAGATTCCTCCGATAGGAGGGAATCTATTGTAATTGACAGTTTTATTAGATTCCTCCGATAGGAGGGAATCTATTGTTATTGACAGTTTTATTATTATTATTATTATTATTATTATTAGATTCCTCCGATAGGAGGGAATCTATTGTTATTGACAGTTTTATTATTATTATTATTATTAGATTCCTCCGATAGGAGGGAATCTATTGTTATTGACAGTTTTATTATTATTATTATTAGATTCCTCCGATAGGAGGGAATCTATTGTTATTGACAGTTTTATTATTATTATTATTATTATTATTATTATTATTATTAGATTCCTCCGATAGGAGGGAATCTATTGTTATTGACAGTTTTATTATTATTATTATTATTAGATTCCTCCGATAGGAGGGAATCTATTGTTATTGACAGTTTTATTATTATTATTATTATTATTATTATTAGATTCCTCCGATAGGAGGGAATCTATTGTTATTGACAGTTTTATTATTATTATTATTATTATTATTATTATTATTATTATTATTATTCTCCTTGAGCCCCAATATCTCAAAAAGTTACTGGTCAAAAATTTTCTAAATTGGCACATTGATACTCCATGCCAACGGGTACCCCCAAACCAAGAATGGCCCACATTCGCCCATAGGTGGCGCTACAGGCCACGCCCCAAAAAAATATTTTCAAAGTCATGGCATTTCCAAGCCATTTGTCCAATTATTCTCAAACCTGGTGTACATGCCTCATTTCTCATGGGGAACAAAAAAGCCTCAAGGACCCATAACTTCTGCCCTAATGGATTTTCCTGTACAGTGAAAATTTGCCAAAACCTACAAAACTCTTCTTCTCCTGAACCGTAGCTCCAATATACTTGAAATTTGGTACGCATGTGTAGAATTGATGTCTTTGAAAACGTTACTTAGCAAAAATGAATACGATATAAAATGGCTGAAAGGGGCGTGTTTATGTAAATGTCCACATTTAATCAATATATATGTCAATATATCAAATGTAATTTTGACCCAGGGTTTTTCAAACCTAACATTCTTCAAGATAACATCCCTTTGAAGTACTGTGCAAAGAATTGCCCACATTCGCCCTTAGCGGTTCGCTACAGGCCACGCCCAAATGTCACATTTTCAAAATGATGGCATTTTCACCACAATTTTCGAAATATTCTAAAACTTGGTATACTTGCCTCATTTTTCATTGGGAACAAAAAAGCCTCAAGGACCCATAAGGTACGATTAAAAATGGCTGAAAGGGGCGTGTTTATGTAAATGTCCACATTTAATCAATATATAAGTCAATAAATCAAATGTAATTTTGACTTAGGGATTTTAAACCTGACATGCTTCAAGATAACATCCCTTTGAAGTACTGTGCAAAGAATTGCCGACATTCACCCTTAGCGGTTCGCTACAGGCCACGCCCAAATGTCACATTTTCAAAATGATGGCACTTTCACCCCAATTTTCCAAATATTCTAAAACTTGGTATACTTGCCTCATTTCTCATTGGGAACAAAAAAGCCTCAAGGACCCATAACTTCTGCCCTAATGGATTGTCCTGTACAGTGAAAATTTGCCAAAACCTACAAAAGTCTTCTTCTCTTGAACCGTAGATCCAATTGACTTGACATTTGGTACCCATGTGTAGAATTGATGTCTTTCAATTTGTTACTTAGCAAAAATGAATACAATACAAAATGGCTGAAAGGTGCGTGTTTATGTAAATGACCACATTGCCTCAATATATTAGTGTCAATAAACCAAATGAAAATTTGATTGATGGTTTTTCAAACCTAACATGCTTCAAGATGACATAACTATGTTGGCTTGAGAAAGCCAACATATTGTTATGTTACATACATTTATTATTATTATTATTAATAATACTATTTTACTTACTAAAATTTCAACAACCTCACCTCTAAGAGCTTTAATGCTATAAGTACCCAACTTGCCACAGACCTGGGGACTGTTCTGAAGTTTGCTGCTATGTCTTTTTTTACCTGATGCGACTTAAGCTTTTTATATAAATGACGATCAAAAATGTAAAAAATCCCATTGATTTACAATGGCTGAGCAAAAATGCCCCCTCTACTGGATCAATACGGTCTACAAGTAAAATCCCATTCACTTACATTGGCTGAGCAAAGAGGCTCCCTCTGCTGGTGTAACTCTGTCTACCAAATGCACTTTTACTGGAGAAATCTCTCTAATGGAGCAATTCTGTCTACTAGTGGGTGGAGCTCCCGACTTTCTCAGCCAGAAGAATTTTGCCTGCGTTTGCACAAAGGTATGTCAATTGTGTGTGTTTAATGCTTGACATTTGGAACATTCACGCGATTTTATACTATTCATCTCAACAGATGGTAAAACAACTCATATAAATGTTTTCGAGCAGTTTGTGTGAAACAGCGATAATCGTCGCGTCTAACGCACGAGCCCCGATGAGAGTTACTGCACAAGGTCAGTGAGATGTATTTTACTGCTTCCCAGTTTGAATATTCAAGCGATTTTACACTATTCAACTCAACAAATGGCAAAACAACTCAAATAAATGTTTGTGATCAGTTTTGTGTGAAACCGCGAGATGCGTCGCGTCTAACGCACGAGCCCCGATGAGAGTTACTGCACAAATAAGGTCAGTGAGATGTGTTTTACTACTTCCCAGTTTGAATATTCAAGCGATTTTACACTATTCAACTCAACAAATGGCATACAACTCAAATAAATCTTTGCGAGGAGTTTGAAATCGGGAATCATTATTGAATTCTGGCATTATTACGGGGGTCAACAATGGCGCTGTAATGTCCTTTCAGATGCATTGTTCTAAACAGCGGAAAAAACTTAAACAAAATACTGCGTCATTTTTGCCCATTCAGATACATGGAAGAGATCATTACAAACTATAAAAGGTCTACTTTTATTTGTGTACACTTACAATACAACAAAACCTTGAGCTTTTGTAAAATAACGAAAATAAACAGGGTAAATCGAATCTGTCTTTGCGATAATCTGTCTGATACACGTCAGAAAAATCAAGTGAAACTCCGCGAACACTTATCACACAAACATGAAACATATGTCTAAAGAAAGAAGGGATGGACGGATCGATCCTAAAGTATCAATACTTCCGAGAATGATGTTTCATCTGCGTGTTCTCTGACAGCACGCAATAGTGACGCGATCTCATTTTTACTCGCGTCTTCAATGCGAGCAATGTTTGTCTGTTGTATGTGTTTTTAACACTTTCCTGTTTGAACTTTCAAGCGATTTTACACCATTCAACTCAACAAATGGCAAAACAACTCAAATAAATATTTGTGTGAAACAGCGAGCAGCGTCACGTCTAACTCACGAGCCCCGATGAGAGATCGCATTCGCTTCTTCTTGCGTTTGAACGGACACTTTCATACAACCATACATGATATATTGTCTGTTTTGTCTCAAGTGAACATAAACAGTTGATGAAGAAATCGCGAATCTAAATCTAGTATCAACACTTCCGAGAATGATTATCAGCATTGTGTCTGACAGCGCGAGGCATCTCATTTTTACTCGCATCTTCATGGAGGTTTGTCGGTTGTATGTAGTTTCACAATCTCAATCAATTAATCTCTGAAATGAATACAGATGTAACAGCACGAAAATAATGAGACTTCACAGTTCTCTAAAGATTAAACTCAATGAAACAAGCCGCACAGACTGTGCTTTGAATGAAATGCGTTTAAAATCCTCTTAAAGAGACAGTAACAATTTTCCAAGTAAATAAAAAGTAGCCTACAAATGGTTTTTACCCCAAAAATAAATTTCTCTCATCGTATACTCACCCTCATTCCATCCCAGATGTGTATTATTTCCTTTCTTCTGGTGAACACAAATTAATCTTTTTAGAAGATTATCTCAACCCTGTTGGACCTTTCAATGACTTGAATGGTGATCAGAACTCAGAAGCTACAAAAATCACATAAATGCAGCATAAAAGTAATCCATACCACTCCAGTGGTGTAATCCATGCCTTCAGAAGTGATATTATAGGTGTGGGTTAGAAACAGACCTATATATATATATATATATATATATATATACTTCAAGATGACATCACTCTGAAGTACTGCGTAAAGAATATCCCACATTCTCCCTTAGGGGTGCTACAGGCCAAGCCCAAAATTCCCATTTTCTGGTCAAAAATGTTCTAATTTTGTATATTGATACTACAGACCACCAGGAATCCACAAACCAAGAATGGCCCACATTCACCCTTAGGGGGCGCTACAGGCCACGCCCTAAATTCCCATTTGCTGGTCAAAAATTTTCTAATTTGGTACATTGATACTACAGGCCAACAGGAACCCACAAACAAATAATTGCCCATATTCGCCATTAGGGGGCGCTACAGGCTATGCCCAAAATTCCCATTTTATGGTCAAAAATGTTCTAATTTGGTATATTGACACTACAGGCCAACAGAAATCCACAAACCAAGAATGTCTCACATTCGCCCTTAGGGGGCGCTAAAGGCCATTCCCAAATTGCAATTTTTTTTTGTCAAAAACTTTCAAATTTGGTACATTGATACTACAGGCCAACAGGAACTCACAAACCAAGATTGGCCCACATTCACCCTTAGGGGGCGCTAGGCCATGTCAAAAATTCCCATTTTCTGGTCAAAAATGTTCTAATGTGGTACATTGATACTGCACGCCAACAGGAACCCACAAACCAAGAATTGCCCATATTCATCATTAGGGGGCGCTACAGGCTATGCCTTAAAGTCCTATTTTTTTGGTCAAACATTTTCAAATTTGGTACATTGATACTACAGGCCAACGGGAACCCACAAACCAAGAATGGCCGACATTCACCCTTAGGGGGCGATATAGGCCATGTCCAAAATTCCCATTTTCTGGTCAATAATGTTCTAATTTGGTACATTGATACTACAGGCCAACAGGAACTCACAAACCAAGAATTGC
Organism: Moxostoma hubbsi; assembly: GCA_032164185.1. NCBI lineage: Eukaryota > Metazoa > Chordata > Actinopteri > Cypriniformes > Catostomidae > Moxostoma > Moxostoma hubbsi. The sequence continues at coordinate 66,506,640 of JAVLUX010000002.1, read as the reverse complement.
CCGTATTCACCATTAGGGGGCGCTACAGGCTATGCCCCAATGTCCCACATTGAAAGTGATGGCATTTCCACCCCATTTTTTCAGTTCTTCTGAAACTTAATGTACATAACTCATTTCTCATTGTAAACAAAAAAGCCTCCAGGATCCATAAGATCCCGGCATCATGGATTTTCCTGTACACTGAAAATGTTTAGTTTAGGATTCAGACAGAAAGACACGTTTTTTGAATTTCTTCATTGGGAGAGTTTAACCCCAACCCTCTACTGAACAATTTTAAATGATTTGCCATTTTGAGGAGGAATCGCATTGCTGCTTGCAGCTATATTTATTATTATTATTCTCCTTGAGCCCCAATATCTCAAAAAGTCACTGGTCAAAAATTTTCTAAATTGGCACATTGATACTCCATGCCAACGGGTACCCCCAAACCAAGAATGGCCCACATTCGCCCATAGGTGGCGGTACAGGCCACGCCCCAAAAAAATATTTTCAAAGTCATGGCATTTCCAAGCCATTTGTCCAATTATTCTCAAACCTGGTGTACATGCCTCATTTCTCATGGGGAACAAAAAAGCCTCAAGGACCCATAACTTCTGCCCTAATGGATTTTCCTGTACAGTGAAAATTTGCCAAAACCTACAAAACTCTTCTTCTCCTGAACCGTAGCTCCAATATACTTGAAATTTGGTACGCATGTGTAGAATTGATGTCTTTGAAAACGTTACTTAGCAAAAATGAATACGATATAAAATGGCTGAAAGGGGCGTGTTTATGTAAATGTCCACATTTAATCAATATATATGTCAATATATCAAATGTAATTTTGACCCAGGGTTTTTGAAACCTAACATTCTTCAAGATAACATCCCTTTGAAGTACTGTGCAAAGAATTGCCCACATTCGCCCTTAGCGGTTCGCTACAGGCCACGCCCAAATGTCACATTTTCAAAATGATGGCATTTTCACCACAATTTTCGAAATATTCTAAAACTTGGTATACTTGCCTCATTTCTCATTGGGAACAAAAAAGCCTCAAGGACCCATAAGGTACGATTAAAAATGGCTGAAAGGGGAGTGTTTATGTAAATGTCCACATTTAATCAATATATATGTCAATAAATCAAATGTAATTTTGACTGAGGGATTTTAAACCTGACATGCTTCAAGATAACATCCCTTTGAAGTACTGTGCTAAGAATTGCCGACATTCGCCCTTAGCGGTTCGCTACAGGCCACGCCCAAATGTCACATTTTCAAAATGATGGCACTTTCACCCCAATTTTCCAAATATTCTAAAACTTGGTATACTTGCCTCATTTCTCATTGGGAACAAAAAAGCCTCAAGGACCCATAAGGTTCTGCGTGATGGATTGTCCTGTACAGTGAAAATTTGGTGAAACATTTAAAACTCTTCTTCTCTTGAACCGTAGATCCAATTTACTTGACATTTGGTACCCATGTGTACAATTGATGTCTTTCAATTTGTTACTTAGCAAAAATGAATACAATACAAAATGGCTGAAAGGTGCATATTTATGTAAATGACCACATTGCCTCAATATATTAGTGTCAATAAACCAAATGTAATTTTGACGGATGGTTTTTCAAACTTAACATGCTTCAAGATGACATAACTATGTTGGCTTGAGAAAGCCAACATATTGTTATGTTACATACATTTATTATTATTATTATTATTAATACTATTTTACTTACTAAAATTTCAACAACCTTACCTCCAAGTGCTTTAATGCTATAAGTACCCAACTTGCCACAGACCTGGGGACTGTTCTGAAGTTTGCTGGCATGTCTTTTTTTACCTGATGCGACTTAAGCTTTTTATATAAATAACGATCAAAAATGTAAAACATCCCATTGATTTACAATGGCTGAGCAAAAATGCCCCCTCTACTGTATTAATACGGTCTACAAGTAAAATCCCATTCACTTACATTGGCTGAGCAAAGAGGCTCCCTCTGCTGGTGTAACCCTGTCTACCAAATGCACTTTTACTGGAGAAATCTCTCTAATGGAGCAATTCTGTCTACTAGTGGGTGGAGCTCCAGACTTAGAAAGCCAGATGAATTGCTCGTGTATGCACAAAGATGTCAATTGTGTGTTTAATGCTTGACATTTGGAACATTCACGCGATTTTATACTATTCATCTCAACAAATGGCAAAACAACTCAAAGAAATGTTTTCGAGCAGATTACGTGAAACGGCGAGATGCGTCGCGTCTAACGCACGAGCCCCGATGAGAGTTACTGCACAAAGGTCAGTTTGATGTGTTTTACTGCTTCCCAGTTTGAATATTCAAGCGATTTTACACTATTCAACTCAACAAATGGCATACAACTCAAATAAATATTTTCGAGCAGTTTGAAATCGGGAATCATTATTGAATTCTGGCATTATTACGTGGGTCAACAATGGCGCTGTGACATCCTTTTTGATGTATTTCTCTATACAGCGGAAAAAACTTAAACAAAATACTGCGTCAATTTTGCCAATTCAGATACATGGAAGAGATCATTACAAACTATAAAAGGTCTACTTTTATTTGTGTACACTTACAATAACAACAAAACCTTGAGCTTTTGTAAAATAACGAAAATAAACCGAGTGCGCCGAATCTGTCTTAGCGGTCTGATCCACGTCAGAAAAATCAAGTGAAACTCCGCGAACACTTCTTCAATGAACACATCTTCAGTGCGAGCAATGTTTGTCTGTTGTATGTGTTTTTAACACTTTCCTGTTTGAACTTTCAAGCGATTTTACACCATTCAACTCAACCAATGGCAAAACAACTCAAATAAATATTTGTGTGAAACAGTGAGCAGCGTCACGTCTAACTCACGAGCCCCGATGAGAGATCGCATTCGCTTCTTCTTGCGTTTGAACGGACATTTTCATACAACAAAATGTCAAATTACATGCTATATTGTGGAGTCTGTTTTGTCTCAAGTGAACATAAACAGTTGATGAAGAAATCGCGAATCTAAATCTAGTATCAACACTTCCGAGATTGATTATCAGCGTTGTGTCTGACAGCGCGAGGCATCTCATTTTTACTCGGATCTTCACGGAGGTTTGTCGGTTGTATGTAGTTTCACAATCTCAATCAATTAATCTCTGAAATGAATACAGATGTAACAGCACGAAAATAATGAGACTTCACAGTTCTCAAAAGATTAAACTCAATGAAACAAGCCGCACAGACTGTGCCTTGAATGAAATGCGTTTAAAATCCTCTTAAAGAGACAGTAACAATTTTCCAAGTAAATAAAAAGTAGGCCTACAAATGGTTTTTACCCCAAAAATACATTTCTCTCATCGTATACTCACCCTCATTCCATCCCAGATGTGTATTATTTCCTTTCTTCTGGTGAACACAAATTAAGCTTTTTAGAAGATTATCTCAACCCTGTTGGACCTTTCAATGACTTGAATGGTGATCAGAACTCAGAAGCTACAAAAATCACATAAATGCAGCATAAAAGTAATCCATACCACTCCAGTGGTTTAATCCATGCCTTCAGAAGTGATATTATAGGTGTGGGTTAGAAACAGACCTATATATATATATATATATATATACTTCAAGATGACATCACTCTGAAGTACTGCGTAAAGAATATCCCACATTCTCCCTTAGGGGGCGCTACAGGCCATGCCCAAAATTCCCATTTTCTGGTCAAAAATGTTCTAATTTGGTATATTGACACTACAGGCCAACAGGAATCCACAAACAAAGAATTGCCCACATTCACCCTTAGGGGGCGCTACAGGCCATGCCCAAAATTCCCATTTTCTGGTCAAAAATGTTCTAATTTGGTATGTTGATACTACAGGCCAACAGGAATCCACAAACAAAGAATGGCCCACATTCACCCTTAGGGAGCGCTATAGGCCATGTCCAAAATTCCCATTTTCTGGTCAAAAATGTTCTAATTTGGTATGTTGATACTACAGACCAACAGGAATCCACACACCAAGAGTGGCCCACATTCGCCCTTAGGGGGCGCTACAGGCCATGCCCAAAATTCCCATTTTCTGGTCAAAAATGTTCTATTTTGGTATGTTGATACTACAGGCCAACAGGAACCCACAAACCAAGAATTGCCCATATTCACCATTAGGGGGCGCTACAGGCTATGCCTTAATGTCCTATTTTTTGGTCAAACATTTTCAAATTTGGTACATTGATACTACAGGCCAACGGGAACCCACAAACCAAGAATGGCTGACATTCACCCTTAGGGGGCGCTATAGGCCATGTCCAAAATTCCCATTTTCTGGTCAAAAATGTTCTAATTTGGTACATTGATACTGCACGCCAACAGGAACCCACAAACCAAGAATTGATCATATTCGTGATTAGGGGGGGCTACAGGCTATGCCTTAAAGTCCTATTTTTTGGTCAAACATTTTCAAATTTGGTACATTGATACTACAGGCCAACAGGAACCCACAAACCAAGAATTGCCCGTATTCTCCATTAGGGGGCGCTACAGGCTATGCCCCAATGTCCCACATTCAAAGTGATGGCATTTCCACCCCATTTTTTCAGTTCTTCTGAAACTTAATGTACATACCTCATTTCTCATTGTAAACAAAAAAGCCTCCAGGATCCATAAGGTCCGGCATCATGGATTTTCCTGTACACTGAAAATGTTTAGTTTAGGATTCAGACAGATAGACACGTTTTTTGGATTTCTTCATTGGGAGGGTTTAAACCCAACCCACTACTGACCAATTTTAAATGATTTGCCATTTTGAGGAGGAATCGCATTGCTGCTTGCAGCTATATTTATTATTATTATTCTTCTCCTTGAGCCCCAATATCTCAAAAAGTCACTGGTCAAAAATTTTCTAAATTGACACATTGATACTCCATGCCAACGGGTATCCCCAAACCAAGAATGGCCCGCATTCGCCCATAGGTGGCGCTACAGGCCACGCCCCAAAAAAACATTTTCAAAGTCATGGCATTTCCAAGCCATTTGTCCAATTATTCTCAAACCTGGTGTACATGCCTCATTTCTCATGGGGAACAAAAAAGCCTCAAGGACCCATAACTTCCGCCATAATGGATTTTCCTGTACAGTGAAAATTTGCCAAAACCTACAAAACTCTTCTTCTCCTGAACCGTAGCTCCAATTGACTTGAAATTTGGTACGCATGTGTAGAATTGATGTCTTTGAAAACGTTACTTAGCAAAAATAAATACGATATAAAATGGCTGAAAGGGGCGTGTTTATGTAAATGTCCACATTTAATCAATATATATGTCAATATATCAAATGTAATTTTGACCGAGGGTTTTTCAAACCTAACATTCATCAAGATATCATCCCTTTGAAGTACTTTGCAAAGAATTGCCCACATTCGCCCTTAGCGGTTCGCTACAGGCCACGCCCAAATGTCACATTTTCAAAATGATGGCATTTTCACCACAATTTTCTATATATTCTAAAACTTGGTATACTTGCCTCATTTCTCATTGGGAACAAAAAAGCCTCAAGGACCCATAAGGTTCTGCGTGATGGATTGTCCTGTACAGTGAAAATTTGGTGAAACATTTAAAACTCTTCTTCTCTTGAACCGTAGATCCAATTTACTTGACATTTGGTACCCATGTGTACAATTGATGTCTTTCAATTTGTTACTTAGCAAAAATGAATACAATACAAAATGGCTGAAAGGTGCGTATTTATGTAAATGACCACATTGCCTCAATATATTAGTGTCAATAAACCAAATGTAATTTTGACGGATGGTTTTTCAAACCTAACATGCTTCAAGATGACATAACTATGTTGGCTTGAGAAAGCCAACATATTGTTATGTTACATACATTTATTATTATTATTATTATTAATACTATTTTACTTACTAAAATTTCAACAACCTTACCTCCAAGTGCTTTAATGCTATAAGTACCCAACTTGCCACAGACCTGGGGACTGTTCTGAAGTTTGCTGGCATGTCTTTTTTTACCTGATGCGACTTAAGCTTTTTATATAAATAACGATCAAAAATGTAAAGAAATCCCATTGATTTACAATGGCTGAGCAAAAATGCCCCCTCTACTGTATTAATACGGTCTACAAGTAAAATCCCATTCACTTACATTGGCTGAGCAAAGAGGCTCCCTCTGCTGGTGTAACCCTGTCTACCAAATGCACTTTTACTGGAGAAATCTCTCTAATGGAGCAATTCTGTCTACTAGTGGGTGGAGCTCCAGACTTAGAAAGCCAGATGAATTGCTCGTGTATGCACAAAGATGTCAATTGTGTGTTTAATGCTTGACATTTGGAACATTCACGCGATTTTATACTATTCATCTCAACAAATGGCAAAACAACTCAAAGAAATGTTTTCGAGCAGATTACGTGAAACGGCGAGATGCGTCGCGTCTAACGCACGAGCCCCGATGAGAGTTACTGCACAAAGGTCAGTTTGATGTGTTTTACTGCTTCCCAGTTTGAATATTCAAGCGATTTTACACTATTCAACTCAACAAATGGCAAAACAACTCAAATAAATATTTTCGAGCAGTTTGAAATCGGGAATCATTATTGAATTCTGGCATTATTACGTGGGTCAACAATGGCGCTGTGACATCCTTTTTGATGTATTTCTCTATACAGCGGAAAAAACTTAAACAAAATACTGCGTCATTTTTGCCAATTCAGATACATGGAAGAGATCATTACAAACTATAAAAGGTCTACTTTTATTTGTGTACACTTACAATAACAACAAAACCTTGAGCTTTTGTAAAATAACGAAAATAAACCGAGTGCGCCGAATCTGTCTTAGCGGTCTGATCCACGTCAGAAAAATCAAGTGAAACTCCGCGAACACTTCTTCAATGAACACATCTTCAGTGCGAGCAATGTTTGTCTGTTGTATGTGTTTTTAACACTTTCCTGTTTGAACTTTCAATCGATTTTACACCATTCAACTCAACCAATGGCAAAACAACTCAAATAAATATTTGTGTGAAACAGTGAGCAGCGTCACGTCTAACTCACGAGCCCCGATGAGAGATCGCATTCGCTTCTTCTTGCGTTTGAACGGACATTTTCATACAACAAAATGTCAAATTACATGCTATATTGTGGAGTCTGTTTTGTCTCAAGTGAACATAAACAGTTGATGAAGAAATCGCGAATCTAAATCTAGTATCAACACTTCCGAGATTGATTATCAGCATTGTGTCTTACAGCACGCGCTCCGTCAGGCGATTTCATTTTTACTCGCATCTTCACGAAGGTTTGTCTGTTCTGTGTTTTTAACACTTTCCTGTTTGAACATTCACGCAATAAATAATGAGACTTCACAGTTCTCAAAAGATTAAACTCAATGAAACAAACTGTGCCTTGAATGCATGCGATAACCATCTCTTAAAGAGACAGAAACAATTGAGCTTTCGTCCTGAACATTGACATTCCAAGTAAATAAAAAGTACAAATGGTATTTACCCCCAAAATAAATTTCTCTCATCATTTACTTACCCTCATTCCATCCCAGATGTGTATTATTTTCTTTCTTCTGGTGAACACAAATTAAGCTTTTTAGAAGAATATCTCAACACTGTTGGACCTTTCAATGACTTGAATGGTGATCAGAACTCAGAAGCTACAAAAATCACATAAATGCAGCATAAAAGTAATCCATGCCACTCCAGTGGTTTAATCCATGCCTTCAGAAGTGATATTATAAGCATGGGTTAGAAACAGACCAATATATATGATTAAAAAAAATTTTATTTAAAAAAAAAAAAAAAAACATTTTTCTTTTATTTACTATAAATACTCCTCCCTGCCCAGAAGGGATGATTTGGTTATGTAAATCACAAAAAAAAAAAAAACAGAAAAAGAACTCTTAAGAGAGAAGTGCGCTTCTGAAAGTCAAAGTAGCGATTTATAGTTAAAAAATGACTTAATTAATGATCTGTTTCTCACCACTTCTCATTTACTTACAACAGAGCTGAGATATTCTTCTAAACATCTTCATTCAATTTCAGCAGAAGAAAGTCACACACATCTGGGACTGCATGAGGGTGAGGAAATGATCAAATATCCCTTTAACATTCACTTATTTTTACAAAGCATGCAATGAAGTCTTAGGACAAAATGAAAATCTTAGTGAATGCCGTATGTGGTATAATGACATGGAGAGCTTAAATAATTTTCAATTTATTGCATTTATTTAATATTTTTGCTGTGATCTTGTTTTATTGTTATCATCAAGTTCCAGTCTTGGTTCAAAGTTCTGTCTTTCTCAAGCCAACATCAAAGTTTGTCTTGACTTTTTTTTCTAGTTCTGAAGTACTATACAAAGAATGGCTCACATTCGCCCATAGTCGCTAGAGGCCATGCCCAAAATTAACATATACTGGTCAAAAATGTTCTAATTTGGTATATTGATACTACAGGCCAACAGGAATCCACAAACCAAGAATGGCCCACATTCGCCCTTAGGGGGCGCTACAGGCTATGCCCAAATTTCCCATTTTATGGTCAAAAATGTACTAATTTGGTATATTGATACTACAGGCCAACAGGAATCCACAAACCAAGAATGGCCCACATTCGCCCTTAGGGGGCGCTACATTTCCGCCCAAAATTCCCATTTTCTGGTCAAAAATTTTCTAATTTGGTATATTGATACTACAGGCCAACAGGAACCCACAAACCAAGAATGGCCCACATTCACCCTTAGGGGGCGCTATAGGCCATGTCCAAAATTCTCATTTTCTGTTCCAAAATTTACTAATTTGGTACATTGATACTACAGGCCAACAGTAACACTCAAACCAAGAATGGTCCACATTCACCCTTAGGGGGCGCATCAGACCATGCCCAAATGTCATTTTTTCAAAGTGATTGTATTTTCACCCCATTTATTTAGTTTTTCTGAAACCTGGTGAACATACCTCATTTCTCATTGTAAACAAAAAACCCTCCAGGATCCATAAGGTCCGGCATGATGGATTTTCCTGTACACTGAAAATGTTTAGTTTAGGATTCAGACAGAAAGACATGTTTTTTGGATTTTTTCATTGGGAGGGTTTAACCCCAACCCTCTATTGATCAATTTTAAATGATTTGCCATTTTGAGGAGGAATCGCATTGCTGCTTGCAGCTATATTTATTATTATTATTATTATTATTATTATTCTCCTTGAGCCCCAATATCTCAAAAAGTCCCTGTTCAAAAATGTTCTAAATTGGCACATTGATAGTCCATGCTAACGGGTACCCCCAAACCAAGAATGGCCCACATTCGCCAATAGGTGGCGCAACAGGCCACGCCACAATAAAATATTTTCAAAGTCATGGCCTTTCCAAGCCATTTGTCCAGTTATTCTCAAACCTGGTGTACATGCCTCATTTCTCATGGGGAACAAAAAAGCCTCAAGGACCCATAACTTCCGCCATGATGGATTTTCCTGTACAGTGAAAATTTGCCAAAACCTACAAAACTCTTCTTCTCCTGAACCGTAGCTCCAATTGACTTGAAATTTGGTACGCGTGTGTAGAATTGATGTCTTTGAAAACGTTACTTAGCAAAAATGAATACGATATAAAATGGCTGAAAGGGGCGTGTTTATGTAAATGTCCACATTTAATCAATATATATGTCAATATATCAAATGTAATTTTGACCCAGGGTTTTTCAAACCTAACATTCTTCAAGATAACATCCCTTTGAAGTACTGTGCAAAGAATTGCCCACATTCGCCCTTAGCGGTTCGCTACAGGCCACGCCCAAATGTCACATTTTCAAAATGATGGCATTTTCACCACAATTTTCTAAATATTCTAAAACTTGGTATACTTGCCTCATTTCTCATTGGGAACAAAAAAGCCTCAAGGACCCATAAGGTACGATTAAAAATGGCTGAAAGGGGCGTGTTTATGTAAATGTCCACATTTAATCAATATATATGTCAATAAATCAAATGTAATTTTGACTGAGGGATTTTAAAACCTGACATGCTTCAAGATAACATCCCTTTGAAGTACTGTGCAAAGAATTGCCGACATTCGCCCTTAGCGGTTCGCTACAGGCCACGCCCAAATGTCACATTTTCAAAATGATGGCATTTTCACCCCAATTTTCCAAATATTCTAAAACTTTGTATACTTGCCTCATTTCTCATTGGGAACAAAAAAGCCTCAAGGACCCATAAGGTTCTGCGTGATGGATTGTCCTGTACTGTGAAAATTTGGGGAAACATTGAAAAGTCTTCTTCTCTTGAACCGTAGATCCAATTGACTTGCCATTTGGTACCCATGTGTAGAATTGATGTCTTTCAATTTGTTACTTAGCAAAAATGAATACAATACAAAATGGCTGAAAGGTGCGTGTTTATGTAAATGACCACATTGCCTCAATATATTAGTGTCAATAAACCAAATGTAATTTTGATTGATGGTTTTTCAAACCTAACATGCTTCAAGATGACATAACTATGTGTGCTTGAGAAAGCCAACATATTGTTATGTTACATACATTTATTAATATTATTATTATTAATACTATTTTACTTACTAAAATTTCAACAACCTTACCTCCAAGAGCTTTAATGCTATAAGTACCCAACTTGCCACAGACCTTGGGACTGTTCTGAAGTTTGTTGGAATGTCTTTTTTTACCTGATGCGACTTAAGCTTTTTATATAAATGACGATCAAAAATGTAAAGAAATCCCATTGATTTACAATGGCTGAGCAAAATTGCCCCCTCTACAGGATTAATACGGTCTACAAGTAAAATCCCATTCACTTACATTGGCTGAGCAAAGAGGCTCCCTCTGCTGGAGTAACTCTGTCTACCAAATGCACTTTTACTGGAGAAATCTCTCTAATGGAGCAATTCTGTCTACTAGTGGGTGGAGCTCCCGACTTTCTAAGCTAGAAGAATTTTGCCTGCGTTTGCACAAAGGTATGTCAATTGTGTGTGTTTAATGCTTGACGTTTGGAACATTCACGCGATTTTATACTATTCATCTCAACAAATGGCAAAACAACTCAAATAAATGTTTGCAAGGAATCTGAATTCGGGAATCATTATTGAATTCTGGTATTATTACGGGGGTCAACAATGGCGCTGTAATGTCCTTTCAGATGCATTGTTATAAACAGCGGAAAAAACTTAAACAAAATACTGCATCATTTTTGCCCATTCAGATACATGGAAGAGATCATTACAAACTATAATAGGTCTACTGTTATTTGTGTACACTTACAATAACAACAAAACCTTGAGCTTTTGTAAAATAACGAAAATAAACCGGGTGCGCCGAATCTGTCTTAGCGATCTGATACACGTCAGAAAAATCAAGTGAAACTCCGCGAACACTTTTCTATGTGTTTTTAACACTTTCCTGTTTGAACTTTCAAGCGATTTTACACCATTCAACTCAACAAATGGCAAAACAACTCAAACAAATATTTGTGTGAAACAGCGAGCAGCGTCACTTCTAACTCACGAGCCCCGATGAGAGATCGCATTCGCTTCTTCTTGCATTTGAACGGACACTTTCATACAACAAAATGTCAAATTACATGATATATTGTGGAGTCTGTTTTGTCTCAAGTGAACATAAACAGTTGATGAAGAAATCGCGAATCTAAATCTAGTATCAACACTTCCGAGAATGATTATCAGCGTTGTGTCTGACAGCGCGAGGCATCTCATTTTTACTCGCATCTTCATGGAGGTTTGTCGGTTGTATGTAGTTTCACAATCTCAATCAATTAATCTCTGAAATGAATACAGATGTAACAGCACGAAAATAATGAGACTTCACAGTTCTCAAAAGATTAAACTCAATGAAACAAGCCGCACAGACTGTGCCTTGAATGAAATGCGTTTAAAATCCTCTTAAAGAGACAGTAACAATTTTCCAAGTAAATAAAAAGTAGGCCTACAAATGGTTTTTACCCCCAAAATAAATTTCTCTCATCGTATACTCACCCTCATTCCATCCCAGATGTGTATTATTTTCTTTCTTCTGGTGAACACAAATGAAGCTTTTTAGAAGATTATCTCAACCCTGTTGGACCTTTCAATGACTTGAATGGTGATCAGAACTCAGAAGCTACAAAAATCACATAAATGCAGCATAAAAGTAATCCATACCACTCCAGTGGTTTAATCCATGCCTTCAGAAGTGATATTATAGGTGTGGGTTAGAAACAGACGTGTATATATATATATATATATATATATATATATATATATATACTTCAAGATGACATCACTCTGAAGTACTGCGTAAAGAATATCCCACATTCTCCCTTAGGGGGCGCTACAGGCCATGCCCAAATTTCCCATTTTCTGGTCAAAAATGTTCTAATTTGGTATATTGATACTACAGGCCAACAGGAATCCACAAACCAAGAATGGCCCACATTCGCCCTTAGGGGGCGCTACAGGCCACGCCCTAAATTCCCATTTGCTGGTCAAAAATGTTCTAATTTGGTACATTGATACTACAGGCCAACAGAAACCCACAAACAAAGAATTGCCCATATTCGCCATTAGGGGCACTACAGGCTATGCCCAAAATTCCCATTTTATGGTCAAAAATGTTCTAATTTGGTATATTGACACTACAGGCCAACAGAAATCCACAAACCAAGAATGTCTCACATTCGCCCTTAGGGGGCGCTAAAGGCCATTCCCAAATTGAACATTTTTTTGACAAAAACTTTCTAATTTGGTACATTAATACTACAGGCCAACAGGAACCTACAAACCAAGAATGGCTCACATTCGCCCTTAGGGGGCGCTACAGGCCATGCCCAAATGTCATTTTTTCAAAGTGATTGTATTTCCACCCCATTTATTTAGTTTTTCTGAAACCTGGTGAACATACCTCATTTCTCATTGTAAACAAAAAACCCTACAGGATCCATAAGGTCCGGCATGATGGATTTTCCTGTACACTGAAAATGTTTAGTTTAGGATTCAGACAGAAAGACATGTTTTTTGGATTTTTTCATTGGGAGGGTTTAACCCCAACCCTCTATTGATCAATTTTAAATGATTTGCCATTTTGAGGAGGAATCGCATTGCTGCTTGCAGCTATATTTTTATTTGTTTCCCTGTCTCAACCTCGGGACTCCTATCCTGAGGTCACCAGAACCGGCTGGATCCAGCAACATTACTGCTTTATTTATACATAAGTAATATTTACATTATATTCATGATGTTAGCCAGAGGGGAACTGGCCCCCACAGTGAGCCTGGTTTCTCCCAAGGTTATTTTTCTCCATTAATCAACATCTTATGGAGTTTTGTGTTCCTTGCCACAGTCGCTTTCAGCTTGCTCACTGGGGTTATTAATACAATTATTATTTAATTACTTGTTTTTAAACACATTTACATTTACATTTATGCATTTGGCAGACGCTTTTATCCAAAGTGACTTACAGTGCACTTATTACAGAGACAATCCCCCGGAGCAACATGGAGTTAAGTGCCTTGCTCAAGGACACAATGGTGGTGGCTGCGGGGATCGAACCAGCGACCTTCTGATTAACAGTTATGTGCTTTAGCCCACTACACCACCACCACTCTACTCACCAAACATGATTAAAAATCATTAATATATAGTTTTATCGTCTGTTAATGCCTGATCTTCTGTAAAGCTGCTTTGAGATGATGTGTGTTGTGAAAGGTGCTATACAAATTAAATTGACTTGACTTGACTTGTGTTTGCCAATGACTTATATGGTTTTGCCAAGTGGGTATTTCCCATTCTGAAGACATATACTGACTGCCTATTTGTGCACTACCTAGGACCCCTGTAGTCATCCTATATGTGATTGATTGTGTTTGCCCATCTCTAACCCATTTGCTAAAACCAAACAGGCAGATTCTGAGCCTAGCACTCATTTCCCATTATTGACCCAACTAGGACCCATACATAGGTGCTTACATATGTTTTGTATATATTTGCCCATGTCTTACCCACATGTTGCACCCAAAATGGCCCCATATGCATTTAATAGCTGGGTTTGACCTGTGTTTGCTCATATGCATCCAATAGAGTTGACCCACAGGGGTCCCAACCCACTGCCCACCCTGCCACAACATATTCTCTTACTGAGCAACCTTGGGCCCATACAGACAAACACCTATGTTTGGCCTGTGTTTGCCCATGTCTTACCCATATGGTTTGGCCAAGTGGGCCCCATATTTGTGTACTATTTGTGTACTATTTGTGTATTACATTGGACCCATGTAGTCAGTCTATATGGGATTGACCTATTTACCTATTGGTTAAACCCAAATATTTCTAATTTGTGTTGCCCATTTTGAGCCCATGCACTCATTTCCCATTAGTGATCCAACTATGACCCACACAGGGAGCCCACCTGGGTTCACTCATGTGGGACCTACTTAACCCTCTGGGGTCGACGGACGCGCCGGCGCGTCCTGCTGGATATTTTCGTCATTACAGCAGAAACAACTTAAAATACTCCGTCATTTTTGGGTATACAGATAAGAGTAAGACAAATGTCTACTTTTTAATAAACCAATTCAAATTTAAAAGAAATATTCTCCTGCAATGCAATCTGTTTGAAACAAAGCGATTTTTACCGGTTCATCTAATTATCTGTAATGTGATCCCACCCACCCACCAGCAGAGCGCGCCATTCATACACTAATGTGCTGAAGCAATCAATGCAAATGGTGAACGCTCCCCACTGTGAGGCTGTAAACAATTTTTTTTCATTTTTCTGCTTGCAGAATTTTTTTTTTTTTTCATTTTTCTGTTTGCAAGGATACACAGGCGAGAAAGCTCCAGTATTGTAAGGAAGATTTATCATTTTCCTCAGAAGAAGAGCAGGACTCTGATGAACATTTGTATTTTGAAGAGAGACTTGATCCACCCGAGGTTACAATTTCAGACGAGTAAGTCATTTAGTTTTCATTAGTTGACATGTTATTTTATATAAACTTGAACATATTTTACTAGTGGGACTGTTTCCAGACTTGCCAGCCAGGATTCAGAGTATTGAAATGTGAAATATGTCCTAATAAGCAAGTTTTAGTAACATTAAATGCTGTTTCGGCTAAAGCAGGCATTTCAATTGTATGCCATATAATATAAATATGATATGTAATATGATATAAAAATAATATGAATGTTTCGATTATATTTTAACTAGTGTTTATGCTGCCTCATTATCATCAACAAAGCTTGTGCTTGCAAATATGTGTTCAGGTTAAATGAGTAAAATGCACTTTAAATATGCCCATATTAGAAAATCACCATCTTATAATGATTTCTGAATGATCATGTGACACTGAAGACTGCAGTAATGATGATTGAAATTATGCTTTGATCACAAATGGCATTTTACAATATATTGAAATAGAAAACTGTTCTTTTAAATTGTAAAAAGAGTTCAGAATATCAATACAGTGGCTGATTATGACTTAATAAACACTTATTTTTCACTCTGTTTCTCACACACTGCTATGTTCTGATATGGATCATTTGGAAAATGACACATTTGAATGCTTGTATTACATATTCACCTACATTTACACTCTTATTCCAGTGTGATATGCTTGAGCTATAGCTGATACCTGTGTGATGAAAGTGTCAAAGAAGCAACAAGAAACAGGTGCACCCATTTGCGCAATTCAAAATATGTGAT
The DNA here is from genome assembly GCA_032164185.1 of Moxostoma hubbsi. NCBI lineage: Eukaryota > Metazoa > Chordata > Actinopteri > Cypriniformes > Catostomidae > Moxostoma > Moxostoma hubbsi. Next base: position 66,490,943 of record JAVLUX010000002.1, on the reverse strand, counting down.
TCCGCTGAAAGATATTATACAAATCTAAAAACCTGACACAATATAACAGATGAACAGGCGATGACAGCATTTCACCATATTTTGTAATGAGGAACATGATGCACAATATACATTGACACTGCAGTGCACTATTATCCATCAAAATAAAAGCTCCAGATGAAGTAATGCTGTGTTCCACTGAAGTCATATATGGGATATTCCTAATTGATATTTATGATCTGCGACCATAAAGACATTCCATTCCCAGATGCTTGGAAGACGACTTTTAAGGAAACAATTCTACAATGCTCATGTTAGCTTAGCTAGGGTTTGGCTGCAATGCAAACATTTGTGCTACAGGTGTATGGTTGTCAAAAAAGAGTTTAATTTACACCTGTCTCTGCAAAAAAAATTTAAAACAAGCTTCAATATCATTTAATGTTGGAACTTTGATCAATATTACTTAATAAAAGTGAATGTTTATCACTTACTTTGTATATATCCCTGGGTGCAGACATGTTTGTGTGACATCACGCACCTGCATCTCGAAGAAATCTGAGTTGAGATTTTCCCAGTTGGAATTCTGACTTCAAATGGCATTCCATTTCTCTATTCCTAGTAGTATTTTTGAAAATAGTTGTATAAAACAAATAATTAAAATAATTATAATAATAATTCAATAAAATAAACTGGACAAAAGAAATATAAAAATAATAACAACTGGGTCCCAAATATAAGTGAGTGAAATTTTACTTTTACACACCCTGTTCATTCACACACACAATAAATAAAATAATAATTCTAACAATAATAATATGATGGTAAATATAGTTAGTTTTATTACTGTATTGGTACATACTGTATGAATTATATTTATTATAGTATAAATTAAATACCTTTCTTCCTTGCTTTCATTAAGTTGAGGGAACAAAATGTTGTGTCGATGTAGTGACACTAAGGGTCGCACTTGGGAGCCCCAAACACCTCTGATATTTGAGAAAAGGCCAATGAGTATTGGCGAGTGGAATTTGCATGCCACTCCTCCAGACATACGGGTATAAAAGGAGCTGGTTGCAACAACTCATTCAGGTTTTGTGCTGAGGAGCCGAGACAGGTTCACGGACATTCCAGCATGTAGTGGCAAGAGGAACACAACGTTACCTTTCTGTTACCCACTCAGCGTTGTGTCGATGTAGTGACACTAGGGGTCCCTATACAAAAACGACACAACAGCTGAACTGTGTTACGTGAACTGCCGGTGCAGGTGCAAGCAAGCTGCTGCGTGCATAATGGCAGGTGCATCAGTCTGCATGAAGCCTCCCCCAACACCCCAAAAGTCTGCTAGAGAGGTGGCATTGGCCAATGCCCACGAGTATGCCAGACTCCTCATAGTGTGTGCTCGTATTCCCAAAGTGGCAGGCACGGCCTTGGCCTGGTATGGGCTTCCAGCTTGACTGGCTGTAGAGGCTCCACAGGGCTCTCCGAAGGTCCTGTCCAGGAGATAGCGGCTGCGTGCCCGTTGTACATGGTGCCCCAGCCTAACTTGGAGGCATCTGTTGTGACCACGGCACGTCTGGACACTTGCTGATGGCCACGCGATATGTCCCGTAGCGCCATGCCAATATCGGGACTCGAGTCTGAAACCAGTGCTGAAGCGGTCTCATATGCATCAACCTGAGCAGCGTGACCGCTGCCAAGGATGCCATATACCCCAGGAGCCTCTGAAAGTGTTTTAGTGGAACCTCTGTCTTCCGCTTGAATGACTTCAGGAAGTTCAGCAGCGTGAGCACCAGGTCCCTGTGTCCTAGTCTTATTTGTGTTTTGTTTAGGGTAGTTTAATTTAAATTAAAGACTGCATAGGATGTGTATTAGAAGTGTGTTTTAAATAGTGTGAACTTTAATATGGTGGGGATAGTAATTTAATACTGTGCGGAGGAAAAAAACAATCACAGTAACCTTGGTAAAATGCACTGTCATATATAATTATGTCTAACTACCACAGCCATAACTGAAACCATTGTGTCCTAACTTTCATTTTCAGAGAAATGAAATTAAACCTCACTGTTTCCAAACTAGTCACATCCAAAATGTAATGTGAAAAATCATTGCAATGTTTACGTGGTTTCTAAGATTCTTTAAGTGTTTGGTGGCATTTTTGCAAAGTTTTACATTGCAGCAGATTCAGCAATTATCATAAAGTCTCCTTTTACAGGAAAAGAGGAGGACTACATCATAGGCTTGAGCATTTCTAGGTGCAAATATTTCAAACAAAACTGCCCAACAATTCAGCATTTCTGATGAATCTTTGAATGCCCCTCTTACGGAATATCTACTTTACCAAAAAACAAACATATGGACTTTAAATATACATTTTAGTTGAAATTATCATTAGCTTATGATGCATTGACATTTTTCTTGCTCTTTTGAGTTGCTTTTGTGTTATTTTGTTTCCAGCTATCATTTTAATGATCCAGTTGTAGTTTTTGGATAGAGTCGTAACATCTGCAACAGCTCTGGAAATGAAGAGACCACTGCAAAATTATCAGTTTCTCTGGATTTACTATTTATAGGTATGTGTTTTATTCAAATGTCATTTAGAGCATTTCTTTGTAGAAAATGTCAACTGGTCAAAATAACAAAAAAGATGCAGTGTTTTCAGACCTCGAATAATGCAAAAAAACAAAAAAAAACAAAAAGCAATCATCACTGATTCTCCACCAAATTTCAAGCTGGTCGCTTGAAGGCCTCTTCAGGTCTCTGTCTAACCATTAGACAACCAGGTGGAGGATCGGTGATGATCTGGGACTAAAATGAAAATGTTAATTTTACTCAAAGATATACCTATACATAGTAAATCCTGAGAAAGGATAAGTTTGCAGTGGTCTTTTAACTTTTTTCCAGAGCTGTATATGTGTATATCTCTCTCTTTTCTAGCATTTGTCCCGAATAGGTGCATGGTCCGCTTCGTGATAGTCTGCATATATATATATATTTGATTTGGCACAAGTTTTATGCCAGATGCTCTACCTGACACAACCCCCAGTGGTTGGGGGACTCTCATTCACACATACAGGGCAATTTAGAGTATCCAATTAACTTAACCTTTATGTTTTTGAACTTAGAAACTGGAGCACTTGGAGGAAACCCATGCAAACACAGGGAGAACATGCAAACTCCACACAGAAAGGCCCTAGTTGAGCCAGGACTCAAACCCAGGACCTTCTTGCTGTGAGGCGACAGTGCTAACCACTGAGCCACCATGCCACTTTTTTAAATGTTTTTGATCATTCAACTTCACTCAACTATGTACTCAACTGACACACAAACAACTGGTTTAACCAGTTTATGACACAGAAAGGGGCATGGCTTTTCTTTTGTGTTTTATGGCTATAAATGATTCTCTGTTCCTGTGACTGTTTTATAACCTTTGATGCTCAACAGAGAGGTAAGACTATATTCATTTGACTTATGAAAGCACATTTGTTATTTAACAGCTGATTGTTTAAGACAAATATAAGTTTTCCTTCTTTATCTGCTAAATAGACTAAAATAATACATTGCATTTGAAATGTAGATCCTTCACACCATTTGATTTCATAAAGTACCGCATGACTATAAAATAACTATAAAAAAATAATACGAAAAAAAAAAACCATGGAGAGATAGCTTTTACCATAATGCTGAAAACATTAATAGGGGTGTGGGTCTTAAAGAAAAAAAAATCTCAGAAAAGGCACCTATGCTGTAACAAAATTGCACTTATAAATTAGCGTGAGCAAAGTTGAATACAAAGAAGAGTGTTTCTTCATTTCATTTTCATCCATAAAAGTTTGGTCTCTTGCACACTAAATCTAAGTGGCAGCCTGTTGTTTCCTTTATGACAGTCACTCACAGCCAAGATGCATCATAGCAGCCATCACAATGACAGTTTATAATGAACACATTCATCCTTAAACAAAACATTGAGCAATGCAATCTGTCACATGATATCTAAAAGGCATTTTACAATAGATTATCAATTTATCAATGTCAAAATATTTGAAGATATCTTTAAAAATACATGCTAAGTCTACCTTTTGCTTTGTTAAATATGCTGGTGATTTAAATAATTTTTTTTTTATTATGATAATCTGTGCATCGTTTAAATGCATAAAACCAAATTATTTTATACGATTAATCCAATATGTCAGTTTCTAGAAACCTGAGTAAAGGCCTTTTCACACTAAAGGCAACACGATGATGAGAGGCGAATCATCAACAAATGGCCCTTGCACATAGAAAGCAATGTGAATGACTGCGGTTATCACATTCATGCCTTTACAAAAAGTGGCTCTAATCAACAAGCTATTTTAGTACAGTACAATACGGAAGGTGGGACAAAAGCCTATGACATGAGAAGTATTTTACAAGCAGATAAGAAAAGAAAAGAAATAGTCTCCGTTTACACATGTAACCTCGGTTCCCTGAGATGAAGGGATCTAGACATTGCTATGGGGAATGTAATGTTTAAATTCCAAACGTGTACAATAACGGCAATTTAGGTGTGCATCAGGCATATATAAGCAGGCAGTCAAGCATCATTACTTCAGATTTTGTGACTGAGGTACAGAGGGAGTTATTTTTCCACAAACCACTGAAGTAGTAGTATGGTTAGGGAATGTCTCATTACGTACGTACCCTTAGTTCCTTGAGACGAAGGGAAAGAGACATTACGTACTTTGAAGACTGTGGTTAGAACCTTCTGGGTTTGACAGTGGCTTTTAAAAGACCAGGGCCAAACTCCAGACATTAATTGTCAATTGATAGTGCATGTAAATCCCCGGCCCGTTTTACTGAGTACAGAGCCAGCAGTAGTGCTTATTAGAGAGCATGCGCAAATCAAAATCCAAAGCCATGACTGTAGCCGGCTGAGTTGAATTTAATCGTCTTGCTCCTCTAAGGAACTTTATGACAAAATCATGTTGGACTATATTGGCACTGTCTTCAGGTGCATGCTGCACAGACATAGTCGCCACATAAACTTTAAACATTGACAAGAGTGAGTCCATCGTCTAATCGGCATTCTGATCTGTAAAATGAGCGTTCATGACTGAATGCATAAGTTCTGGCATGTTTAGCGTGTAAAAGCACAGGTTTATTTTAGTTACAAGTTTTGATTACCTTCTGCACTGGCAGCCAAAAGTTTGGATTAATGTACAGATTTAGCTGTTTCAGAAGGAAATTGTTACTTTAATTCACCAAAGTGGCATTCAACTGATCACAAATTATAGTCAGGACATTACTGATGTAAAAAAAAAAAAAAAGGCAGCATCACTATTTGAAAAAAGTAATTTTTGATCAAATCTAGACAGCAGCCATCACTCCAACACCTTATCCTTGAGTAATCATGCTGAAATGCTAATTTGGTACTAGAAAATCACTTGCCATTATATCAAACTCAGTTGAAAGCTATTTGGTTTGTTAGATGAAGCTTAACGTTGTCTTTATTTTTGTTTTTGAGTTGCCACAGTATGCAATAAAGTGGCATGTCTTAAGGTCAATATTAGGTCAAAAATGGCAAAAAAGAAACAGCATTCTGTAGAAACATGTTCAAATGTCTGTGTCCTGTAGATCAGCCCCTTTCTTCCCTGAAGTTCATAATGAACTGTCAAAATCCTGGTGTGCGCCCTATTCAGCTCGCCCGCGAAGCGATTACATCTTCTCGAAGTGAATCATGGGGAAGAAAACAGTGCCGTCAAATGTCGCAGCTGAGCTGCTTGTAAAGCCACGCAAGCCATGGCCCAAATCAAAATCATTATATCATGTATGAACATACAAAGATTGCAAAAATAGTACAGCGCTCGTAGGAGTGATTATAGTTTATAAAGTTATAAATATGGATATTCTTCTTTCAAAATTTGCATTGCTCTGCTTCAGAAGGCCTATATTAACCCCCTGGAGCCGTTTAGATTACTTTTTAATTGGATGGATGTGCTTTTTTGGGCGTCAAAATCAAAGGTACCACTGTGTTTGGCTGAAAGAAGAAAGTCATATACACCTAGGATGGCTTGAAGTTGAGTAAATTATGGGATCATTTTCATTTTTGGGTGAACTAACCCTTTAAGCGTTGACAGGCTAAGACCAGTGACTAATCGCTCTTGAAGGAATGTTAGAATCTCAGCTATGGAGCAATTAACTATTAATTAAGTCTTCGCTATGTGAAGAATACCAGTTTGTAAACACCTGCCATTTTAGTGCATAGTGGCAGCTCATGGACTGTGCTCCAGCCTGTAAAATGGTGTTTATCACTGACTGAGCCAGTTCCGACTGGTCTGACCATTTTGGTTCAATTAAGTCCCACCCGAAAAATGTCCTTGAGGGCGACCTCATTAAAGTCCACCTTGCTGGCCAGATTGCAGAAATCCTCCACGTATTAGTCCAGGGGACGATACCCCTGCTGTAGGCCGAGGAGCTGATCTGCTGGGTTCATTGTTGTCGGTCGAGTATTCTGTAACGATGCTGATGGCAAGGACAATTATGAAGACGATGGAGTGACAAACCCAAGTGAAGTTTATTAAACAAAAGTGAGATTCAAAAACCCTAACTAGAAACTTGAAACATAAACATGAACTTGACTAAACTAGACTTGACACAAACAAAACATGACTTGACTAAATTTTGACTTGCCTTGGCTTGACTTAACTTGAACAAAATAACAAAGTTACATTAACAATACTCGACAAAGGACAATGGCAAATATGAGGGCTTAAATACAGTAACAAGACAATAAGTATAAACCAGTAACAAACTAGAACTGATAACAACCTAATGAAACAATAAACCAATGAAAACAAGACACATGAACATGGAGGGAAAACAGGACATCACATAACTATGGAAACAGGAACTAAACTTTTCAAAATAAAAGACATGGAATCAAGACATGAACAAAAACACATCTAAACATGACAATAAACATTAATAAAACATTAGATAATGTTGGAATAGGTTACACTTTACAATAAGGTCCACAAATATACTAAATAAATACTTTACCATCATTAATTATCATTAATTAAGAGTTAACGAACATTAGCAATACATTAACTGATGTTCAAATGGTTTACACATTACAGTAAGGTTCACAAATATTTATAAATCATTTAATATCATTATGTATGATTAACCCGCGACCCGACTTCGGATAAGCGGTTGAAGATGGATGGATGGATGGATGTATGATTAATTAAGAATTAACAAACATTAGCAACACATTAATTCATGATAATCAAAGGTTTTCAACAAGTAATGTTAATAAAGTTTATACAAGTATTTGTACATTAATGTGGAGTTTTTTAATTATTTAAAACAGATTGTAACACTTGACTCCCACTCCTTTGCGCAACCCAAGCCAAATCTGTTTCCCTATTTATCTCTCAATTGATATGAGGAAACCAAGGATGATCTATACCACACTGTATATTAGTACATTAATTAACATTAACAAATATTATTAAATGCTTTGAAGAAAGATGCATTACTCATTATTAGTTAACGTTAAACAATACTTTAAACAATGTTTTATATATATATATATATATATATATATATATATATATATATATATATATATATACACACCTTTCAATATTAAGAAATGTGAGTATTATATAACCAAGATTAATACATGTTGTCAAAGAGTGTTCTTAATTGTTAAGACACTGACATTAGCTAATGCATAAATGTCTAGGTTAGGTATGTAATCCCCATTCCCCGATGGAGGGAACGAGACGTTGTGTCGAAGAAGCGACATGAGGGGTCTCTCTTGAGCACCAAATATGCCTCTGAATGAGAAGTTGGCAGACAGTATTTGCATACCCCGCCCCTGGACATACGGGTATTTAGGCGAGCAAATATGCTGTGTTCATACAGGATTTTTCTGAGGAGCCGAAAATTGTCCGGCCACTGCTCAGCGACGTGGCAGGGAGGACACAACGTCTCATATGTAACCTAGACGTTCCCCGTCTGTCGCTCACTTCGACGTTGTGTCGAAGAAGCGACACTAGGGGTCCAATTTTAATCGTGCCATGCGCTGAGCCATGTACGTGAACTGCTGATACAGGAGCGGGCAGGTATTCTCACGTGCAAACGTGACCAGCTGTATCAGACCGCACGTACCCTTCCCCAATGCCCCATTAAAAGTCGTCAGAATCCTTCTAGTTACCCTGGACAGGGGAACAAGGCGACGCTTGCCAACCTGGGAACGGGCCGAGCCTGGCTGGGCCTCTTTTCTCTCTATGTTTCTCGCATAGAGCAAGAACGGCCGGAGCCCTTACACGCATCGAGGGAAGGGGGTCTTACCCAATTTCCTGTTTATTATTTATTTATTATTTTTTCAGGAGGAAAAAGACCCTGCGGAGACGACACCTGCCCAGAGGGGGAGGTAAAAGTGGTGAACACATCACATGGGTTTTTAGGCGGCATGTGTAAATGGCGCGGAGGTAGGCCCAACCTCATTAGAGGGGGGGTTGCTACACTACAGCGACCAGAGGGCAGCTTGGAACTGCCGAAGGGAGACGCGGGTCCACTCGTAAGGGGACCGTGCCATGGATAATACACACAGGGGGAGTCCATGCAGGAGTCCTGATCTGTGGAGCACCTCTTCCAGTACAGGGTAAACTAGGTACCCGCAGTGGATTGGGTCAGCAAGTTCCTCCGCTGAACTGCAGACCCGTAAGGGCTAGGGAGGCATCATTCAGGGATCCGGGAGATGGGATCAACTGGGAAAAAAGGCGCACGGTTTTACCTCTGCTGAGGGAAAGGGCGCTAGGCACAAGCGATTCACCCGGCCAGCTTGTCAGCGTGTTACCAAGTTCTACCAGCTCGGACCTGAGAAAACACGGGACGATACTGACTCAACCCGGAGACTGTAAAATCTTGCAAAGGTATTGGGTGTAGCCCAACCTGCTGCTCTACGAATGTCTGCTAGGGAGGTGCCCCTTGCCAGTGCCCAGGAGGACGCAACACCTCTGGTTGAGTGCGCTTGGACCTGAAAGGGGGGGGGCACGGCCTGGGCATGATAAGCCAATGAGATGGCATCGTCGACCCAGTGGGAAAGCCTCTGTTTGGAGATAGCGTTCCCTTTCCGCTGTCCACCAAACCAGACAAAGAGCTGCTCAGAACGTCTAGAGCTCTGCGTGCGTTCCAAGTAGATACGCAAAGCACGTACCGGACACAGCAACGAAAGGGCTGGGTCTGCCTCCTCTTGGGACAGCGCTTGCAGGTTCACAACCTGGTCTCTAAAGGGCGTGGTAGGAACCTTGGGCACGTAGCCCAGTCGCAGTATTAGGATCACATATGTGTCTGCCGGACCGAACTCCAGGCAAGTGTCGCTGACAGAGAACACTTGCAGGTCCCCGACCCTCTTGATGGAGGCGAGCGCGATCAGCAGGGCCGTCTTAAGAGAGAGGGCCCTGAGTCCAACTGATTCTAGCGGATCGAAGGGAGATCTCTGGAGGCCGGCGAGGACCACTGAGCGATCCCAGGAGGGGAATGGGCTTGGCCGGGAGGGATTTACCCTCCGGGCATCTCTTAGGAACCTGATGATTAAGTCGTGCTGACCCAGAGACTTGCCGTCTACAGTGTCATGGTGGGCCGCGATAGCGGTGACATACACCTTAAGGGTGGAAGGGGACAGCCTCCCCTCCAGCCTCTCCTGTAGGAATAGGAGCACTGACCTAACTGCGCACCTCTGTGGGTCTTCAGCCCGGGAAGAACACCAATCTGCGAACAAACGCCACTTCAGGGTGTAAAGATGCCTGGTAAAAGGGGCTCTGGCTTGGTTGATCGTGACTACGACAGTAGGTGGTAGACCAGCTAGATCTTCCGCGTCCCATCTAGGGGCCAGACGTAGAGGTTCCAGAGGTCTGGGTGCGGATGCCAGAGCGTGCCATGTCCCTGAGAAAGAAGGTCCTTCCTCAGGGGAATTCGCCAGGGAGGGGCTGTCGTGAGGAGCATGAGGTCCGAGAACCAAGTCCGAGTGAGCCAGTAAGGAGCCACTAGGGTGACTTGCTCCTCGTCCTCCCTGACCTTGCACAGCACGGGTCCTGAAAACGACATTCAACACCGCTGTGTATTGCTCTTTTAGAGGAAATTACTCTTTTACAAGAAAATCACTCTTTTAAGTTTCAAGTTTCTGCGCTGTCGAAGCGCCCAGAGTCAAACCACTGCCGTGCAGAGAAGGAGAAAGCCACTGAAGTGCGCCGTAGATCCAACAGCAGAGAAGCGTCAGAGGAACAGGAACGGGTGTGTGACTCGCAGCTGACTGCATGCACGACCATCAGCTTCGAAGAAAATTTCTGAATGAACTCAACGTATTTCCCCGCTTTTATACCAGTATGTCCGGGGGCGGGGTATGCAAATACTGTCTGCCAACTTCTTATTGGCCTTTTTTCATAGATCAGAGGTATATTCGACATTCAAGAGAGACCCCTTGTGTCGCTTCTTTGACACAATGTTGAAGTGAGCGACAGACGGGGAACCATCTTTAGTCTGACTCATTATTAGATACTTTAATATTTTACAGTGATAACTTTTAATGATTATTAACAATTGCACATAAATATTTTGAGGAGACAATACAATGTTTTTTTTTTAGAAAGGAATTTTGATAAAAAATACATACCGTGCACTGCAAGTCACAGCATTCATTTTATGAATATTTCATAAAATATTTAGTGTATAAAAACATTTAAGATCTGAACAGTTGTTTATTAAAAAAGCTGATACAAAGGAAAATATGCCGCAAAATAATTTTATTTAGAGATATAAGAGAACTCACGTCAGATTAAATGTAAAGGAAAATATACATCTTCCATGTAAGATAAGAGAGCTTATTTAAAGGGGATGCAAGTCAGTGATGCAGCAATATCATTTACATGTTAAGAGAACCCATATGAGAATTAACAATTTCAGTTTTTTAAGGTGTTTGATGATGAATAAAACACACATCCGAAGTCCCTCAGAAGATTTTTCAGTTTATAACATCAACTGGTCAAAACAGATTTCTGTGCTTTAGCACCACCTGGTCGCTGGTTTTGGGAACTGCAGGAGTCCTGACATGTGATTCACAGCTAAAATGTTATTGGTAAGGGCCTTTCTTCGTTGGGGGGGAAAAAAAAAAGCTTTGCTTTGTCAGAATGTGCTTTGGTGCATACATTCATGCCATGTGTGAAGGGCTTGTTAGGAATCCATTGTTTCTGTAAAAACAATGTTAATCACAGCGAGACATCGCGGCAAAGGTTTGCGTTTGGTGTGAAAAGGCCTTAAGATGACGTTATACAATATATGGCCAGTATTATTCGGAATTCTGATTTATGTAAACACTTTATTTATAATTTTCATTTATACATTATATATACAAATCCATATGAAAGCACTTCTGGGTGCCACGTTGTGAAGACAATGAAAAGTATAGCTATTGAAGAAACTGTGTTGGGTTGGGGAAACATTTTTTTTATTAGAAAAATAGGAAAAAGTGAGTACCATTTGTATTTCAGAGGAGAATAGCAAGAAACATATATGCCTACATTTATTTAGAACATACTGATTACTTTGTATACATAAACATTCCAGTATGAAACAAAGGGGTTGTTTGTGTAAATAAAGGAATGTTAAATGAAAGAGAAAAATATTTTATTTTTGTCATAAAAATAACTTTTTTTTAAATATATTATCTTCAAACTAAACATTTTCTATCTCTTTCTCTCTCTCTTTTTTTTTTATAAATTAGAAAAAGTCTTAATTTGTGTGGAAACACCATATACATTCTGTCCCCATTTACATTTTATGTCAAAGAACCTAAATGGAATATTACAAAATCCCAACAAAAGCTGGTGCTCAGATTCAACTCAAGACTCAAGTAAGAGATGCTCTCCCAAGTCTTGATGTTGTTTGGACAAATATGTTTGAAAATGAGAAAATTGATATTCAGTTTGCCATGGAGAAGGAAGCAGAATTCTACAGAGGAGCTCCACCCCAATGGCTGAACTTCTACTTGGCTGAAAGGGAGAACAGACCTTTTGTTAAGAGGGACAAATACATAGAGATACAAGGTCTAATAGAGAAAAAAAGAAAGAAACATTGGAGCATTTCCACCATTTATCTGTTTCATGAGCCAGGCAGTGGAGGAACAACACTGGCAATGCAGGTTTTGTGGGACTTTAGGAAAAAGTTCAGATGTGCACGCTTGAACAATTCAACAACAGATCCAAAAGCAATCGCACAGCAAATACTAAACCTTTTCAATGCAAATCAGTATCAGAATACAGTCCTGCTACTTTTGGATTACAAGGATATGGACACACAAGAAGACAAGCCATTTAAATCTGTCTTAGAAGAACAACTGATTTCTGAGATAGAACAAAGATGCATTAGCACAGACATTCCAGTGATTATAATTTTGAATTGCTGTCTCCAAAATAGCACAAGTGAAGAAGAGCGACTCAATTTTAATAATCAACACACTGGGGTATTCCAGAGACATGAGGCCAGACAAAAGCAAGAGAGTGTGATGTTATGTAGGTGCCTTTCCGAAGAAGAGCAGCATAATTTTAAAATGAAAAACACTCAGGTTCTTCAGAAGCATGGAGTCAGGCACACAACATTTCATGGCTTTAACATAATGCAAAGTAATTTCAGCCAGGATTATGTTACAGATGCCTGCAAATTTCTCCAACCCATAAAGAGAAAGAGGAGACCTCGCAAAGCACAACTTCTGTCTTTTCTGGCTCTGATTAACTCGTATGTCCCGGGCTCATATCTTACTGAGGACATGTGCTTGAAATTTATCAATAAGAAAGATTATATTTTTGGTCATCCAACTTTGGAAGAACAAATGGAACCCTTCAGTAATCTTTTGGTCATGTTTTCAGCTCATGCAGGAGAAGTCACAGATAGGAACAGACGTATACAAGTTGTACACCCGATGATCGCTGATGAATGTCTGAGGTTAATAACCGAAGCTGGCATTACACGATATGATACAACTAGAAATCTCATAGCATGCCAGAGCGAAATCCCGCAACACTTGGTGCAAATCATCAAGCAGCTGCTTACAAAGAGAGAACGTAGTGTGAACAAAAAAAATGAAGAGATCAAACTGGACGCCTTCTCCAAACTGATACAAGATGTGGAGGCTAATGAATGCAACTCAAAGTGTGTGCGACTGTTCAAAGATGCAACAGAGAGGTTTGCACAGGTTCCAGTTTTTCCTCAGGCTCTGGCTCGATTTTACTACAGCAGGATGACTGATTATGCAAGAGCCTCTTACTGGGCCAAAAAAGCGATTGAAAGGAAGCAGAAGAATTCATTTATCAGGGACACACTTGGACAAGTCTACAAAAACCAACTGAAGAACCAGATTAGCCACAGATTAAGACATAAATTTGCAACACAAGAAATTTTACAGATTGGTAAACGAGCACTGGATGCTTTCGAAGATGAAGCAGATATTGCAAAACAGGAGCAAGAACCAGGACTGCAAGAGGATGGGGTGAAAAACATCCCCACCATTTTCAATAACAGAGGGCTCTTTGGCTACATGCAGGTAGCAAATACTATTTTCTACACACTTACAAACATCAACAAGGAATGGGCGGATATCCTCACACGTGTAACAAAATCTAACAGTTTTATCTACTCTCAAAATTGTGGAAAGTACCAATCTCTCCTCACGACTCTAAGGCAAAGAGTTGAGGACAAGTTCTATTTTTTTGAAATGTACCTGACATATTCCAATCTAGGGATACATAAAAAAGACCCATCATACATTTGGCCAAACATTAAAGAATGCTATGTCAAATTTATAAAAGAAGAGAGACAGACATCCTGTCAGATCCTTCAGGAGAAGATGGCCAGCACTTTTGCAGGTCTGCTTTCCACACCAGAGAACAAAAGTGTTTCTGAGTTGGAGCAAATCACTAAACAATGGAGAAAAATTCATGATGATGATGATGATGATGATTCGGCCAAAAACTTCATCCTTGCCAACATCATCTTGAGTCAGAAGTCCACAGTGTCTGAAGCACTACTAGAAGAACTCCAGAACAAATTACAGAAAGTTTGGAAGAAACAGAAGCATGACAGTAGCCCAGAGATTTACCTTTTGGTCCTTTTGCTGTTCTGGCCTGATGATGCACATACACCAGGTAACCCAAACACTACAGACCTTAAAAAGTGTGTCCAGGACATGCGTCAGGCATACGAGAGAATGTATCAGAAATACCTTCGCTCTCGCTATCTGGTGCCTCACTTCTTCTTTGGAAATGGTGGGGGATTGCAGAGAGTTGTTCACAGATCAAAACTAGGCAAAGCTGACTTGGACCAGCTCACAAAAGGTGATGAAAGTGTGGAAATCCAAGGTCTTCAGCGTTTCAGAGGTGAAGTCAGAAATCATAAGGTGTTTGTTCTGAGAGAAAAGAACCAGATTGAAGTTTCTGCCCACAATAAAGCCAGTGTGCACAAGCCAGGCCTGGTTTCCTTCTACCTTGGGTTTACCATCGAAGGACCTGTTGCCTTCAACATCAGATATGTTGTGCATGGTGAGTTATGATTGATTTGAACCAATTGCATGCTATTTGTATATTTTATCAATATACTAATTGTGATAATTGTAATTTGCACATTGTGCCCCTCTCTCTATAGCTGTCAGTTTTGTGGACACACACAAGGATGTTATCATTGAGAATGTCACGAATGTTACTTCAGTCATAGATTACCTATAACAAGCTAACAAGGATAAAATGAGCTCTACTCTTTCCTTTTTTCGAGAGATTACATAAAAGACACACTTTATCAGAGCCTTTTAAAGAATGAACCAACCCTTATTGAACACTTGGTTAATTCTGGATAGAAGAGTTTTTTGTTTGTTGTTTATGGAAATTCTATTGTGTATTTCTTAAAAATAGTGTAGGTTCTTTAGAAAACAGGTGTTTCTGTTATTCAGTTGCATCATGGCATATATTTTGACATATATCCTGGATACAGCAATATTCTGACATAATATCCTTGTTAAAGGCCTTTATAAAATGTTGTGAGTCTCATTAAACTACATGATGTATTTCTTGCAAAACACTTTTCATAAGTTAGATATCTCTTATATGATATATTTTTGACATGGTGTCTGCCTTACCAAGTTGAATGTATGATGAATATCTTTAGAGCTTGTACTCCTTTTCATTAATTAAATAATATTGTGTGTGAGCAAAAGAAGCCGCCTCATTAAAAGGGTACACTGAAATGTAGGTCAAATGTAAAAGGTATGTGATGGGGTCATGGCTGTTTTTCTCATACACAGGTGTTTCTAAATTGAAGTGCCCTTTCTATGAACTATGGAATATGTCCAAAATATGAGAGGTAACTAGTTGAATGTGAAAGATATATGTTTTTTTTTTAAATAGATGAGCGAGGGATTTTCCACCAATATTTAATTAGCGAAGAACATAAAACATATTGGTGGCGAGGGAAAGAATTGAGGGAAATAACCCCATTGGCTAGAGATAATGAGCAGAAAGATAACAAAAAAGGTATATAATTTGGAACTGAGGATAATGAAAGCAGAACGGACAGCTGACAGCTGACTGGTCTCATGTGGTTTGTTGGTGTTCAATAAACTATAACTTTGGCATCTGGAACTTGGGACTCCGAGAGTTTTCTTACAACTTAGAGAGAATAATCGTGAATATTCCACGACAATTCTCAGAATGATAATTATATTTAAATATTATGAATTAATTGCTTAAAGGAATATTCCGGGTTCAAAGCAAGTTAAACTCAATTAACAGGATAAACTGTATAATGTTGATTACCACCACAGATAATTTCAACCAGGGGCTAAAAAACAAAATGGTTTTCATTAAGGTTTGATTTGAGCAGAAACTGATTCAAACTCATTTTCACAAAAGAAAATTGAAACAATGTGCAAAAAATGGCTAAACCAACAAATGTCCCATGTCCACAACACTATTAACCTCTTCTCAAAAAAAAAAAAAAAAACAACACTCAACACTATCAGTACCCTTTTTATAGGGTCTAGCTCCTCCCTTGGAATGAAACAATGTGGGGGAAAAAAATAAACAATTCCATGGTTAAACATACAAAATGTTGCCTAGAATATCAGGCCACCCAATATACAATGCTGGTGTCTCAATCCTTGTGCATGGTTTCAAGGGGGATATTTTGGAAGTTGTGCCCTCTAGTGACGGAAGATGGATAACAATAATAGTCAAGCAGGACAATACAGTTTTCATAGTTTGCAATGTATATGGATTTAACTCACACTTTGACAACAAAAACTTATTTAATTCCATTACTGGCAAGCTAAGGGATTTAAAGGGAAAATACGTAAATGCCTTTTTAATTCTTTCAGGGGATTTCAATGAATGTCCTGACGAAATAGAGGATAGATACCCACCTAGAGCGGCTCGATCCTCCCAGGGAAGCGATTTAATCTCTTCCCTGTGCTCAGACCTATCCTTGACTGATGCTTGGAGGTTTTTTAACCCAGACATCCAAGATTTCACCTGGAGTAATAGAAGTCTGACTTTGAAGTCGAGAATTGATTTATTTTTAATTTCTTCTTCTTCTCTTCAATTTATTAATGAGGTTAAACATGTTTATGCACCCCTTTCGGACCACAAATTAATTATCTTGAAACTAGGCTCCATTGACCCGCAATCGGGCTTGAGAGGTTATTGGAAGTTTAACAATACTCTTTTGAGTGACGACTCCTTTAATGATTCTGTTAAGCTTCTAGCGAAAGAGATCTTCGAGATTGACACTAATAATGGACATAAGAAAAAGTGGGAGTACTTCAAGTATAAAATTAGACAATTGGATATAAAAAGATCTAAGGAAATAAAGAAAGAAAAATGTAACTCAGAACATGTCTTGATGAATAATTTAACTCAATTAATGTCAAAAGGAAACATTAACCCAGAAGAAGAAATTGAGATAAAAGCCATCCAAATTCAGATAGACCAAATTTATACAGAAATGGCAAAAGGGGGCATTTATTAGATCAAGGGCTAAGTGGCTGGAAGAGGGCGAAAAGAACACCAATTATTTTTTTGCTTTAGAAAAAAGGAATGCTAAAAGAAATTCTGTAACTGAGCTTTGCATTGATGGCACCCTTTCTAAGGATCTTACTCGCATTTCTAAATTTGTCAGCTCGTTTTATGGTAATTTATATCAGTCTAATTTTAACAGAGAAGAAAGTGTAAGTTTTTTTTAAATAATTCAGCACAGTATCCCTATTATTAGTGAAGATTATAAAGCTTCTTGTGACGCTGATCTCTCTTTAAATGAGGTTAAAAATGCTTTGTTTGCCATGAAGAAAGGAAAATCTCCCGGGATAGATGGGCTAGGAGCGGAGTTCTATATTCATTTCTGGGAGCTTATTCAACTCCCTTTAATGCACATGTATAGGGAGTGTATTGATCAAGGGGAAATGACCACAACAATGAAGCAAGGCATTATTTCCTTAATTCCGAAACCTGGTAAAGACCCTCACTTAATTGATAATTGGCGTCCAATCACATTGTTAACTATAGATTATAAAATTCTGGCCTCTGTATATGCAAATAGATTAAAATCTGATTTAAATTCAATAATTGCAGAAACTCAAACGGGTTTCATGAAAAACCGCCATATTAGCAATAACATAAGACTCGTTTTAGACTTGCTTGACTATGCTGACAATATTGATTCTGACGCCTTCGTTTTGTTTCTTGATTTTTACAAAGCGTTCGACACAATCGAACATCCTTTTTTAATACAAGCCATCAAGGCATTTGGTTTTGGAAGCTCCTTCGTCGACACTGTCAGCATGTTCTACAAAGATATAAACAGTTCTGTTATAATTAATCAAAATACTTCTCCACGATTTCAGATTAATAGGGGGGTCAGGCAGGGGTGCAACATTTCTCCCTTTTTATTTATCTTAGTAACCGAACTACTAGCTATACACTTAGTAAAGGAAGTACATTTTGGAGGAATAAAGATTTTTGGAAAAGAAATAAAAATCTCACAGCTGGCGGATGACACCACCATTTTTTTGAACAACAAGGACCAGTTGAGCATTGTCCTTGAACTGGTGGAGAAATTCTCCTCTGCGTCTGGTTTAAGGCTTAATCGATCCAAGTGTGAGCTGTTGCCACTTCATTGTTGTAATGACCCTGCTATTGATAACATTCCAGTTAAACAGAATGTTAAATATTTAGGTATTCATGTATGTAAAAATATTATAGTTAGACAGAACTTAAACTTTTCGAATAGGATACAGAAAACCAAATCAATATTCAACTGCTGGCTACAAAGAGACTTGTCCGTTTTAGGTAGAGTACTACTCTCCAAGGCAGAAGGCCTTTCTCGCTTTGTTTACCCTTCCTTGTCTCTTTTTGTAAAGGACTCAACTGCTAATCAAGTCAACAAGACTTTTTTAGATTTCATTTGGAAGAACAAGTCCCATAGACTTAAAAAGAATGTTCTCTCTAACCCTAAAGAAAAGGGAGGTTTAGAGATTTTGGATTTTATAGATGTGGTCAACACATTCAAAATTAATTGGTTTAAAAAGGTGCATTCGAAATCCTGATTCTATTTTTTTCTTTATTCCAAACTTTATTTTTAATAAACTGGGTGGGCTCTCGTTTCTTCTAAAGTGTAATTTTCTACCAAATAAATTACCTATCAAATTGTCCAACTTCCACCAACAGTCCCTCTTGGCCTGGACATTATCCTTCAATCACAACTTCTCACCACACAAATCTCTCCTTTGGAACAACAGCGACATTCTTATTAGGAATAAATCAGTATTCTTCCCTAAATGGTTCGATAGAGGAATTAATCACGTACTCTGCTTATTTGATGATTCTGGCACCATGCTCTCTTATGAACAGTTTATGGTTGTTCATGATTTCCCAATACCTTTTAAAGAATTTAAATCTATCACTGATGCCATCCCTATCGGAATCAAACAATTAATTAAAAGTCATCTGTGCTATGGAAAAAAAGATATCAGACAGCTTTCTCTTATGTTGGATGGTGTAGAACTGTCTGATAAAAAATGTAATAATAAGCATATTCGCCGACATTTGCAAAAGAGTAACTCCATTGCTCCAAGGGGGATGTTTTATTGGAATTCCCTGATAAGTGAAATAAATTGGAAAAAAACATGGTTGATTCCTCACAAATACTGTATCTCTAATAAAGCTAAAGAGGTCCACTTTAAACTTTTACATAACATTTACCCTACAAATTGGTTTGTTGCTAAGTTTCTAGATATTGACACATGCTGTAGCTTTTGTAAACAGGATACTGAAACCATTCCTCATTTATTTTTTAATTGTCCAGTTACCAAAAGCTTTTGGGAAGATTTGGGTACTCACTTTCTCCAATCTCAAAATATAACTCACTCATTCTCCCTGAAAGATATTATCTGTTACTTTTGTTTCCCACAAGATGGGACCCTGGAGTTTGTATTAAATTTTATAATCTTATATGCTAAGTTCTTTATACACAAGCAGAAATTTAATAAGTCCTCCTTATGTTTTAAACATTACATTTTGGAACTTAATATAATTCTTAAATCACACAAGCCTGTAAAGAACAAGAAGAATGTTAAACTTTTGAGTCAATTTTATGATCTATTCCCCATTTCCTCTTAATACTTGTACTTTTCCACCTTTATTTAGTATATATGTTTTTATTAAAATTTTATTTTATTTTTATTTATTTTTTTTTAAATTTGTTTTTGTTTATTTTGTTCTTTGTCTCTGGTATGGTATGACTGTATAAATGTTTGATTGTAAAAAAAAATAATAAAAAAAAAAAAAAAATGATTTGGTGCTACTTAAGAACCACTTTTACTGGTTCGGAGCTGGTGCTTTGGTGGTCGAAAAACAAAGAACCGATTTCAAACTAGGCTCTGGCTCCGAACCAGCACCAGCTCTGCCTTGGTGGAAAAGGGGTATATGTGATATACCTTACGCTGGCAATTAAATGATCTGATGAATAAGGGGAAGCAGTGCGGAGCCTACTGCTAGGTGTCAGTGGCGTGCCACAACAGTCGTGCTTGCGATGAGAACGTGGAGTACGTATAGTGTAAGAAAACGCTGCGTTTTATGGATCAGCATTAATGCGCCCTTGGGGGACATCACTCGAAATGTTGTACTGAAAAAAATATGTTATTTATTTCACCAAGGACCCTTTCACAAGGCTTTGGTGAAGGCTATATTAACCTGTTGATACGCATTTGTTCGCACTCGGGAGTGACGTCACTCTGCTTTCATTTAATATATAATTTACATATATATGTATATTAATGTTAACCAATTATACATCTTTTCAAAAGGTCTAAGGGTTCAACATTGATATCCGATCTCTGTTGCATGATAGCAATGCTCCAGAAACAGCAATTTGTTTATTTGTGCGAGGAGTACGAATGAAAACATGAAATATCAAAACGGGACTTCATACCTTATTGTGAAATCGCGATCGCCAGATGAATCCAGTTCGCCATGCTTGGGTCAATTGTCCATGGCAAGGGTTCATTCTATAACATCCAATAGCACTTTTGTCCATAAAAATTATAAATCTGAGAAATATTGATATGTTCTCCATAGTTTACATGAGATCTCGCCTGAAAGAATTACCCTTCATCATCGTTCTTCAACAAACAATGCAATCTGAGCAGCAGATTATATATATATATATATATATATATATATATATATATATATATATATATATTATTTTATTTATTTATTTTTATTTTTTTTAAATATAAAAACAGGTTCAGCTCAAAATATTTCCATTACTACAACTTCATAGTTCTCTAACTTTAAAAATAACAACATATATTAATTCTGAAACTTGGGAAATAAAGCACAAAGTCTTCTTTCAAAAGATACTGCAACTGTGTCCATACTCCAAAGGGTCCTATAAATACAACCATTTAAAGGGTTACTTCAGGATTTAGCATTAAGCTTTGTATCAGTAGAAAACCAGTAGTATTTTCTAATTACCGAGCCCCCCCCCTCATATCCCCCTGAGACGAGAGATTTATTTATTTTTAGTCTGGAAAAAATCCTCCGATGATGCAAAAATCGTCATTTTGCGTCATCGGAGGATTTTTGGTCCAGAGGCTTAAAACTACAGCCAGTATTCCGCATGTTTTCACCACGCCCATAGGGGGCGGGATCTCACTCACAGAATGTGAAGATAGTGTCAGCCATCTTTCTGTAGAAGCTAAGAAAACAGGCTCTTGCTCTGTGTAGAAAGTTTGTATACAAGTAGACTAATCACGATGGCGGAAGGTAGTTTTGAATTTGAAATGGCAGAAGGGGATTACGAAGATCTGTTGCGAGAACCTGTACGAGCCGCAATACAGCGATGAACAGAGGCTGGAGCAGGGGAGCAAAACTTGCTTGGCAGGCAGGAGGAAGAGAGTGTTAAATTATATTCAGACTCGAGTTGGGGCGGACTGGTGGTGACAGTGCTCTCGCTGTGCTCCTATGGAAACAGATAGAGAGTCCTATTGCTGTCGCGAATTTCAGCGATACTGGACGAGATCGCTGAATCCGCTGATGAAACTGCACCGATAACATGAGCATGTATAACTGAGCACCCAAGTTTTGTATCACACATGGACAGGGGAGTCCTGGAAACTTATTTTAGGATCCCGAAGATAAATTGGAAACGCCAGCCAAAGCAGGGACAAATGGACGGATTAGTGAGTATTTTGTTTGTTTTTCTTTTTTGTTACTAAGACGTCATGTACAGAGTTTGGACACCCGGAATTATAATGTTCTTCCCGTGTAGTCAGTCAATTTATCAACTAACTCACGATTTATAGAGTCACGATGTAGCATAGTTGTATCATATGCATTGCGTTCATATTCTGGGCTCATCTTATTTTTTTATACATAGTATGGTTTATTAAGGGGCGTGTTCACAAAAGGGCGTTTACTCCACAGCGTTTTCTTATGGTTTTCTATGGGAGGAAAATGCCTAACGTGTAATTAAACGCGCTGCGTTCATATTTTGGACTCATCTTATTTTTTTATACATAGTATGGTTTATTAATATGATGTGTACTGAGTTTGGTCTTTTATCACTGTCTTAGTACAGTAAGCCACGTTAAGCGTTTTTCACGTTAAGCGTTTTAGAATGTCCTAATCATATTTTCAGATACTGCCGCCTGTAACCGGTAGGCGTGGTTTGGGAGTGGCCTTGTAAGGGCAGCAAAGCAAGTGCATTCTGGGAGTTGTTGTCTTTCAGCCACATGTGTAAAAAATACATTTTCTGCCTTTTCTCTGTCTAGAATGCTTCAAATTCAAAAATAATTTCATATTTATACTATATAAATGACCAATTTTAAATACACATTCATCTTCCCAGAGGTGAAGTAACCCTTTAAGTTCAGGTATGTCATTTTCATGGTTTGTGCTCAAAAAAAAAGGGGGTGCACATCAATGGGTTAAACTGTGATGCCATGCCCCCTCAGAATGTCCACATAATGGGCTCAGTCTTTCCTAGTGAGTAGGGCATAGGGATGATAAATTGTAAAGCACCCATTACGTGATTTGGGCGAAGGCGACCAGCAAAACGGGGATATCTTACTGAATGGAGTAATGGGACACCGCACGATAAGCAATGACTGTACATGATGATAAGCCTGAATAATTATCTTAATTCCCCGATGGGGAATGCTTGGGCATGCAGCGCGGTGAATGACAGGTGAATGAACATTGACCGAGTTGCCCTCATGAGATTGCGCGATTGCCTGCCATTACTATGAGTGAATGCGCTGTTGACATGAAATGCTGGCTTTTGATATAGATGCGGATGCGTTATGATGGACAGACAACATTGCAACTTTATGATGAACAGGCAGCATGGCAATGGAAGGCCTAGACCCATGACTAAATCTGAGTGCATTTGATGGATATGAAAATAACTTAGTTCATTTCTGATGGAAACCAGCTGCTGCCTGAGCCGATGGTTTGACGGACTTGCCATGGAGCGCGTTCCTTCCATGCCAGGTCGTGCAATACGATTGAGAGAGATCTCCTAAATAAATGAGATATGAATGAAGATGCAGGTTTGCTGGTTGTTTATTCCCCATGGGTTTGATGTTGGCAGAAGTTGAGATGAAGTGATGACGTCACTGGAAGCGGAAGGCGGGCTTCCACAGATGTTCTGTGCACTGGTTCTCCTGTGGCCTGGAGAGGTTGAAACGTGTCTATTGGCCATGTTAGCACACTGAAACAGCAATGTGATAGATTGTGAGCAGACTTATAAAGCAATGGCTTACATGCGATTGGCTAGGAATTACCCAGCTAATGGTGTGATGATGTACAGCTTCTAGTCTTCCCGCTAGAACTACACTGTGCTTACATTTCTGACATCTTGCCAAAGATGCTCAATCCTATCAGAAACACAGAAAAAAATAAACACTTTTGTGTTGAAATGCAAAAAAATGCACAATTTAGGTTGTCAAAAAGGAAAAACTATTAATAGACATTTGAGGTCAATTATTTATTAATAATGGAAAATACTGTAGTATTTGAAAGTGTCATTGACAAATTATTAATTATTAAATTAATTAAATTATTATATAAAAAAATATATATTTCCATTTTGGAAATCAGACAATTATACTTTACCTTTGATTATGGACACTTTTGCCATATATGAATCTTCCCCGATCAGTGCCTCGTGAGGAAAACATGAACCTGGCTATCTGTACATTCTCCACTCCTAGGTCTCCCTTGACCCTGGCATTTTTTTAAATACCAAAATCTTAAAATACGTTTTCAAATGTAAAATGTTAATGCCTTTTCTTAACTATACTCACCTTACAATACAAAGGAAAGGAACAATGATTCAACAATAAGGAAATATAGCTACACTGTTCAAACACAACCTCCAGAGCCTGAATGATTTCATGAGGTACTCCCACATGTCTTGAGAGTGCTTGCTTGAGATACAGCTGCTGGCGACACACAAACTCCATGAAATCCCGACCAAGTGGAGTTCTCAAAAATGCCCTCTCAATCTTAGAGAGAAGCTCTTCCAAAAGTTAGTGCTTCAGAATTTGCAGAATAAAGAAAAACAGCATATGCATAAAACCACGAACAAACATTAAAAATAAAAACATTGTCTCCATCTAGTCTTTTGAAAGCCAACAATGAGCTAATAAGAGTAATCTAAGAGGATTAGTGAAGTATTTTATGAATAAGGCTAATTTGCCTTTGGTACAGTATAGTACAGCAATTAATTATAGTATATGCACAATTTTTAATACTTTTCAAAGGAATGACAAGAATTGACAAGAGTAATATATATGATAACAAATATCTTTAACAACAATGCTTGCTTATTCATGCGAACAAGTAATTTACACATCATCTAAAGTGACATATTAAGCAAATTGAGTTCCCCGTCTGTCGCTCACTTCGACGTCGTGTCGAAGAAGCGACACTAGGGGTCTCTCTTGAGTGCCGAATATGCCTCTGATGCATGAAAAAAAGCCAATGAGAAGTTGGCAGACAGTATTTGCATACCCCTCCCCCGGACATACAGGTATAAAGGCGAGTTCATTCAGAAAATGTCTTCAGAGCCTTGGTCGTGTCAGCAGTCAGCTGCGAGTTACACACCTGTTCCTGTTCCTCTGACACTTTGCTTGCTGTTGGATCTACGGCGCACATCAACGGCTTTTCTCCTTCTCTGAGTTTTTAATTCTTAAAAGAGTGATTTTCTCTATAAAAGAGTATTTTCCTCTAAAAGAGTAATACCCAGCGGCATTGAATGTCCTTTTCAGGATGCGTCTTTATAAAGATGCCATTCAGCCCCTGTGTAGTTCCTGGATGCGGTAGAGTGCTCTCTGCTTCAGACGGCCACAGGCATTGTGTCGTGTGTCTGGGTTGCGATCACACCGAGGCAGCGTTTGTGGATGGCTCATGCTCTCACTGCGAGAGCATGACCATGGCAACGTTGCGGTTCCAGCACAGAAAGCACGCCACTCCAGCTGCCCCCCACATCGCTCCTTCTTCCATGGGATTGAGGACGATGCCGCTGGCACTGGAGGCGATCTGGGGATGGCAGCGGGTTCAGCTCTGCCGGGTAAGCCGCCTCGGACCACCCGCCCCCCGGCACGCTCGTTGACTCCCGTCTGTGCTCGAGGCAACAGCGGCTCGCCTCTGCCAGCCTGCCTATCCTCTAGAGCAGGGGTGACCAACCCTGCTCCTGGAGAGCTACCTTCCTGCAGACGACTCCCCTGGGCTGCCGCCTTCGGGCTAGCACACCCAGGCTGAGGCGGACGTGCAGATGTCCGATATGCTTGCCCGGGCCGCCGCTAGCGTGGGGCTGGAATGGAAACCTCCGTCCTCCCCACAGCCATCGCTGCTGGATGATTGGTTCCTGGGAACATCGCGCCTCTCACAGCCGTGCACACCCCCAGTCCCATTTTTCCCGGAAGTGCATGATGAGATGACCTCTACGTGGAGGGCGCCGCTCTCCACTCGTCATGCCACCCGCTCATCTGCTCTCGCTACCCTCGACGGCGGAGCGGCCCACAGGTACACAGCGATACCCCAGGTGGATAGGGCTGTTGCGCTCCACCTGTGCCCTGGAAATCCGACCACCTGGCGGGGTCGCCCTGTGCTCCCCTCCAAGGCCTGTAGGACGATGTCTACACTGACTGCTAAAGCTTACAGCGCCGCAGGACACGCCGTTTCCGCCCTGCATGCCATGGCCCTCCTGCAAGTCCACCAGGCCAAGGTGCTTCAAGATCTGCACATGGGTAGCCCTGATCCCGATGTGCTGCAGGAACTGCGCTCAGCGACCGACCTCACCCTCAGGGCCAAGAAGGTCACAGCGCAGTCACTCGCACAGGCGATGGCCACACTTGTGGTTCAGGAACGTCATCAATGGCTGAATTTGGTCAAGATGCGTGAAACTGACAAGAACTACTACTTCTCAATTACCCCTGTCTCCCAGTTCGGCCTTTTCGGCGACAATGTCGAGGACTTTACCCAGCAGTTCTCCGCGGTGAAGAAACAGATGGAGGCCATCTCTCACATCCTGCCCCGCCACAAGCCTGCCACCATGGGCCATGCACCGTCTGCTCGCCAAGGGTGTCCCCCTGCGGCTAGAAAGCACCCTGCTCCACCTCAACCTGGGCCCAGCTCTCGGGGAGCGTCGAGCACCCCGCAGGAAGCAGACAAATCCCCCCCCCCCCTGTCTCACGGACCCCCTCGAGAACCCGGAAGGCTCCCAGGCACTCCTGAGATGTCCGAACCAGAGCCAGAGATGTTAGCTCCGGAGCTGGTAAGACCACTCCGTCCCCCGGTGGAGGGCCGGGAGGAGAATCTTTTGTTGAATATATTTTTCATTTGGTGCCCCCCCCCCAAATGGGGCTGCGGTACCCACATTCTCAATAACAGAGCTATATCCTTTGTCTCTGGGTCACCTGGCCCGCAAATGCCATTCTCATGACACTCTGCCGCCAGACCTCAACAGTCTAGAGGACGCCTACACCGGACCTCCTCCTCAGTCACTAACCAGCCCCCTGTCGGGTGTGCGGAGCAAGGTAAGTGCTTTGAGTCTTTTCTCAACACCAGAGCCTCGGGATGCATCTTCGCCTCCCGACGCCGTATTACCTGCCCGCCCTGCTGCAAAGCCCTGCTGGGTACGTCAAAAATAATCATCCCCTTGATGCCCCTAGCATGGGGCTTGGATGCGTGACTTTCACTTCCCAACCCATTATGCTGGCTGGCCCAGACCCTCCAACTCAGTTACGCAATTCAGTTTGCCAGGCCCCCACCCTCCTTCGCGGGCGTCATCCTTCTGCACTCACAGAGACTAGGTGCTCAGGCACCTCAGCCATTTATGGCTTCAGGTATACAGAGAAAAGAGCTAGCTCGCCCCGGTTCAGAGCATCTCTTTTCTCAATGTCTCAATGTCAGCACGTCTCACCAACAAACGTGCACAGTCAGTGCTAAAATGCCTCGCCGCCCTGAGGCTGGGCATGGCGGTCCCTCTAAAACCTTTCCAGAAGCTCCTGGGGCATATGACATCTCTGCGACGGCCGCGCCACGGGGGTTGATGCATATGAGACCGCTTCAGCACTGGCCCCAGACTCGAGTCACAAGACGAGCATGGCGCGCAGCCCGCACTGTTTATCCATCACCCACGCCTGCCGCCAAACGTCAAAACCCTGGACAGACCTCTGCTTTCTTCGGGCAGGAGTACCATTGCAGCAGGTGTCCCGACGCGTCCTGGTCACGGCCGACAGCTCCAACACCTAGAAATCACCTGCGGGCCATTGGAAAGGGGCCCTGCTGCACTGGCATATCAATTGCCTAGAGTTGCTGACTGTTTTCTTTGCCTTGCCGAAGTTTCTACCATTAGTTTGGGACAAACATGTCTTAATCAGGTCAGACAGTACCACCACGGTAGCGTACATAAATCGCCAAGGTGGCGTACGCTCCCGTCACATGTCACGACTTGCCTGTCGTCTCCTCCTTTGGAGCCAGCACCGAGTCAGGTCGCTGCGCGCCACTCACATCATAAGTAACCTAGATGGTCACTTGAAGCAAATTTGGAAATGGGCAGGCACACAAAGGAAATGACGAAACAGGTGGGAGAATATTTGAAAAACACCAGCCTGAGTCTGACATAAACCGTGGTGCTGCTCACTCCGTGAATTTCAGTGTGTGTGTGTGTGTGTGTGAGAGAGAGAGAGAGAGAGAGCGAACAAGCAGGGGTGCATGCAATTTAATGGAGGATAAACGCTGGTAACAGCGCGACTGACTCGCTAGTTCAGATCACTCAATAAACAACATTTCACCCAAAATTCACGATCTCACAAATTAAAACAGCAAAAGAGTGATCAGAGTTAAACATACAATATTATACTCAAAACATCAAACATTCAGCATCAAATGTACAATTTAGTTGTACAAGAAAAGTCACAGTTTCTAAAATAAAGCTGCCCAGATATCAAGCCTTACTTGGGAAATCTTGTGTGATTTCAGCAGGGTTGTCCGTTTGAATTCCTGTTGCGTTGAGCGGTCAGCAGAAAACGATCTGGAATTGGCCTTTGTCTTACACTCGTCAGCGAAAAAGACGCATCTCTGCTTTGTTCCTCGGGTCCGGTGACGGAGAGAAATGCAGGCGATGGTCAATGTTGATAGAAAACGAGGGAGAAGGAAAGCTGGTTGCATTTCTGTTTTCTAAATAAGTTCACCGATGTCTTACAGTGAAAATGAATGAACCGGTTGTAATACCTATATGACTAGACTGGAACAAAGGTAAGTTAATCTTACTCTACCATGGCCAAATGTTGAGGTTAGAAAAAACGTGGTCTCTTTGTCCTTTGTCCAGAAGGAGGGACGCTCCTTCGTATGTCTCTTTCAAACCACTGGCTTAGAAGCTGGGCACAGAGAGACCGAAATCAAATCTTGTCGGCTAGTTTTGTTGACAAGATGACCTCATAGGTCATAGGCCAATTTTTGACCAATGGCGTTTGAGATTGGGTCCATGGGCGGGACTTCCCATCCAGCTGTGAAGGACTCTGGGAAACCAAGTTCAATGTCTCACCTTTGATCATAGAACAAAGGGTCAGGCAGTCTCTGCTGCCATTTTGATTGGCCAAGGCCCTACATGCATCTGCTTAACATCACAACACAGCAGTAAGCTAGTAAACTAATAGTAAACTTGCTGTTTATAAAGTGTCTGTCCAGGTTCTACACTGTTTACATACATTAACTTACATTAAATCAGCCACGTTATACAAAAAATAGTTATAACAACTTAAATGCAGCAGGCCCTTTGGTGAAGGCATGTCTAAAGGTGAAGTTGAACTTGTTATGAATCCTCTTATAATCAGCATCCAATCACAACTGACTTCCGGAAAAGGGTAAGTAACCAATGACATTTGAGTTTACAATAAAAAGAGCAAAGCTCACCCCATGTCTGCCAAAAATAAAAGGGCAAAAGCAGCAAATGAGATTAGATAGAGTGCAAGATTTTGGGGAATAGTCTTGCATGTCCTTGCCTGCAAGCTTTTGTTTTGCGTGCAGGAGATGTCGTACGTGCACGGGATCTTCCCATTTCCTCATGCGGCAATGAACTACAAGTGTCAATAATGCTAACGAGGGTTTAAATGCAGTGGGGATTTCTTTAAGACTGCAAGGGAAGCTCGGCTTCCCCTATAATGTCAAAAAAAATAATGGTCAAATATGTACTATTGTGTAAACAATTTATTGACTAAAAATGCTTTAGAACATGTTCATCTCGAAAACGAGTTTGTTCAGAATCAGCTACATATAGCAGGTCAGCTGACTCGATTTCATTCTCATACATTCCCGTAGCATCACAGTGCATTTCGCTGTTGAAGCTGAGCATCCATTGACTTCAATGGGGCTGCTTTGAACAGTTTTTTTCAGTGCTCCGAAACTAGACGGTCATTGGATAAATGCTGCGATTATGTCCCGCCCACGGACGAGGAGTGGGCTGGCCCGGACTCCAGGCTTCCGCGTAATGATTGGAGGATCTGTCGAAAGACTGCATCTCCTTTTGACAGACAGCGAATCTGTACTATAAGAAGTCACTGAAGCTATTCGCGCTCAGTCCCATCGCGGATTTCTCAAGTGTAGTCGAAAGACAAACTGCTGCAACCTATTTCTTGATATCTGTTTGGCGAAATTGCTAGTCAATTTGCATAATACATTTCACACAATTATACACCACATTCCTTGTTTCAGTTTTACCAAGTTTAATATTTTTTTTTTAGATCGTTCGTTCATTCATTCATTCATTCATTCATTTATACAGTAGGCTAGGCTAGCGTCGTACGGGTGAAACTGTGCACGATGGCAGACAGTGCTAATATTGTCGACCTGATTTTGGCGAAGCCATTTGAAAGTCTTCCTTACGAGGAAAAAATTATAATTAAACAGCAGGGCAGATCAACACCTAAGACTGATTTAGTGCAAAAGATAGACAAAGTTAGCTGGCTGACTGGAAGTTCTGTGACAAATAAAATGTACTGCTGGCCATGCCTCTTGATGAAACCATCTCACGGATGTGTTGTTTGGTCAAAGGTGGGGTTTGGAGATCTGTCTAACTTTGACAGGGCATATAAAAGACATGAAAAGAGCAATGAACATGTGAGTGCATGTGCAAGATTAAGTTGCATGGGCAGGATCAGGGTTGAGCATGCAATCAATGAAGGTGTTCACATTCAAGTGGCTAAACATAATGAAACAGTCAAACAAAACAGGGCCTTCCTAAACCGCCTTATTGATGTAACATCCTTGCTTGGCCGACAGGAGCTGTCATTTAGGGGACATGATGAGAGTAGTGAATCATCCAACAAGGGGAATTACAGGGAGTTCACAGAACATTAGCTAAATATGACTCTGTCCTGTCCACACAAAGTCCTCAACTGTATTTTCTGGTATGTCCCATACTATTCAAAATGACTTGATCTCTGCTCTTGCAGCCACCATTTCTGATCAGATCAGAGATGAAATTCAGGATGCTCCCTTTTTTGGATGGCAGGTGGATGAAACAACTGATATATCCTGCTGTGCCCAACGCTCTGTCATTGTTCGCTATGTGGATAGTGCAGGTAAAATTCAGGAGCGCTTTATTGGATTTTTTTATGTTTCTGGAGGGCGAGATGCTCAGTCCATTTTTGATGTTTTAAATGAGAACATGCAGGCCTACAATTTTAAGGATAAGCTTGTGGCACAGACCTATGATGGGGCTGCTGTCATGGCTTCAGCTCTCAATGGTCTGCAGGCCAAAGTGAAAACAATAGCCCCAAGTGCAATGTTTGTGCATTGCTATGCACACAGACTGAATCTGGTGCTGTCACAGGGGGCTAAATGCTTGCCTGAGTGCAGAAATTTTTTTTGCATCACTCTCTGGGTTTGGCACATTTTTTTCAAAATCCACAAAGAGGACGTCTTTTCTGGAGTCTGCAGGCTGTTCAAGGTTGCCCAGAAACGCTCCTACTCGATGGAATTTCACATCACAGATAGTGAGCACTGTGGCAAACAATTATGATGGCCTCCTGCAGACATTTGAAAACATCATTGCAGACACGACAATGGATGATAATACACTGGATTGTGCCAAAGGCTTTCTGAGGAAACTGGAGGATTTTGAGTTTGTGTTCATGTTGTACACATATGAACAAATCTTCTCTGAGACCGATGTGGTCTCTTCTTGCATTTGTCAAAGAGAAAAGGTCAGAGGGGGCTTTCCAAGCTGTTTATGCCAAAACAGCAGATCTCACATCAGACCCACGAGATGAGCACATGAGAAAGCGCCGTCTGACCCAATTGCAGGATTCCCAAGAGCGCTACAGAAATCTCTACATGGCCATCCTTGATAACATCTTGGAGCAGATTCCTCAACGTTTTTCAAATTTGGAAAGTATGCTCTTCTTAGAATTAGTCAATCCAGGGAAATGTGATGACATGAGACAAGAATTTCCAGAGGAGGACTTCCAAAGTGTCCTGAAAAGTTATGGCCATCACTTTGATTCAGGGAGACTGAGGTCTGAACTTCAAGTCCTGTATTCAGATCAGGTCTTGCAGGGTAACAGGGGAAAGCTGTGTGATTACTTGGTGTTCCTCAAAGACATGGAGTTGGACAGTGCAATGCCTCAGCTTTACAAACTGTTCTCATTAGTGGCAACAATTGGAGCTACATCTGCAGGTGTAGAAAGGAGCTTCTCCTGTTTAAAGCGGCTCAAATCCTACACCCGTAACACAATGGGCCAAGGCCGTTTAAGCAGCATAGCTCTGCTGGCCATTGAGAAGACACTGGTCAAGTCACTGGAAAAGATGCCTAGTTGGTACAACATGGTCACAGTGCATTTTCTCGAAAAGGAACGTATGGCAGAATTTACTTTTAAATAAATGGACAAGTTTATAATGTAGGCCGAAAATGAGCTTCCCCTCTTTGAAAGACCAGCAGCCGCCACTGATGCTGAGTGACTCCAGCCAGGTCTCCTAAGCAACCAAATTGGCCCGGTTGCTAGGGAGGGTAGAGTCACATGGGGTAACCTCCTCGTGGTAGTGATTAGTGGTTTTCACTCACAATGGGGCGTGTGGTGAGTTGTGTGTGGTTCGTGGTGTGTAGCATGAGCTTACACATGCTGTGAGTCTCCACTGTGTCATGCACAACGAGTCGCGTGATAAGATGTGTGGATTGATGATCTCGGAAGCGGAGGCAACAGAGACTTGTCCTCCACCACCCGGATTGAGGTGAGTAACTGCGCCACCACAAGGACCTGCTAAGTAATAGGAATTGGGCATTCCAAATTGGGAGAAAAGGGGATAAAATAAAAAAATAAATGTAAAAAAAAATTCCCACCAGAGGGTGTTGTTGGAAAGTTCAGTTTGACCCAAGAATGAGCCAATGATGTGGTAAGATGACCCTTTTAACAGTATGATCAATTCAAATGGATTAATTGCATTATTAGGCAACATAGTGTGTCGTGGTCATTAAAACAGTATTGTTAACACAATCTCTTTGTGCTTTTTAATACTTCAGTCACAATCACAAGGTTTCATGCTAATCTTAGTAGTTTTATGTGTAATGAATCCACATATCTGAATAGAGAAAATTATGACTAATAGTGATAAGATCTTGGTCATCCAGTTTCTCAATGAAAATGTATTTTTGTTTCACCTTAAATGGATAGAATGAAACACAACGTGAGGACATTGAGACCCACATTTCCAAATTGATCTCCTTTTCTAACAAAGCATTTTAAAACCTGATGCTTAAAATGAGAAGTGCTGATTAAAAGGCAATACACAACAGCCAAATCCCTTCACATTAAGACCCTGGTATACTTTGCTTTTGTGCGTTCCAGATCGGATCGTGCCCAGCCAACCAAGATGCCTTTCAAAATATACTCGTCTGCCCTAGAGCGAATACGAAGGAGTTAGACGCATGCCCACTACAACTGCATTTTGATACTCTTTAAGTACCATCAATGGCAGGCATGCCACATACTGTGCATACTTTGGCCTTTTGGTGTAGATTTAAAAAGGGATGATAGGGACATGTCCCTACCAACTTTCAGAAAATTTGAAATGTCCCGACCAACAAGGTCCTTGTACAAAGTATACTTTAAGTGCTACTACTAAATAACTCTGACTTCCCACTGTTGTGTGTGGTCCAACTGCTTTATAGGAATAATTTGTTCTAAAATAATCACAACAATAAAAACATAGTAGCATCTGGATAATAATATACTTAAAGGTTCACCAAAGAAAAAGTAAATTGGCACATTGTTGCCAATTTAGTGCCATTGACATTGATCCATCTAGCGACAATTTTAGTGACAAAATCCAATGAGCGACCATCTGGGCTTGGGCTTTTAACACATTAGCATTATTAACCTTATCTTGTGAAATAGGGCTGTCCAGGAATTGTACTGCATTGGTACTGATGTGAGGCAAGGAGGGATCTTAAAAAAAATTACTGAAATCCTTGGGATCAAGATTTTGTTCTGAGGAGTAAAGTGACTGATACAATTCCATGAATGAATCATTGATTTCAGAGTGATTAAATGTTAAATTATTGTGTGCTTTAATAGCTGTAATGATGTGGGATGCTGAGGATTGTCTAAGCTGATGAGCTAACAATTTACTTGTCTTCTCTCCATACCCATAGTAAGCATATCTTGATTTAATCAGCATCTCCTCAGTGACAGCAGAGGAATGAGTGTCAAAGTAAGTTTTTAAAAGGAGGCGCTCTTTAATCATGTTAGGTGAAGGTTTATTTACATATTGACTCTCTAACTGAGAAATATGATCTGTCAGTTCTGCCATAGCCTGCGCCTGCTTCCTCTTTTCAAATGATGTATATGATATAATTTGTCCTCTAATAAGGTTTTAAATATTTCCCAGAGAATGCTGTGTGTTATCTTGCTGATAAAAAATCTATTTGAGAGGAGACAGTCAGGCCAAAGTCATCTGTAGCTTGGATAGCAGGCAAACATTCAACATCCACAGCAGGCAACTTGTATGTCCGCACTCAAACCTCAGGCCTAAAGTAAGAGGAGAATTAACTGAAATAACAATTGCATTATAAGTGCAATGCTAACCATCGACAAAATCTTGTTATCAATTAAAAAGCAATCAAAGCTGGAAAATGGTTGATTAACATGGGAGAAGAAGGAATAACCTTGCATAGTTGGATCCAGACAATGGCAAATGTCTGTGATGTATAATCTTTGAGAAAGTAGTTAATTACTTTTGCTGATTTTGACTGGTAAGCTCCTCTCATATTTTCTTAGGAAAGTCGACGTCTAGAGGTCATCAACATTCAAAAAGAAAATAAAGGCGTGATATCCCTTGACACAAGTGTATACAAAGCAATACCAAAACACTTATCTTTAAAGTATTACAAAGTTTATTAATGCAGTAATATCAATTAATAATCAATGCAATGCAGTCAATAAACTTCTGACTTCCAACTACAAGCTAAACAGTAACATGATGAGATAATGATAACAAATAATACATGAGAGGAAGGTGTGTGTGTGTGTGTGTGTGTGAAGCTCATGACCCATATCTGCATGATTTTATGCACTGCTGCCACACAATTTGCTGATTAGATAATCGCGTGGATGATTGTTGGTGCCTGATGGGCTGGTTTGAGTATTTCAGTAACTGCTGATCTCCTGGGATTTTCAGATTTTCTCCTTAGAATTTACTCCGAATGGTGCCAAAAACAAAAAACATCCAGTGAGGGGCAGTTCTGTGGACTGAAATGCCTTGTTGATGAGAGAGATCAACAGAGAATGGCCAGACTGGTTTGAACTGACAAAGTCTACGATAACTCAGATAACCGTTCTGAACACTTGTGGTAAAAAGAATATCATCCCAGAATGCTTTTCTGACATGCAGGTTGGCGTTGATTTGGTGGTACGAGGGGGACCTACACAATGTTAAGCTGCGTTCACACTGCCAGCTACTTTGTCGCTGCATGTCACCAGTGGCTGGAGGTTAGGTCGCTAATGGTGTGCGTATAGAGTCTAAACAGCATTGTTTCTTTACAATTAATATTATTATTAAAATATTAGGATCACGTGAGCTCAACCATCTTCTCTCATATTGGCTTTCGCTCCCGAAAGTCGCTGTTCATTTGCATAAATTTAAACATTTCTCAACTTTGTCGCGTCACTGGACACGCCCAGATCCGGTCGCCAACAGTCGCCATCGTTTTTGTTGCCAAAAGTCGCCAGCTATCATTGAAAATTAATGCATTTTTTTTACTGCGTGTCGCTGGCAGTGTGAACGCAGCTTTAGGCAGTTGCTTTTAATGTTGTGGCTGATCAGTGTATGTCAAATACTTCAAGTGAATCATTGATTTAATTAAATTCGTAAATTTTATTAAAATTAAAAGGTCATTCAAGTCAACACATTTTAAAACAGCACAGGCTCAAATTACCCATCATTATAAAGGATTAGCTTAATTGCCATGTCCATTCCCCATTTTGTGTGTTTTGATAATTATAATGTTTGCTAGCTGTAATTCAGTTGTTGATGTCAGAAATTAATATTTGTACTAGTAATCATGTAAGTATGGATATCAAAAATGAAAGTTGTACTGATGAGAAGTGTTTTGTTTGAAATTGGAATTTCAACTAGTTAAAATGTATATACATATATCTGTAATTGTCTTTTGAACAAGAGTGGATAAAAAAATCATTGTGAAATTCAACTATTAAAAATTCAGTTTCAAAGATTAAGAATGAAAGTTTTTACTAGTTGAAATATATTAATGTAATAATTAGCATTTTATGTATATATGTAATATTTTTTTCATCAAAAAAGTATATTTCTGCAAGTGATGACCACGTCATGTTTTATATCAAGAATTAATGTTTTTAATAATTTAAATGTAATTAATAAAAAACAACTATTCCACTGGTTGTAATTGCATATATCAAAAATTAGTATTTTAACTTTTGAAAATTGTATTGTTGATATAATAAATTCTCATCCTGCAAATGAATAAAAATTCATTTGGCTTACCATAAGTATAAACAATAAAGGAAAGTGAGAGATTGCATAAAGATATGTTTATGTTGACTCTTGAGAGGTTGAGGAGGATGGATATCTTTTGCTGTATTTGATCGTATCCTTCTCAATGGAAGGTGTATGATAAAATCCATATTACTGGGCAAACCTGCTGTAGTCTTGCCTGAAATAAACTAGATTTTCTGAAAAACATACTGGGATTATTACTACATGAACTCTGCAGTTAAACAAGCAGTTGTTTCACATATAATTGTGTGACAGCCTATAATCATAAGCTTTAATGTAATATACTATACATGACTTTATGTAATACTTTTCATTAATAAATCATATGTATGTTAATATGATCATTCTATATTATATATCATAATATATTAAAATACAATTTTATGCTCAAATATCAAAAAAAAATATAAACTGTTAGATTTTAAAAATAAATTTTATTTAACAGATTTTATGTTTTGTCCATTTGTAAAATGTTTAACAGTGTCAGTGTAAAGTGTAAAGTAAAGTAGAGTGAAGCAGAAAGTTAGTAAAAAATTAAATTACATTTAAACAAAAGGGCTTATAAAAATAATGATACACAATATATTGCTCAATTGTTTGCATCCATTAATACAAAACGATACCAAGCAAAAAGATAACACATTTGATTTTATTATGGTTTTTAATCTTGCTGTTGCCAAAAATCAAAATTGAACTATTGCCTGGAATCATCTGGATGTTTATAATGCCTCAAGTTCTTCATCACTGCTCCTATTTGCCAACACCTGTACAGACACAGAGAAAGGAAAACTAACTTGTTACAGTTTTCCAACAAATTTGAACAGTTCACCCAAAAATGTAAATTCTCTCATTATTTACTCACCCTCATTCATCCCAGATATGTATAACATTATCTCTTCTGCAGGACACCAATGAAGATTCTTAGAAGAATATTTCAGCTCTGTTGGTCCATGCAATGCAAGTGAATGATGACCAAAACTTTGAAGCTCAAAAAAGGACATAAAGTGCAGCATAAACATGATTTATAAGACTCCAGTGGTTTAATCCATGTCTGTCTTGGCAATATGATAAGTGTGATAAGATAAGTTTGGCAATTTGTTTTCTTTGTGCATATTGCCACCTACTTGTCGGGGCTGGACAAAGGTGGAGATTTATAGTATAAAGTACTTAATTATGAATCTGTTTCTCACCCACACCTATCATATCACTTCTGAATACATGGATTAAACCACTGGGGTCATGTTGATTACTTTTATGTTTCCTTTATGTGCTTTTTCTGAGCTTGAAAGTGTTGGACCCCATTGACCTGCACTGTATGGACAAAAAACGCATATCCCCATCAAAAAATCTTAATTTGTGTTTTGCAGAAGAAAGGAAGACGTACATATCAGGGATGGCATGAGGGTGAGTAAATGATGAGAACATGTTAATTTTTTGGTTGAACTATTCTGTAAGTGTGCAAATTTTTGATATTTTAAAATGAATCAGTCAATCATGTTCTACCTATTACTTGAAGCTCCTCATTCATTTGCAGTGCAAGATTGTTCAGATTCATTTTGTACAAAATTTCCAGAGTGACTTTTATAGCACCAGCCTCATGAAACCGTTGAATCATACTATCCACAATATTCCACATTGATTTGCCCTCCAATATATTTTTGGGAATTCTGTGGCCATCCACACCTTGAGTTAAACGCCATTTAAATTGATCGAGTTCACTTGATTCCAGTTCTTCAAGGGTCTTTAGAAGGACATCAATGACAGCCATGTTGGTTCACTGGAAATAATGTAGTGTAGGCTTAATTTATTTATGTTTTTATTTCCAAATCCTCTAAATCATATACAGTCCTGATAATATACTGTTTAGCACATATATTTGCCACAAAGTTGTTGCAAGAAGAATGTAAATAGCCAATAAGCGCTTCTGTTAATACAGATGTTATGGTTCACATGATTTAATTGAAGCTTAATTTCAATTACTGGTCTGAAATTATTGCTATGCTCCGTTTGCTAAATCAAATCAGGGCATACTTTCAGCACAAATAAATCATGAATTAAAGTAGAGCAAAAAAATACATAAATAAATACAAATAAAATATATATATATATATATTCGTTTTTGCATTTAATAGCACTTACCTTTGGGTCAAAACAACAAAAAAATCTTTGTGTTTTGCAGATTCTTTTGAATCCAGCGCAATTAACGATCTGCCGTGTAAAATGCCTGCACAGAAAGAATAGTAAATGAAAGTAAAAAGCCTTTACAGTAAGATACGTAATATGTACTTTCATACTCCCACTCATTTCTGAAGAAACTTCCTGATAGTAATCCCTTCACACCCTTTCATGCTGGAATGTTCAATTTCAAGATTACATTACGCAACACTGATAGGGTTAGCAAAAACAAGATCTTAATTTCAGCCCTAACTAACTTCACAAATAATCACCAACACGTTAACTCAGGAAATCAGCGTATATGTTCTGAATGTTTTTTTTTTTTTTCACCTAAAGTCTCCAAAGCACTCACAGTGTTCTTCCTTCTTCACTCAGTGGTAGAAAGAAGGTTAAAACAGCTGACCAATGGTACTGTTTGTGAACACCGTCCACACCCCTGTCCTGGCAAAAATATTCTACAAGTGTGCATCTCTCTGATTTGCGGATGAGCACAATTTGTCCGTGACTTCACATGTTTTGATGCAGGTGTGTGAATGTGTTTTGCACCACATTCACTGCAACAACTGTAGCAAAAAATGTGAACGTACGAGTTTCTTAATTTGTGATTCGTAGAAAAGGATTTGTGCACCTGCAATGAAGAATTTGAGAAGGTGTAACTGTTGTGTTGTGTTAGTGGGAGAGAAAAACATCTACAAGTTTGCAACTCTTTAAACATTGTTTTCTGTGACTTCAAATTTACTGATACACATTACACTGTCACAGGTGCTCATTTGTTTTGCTCCAAAAATACCTTCATAAGGAAGTTGTCATGTTTAAACTCTCAAACATTTGGTATCTCTGAAAAGCCCAGGGAGTCCACTGATAATATCCTAAGTTTTACCACTGTAGCATGTATGGGCTAAGAAGAACCTAAATAACAAATATCCTATGGGCCGCAGGAGGATAATGACATTTAAAGCCTGATGTATAAAATATAATACATACAAAAATTAAATACAATTTATAAATAAATAACTAAATTGTGCAACTTTTTGAATTTTTATGATTTCTTTTTAGTTTGTCTAATGGTACTGGTAACAGTTCACTGTCAACATTTTTTATGTCAGTCTTTACAGGGTTAAAAAAAATATATGCAATAAATGTAATGTTTCATTTGCCATGTTTACATTCTGCATTCAAAGCGATAATCGCTAGCATGCTATACATGGCCACAGGGTCTAGAAACATTTCAAAGAACAAATACGTAAACAAAGTATTATTATTATTTTTATATGTAACACCTTCAATTGTTCTGAAGTGAAAACGTTATTTTCAAATGCCGTTTAAAATGATTTGTTTATATTTAATAACGGGTTAATTTTGTTCAAATACATTTTAATGGAATAAAAGACCAAATCAATTATCACAGTAAATTTTCAGAATGAAACTATGTTGTTCCTGTTGCCCAATAAATAACATCTCCTATTTTTTCATTTTTTTTTTTTTCGATGATTTCAAGATGCTAGGTACAAACTTTCTCTGTCGACTCAGAGTTTGATCCTGAGTTTATGAATAACCCTGAAGCTCGTGCACATGAATGAGTGACATTTGCCACAAACAGTCACTGTGTGAAGCTTGGAGAGAGATGGCACGATATACTTGTCAATACATCATTAAGAAAGTATGAAGAATTTGAACATTTACACAAGAAGAAACTCTTGCTGCCACGTGCCACAGTGTGTACAAAATGCAAAGAAACTCTTAATGTGCTGCTCAAAAGAGTTTCCATGATCTCTTTAAATAAACAATTTTATAATATCTTAATATATAGGTCTTATAAATTAAATCCTAATATACAAGTCTTCACTCATTAAATATAATAATTTCCTTGTGAAGGGCGCTTTAATTTGGAGCAAGAGATACAGGGGGAGAAATTCATTGCATCAGAGATGTCACTTTACTCACAGCTGATTGGTTCAGTGTCAGTCTGCGACCTGTAACCAAGAATAAAACCTGCTCCAGAGCAGGTTAGCCATGTAGAATAAGTTGCTATGACAATGAACACCGGAAAAAAACGACCCGTCTTCTTGAGACCGAAAAACAGAATTTGCTCAAACTAAATTGAAATGTACATGGGTAGCCACTGATACTGGCTTCGTGCAACAGGCCTCTCATCTGCTGTTGTTCAAACAGTAAGAAAGTCCCCTCACAACTGATGCCATTAGTTGAGTAAAGCTGTTGGGTAACTGGTTAAACTGGTTGCTCAAAACAAACACAGAATTTTTTAGTGCCACACAGAGACAGTGTTCACAGTTTTCGAGAAAATGATATGATGGCTTACTTATAGTTGTCTCTGCATATTAAGCTGGGAAATATTTTAACAATTAAAGTTACATACTTCTGCTTTAAATCAGTATAAAGTTGATTCATTATGCCAGAATAGACATGGTCTGCCACTGGCCACGACATGATACACAGGGTGACATACTCGCTCAATTCACTGAATTATCCAGCCGAACTGTTCCGTGTTACAGCTCCCAGTAACTGGGAGAATGGGATGAGAAAAGCTGACTCTGTATCAGTGGTGCCAAGTAACGTTCTACATCGATTGTGTACGCAGAGAAAATCTCTTGGTTTCTAAAAAATATTCTACATTTTTGGTTTCTAATAAATAAGTAGATTGATTTTGGTAGCATTAAAAATTATTCCATTCAAGTTGTATGAACATGTGCCTTTAAAGTTGTAGCGTCTGTACGCACGGTGGGACACAAAACAAGCATGCACAGAGATGACTTGAGTGAAAATTTTTCATTTATTCATCAGATTTTATTCCTTGAACACGTTAGGCATTCCCCTCTGAAATTGATCCTGACTTTTGAAAAACATCTCAAGTTGAGTGTGGCGTTGTTGATGGGCACCGCACATGATGGCATATATGATGCAGGTTCAAGTGTTGGACTTTACTGCTTTAGGTAAGACAGTAGTTATTCTTCATTATTCATATTGGCTGCCATGATGATGGAAAAACAAGTCATGCATATACATGTTATTGATTATTTATTATAAATATGATGTGAAGAACTGCTTGCTAAATATCTGTTTGTTTACTATGTTGTATTGACATGAGTGATGTACAGTAGCTAGCATGACCTGTAATGCCTCTTGTATGCAACGCATGGCTTATTTCGACCTTGACAGTCACTTTTCACTCTTCTTCTATTGCAAAAAAATAAATATCCCGTAAACTTTTTTTTAAATCACCTTTATGTTTAAATAAAAATAAAATAAAGTCATACAGGGTTGGAGCACCACTATTTACATTTTGGGGTGAACTATTCCTTTAAGAGGAATATTTATATTCATTAAACCTGACATGTACTTCAACGAATAACTTGTCTGATACTAGTGGATGTTTGCTTAATAACTAACTGCTCAAAAACAATAAAAAAATAAATCAAATAAAATTGCTCCGCCATATCTTCCTGATTGCTGACAATGGGCCTCATTCATGATACACGAGCAGAATAAATTCCTGTGTAAATCATAAAAACTGTCTTGCGTATGTCTTAGTAAGAAATCTAATTGAAATGCGTTTCCGCAGTTTCATTTACGCAACACATTATATCTTTATACAGCAATGCATTACTTTGCATTTCTGTGAATAAACATCACAAAAATATCAAGCTCAAGGCATGTTCAAGTAAGTACAAGTATAATTATGTGTTTGTTTAAATGTGGTTTAATTTGATAAAAACAGTTGAAGGTACAAGAAATTCACATAAGACAAGTTTTCACAGCGCCACACATTTCAGGTTACAATACATTTCCTGTGTTAGTTCAACTAATGTGCCTAATTTATGTCCATAAGCAGTCAGCTTTTATTTATTCTATCAGATTTTCTGTGGCTCAAGTTTTCATACACTTGGATAGTTTTCAGTGGCACCTCCTTTTAAATGCGTAACATTCCACAAACTTCCACAAATACATTACTGGAGACTTTACCCATTCCTCCAGACAGAACTGCTCTGACTTGCTTTTTCAGTTCAGTTCACAAATGTTCATTTAGTCAGAGCTTTGTAATGCCACCTCAATAGTTTCACTTTGTTGTCTTTTAGCCAACTTTGTAGCATTGATTTGTTTTCAGTTTTTTTTACACAAATTGCTTTTCTAGATTCATTGCAAGTTCATTCATACTCATTTTCTTCAGAATACATATCATGACTGATACTGCATCAGACGAGCCGTACTGTTGAATCATGATGCTCACCAGCTCCATTAATGATGTTTTCTCCAGTTTACCTCTTGGAACTGGTTGAAAGCCATTCCCTTTCTGACTGAGATGCCATTTAAACCCTTTTACTTCATCTGTTCTCAGCTCTTCCAGGAAATATAACAGTAGATCACTATGTGTTTTCCCTCCTTCTGTGTAAAAAGCAAAAGAAAATGATTGGTGATTAAAGTGTGCCGCCCTTCAGTGTATAGCGACAACACAAAAAGTACCACATATTTCAGGTATGCAAATGCAATATATATCCCTATATTCATGAGACGTTTAAAGATTGAAATATATAATAATATAATAATTGATATATTGAAGCTAAAT
This sequence comes from Moxostoma hubbsi, assembly GCA_032164185.1. Taxonomy (NCBI): domain Eukaryota; kingdom Metazoa; phylum Chordata; class Actinopteri; order Cypriniformes; family Catostomidae; genus Moxostoma; species Moxostoma hubbsi. The sequence continues at coordinate 66,448,082 of JAVLUX010000002.1, read as the reverse complement.
GTAGCACATGTTTAGCATGAAGCATTTGACAAATGCTTTTATCCAAAGCAACTTCCTGTATAGTGCATTAAAGTTATACATTTGATCAGTTTGTGCGTTTACTGGCAATTAAATCCATGATCTTGATGTTACTACTGCCGCATACCAGCTCCATACAAACAGCACATTAATAATAATAATAACAATAAAAAAGACGGGAAATCACTATAAAACTATCATGAAAGATGTCCAAATGACTCATATTATAATGCATTATATTCCAAGTTTTCTGAAGTCTTCTAGAGTCTGTATCAGTCAGATATGTGAATTATTTAAAACTGATTTTGTGAATGGAATCAACCCTAACACACAGGGGCATCATGCACCTGTAATGTTTGTATGTATTCATGTATTTCATGTCTTTAATTTTATCAAGTTTAGTTCCTGTTCATGTCATGTGATTCCTGTTTCCCTACATGTTCATGTGTCTTGTGTTCATTGTCTTGTTACTCATTATCAGTTCTAGTTTATCATTGGTTTAAGTTTATTAGTCTTATCTTGTTTATAGTTCTGTCTGTTCATTGGATAACTTGTTTGTCTTGTTCTCCCATGTCATATATTTAAGACATTTGACTGTCAAGTATTGCATGTTAAATGTACCTTGTTTGCTAAGTCTAGTTTAAGTCAAGTTTATGTTCATGTTAATAGTTAGGGTTTGAATTTCAGTAAATAAACTGCACTTGGTTTCTTCATCTTCAAGTCTTCGTCATTGTCAGCACATCGTTCAGCACATCTTTTTGAGGGGGCACCAAGGTCAGCCACTGCCAATCCCCCACCCCGAAACAGCTACAGTACACACTCACTTTTATTTTATAGAAAACAAATAAACTTGCAGCTGTCTGTCAATAAATGTGTATTTATTATTATTATTAGTTTTAGGACATATTCTAAACAGCTAATTTAGAAAAAAAAAGGTCTGTTCATTAAAGAGTAAAATGATTAATCAGGCATGGAGTGGGACAAAAAAAATCTGGCAGAAGTGGCAATGGCGACACCAAAATTTTTTATAATTTTTCCCAACTGAAAATGTTATTATTATGTTAGATACATATGAGGATTACATATATTTTCAAGTATTTTAAATAAATATTTTAGGTTATAGTATTTAACTGATTATATATATTTATATTCTTTTCCCAAATACATTTTTAATGGTAGTGTATGCTTATCCAGTAAAATAATATTAGCCATAGTATACATTTACTGGTGAAATCAGACATTATATTTGGCATCATCAGGACTATCAAATATCAGGATCCTTAGCATTATTATACATTATATTCAGCTTTATATAGTTTAATATGGCACAATAATTTGTAAACGCAGCGCAGATTCATTCTTGCACTGAAAAGACATATCCCATTGCTTGCTTGCTTGCTTGCTTGCTTCGGTCCGAGCTCGCCCAGTCTGAGGTTGACGGGCAGATGTTCGCTATGCTTTCTTGGGCCGCCGTGTGTGGGCGAGGCTGGACTGGAAACCTCCACCCCCCCTCACGGCTACTCGATCAGTTCCTCGGGTCTGGGCACCGCTCATAGCCACGTGGCCCATGGGACCTCCTTAGCAGACATTTGCAGAGCAGTGGGCTGGGCAAAACCCAATACCTTTGCAATTTTACAATCTCAGGGTTGAGTCGGTCTCGTCCTGTGTTTTGTCAGGTCCAAGCCGGTAGAACTCGGTAACGCGGCACAACCGACCGGGTGTTCCACTTGCACACAGCGCCCTTCACCAAGTTGATCCAGTGTGCCTTCTATCCCAGGTTAGCCTCTAAGGGTCGCTCCCTGGATGTTCTCCTCCCTAACCTTCAGGCTGGCGAATTCAGCGGAGCAATTCGCGACCAGACCCACTACGAGTCACAAGTGCTCTGTACTGGGGTCAGGTTCCACAGGCTTAGTTCCCTTTTCAGGCAAACTCCCTGTGATGTATTTCCTGCGGTATGGTCCCCCTGTCGGCAGACCTGCGTTTTCCTTGGGCAGCCCCGCTACCCCGGTCGCTGTGCTTGTATAATCCCCCTCTTTAGGCTGGACCTACCACTGCGCCATTTCCCACGTACGGCTTCACAACCCTTGTGGTGTATTTGCCACATGTTACCTCCCCCTAGACAGGACAGGATGTGGCCTCCGCTGGGACATTTCCCCCTGAAAGAATAGGACTGGGAAAGACCGCCTTCCCCGATACATTTCATAGCGTTAAGATAGCCCCAGCTGCTTCACGTCCTATATGAGAAACATAGTGAGAGAAAAGGCGAGGCTACCGGGCTTGCTCCCAGGATAGTCATGTAGCACCCAAACCCCCCCCCCCCCCCAAACCCTCAGGGGTGCGGGGAACCTAAGGTCTTTGGGGGCGTTGGGGAGGGCTATGTGCAGCCGACACAGTTGCCTCTAGCATGCAGTAGCCTGCTTGCATCTGTCTTGGCAGTTCACATAACAAGGTCAGTGCATGGCGTTTATATATGGGACCCCTTGTGTCACTTCATTTGACACAACGTTGAGTGAGTGACAGAAAGGGAACGTCATGGTTACTGTTGAACCTCCGTTCCCCGAGGGAAGGAACGAGACGTTGCGTCCTTCCTGCCACAGCACTAGATCTACCAACGTAAAAGGCTGTACCTTATTTTCGGCTCCTCGGTACAAAATCCGGACTGGCACTCGCTGCCCCGCTTCCCTTTATATCCATATGTCCGGGGCGGGGCATGCAAATTCTGTCTGCCAACTTGACATTGGCCTTTTCTCAGGTTCAGAGGTACGTTTGCCGTCCCAGGAAGACCCCTTGTGTCACTTCATTCGACACAACGTCTCGGTCCTTCCCTCGGGGAGGTTACAACAGTAACCACGACGTTCATTTTTCTTGTTAATTAATTGTGTAATGTTAATGTACATACATCCTTATTGTAATGAGTTACCAATATATTATTTTATTAATATAAAATATAGAAATAATATAAACTTCCATGGATAGACTATCTATATGTAAATATTTTCATGCACTTTCTCAACTACTCCTAAACTAACTTTATCACTAAATAGTAAAACACGTCCCTCTTTATACTCTTTCGCTTGTTGTCTTCACTGCTGATTGAAATCTCAGTACAAAAGGAAGGATTTATTTGTTGCTATAATTCATTATATATCATTATAGGGCTTAACTGAACTTCTCAGTTCAAACAGTGCATTTGTGATTAGAGTTCTTTCTTACAACACTACAATTAGGATAATTAAAACAGAATAACGAGTTAATTTTATTTATTCATTATTCTTAATAATGTTGATGTCTGATGTGAGGGCATGTATCTTAATTTCATTTGAAATAAAATGCTTTCTTTTTCTTTCTATGTGCCAGTGATGATGAGAAAACGTGCCCGCAAACTATTGTTGCTATTGTAACGAATACAACTTCCAAGCATGTCGGATTGACAGATAAAATGCAAGCTTTTATTTCAGCAAGCTTTTATTTCAGCTTTGTTGTTAGATCTGTTGTTATTTTTCATTATTTCAGCAGACAGCCTGCTTTATATATATTCAAATCAGAATGAAGTTAGAGAGGGTAAACTTTATCATTCACTGTGCTCTGTCCATGTGCTATATAAATGCACGTCCTTGAACAAGCATTTTTTGTCAATGTTAATGGTATGGCTTATTTTAGGGGTGACCCAGATTACAATTTAAAATCAAGCAGAGCTATAGAAATGTATATATTTACAATTAAAGCGAGTCCAACCTACTGGCTATGTTATAATCACCATGATTATGTGATTACACGTGGGGAATCATTATGGTGATTATGTCATATAGCCAGTAGGTTTGATGGGGAATCTCTAGAGTTAATAAAAACCATGATCAGTGTAGCAGAAATTAAACACTTCAGCTTTAAGACTCGTGTATATGGATAAAACTGGAACTGGATCTCTAACACTGAACCTTGATAAGTCACACAGCATCATTCTTGTGAACATTTAGCTCAATTCTGCTTGTTTACTTCTGCTCCGTGACGTTGCACTTAGGTGAGTAGCAAATATGCGGTTTGGATATGACGTTATATATATAAACCAATATGTTTTTTTTTTTATTTTGGCTTGTGTGTTTGTGTGTTTAAAACTTTCTATAAAATTGGTGGCTTTTGTGTCCTCAAAAAATATTCATTAATAAAACTTCAACAACAACAAATAAATTCTACATTTTCAAATACAATGACATTCTGGGAGAATAATTTATGTCCCTCACTCTGATTTTTCACAATCAGTGTTTTTTATACCACTTGCATATTTAAAGTGTCTAAAGTGTCATCTTATTGTTAAAAGTGTATTATGAAATTAAAACATTAGTTGTTGGACAAAAAGCAGTCTGTGACCTTTAAGTTCATGTAAACCCTGTTACCCTCACTATAAAACCCTTGTGACATAATTTATAGGAAGTTGCATCATCTTTCTGTCAGAAAGACAACAATTCAAGGCTAAATAAATTTCTTGCGTTGCTATGGTATACAGTCACATACAGTACTTTATGTTTGAATGAGTGTATTATATATAAAAAGATGCTATTAAATGATGAAATTAACTTAAATCGGGGAAATCAAATTACTTTCCATATAAATACAATTTACTAGATTTTTTTTTTTAACTTGCAAATATGTCATTGATTAATGCAATTATTTCATGTCCAAAACATTAAGAAGGAAATGAATGATAAAAGTTGAAATCATATGGCCCGAGATAAAATAGTATCATCATCATCATCATCATCATCAACAAAGAAAATGTGCTCTATTTACCTTTTTTTGTGCCTTGTGTGTTTGGATAATCAACTATATCCTAAAGGATAAAAAAAAAAGTACACTTCAATTATTTTGTAAATTGTTATGTACTATTATTTATTAATACTATTTTAATAGTTAATTAATAGTATCAAATATGTAAAAAGAGTACATATTTAATTAATATCTGAACTGGATATGTATGTAATTAATAATTATTATAAAATATTTAATAATATTTGATATTAACATAATTACTTACATTTTAATACATAAATTAATAATTAAATTTGCAGTATTATTTTCATCTGAAGTCCTGTGATTTGAGGTTATACATATTAAACAACATTATATACCTGTTCAGGTGGAGGATGTACTTCTGAAGACAAAGAAAATGTAAAATACCATGAAAACATTTCTTAATCATACAGCCCAAGATGACACAGTATCATGTCACAAATTCATAAATCATCAATTTACAATTTGCTCTATTTACCTTTTTTTATGCCTTGTGTGTTTGGATTATCAACTGTATCCTAAAGGATAAACAAATGTACACTTCTTGAATTATTTTGTAAATCGTTATGTACTATTATTTATTTCTATTATTTTAATAGTTAATAAATAGTATCTAATACTTAAAGAGTACATATTTTAGAAATATAAAATACAGGATCCAAATCAATTATACACACACACACACACACACACATATATATATATATATATACACACACACACTATTTCTTACATATTGGCATTTGATCTCAATGTTTATATAAATATTTAGCAATTATAAATCAATTAATCTAATACCAGTTGTTTGAGAACATCATGAACAGCAACATTCACTCCATGTTTGTGAATACTGAAGACCTTTTCCGTCACTTGAACACAATCTAAAAACAGCAAACACAGGACAAAGAGATGAATATTCTGTACATAGGAAGCACACATTGTGAGACAGTATAGAAGTGCAACTATTCCAAATATTTGAACAGCATTAATACCTTAGAACAGGGGTTTTCAAAGACAGCACCAATGATGATCAACACACTTAAAATCAGTTTGACTGACTCATTCGGCAATGCATCATACCCAGGTGCATGATGAGAGGATATAAATATTTCTATTTAATATCATTAATATGAAACTGTATTTTGCATTACATGAGCCTCTCTACGTCTCCATCTCTGTGTGAAACTGCACTTGTCACAAACACATCAACCCGGTATTACATTTAACTCGTAATAATGGTCATGATTTTGTTCCACATATTTTCTGATTTTCTTTGCATGTGTCTCCTCATGAGTCTTTAAAGGAAATCTTATATGCATCCTAGATAAACTTGTTTAGCTAAGTTTTCCAGAAGGTAGAGTTAAAGATTTGAATGTCATTTGATTTGCTCACATCTCTTATATAATCGGCGAACATCAGAATATCATTCTTATAATACAAATTTCTAATTTTGTGCCAGAACGAAGGAAATCCACGTGTTGATTCCATAGTTCTGTCCCATATAATTTAGCTCCAGTTTGCGACAGCGATTGGTGGTTCCTGAAGGCGCGCTTTAGAAAATCCCTGTGTTGTCTCCCAGATGCAAGCTGTCACGACTGTGGGCTTGTCGTGCTGTTCCCAACTTTCCACCATACACCAGACCACCTTCTCTGCTATGTTAGTTCGGAGAGCAATAATTTACAAGCAGCTTGTGATTTAATGCTTGAAACCATGACTAGTGTTCTGCCTTTAAAGCAGTCAGGTTTGTAGGGGAGACCTGACTGTTTAGTTGGATTTAGTTTACTTGTGTTTTTGTTGAAGTTTTTATTTTTCCAGGTTATTTATTTCTCTTTACTTTATTAGATTGTTTTGTTTTGTTATTTTATGCCAGGGGTCACCCTGAAGTCCTTTTCCCTGCTACTTTTCAAAAATCTGTTCACAATAATAAATGATTGTTGAATTTATGCATTGTGTCTGCTAATATTTGGTCTGATGACTGAGTCATTCCCTTTACTTTTGTTGCATCCTACCCCTAGGTGACTTAACTATTCCTTTAACAGACTAGAATGACCTCTGAATGATTTTCTCTTGTTGGGGTTTTCAGTCCAGCATGCCTTCATGAGTTGAACTATATCATCCAGCCCTTCTGCCTTGCTGCAATTGATTAATGTCAGATCAGGCCTGTCACCCAGAGGGATACGAAAGAGCACTATACTCGAGGGAGCATCTATAACACAGAGAGAGAAAGAGAGATTAGAATAAAAACAGTAGCGTAGACGTAGTACGTAGTAGCATAGAGTGTGCGTGTAGCTCAAGTGTGCGCTTACCAACATATGGCTCCTCTCCAGTGATGATGGACCACAACAACACACCGTAACTGAAGAGAACGGACACAGATCAAAGCAGTTTAAATACAAAATCTTGTTTAAAGGGGTCATGACATACTTTTTTTTTTTTTTTATTGTAATTTTATCATACCTGAGGTCAATTTTATTTTCACACAAACAGTCATAATTTTGTAATATATGAACATTTTTCAACCTGTCTCTGGTCCTCTGTCTGAAACATTAGATTTTCAGCTCTCTAGCCTATTGTTATGATTAGCTAACATTGTGCAGCACCTCAAAAACAGCCATATACTGTATATTTGAAACTCAATCGGAAGACTATGAAACAACAGCTCCACAAAATTGTAAAACAAAATTTCAAGGTATACATATAACACACATCCAAAACACTGCATCTGAATGCATCAAACTGTTTACTCAATCACAGCAGATCCATACATTTTAATATCAATCAGCCATGACATATGAAACTGTGAACGAAACTGGTTACTTTACTGGTAAATTTTATTCAACTGCCCCATCCTTCATTAACAGTTCCTTTGCAAAGTTTAAATCGTTTTGTGACTGGTTCACAAGCAATCCACACTGATATGAGCAAAAAAATGTTATATGACAACTGTAAATAGCTGAAATGATGGAATGAGATGCTGCATCAGTTTTCTGATGCTGTGGGGAATATCCACAGTAGAGATGATATCTGAATCCCTTTAGAATCATGGCATTTCAATTGGCAGATGGCACTTAACACACCACCCCTTAAATGCAATGACATTCATGATATACAGTGGAGCACAGCGCTGAAATGATCAGAATATCAGACTGAAGCGGATAGAGCAATCTCTCAGCTCTTTAAATTGATAAATTAGTAGCATGACCAGATTGTATCTATTCACCAAAGAGTCAGCAATCTGACACAGCATCTCGTTCCCTCCTTTCAGGGAACCAGCGTTACAGTCATAACCATAACTTTCCCTTTCAATTAGGTCAATTTGACGCTGTGCCAGTTTGCTGACATTGGATTTGGCAGTGGTTGTACAGAAGATGGAGGAGCGCAGGCTGGAAGTGAAAAAGATTTGTAAAGTTGATCCAAGATGGCGGCACGGTAGTACACATCGGCCACTCCGGATCCAAAATGGTGCCATTTTTTACACTTAGCCCGACTTTTACGGCACATGGACATCGGAGCAACAGGTGTTCATGTCTATCATCGCCAGACACTGTTAAAATATAAGATTCATGCAACACCCAATCTGCATGATGATCTGCAGGAGTTGCTACGCAAACTGGGTTTGCTACAGAGATCAGGCCTCCAGTCCTCGGCATCGCCAGATGAAGGAGCCTGGGGGAGGGGACGTCGTAAGTGGTGTGCGAGGAAGTGAAAGCGCGGCAAGAGGGTGGGGGTCCATGCTACGCTAAAAACAAACCCTAGCCAGCCAGCTCTCCCATCTATCATGAAATGCATTTCTGCTTATATCAACACGGAATTGTGCAATAACTCTATGCTAGTCTCTAGTTACTACTCATCAGATGCAGACCTTTTTATTTACCACGGGAATGCACCACTGTTATTCTCCAGCGCTAACACTAAGGAAGCGCTCGGTTAACTGTATGGGGCGATGAGCGAACTGCAGAACGCTAACCCTGATGGACTGTTTATTGTCACCGGAGATTTCAACCATGCGAATCTCAAGACAGCACTCCCTAAATTCCATCAGTATGTGGACTTTTCAACGAGAGGGGCGAACACGCTTGATCTTGTTTACACACACATCCCAGCACGTACCGGGCGGAGCCACTCCCTCAACTCGGCTACTCAGACCACATCTCTGTTATGCTAATTCCAGCACACAGACTGCTCGTCAGATGCACAAAACAGCTCCAGAAGCAGGTGAAAACCTGGCCATCAGGAGCCATCTCTGCTCTTCAAGACTGTTTTGAGTGTACTCACTGGCACATGTTCAGGGAGGCTGCAACATATGGCAACTCTACCAACTTGGAGGAATACACATCATCAGTGACCAGCTACATCAGCAAGTGCATTGATGATGTCACCTTCTTGACCATCACCACACGCTCCAACCAGAAGCCGTGGATGACTGCGGAGGTGCATGTGCTGCTGAGGACCCGAGACACCACCTTCAGAGCAGGCAACAAGGCTGCCCTAAGAACAGCAAGGGCCAAACTGTCCCAGGGCATCAGAGAAGCAAAGCGTGCACACACCCAGAGAATCCACAGTCACATCCAGGACAGCTGTGACACACGGCGCAGTGGCAGGGCATCTAGGCCATCACCAACTACAGGACAACATCAGTTGCCTGTGACAAAGATGCCTCCCTTCCAGATGCGCTGAACGACTTCGACACTAGGTTTGAAGCACAGAACGTCGTGGTGGCGAGGAAGACCACCCCTCCTCCCAACGACCCGGTGCTCTGTCTTACCACGGCTGATGTGAGGAAAACTCTACGTAGAGTCAACCCACCGAAGGCTGCTGGACCAGACAACATTCCTGGCAGAGTGCTCAGAGGATATGCAGACCAGCTGGCAGATGTTCTTACCGACATCTTCAACATCTCTCTGAGCAACGTCGTTCCAACGTGCTTCAAGGCCACCACCATCGTCCCCATGCAAAAGAAGTCTTCAGTGTCCTATCTCAATGAATACGTCCCATCGCACTCACACCCATCATCATGAAGTGCTTTGAGAGGCTCGTCAAGAGGTACATGTGACAAGGTTCAATATGGGAAGGGAAAAGAAGGACACGGTGACAGTTCTCTCTCCACTCAGGTAGGGGCCTTTATTGTGCCAGCAAGGTATTTTATAATACAGAAAAGTGAACAATCAAAACTCTAAATGTGGACAGCTTGCTCCGATGTCAACACTAGACTGGCGTGTGTCTCCCTCACTGGCGATGTTGTGGCCCTTTTATGCTGCTCTCCCCATACTCACTGAAATTAGAGACAGGTGTTAGACATAATTTAGCTCAGGTGCAAGCGCCCTTACCGCTTTCTCCCTTCGGACGGGCGCTTGACTACGCCCCCGCTGCCACAGTACATTAAGACCCAGCTGCCCCCCTCACTAGACCCACTGCAGCTCACGTATTGTCCAAACCGTTCAACAGACGACGCCATCGCCACCACCCTCCATCTGGCCCTCACCCACCTAGATAAAAAGGACTCATACGTTCAAATGCTGTTCATAGACTTCAGCTCAGCATTCAACACAATAATTCCTCAGTACCTGATTGGAAAGATTAACCTGTTGGGCCTGGACACCTCCCTCTGCATCTGGATCCTGGACTTCCTGACTGGGAGACCTCAGTCAGTGCGGATCGGGTACAGCATCTCCACCACCACCACACTGAGCACTGGGGCTCCCCAGGGCTGTGTTCTCAGTCCACTGCTGTTCACTTTGCTGACTCACGACTGTGCAGCAATGCACAGCTCGAACCACATCATTAAGTTTGCCGACGACACGACCGTGGTGGGTCTCATCAGCAAGAACGACGAGTCAGCATACAGAGAGGTGGTGTAGTGGCTAACGGACTGGCGTAGATCCAACAACCGGTCTCTGAATGTGGACAAAACAAAAGAGATGGTTGTTGACTTTAGGAGAGCAAAGAGTGACTCCTCTCTGCTGAATATTGACAACTCCTCTGTGGAGATCGTCAAGAGCAGCAAATTCCTTGGTGTTCACCTGGCAGAGAACCTCACCTGGTCCCTTAACACCAGCTCTATTACCAAGAAAGACCAGCAGCATATCTACTTTCTTTGAAGGCTGAGGAAAGCACATCCCTCACCCCCCATCCTCACTACATTCAATAGAGAGACTATTGAGAGCATCCTGAGCAGCTGCATCACTGCCTGGTTTGGGACTTGCACCGTTTTGGACCGCAAAGCCCTGCAGAGAATAGTGAGGACAGCTGAGAAGATAATCAGGGGTCTCTCTTCCCTCCATCAAAGACATTTACAAAAAACACTGCATCCACAAAGCAACCAGCATTGTGGATGACCCCACACACCCCCTCACACAAACTCTTCACCCTCCTGCCATCTGGCAAGAGGTACCGAAGCATTTGGGCCTTCACGGTCAGACTGTGTAACAGCTTCTTCCCCCAAGCCATCAGACTCCTCAATACTCAAGAGACTGGACTGACACACACACACACGCACGTGTCCTGAGTTGCACTTTAATTATTGTCAGTGTATACCTGGCTGCTACCTCAACAACTCAATAGAACACCATCTCATAGTATGTTATGTTTACATTTGGAATTTTTCTTTTTGCACTACTGTGTACTGGTCGGCGCTGCACTGTCTCTCACTATGCCTATTGTCCTGTTAATTGTTAGTAATTTAATGTACGTTTGCACGTGCACTTTATATAGGCATGTTATTTAGTCTGTGTAGTCTCATGTGGTTTTGTGTTTGTCCTATGTTTTTTTTATGTAGCACCATGGTCCTGGAGGAACATTGTCTCATTTCACTATGTACTGTACTAACTGTATATGGTTGAATGACAATAAAAAACACTTGACTTGACTTGAGATGGAATGAGATGCTGCATCAGTTTTCTTTTGCTGTGGGGAATATCCGCAGGACAGATGATCTCTGAATCCCTTTAGAATCATGGCATTTCAATTGGCAGATGGCACGTAACACTCCACCCCTTACATGCAATGACATTCATGATATACAGTGGAGCACAGTGCTGAAATGATCAGAATATCAGACTGAAGGGGATAGAGCGCACTCTCAGCTCTTTCAATTGATTAAATCAGTAGAATGACCTGATGGCATCCATAAACCAAAGTACAGTATCTCGTTCCCTCCTTTCAGGGAACCAGGGTTACAGTCATAACCATAACTTTCCCTTTCAATTAGGTCAATTTGACACTGTGTCAGTTTGCTGACATTGGATTCGGCAGTGGTTGTACCAGAGATGGAGGAGCTCAGGCTGGAAGTGAACTTAAAAGCCAACTTAAAACACCACCTCTTACAGTCGCAAATCATGGACGTGGCCCGGTTGCAAAGAGAATTCTCTGACATTTTCTCGCCACTTCCCGGTTGTACAAACCTCATAAAATACCATATCGAAACAAACCAGAGGTAGTGGTACGCAGTCGTCCCTACTGATTATCAGAGCACAAAAAAGTGGTTAGAGAAGAATTAAAGTACATGCTTGAAATGGGGGTAATAGAAGAATCCCACAGTGATTGGGCCAGCCCGGTGGTGCTGGTTCCGAAGAATAACGGCACGGTCCAGTTCTGTGAGGGTTATAGAAAGGTCTTTGTGGTGTCTAAATTTGACGTGTATCCAATGCCTCGTATTGACAAACTGGGTGTGGCTTGCTTTTATTCGACACTGGATTTAACGAAGGGTTATTGTTAGACACCCTTAACACTAATGTCCCAAACTGCCTTAAAAACACCATTTGGCTTACATCAATTTGTGACCCTTCCGTATGGTTTGTTAGGGGCCCTGACTACATTTCAGTGCCTTATGAACCGAGTGTATGCTGCTGCCTATCCGGATGACATCATTATATACAATTATGATTGGCAGCGGCATATGCATCATCTGGGGCGGTTCTGAGGTTTCTGCGACAGACTGGACTCTCAAAGTTCAGACTTTGAGTGTTACCGCTGAAAAGCATGATTTCTGAGTTTAAAATAATCATACCGATTGAGTTGGAATCGCCATCACCTGCTTCCTCCTTTACCCTAACTGTGAAAATTGTAACAATCACTATATAGGTTTTAATTTTTTGAAAATCAACCAAAAGTGTAGGGTCCGGATAGCTCAGCAAGTATTGATGCTGACTACCACCCCTTAGGAGCCAGGTCTCCTAAGCAATCAAATTGGCCTGGTTGCCAGGGAGAATAGAGTCACATACCTCCTCATGGTCACTATAATGTGTAGTTCTTGCTTTCGGTAGGGTGTGTGGTGAGTTGTGCGTGGATGCCACAGAGAATACCGCGTGTGTGTGGAGGCTTCACGCTAACGCACTCAACAAGCCACGTGATAAGATGCGTGGATTGGCGGTCTCAGATGCAGAGGCAACTGAGATTCGTCCTCCAATGACCCGGATTGAGGAGAGTCACTACGCAAACTTAGACTTAGAGAGCATTGGGAATGGGGCATTCCAAATTGGTGTCTCAATACAAATATATAGATTTCCTACACTTTTTGATGGAAAATGATTCAAAAATGTAAAAAAAATTATATAAATTCCCTTTTTATTTAAACTATGTAGAGTAGCCTAATGGTAAACCTGTAAACATGTCCTTTGCAATAATATTTGATCTACTCTGCATCATTATTCAATCCAAGCAAAACATTAGGCTTATCTCTGGTTGAAAATATGCATTTGCTTTGATTCTGTTACAAACCCCTCCATCGCATACCTATTTGTTTATTTTTATTAAGCCTTCCAAGACTGGAAACCTTTTTGGCAACTATAAAGATATATATCTTTATATAAAAGCACTGTTGACAAACACTTTATTTAATAATTCCTGAAGTAATTGACTATGATCACTTCTCTCTCGCTTCGTGTTTGCTTACAGATGCCATTAGGAATGCTTGATGTGTCAGCATCAGTCTTACGGCAGGGGAGCTTGATAGTAGAGAATGCAACGTTTTATTAACAAACTCTTCCTCATTTTCTCTTTAGAATTTAAAGTGATTAGAACCCAAGGTCTGTGTGCATGACCGTCAAATAAAGAGCACTCTAATTAAAAATTGTGATCAAATGCTTCTAAAAAAAACGTCCCCTGTTCATAATAAAGTCATCCTCTTGCATTTGAATTCATTCTGAGTTGTCCCATGTACAATGTTCATCTTTCTTCATGTTTATTCATCTCTCTCGCTATCAGTCTCACATGCAGCTTTGTGGAGCATCTATTAGACAAATATTTACATACTGCGATATAGAAAAATCTCTTCTGGTTGACACTTTATATTGTCACCACGATAAATATCACCATACCACCTAGCCCTATTTGTCATTCATGAGCTCAACCAAGAGGCGTTTCTGGGGACTCTGGAGGCCCTAGGCAAAAAAGAAAAAATTGGGCCCTTCTGCATGGCCATTGGCATTCTGTACCAATCAGCACTGTCATGCTTTGTCTTTTTCTCTTTCTTTTTTCCTCTTCTGACTCCCAAATTGGTATGTCGGATGTCTAATTCATGATGCCAGTATCTAGCTCTTACTTGAATTTGATCGTAGCTAAAGTGACAGGGGCCCCTGTGGGGGGAGGGGGGGGGGGGGGGGGTAATTCTAGTCTACTAAGCATTGACAGTCATTGGTTTCAAGTGTCATTGCTGTGAACTACTATAATGACCCCTCCTTTCTCGGGGCCCCCAAGCAATTGCTTACCTATCCCCTAGCTCCACCACTGAGTGCAATGGCATCAACGATTGAGTGGGAAAAGTCTTTGTTTGGAAACAGCAAAACCTTTCAATTGGCCTCCAAAACAGACAGAGAGCTGATCGGCCTCATTTTACTTGCATGGTCAACGCATGTATGCAATGCCCTTACAGGACAGAGCATGTGCAGATTTTGTGCCCATCTGACACAAACTGAGGAGGAGAGAATGCTTATAACATAAATTATCTGAGCCCTGAAAGGAATGGTCAAAACCTTGGGCACATAAACTTCCATGGTTTGAGAACAACTTTTGACAAGCCTAAGCAAGAATCATTGATTGATAAGGCCTGTAGGTCCCTGATACTCTGGTGTAACTGACGCAAAAATTAGTAGCAGCACAGTATTTAGAGAGAGTGTGAGAGCGATGACACCAAATTTAACACACCTGCTCCCCATTCACACCTGAGACCTTGTAACACTAATGAGTCACATGACACCAGGGAAGGAAAATGGCTAATTGGGCCCAATTTAGACATTTTCACCTAGGGGTGTACTCACTTTTGTTACCAGCGGTTTAGACATTAATGGCTGTGTGCTGAGTTATTTTGAGGGGACAGCAAATTTACAGTGTTATACAAGCTGTACACTCACTACTTTACATTGTAGCAAAGTGTCATTTCTTCAGTGTTGTCACATAAAAACATAATCAAATATTTACGATTCTAAGTTTTATTATCAACTTGATATAAGCAAAGGTACTGACATCAATGCAAGAAAACATTCCGGGCTTAATGGTAAAGATTTGTAAAAGAACAGTCAAAGCAGTTTGTCTGATGTTTATGCAGAATTCTTTTTTTTTTTTTTTTTTTTTTCAAATAGTCCAGATGGGCACAAGAGGTGTCCTGTGCAAATCACCTTTGGAGTAGATGAATCTCCCATGACAGATTATGCCCATTTGTCTTGTTTTCACTGCTTTATCTTTCTGATAGAGCACCAGTGGGCATTTGCTGATGTATTCATCGCTCTGATGTCACAAAGTTGGGAAAATCCAAACAAAACATTTTTGCCACTTGGTTTACATAAATGTTTTATAGTGAAAATTTGATTCCTCATGGCCCTTTTCAATCTTAAACAAGAATCACAATTACAAAGGCAATGTATCATGATTAAAAGCTGATTGTCGATTCTTTTGTACAAGCTGACAGAAACAAAAACAAACACCAGTGCCAAATTCTACAAACAAAAATAAAAATGTGTTTTCTTTTTTTATATAGAACTAAAAGAATATTTTAACATTTAGGATTGGCACATCATCTTTCTATATGGTATCAAAGGAATGTTCTGGTTTCAACACAAGTTAAGCTCAGTCAGTCCGTGTACCTTCGGATAATTTGTTTTAATTATTTAAACTGACCGTTTACTTGTTTTTCATCTAGAAAGAAATTAGCAAAATTGAGAAAATGCTATTTAAATTTTGTTCGTTTCATATAATAAATAGAAAAACAGTTTGATTTTCAGCATGTTTTCTCGTTTATTCATTCAAGCGCTTACAATAAGCATATAATCTTATTAATTGTCTGCACAAGTGGATGATGTGACATGCCCATTTCTACTGATTGGTTACACCTGCAATGTCATCCATCCTTCCTCATCCCTTTACTTCAGAGTAAAAGACTTTTCACACAGGACATGGTGAATGATAAATCACCGCAAGTTTTTCTCAGAGGGAACATTGAGACAGACAATGCGGTGCTCAGTGTGACGTTTTAGGTGTGCAGGTTGCCATGGCTACAGTCAGAAAGGATTTATTTTGCCCAACATGTCTATCTGTACACCCTTTTTTAAAGTGAAATATCGGCAGGGGTATAAAATTGTGCCCATATACAGTATGATATATGTTAAACAAAACAGAATGAACTTTAAATTGTTAATAGCTACAAATAGTTTTAATTTTATTTTTAGAATAAAACAACTAACCATGAACTGATTTAATAAAATGACACCCTTCACTATTATATATTTGTCTCTCTTTAACATCTGGACTATATGAGCTGCATATAGACAAGATGTTAACTTCATAATACGCATTAAACCATTATACAATAAAATATTATATATGGCCGGCGAATGCATTTAAAACTTAATGGGAATAAGGGAAAAGAGTTGTTGTACATGATTAAGGCTCTTCTAACCACAATTTTGTTTTGTATTTTTATATTATTATTACACCATTATTATAGACGTTCTTATTAATATTAAGCATATACCCCATGTGAGTGCCTTTGATTTTTGGCTTTATATACCAGCAACGTGATTCTCTAAAACGTGGTTGGATTAACTGGCAAAAATTTGAATACACATTTGGTGTATTACATTTTGATATTTTTTTTTTAAATATATAACAGTGAAGAACTGCGTGCGACAGGTGCCCCGACAATGAACGTGACACTTGGCGAATAAAGACTGGAAAGCAAAAGGTGTAAATACGAATTTAAAAAAAAAAACCCTAAAGAAAGAATAAAAAAATAATAATAATACAATACACAAAGAATGAGTGATGAGCCCCATACTCAAAAAACATAGTACTTTCATGTCCTTTATAGGCTACTCCTCAAAACCATGATGATATCCTGCGAGTCTTATTCACATCTCTGTGCACTTTGCTAGTTTTAACACTATTAATGACATAAACCGGTAAGATTCAATACACTCTGATCCATAACTGTTTTAGGAGGGCAGTATGTCAGAGTTCAAAATCCTCGGGCTCTGGAGTTATTAAGACACTTGCGTGCTCAAGCTGACACCCCTGTAAAGGCCCCAAGTCAGGGGAGTTGATTTGTTTGAAGAAAAGAGGGAAATTCGGCGAGAAATGCTGAACATGTTGACAATGCTGAAGAAGGTCGTTGCTGACTTGGAGGATCTTGCTGTAATACGTCGATCGATCACTGCCATGGAGACAAAATTCTCTGAGGTGGTTACAAGAGTGGGGTATGTTGAGAAACGTAGAGTCATCGGAGATTATCCGCTAGTGACTAAGGTGGATTTGGAGCATGTCTGGGAGAAGTCGGAGGACATGGAGAACAGTAGCCAGGTGGAATAATGTCCAAATCATCGGAATCACAGAGGCCGAAGAGAGTTAGGATATTGTGAAATTCCTGGACGGCCTCTTTCCAAATCTGCTTGACCTAACAGACTATAAGCTGGAAATCGAGCGAGCTGACAGCTACTCATACTGAGGGAGACAGGCCCCGATCAATTCCGGCCAAATTTCTGAGATCATCCAATAAAGATCTTGTATTACGTGAGGCGAGGAGTAAAGAAAGAATTTTTTGGAAGAACTACAGCATTTTCTTGTCCCCAGACCTTGTGAATTCAACAAGAGAGAAACGTGATAGATTGAAGGAATGCACAAAACTCTTACATCAATGGAAGGTCGCTTTTGTACAGTTATTCCCAGCTATATTGAGAATTGATGCTAAGGATGGCCGTAAAATATTCAAATGCCTGCAGCAAGTGATGTCCTTCATAAAGTCAATGGAGTGAGTAAGTTATTTGGTTGCACTCAGGTTGCAACAGAATGGACAGACTCACTGAACATTCGTTGACTCTCAACCCCAAAGAAACCAGGTGAGCTAAGACAATATTCCTGTGCTGTAATGCCAGTTCTCACGACTGTGCTAGTATCAGCCAGTCGTCTATATAATTCAAAATGCGGATGCCCCGGAGTCATAATGGAGCCAGTGCTGCATCCATGCACTTTGTGAATGTGCGAGGTGATAAGGCTAAGCAGAATGGAAGAACCCGATATTGGAAAGCTTCGCCCCCGAAAGCGAACCTCAGGAACTTCCTGTGTTGTGGCAGAATTTCTATATGAAAATATGCGTCATTGAGTTTGATCGTGACCAACCAATCGTGATGTTGGATTTGTGACATGACCATTCTGACAATTAACATCTTGAACTTGAGCGCCTTGACCGAATGGTTCACGCCTCGAAGATCTAAGATCGGATGCACTACCCAATCCTACTTGGGAACCTGGAACTATCTGCTGTAGAAACCTGACTCTCTCCCTAGAAGGGGAACATGTTCTGTGGCCCCTTTGACTAGGAAGTTTTGCAGTTCTTGTGACAGAAAACGTGCTTGTTCTGGTTTCACGGTAGTGGGAACCACGCCATTGAAACGTGGAGGATGGCGAACAAATTGAATTCTGTAGCCTTTCTCTACTGTCCTTAGGACCCACATAGAAATACCCGGCTATAGTTCCCATGCTGCAAGGTTATCTGAAATGGGTACCAATATTGATACTTCCCGTTGAGGGAATGTCAATGTTCCGCATCCTGGGCGACAACAGGAAGCAACAGAACACCCAATATTTAGCTGGTAACCTATAGCTCACGAAACACTGGAGTCAGAGGGAATAGAGAGGTTCCGTGGGGGTGTCGGGAAGGTGCCGGCAGATAACTTTCGCACCCCGTCCCTAGGGGAGCTACCCCCCACAAGGCTGGGCGCAAGACCATCAGGACTTTCTCTTTTTAGAAATAATGGTCCAGAGGTCTTGCTTTGGAGGCTGGCGAGGGCGACGAGCCGATCCCCACTCTTCAAGGGTGTTCGCGACTCGCCACACTTTGTTTTTGGGCAACCCTTCTAGAAGGACCGGGAGGAGGCTGGGTGGCCGGCTGTCCCTCCCTCTGAGTGTGGCGAGGAAGGAATTGCACAAAGGCTTCCTCTTTTTCTTTTTACCTCCCAAAACCTGGTAATGACTGTATACATCGAGTCACCGAACAGGCCAGAAGGTGAAATCGGGGCATCAAGAAGGAACACTTTGTCCTTATCCTTAATGCCTGAAAAGTTTAGCCACAGCTGCCTCTCCATGCTGACCAAAGCAGCCATTGAAGTGCCGATAGCGCGAGCCGACTGCTTGGTCACACGGAGAGATACAGTGCATCCGGAAAGTATTCACAGCACTTCACTTTTTCCACATTTTGTTATGTTACAGCCTTATTCCAAAATCGATTAAATTCATTATTTTCCTCAAAATTCTACATACAACAATAATGGGAATGTGAAAGAAGTTTGTTTGAAATCTTTGTAAATTTATTAAAAATAAAAAAACAAAAAAATTACATGTTTCCTTCCCCAGATATAATCCTGTCTCGGAGGTCTACAGACTGGACTTCATTGCTTGGTTTGTGCTCTGACATGCACTGTTAACTGTGGGACATTATATAGACAGGTGTGTGCCTTTCCAAATCATGTCCAGTCAACTGAATTTACCACAGGTGGACTCCAATCAAGTTGTAGAAACATCTCAAGGATGATCAGTGGAAACAGGATGCACCTGAGCTCATTTTTGAGTGTCATGGCAAAGGCTGTGAGTACTTATGTACATTTTTATAAATTTGCAAAGATTTCAAACAAACTTATTTTATCTTGCTCTTTATAGTTCCACAACTTTGTCCACTGATGAAGATATTAGAAACTTTCACCTTTAGAACTCCCTAAACTGACAACTGAGCAAAAAATTCTCTTGATTCTGAGATAACCTTGGAGGAGCTTTGCAAGGTAAATCAAGGCCTTGCCTATGGGCAAGGCTCCGGGGCCAGATGGCTTTGCCGCTGAGTTGTTTAGATCTTATGCAACAGACATGGCTCAACTTTTGTTAGAAGTTTATATGGAATCATTAATGAATGGAAAGTGTTTGGCAATCATGTCACAAGCCCGGATCAGTCTGATTCTTAAAAAGGACAAAGATCAGAGCAAGTGTAATAGATACCATCTAAAATCCCTGATCCAGCTAGACGTTAAAGTTTTTAAAAAAATATTGGCTAACCGATTAATTTATGACATCTCTTATACAAATTGATCAGGTGGGGTTTATTCGGGGCCGCAGCTCTTCTGATAACATCAGGCGTCTAATTAATATCATGTGGTCAGTGGCAAATGAGCAGACTCTGGTCGCTGCCATCTCACTTGACACTGAAAAGGTGTTTGATATGATAGAATGGGATAATATTTTGAAAATATACGGGTTCGGGAAGATTTTTATTGTATGGATTAAGTTACTTTATAGACACCCTGTAGCAGCAGAACAAACAAATTGATTAATTTCAGATGGTTTTACTCTGGACATGGGTGCCAAGCAGGGTTGCCCTCTTTCCCCATTATTGTTCTGTCTTGCCCTGGAACCATTAGCAGCCGTGAATAGAAGAGAAGATGATTTTCCAGGGGTGATGGCGGGAGGTATGGCACATAAGCTTTTGCTTTACGGAGATTATATTTTAATATTCGTCTCCTACCCCAATAGATCTATGCCTTGCCTCCACAGAACTATTCATTCCTTTTCTACATTCTCAGGATACCAAGTCAGTTGGTCTAAATACAAAGCTTTGTCTCTGACATCGTACTGCCCAGTAACAGCTTTTCACCCGGGCGCTTTTCAGTGGCCAAAACAGGGCATTATATATTTGGGCATTTTATTCACAGCAAAATTTTGTTATTTTGACCACTTAATAAAAAAAGTTTGAGCGATGTGGGCAGGTGGGCTTCATTACATGTATCTATGATTTGGAAGGCAAATGTAATTAAAATGAGTTGTATTCCTGCTACAGTCTGATACGTCCTCCTCTCTTACTTCAAGCAATTTAAGAGCATAGTGAAGTCCTTCATTTGGAATGGTAAGCATCCCAGATTACATTTCAATAAGTTACATAGGCTGGTTGACAAAGGTGGGCTAGGACATTTGGCTCATTGGTCGCTTCCACCTGAGAGAGCCCATCCCTGGTTTGGTATTGCACAAGAAGTTCTTGCCCCTATTTTGCCATTACAAAGCCTTTCTATTAAACTTACCAGAGAAGTTAAGTCAGAAGTTAAGCCTCGAGCACATGGCTAAACCCAAAACTACAGATTAAAAACTCCCCTATCTGCTGGTCAGAGTGGATTGTAAGAGAGGTTAATATGCTCGGTGACCTATATGAGAGTGGAGTGTTGAGATTGTTTGAAAATTTGGTCCAACATTTCAATATTCCCAGATCTCAGTTCTTTAGGTATTTACAGTTGCACCACATACTCTGAACTATTTTTGGGAGTAGCATACACCCCCCTAAAGTGGTAGATACTCTAGAAGTGGTTATACCTGCTTTTGGAAAAGGTCACGAGGCATCAGTGTATTACTTCTTGCTAATTCAGAGCCTGCGGGAATATGGAGCCAGAGAAATGACAAAACAATTTGAATTGTGTAAATTTGAATTACAGACTTTTGAATTTGAATTATAAGTGTGATTTTGACAAACGTTGTATTTTAAATAGGTTTGAATTAGATTTTTGTAAACTCCAATCCTGGACATTTCACATTTAACCAATTGAATTGTTTTATTTTATGGCACAATTTTATAAATATGTATTTTTACACTGTAAATATTCCGTTTTAAAAAATACAGCTTCAAGTTTTCAAGATGAAGAAGAAATTCAGAACACCAAATTCAATATTGTAAAATTCAAACCGCAGAAATTCAGATCTACAGAAAGTGGGTCAGAGATCAAGCTTCTGTGTTCAACAGGGAAGAGTCCCACTAAACATTGGACGTCGGATAGACGTGCAGATCATGTCTATATTGGGTCCGTCGGTCCATGACCAATTCTGGACATCTATTCGACGTCCAAACTAGGTCCACTATTTGGACGTCCAACCATGACCCAACTTGGACGTCATTTTGACGTTCAACATTTGACCTTTAACTGGGTAATTTTTTTGGACGTCATTTGGACGTCTATGACAGTTGCAGGAAATTTACATGATTAATATGTAATATTTGTTTTATTTACAAATAGGGCCTATCAATATGATTAATATATATGAAAACAGATTATTTATAAACAAAAACACGATTTATTATCTGTATGACTATTTATTTATTCATGTTTTTTTCTTCTTTTTTTTTTTACACTTTCCTGTTTTTCTTTAACAGTTTTTCTTTTATTTTAAGTAGCCTAATCAAGTTATTTATTTATGCATACATGCATTTTTGCATTTATCTATGTATTTATTTATAAATGCAATTTGTGGGAAATTATACTTCAGAAAATAATTTCATGGAAGCCTATATTAGGCCTATCCACCTTATTCCTATCTTAAAAAGAACCAACAGCAGCAAAAAAGTCAAGGACAGACTGTGGCAGCGGGGGCGTGGTCAAGCGCCCGTCCGGAGAGGGAAAGCGGTAAGGGTGCTTGCACCTGAGCTAAATTATGTCTAACACCTGTCTCTAATTCCAGTGAGCACGGGGAGAGCGGCATAAAAGAGTCACAGCACTGCCAGTTAGACAGAGAATGCCAGTCCAGTGTTGGCTATGAGAGAGAGCTTAATCAGCAGACATGTCTGTTGTCCTATGTGTTTGTTTTAAGTTCTTCATTAAAATATTATTTATATTGACAAGCCGGTTTCTCTGATATGCCGTAGCTCGTTCCTCAGCCACTTCTCCACCCTCTTCAGGACAACAGCCGCGCCTCTCCGGGCAGATCGGAGGCAGTCCTCAGCCCCTGGTGGACGGAACACCCCGCCGCGTTCCCGGGGTGTCGAAGGGGCCTCCCCCCGCCCCTGGCAGCGGTTCTCCCACTCCAGGCGGTCGGCGGCGAGCCCCTCCCCGCACGCGGTCGGCAGTCTCCAACCCCGCCGCGTTCCCCCTGCCCCTGGCAGCGGCCCTAACCGCTCCAGGCGGTCGGCCAGGAGCCCCTCCTCCCCTCGCGGTCGGCGACCGTTCCTCCGCGTCCAGGTGGCTGGGCTCCTCCGTCCCCCGGCAGATGGCCGCGGCTGCTCCACTGAGAAGTGGCGAGAACTCCGCTACGGCGCATCCCTCTTCCTTCCCGGGTTTCCGGCACCAATGTAACACAGATCATAATTCATGGGCAAGGAAGAGGCGAGAAACCGGCTTAACATATAACTTAAAGGTTTAATGGAGAACTCAAAAGACAAACACATAAAATAACGGACGTCCGTAATTGAGCTCTCTCTCTCGATCGCCGTCTGCGAGTGGCCTTTATCCCTCTTGATGGCTTAATTAGCCTAATACGGGACCGGGCGTGCGTAATCACGCGCCGGTCCCGCCCTCCACCATGCCACATAGACAAAGACAGCTCTTTATCAAGGCAGAGTATAGTACAATATAAGTTCTTTCATCAAGGTCTTTGGATTTCAACCAAAGAGTCAAAAACCAGTCAACATCACTCTGATTGGCCGAGGCAGCACGACTCAGAGTCAGAGCAGTGTTCAAACATTGATACCTGACGACACAGCTTTTCAGACGTTACATCGCTGGTGAACCCATCGTTTCTTCGTCTAAATTGAAGGTAAGTTCGGTCAGCCTAATGAATTCAATGTCCGTGTGTTCGTATAGTTTAGTGTATAGTGTATGTATATAGTGTATTTACATAGTGTATTTATATAGTGTATTTGGCGATATTGTCTTAAACTTCACAATACAGCCGTGAATGGTCAAGGGCGTTAGCATTCACGTCACACATTTTTTTGTTTTACGTTAGCTTGCTGCTCATGGTTCATGTTCAGTTTCGATATTATTTTAGCTGTACACGAGAGAACATGTCAATTTGAACAATTTGGGACACTAAACTGCATGTATATCGATATCAGCATGGCATGGATTTCTGACTGACTAGCTCTTTGCTAACTAGCTTGCGTCCGTATACGGGATTTACAGATGATGTTACCGTCCCTTCATCACTTTCATCGTTCATGAAATTACATACAACGCAAAGAAAATTTTCACCTCGCATTGATCACGCGAGTTTGACCACTGGATTATAAATGTGTTTAAATTTGCATTCGCACGAGTAATGGCACGCTCACATATTTATTTTATTTAAAATACTTCATTGTGATGGTCCTCCAACAGACACTCTACTGACTATAAGTAATTTTGCAACTACATGTCAACTTAATCTAACCCTAACCCTAACCAGTCTATTAATACTCAACTAACACTCTAATGAGAGTTAGTAGACATGTAGGAGCAACATTACTTGTAGTCAACAGAATGTGTTAAAGGGACCATCAAAATAAAGTGAAACCTAATGACATGTTTCAGACTTGTCTGGCTTAGAGGAGCGGAGTGTGCCAGTTCTTACCTTTTTGTTTAATTTCAATAATTGTACATCTTTGAATATTCTTTGTTTTCTTCGCCCTCAAGATGCTAGTACAGCACCTCGGAGCAGAGACCTGTCGACACCCAGTGAGTATTCATCTCATCACACTTTAAACAGTCACTTTTGTATTTTGTCAGGTCTTGTGAAATGTAAGAATATTCTGTGTTTTTCAGGATCTCGTCATGCAGCAAGAGGTCATGCGAGGGATGGCTATCGCTCCAGGTAAAGAAGCAGGACAGGGCACAGTGTCAGTAGTGGCTGGCTTCTGGCATTTATTTATTAATTTCGAATGGTAAACAGTCAGTTTCACCAGAACTCCTTTACTAGGTGTCCTCTATCACTTTTTAATGGACACCCTACAGCCAATCAGAATCGAGTATTCACCCAGACCATGGTATAAAAGTGGTTAGTTAATGATTAAATAATCATTTACAATACATGACTATGCGTTTCATAAATGTTTAATAAATATGTTACTTGTTGTATGTTTTGCTCACATCAGGTGCACAGTGGTTAAAGACTCCATGTGTTTCAGAGAAGACAGCGGTCTATACCCTCACCAGTCAGCACTTACACTGCAGTACACACTACAGTGTTCAACACCTGTTATAGATGTGTAAACGTGTGAATTAATCATTTACAACACTTTCTGCATCCCCTAATCTAAAGTGTAAACTATTCATCACTTGTAAATGTCTTACACTTCATTTGTAGATAACCACTTCAAGAATCAATAAGATAAAAAATAAGATCTACGAATGATGTGTAACACATTTACAAGTGATGAATAGTTTACACTTTAGATTAGGGGATGCAGAAAGTGTTGTAAATTATTTATTCATGCGTTTACACATCATTGTTGAACACTGTTACTAACCTGTTACAAATTATCTGTACATGTATACAAGGCATTTACAACACTTTCTGCACCCTCTAATTGCTACATGCATACATAAATAAAAAACATAATTTATTAAACATTTATGAAACGCATAGTCATGTTTTGTAAATAATTAGTTAATCCTTAACTAATCAATTGTAAGTGACTTGTAACGGAATTTAAAAAACACACATAAAATATTAGTATATCACTTGCTAATCATTTATGAATGTTTTGTAAATGATTAGTTCATCAACTAACCACTTAAATGACTTAAAACTGAACTTTATTATAAAGTGTTACCATCACGGTTAACATTCTAATGCACACATTAAGGATCTAAGCTTTCTAAAAAAGTACAGTCTGCTTAGTCCCTTCTTGTAGACAGCTTAAGTGTTACAGTTAACAGTTGCTGAGATGGCTTTGTATTAATCCAGTATTGGTAGTGGATGAACAGGAAAAATATTTTTGCTTACAAATGTGGGGACTTTGGTGAATGATTGCAGATTGCCTTTGCATATATCTAAATCATTTCTGTTTCTGCTTGTGTAGAAGGGATCATGAAATACGATTCCGCCGCCACTGAGGAGTACATAAAGATGAACGTTTCTGAGCACCTCAAGCACGCGCCGCAAAGACATGGAGGTGGAGGATTCACTACGCCCTGATGAGCCAACACTACAGGACTTGAATTAAAAGTTCAATTAAATTAAATTACTATCTATTATTTGTTCATAATTGTGCTTGATATGTCTGGTGC
The DNA here is from genome assembly GCA_032164185.1 of Moxostoma hubbsi. Classification (NCBI taxonomy): domain Eukaryota; kingdom Metazoa; phylum Chordata; class Actinopteri; order Cypriniformes; family Catostomidae; genus Moxostoma; species Moxostoma hubbsi. The sequence goes on along the minus strand of JAVLUX010000002.1, from coordinate 66,421,791 downwards.
CCTTCTGATGCCATTCAGGGCAATGTATTTTTGTATTTTTGAATAAAGATGAAAATGGTGACATTGAATTGTGATTTATTTGTATGTGCATAACTGTTGTGTTGTATGTAGTCCCATGTTTCCGGAGAAACATGGGACTACAGTTATAGAAGTTATAAAAACGACGTCTAAAGTCTAAATTTACGTTAAAAAGACGTCCACAGACGACCACATTTGGACTATAAATAGCCCTTATACGGCGGTCCCACAGACGTCAAAATTAGACGTGTGATAGACGTCGAAAAAAAGACGTCACCTGGCGTTACAAAACAACCCCTTCAGTGGACTGAAATTGGACGTCCAAAAATGACATGAAAAAGACGTCACGCCGACGTCACGTTGCGCAGTGGGGTAGAGGGTCTTGGAAAAGTCTAACGGAGCATTTTGGCCAATTACAGGTGGAGGTGCAATAATTCTCTTGCGCGAGCGTGATTCAAAAGGTCGCTATTCTGACCATGAAGTGGTTCTTAAACTTTTATGATTGATATTTGTATGGTTAGCACGTTAGCACATTCTCAGCACATGAGGGATTTGTCTGAGCGGTCTCTGGTATTTGTTTTAGTATAAAGTATATTTAGTATGAAAGTGATTAGAATGCGTAAGAGAAAGCATCACATATAACTCAATAATGAATGTAATTCTGCTTCATTCTGTGATCGGAATCCACATCAGATCCAAGTCTGAGCTCAAGACATGAACATCACGAATGATCATTCAGATGTGTGTGATTTAGCAGGCGTGATTACATTATACAGTGATCGGGAACCTATGTCTCGTGAGCCACATGTGGCTCTTTGTTAAAAAGCAGGTGGCTCGCCGGGTCTCTCACCATTCACCAACACATGAACGTTTAAAACTTTCTCGAGAGACTTTTCCAACAGAAAGTGTGGGTTCGACTGCAAAGCTTGAAGTCAATGACACTGTTTTGATTTCCTTTCTCCCAATGTAATGAAAGCGCTTCTCCAACACACAAACATTCATAGAGTTCCGAGACTCGTTTCCTAATAACTATTGATCTTAGCTGTTACGAGTATTTTCTACGAGCGATTTTATGAACGTTCGTTATTTTTTATGTGCAACCAGGGTGTGATATATCACCCAGAAAATGAGACGAGACTCAATCCATTTTGCGAGCTCCTCTCCAAATGCATTTCATGCACGAGTAATTTTGCTCATCTACCTGCAAAAGGTGTCTCGGAGTGACACATGACAAGAAATGCTGTTTGAAGAAACACACTTTATTATATTTTTAAGAAAAGACAAAAAAAAAGCCGTCAATCATCGTGTCTGATTCACTGTTCAGAGGTTTGGAACGGGACCTTGTCTCGTGAAACAAGCGCAAGTAAAGAGTTATCACTCATTTATCAACTCTGCAGGTTCAGTCATACATACAGTTATGTTTGTATTACATACACAAACACAAAAGTGATTAAATCATAAGGTAATACAAGACACGTTCACCTTGATCCTAAAATTTAGTTCCATTTTTTTTTTCTTTAGGCAGCATAAATATGACCAAAACGGAATACAAACACATTTGATAAGAACGCACCTTTTTTGGAAACACAATTTTTTAGGCTTATTTATTATGAATTATCTTTACATTTATAATTTTCTTTAGTTCTTCAGTTGTATGCTAATAATTTTCACCTGTTGATGCATACTGATACTTGATGGCAAATGGAGCCGTTGGAGACGGTAAATGTTTGGATTTGTGTTGGTGGTTATATAGAGGATGTTTTTATATCATTTTGTTTTTTGTATTGCTTTTTCGTGTCGTATAAAGTGCAATTTGAATTAGAAATGTCTTTTCGTGAGTTTTTCGTGTTTCAATAAATAACATATTTAAAGCAACATCAATAAAGAAAAAAATATTCACTGACCTTGGATATTGATCATATAATCGAATATTGATATTTTAAACGCGATTATCATTCAAATGGTTTTTTTACATATTGTCAAGCCCAAAAGGGAAGTTAAATTTTTCATGTAGTAATTTTATGGAGACCCGCACAAACACATGTACTCAATTCCATATTGCAACATATTACCTATTAATGTTTGCATATTTGTTTGTTTTTGAGTAGTCTATGGGAAATATAAACATTTTATTTTATTGAAAAACTTTGTTTTCGTTTGTGGTATGGCTCTTTTGAAAAAAAATGCATCAACCAAAAATTTAAAAATTGGCTCCTTAGTGAAAAAAGTTTCCCGACCCCTGCATTAGGTATACGATTAATTTCATGCAAATTGTAGGCTTATTGTAAGGCATTTAATGGCTAATTTACTCACCAAACTCCAACAAACACGGGTTGACTGTCATTCTCACACGTGCACATCCCTATTGATAGTCATTATTTATTTTTAGTTTGACTGTCAGAATAATTTCAAACGGAACATTTCACATGTTCTTGTCATAAATCTTCAAAGCTGCAAAATAAGTTTAAACAAGCAGCATAAAAAGGTTCGATTTTGGGTAATGTTGATTATTGTTAATAATAACAGTGTAAAAATGTATAAGCCTTTTTTTCTGTTTCATAATGTTATTAATCATTATGAAGGCATTTCAACGCCATTAATCCGCCCGCGTTATTGATGCTCGCAAGTGCGATAGAGTAAAGCCACACGAGGAAAAAGGAAGGACTCGCACGCACGTTTTAAACCCTCGCGCGCATTGTTGACGCTTGCCTATACTATAGAAAGCCAAATGGTTCAGAATTCACGTGCTTTTGACCGCCGTATCAATATTAAAACGCCGTCTTCATAACGCCGCCAGGCGTTAAATAAGCGCCGTCAGGCGCTAAGTTAACATCACACGCCGCCACGCGTTAAAATAACGCCACTCGCCGATAGATGTTAAATTGACGCCACACGCCACTCAAAATGCAGATTTGTGAGCTCATCTACATGGCCCCTCCTCTTCTGAGTTTGAGGACTCTAGGGCAAGTCGGAGAGGACAATCCAGTTCAGAAGAGCGCGAAAATGGCAAGGAGAGGATTTGTTTTGCGGTGTAAACACATTGTAAACGACTGCACTCGCCTTTTACTCTCTGATAATCCAGGGCCTGATGTTTTTCAGTCATCATTAAATAGGTAAGGATTTATGTAAGGACGAGATATTAGCATTAGCGTATACGGCTGGTGGGTATAAATTGTAGAAAATGTATGTGCAATGCAATGACCAATTGTACTTGTGACTGGTAACTTACTGTAACGTTACATAATATTTAATTTACGTATTAATCTTCTCCTGGTTTAAGATAAGCCCTGTCTGTGAAACTGGGCCATGGTTACATAATGTTGCCTCTTCTACGGGTGTTGGGCCACATTGCTGTCTTTGTAGTAAAAAAAATAAAAATACAAAAACACATTTTACACTATATATTTATTTAATAATATATAATGTTTACTTTTCAGACTTCAAACCATGCTGAGGAGCCTGGAATGGGCAAAGGGGAGGCTTCTAAATGCCCAGGCAGCAGATGAGATAATCCATGAAGTATTCGATTTTATTCGCAATACAAGATTTCGCACGTGAGGATACGCCTGACAGCACGACAAGACAATTCCCCAAAATCTCCGGTTCTATTTAATCTCATCTGCTGCTTTTGCTCGCTCAAACACTTTTATTTTTGGCAGTCGTGGGGTGGGCTTTGGTCTTTTGATTGTAAACTAAAATGTCATTGGTTACTTACACATTTCCTGAAGTCTTTTTTTATTATATTTTTTTGTTATTATTATTCTTGTATGAACATCAACAGACAGGCAGTCATACCTAAAAGATTTACAAACAAAGACTGAGATTACAATTCAATTTACACATCATATTATCCACAACATACCAAACAATAAATTACAAAAAATAAGTAAAATAATCAAAAATAAAAATAAAGAAGGGGAGTAGGAGATTTTTACATTACAAAACCAATCCTTCAACAAAGAATACACATATTTTGCTTTGGGACTTTTCATCCCACTCAATGTCTCCAAATACATTGAAAATTCCTATTATGTATTTCAACAGTTCTTCCTTTAGCCTTGTATGGCTTTACTCTATCGCACTTGCGAGCATCAATAACGCGGGCGGATTAATGGCGTTGAAATGCCTTCATAATGATTAATAACATTATGAAACAGAAAAAAAGGCTTATACATTTTTACACTGTTATTATTAACAATAATCAACATTACCCAAAATCGAACCTTTTTATGCTGCTTGTTTAAACTTATTTTGCAGCTTTGAAGATTTAGGACAAGAACATGTGAAATGTTCCATATACAATGATTCTGACAGTCAAAATAAAAATAAATGGCATAATGACTAAACATCAATAGGTATGTGCACTCTCCGTGTGAGAATGACAGTCATACTGTGTTTGAAACATTTGTTGGAGTTCGGTGTGTAAATTAGCCATTAAATGCCTCAAAATAAGCTACAAATTGCAAGAAATTAATCGTATAATGTAATCACGCCTGCTAAATCACACACACCTGAATGATCATTCGTGATGTTCGTGTCTTGAGCTCAAAAGCACTTACAAACACCAACAAGTGTTTGAAATAACATCCGACTTGGATCTGATGTGGATTCCGATCACAGAATGAAGCAGAATTACATTCATTATTGAGTTATATGTGATGCTTTCTCTTACGCATTCTAATCACTTTCATACTAAATATACTTTATACTAAAACAAATACCAGAGACCGCTCAGACAAATCCCTCATGTGCTGAGAATGTGCTAACGTGCTAACCATACAAATATCAATCATAAAAGTTTAAGAACCACTTCATGGTCAGAATAGCGACCTTTTGAATCACGCTCGCGCAAGAGAATTATTGCACCTCCACCTGTAATTGGCCAAAATGCTCCGTTAGACTTTTCCGAGACCCTCTACTCTTCCCTGTTGAACACAGAAGCTTGATCTCTGACCCACTTTCTGTAGATCTGAATTTCTGCGGTTTGAATTTTACAATATTGAATTTGGTGTTCTGAATTTCTTCTTCATCTTGAAAACTTGAAGCTGTATTTTTTAAAACGGAATATTTACAGTGTAAGAATTCAGAACCAAAAATTTGCTATTTGAAAATACATATTTATAAAATTGTGCCATAAAATAAAACAATTCAATTGGGTTAAATGTGAAATGTCCTGGATTGGAGTTTAAAAAAAAATCAAATTCAAACCTATTTAAAATACAACGTTTGGCAAAATCACACTTATAATTCAAATTCAAAAGTCTGTAATTCAAATTTACGCAATTCAAATTCAAATTGTTTTGTAATTTCTCTGGCTCCATACGGCACGGAGTTTTAACTTCTATTAAGAGATTATGGGAGAAATATTTGAATTTGGCATTGGAGGAGGGAGTGTGGGCTAGGATTCTAAAAAACATCAAGTTTGTATCTAGAGATGCAAGGGGTGCCTTATGCAATTCAAGATTTTACATCGATTCTATTGGACCCCCTCTAGATTGTACAGGCTTGGTCTTAAAGACACCCACCTGCCAATTAGAAGATGGAGCCACAACCAATGTTTTAAGATCCAAGTATTTTGGTTGAAGGTTTGGTTGAAAGTTTTGTGTGTGATGTATTGGGCACTCAAATTTCATTTTACCCCAGACTCTATATTTTAGGTAATGAGGTGGTCATCAATATAGGGGATAAACACATAAAAATTTCAAGAATGAAGCATGGAGATGGGGAGTGTGGTGGCTTTCGAGGATGTGTTATGTAAAAGGCTGGAGAACTTGGATTCGTTTGATGGGAAATGGGGCATCTATTTGGCATTCTTAAAGGGCTCTCGGGGAGGGGCAAATGATAGTTTTAAATGTGTGTGATTCACTATATTATTTTTGTGTATACTCATGTGTGACCACAGGGATATTTGTTGAGGGTCAGGATGCGGGTGGGGATTGGGAGGGGTAATAGTGGGTGTTAAATGCTGATCTTTTGAATATATGTTTTGCTTTTCTTTGTTAATTGTATGAATCAGAAAAACGGTTAATCAGAAAAAATAACAAAAATAATATTGACCAGACAAAAAAGCAAGTAGGTGAGTTCAATGGTTGTCGAATCCTGGTGTCCATTGCATGATGAGATTATAGTAAACATGCAGCAGTTTCTTTTTCTAAGAAATATTAATGTTCTTGATTAAAATGATTAGAATCAATCTGTAAAAACAATCAACTTAAACTTAAATTTGGTGAGCTCTTATTTTCTATGAACGGGGTTGTGGGAGAAAAGATGATAGTGCCCATTGACCAATCAGTGAAAACAGGACTGTCAGGCCTGCGCACAACAGATTTTCAAGTTATAATCTCGATTTATATGCACAAATTAGTAATTTTATTTTTTTCTTGTTTTTGGCTATTTCTTTTTAAATTGAAAAACAAGCAGATACAACATAAATGTTTGTGATGTGATTAAGAGAGATAACAGAAATGTGATAAATTAACGGTTTATTGATTTTCATTTTGAAGACAAAAATTAGGAAACTAATTATCCAAAAGGTACGTGGTCCATGTATTTTTGCATCCATTCCCTTTTCTTTTTTAACCCAAAAATGAACCTAAAAAAGTGTTGTTTTTTTGTTTTCTTTATTGGTTTTAACACTGATAAATAAAATAAGCACATACAAACTCAATTCATGTTGACAATTTCATTTTCTTTTTAAAAAGGAATAAACGAGATTGGGGGAAAGGCTCAATATTTGTTTTCCTTCAGTGTTAAAAAAATTTATTTAATAAATTTAATATTTGAATATTTGATACGCACATGTGAACCGACAAAAGATGTTTAATTTCATCTGATTGGTCAACATGCACAGTCTTCTGAAGCCTACTGCCTCCAGCTAGAATAGGGTTATTTTATTTTATTTTGTCAACTATAATGAGGACAAGAGAACAAAGGAATATGATGACAATAAGCAAACAGCTGTAATTATAACATACTGTTGATGAAAATATGACAAGTATTGATGGTAATAATCCAGTCCAAGTTTGTTGGACACCTGTACAGTTAACAATTGGTTAATTACCTCACTCAAACATATCCTATATATGTGACATTAATGTTACATACTAAAGATTTTCATCTTTAATATGTTTGATACCTGATAAAATAATTGTAGGCAGTATATACAGAACTGTGCAAACACTTTAGGCACTTTGGAAAATGTTGCAAATTGAGGATGTCTTCAAAAATAATGCCATAAATAGATTTCATTTATCAATTAACATCATACAAAGTACTGTGGGGGCCATGACATCTGTACCTGTTCTTCTATTCTATTTGCAAAAGAAATGTTTGAGAGTCTAAAATGTACATTTCCTATTGACACACTAAAGCTGAAAATATAAATAAGTTAAATTAAGACCATTTTTTTGTGAAGCATCTTATGTGCCGAAGACTCCTGCACAGTACTGTACATTTTTAAAAATATGTGAATGTTTGTTCAAAGTTTGTTTCATATGACTTGTGTGCATTTTTCCAAGTCTTCTGAAGACAACTTTGTGTTTGTTTAGATACCTGTAAATATCAAAGGCTTTGTTTGGTTTGTAATTCACAGACTCCAGCGCTTCAGGTGGCATGTATTTCAAAGTTCCTCCCTCCACTTTATCTTTCTCTTGGAAACTTTTAGAAAGACTTTGAGCGACTCGCGAAAGACCGAAATCTGCAAGCTAAAGAAAATAGAAAAGTTAGAGAGGCTACGTTCACACAGTCAGTGTTTGGGATTGACAGCCATATACTTGTGTGAGTCTTGAAATATTCCACAGTTCGAATGCTGTCTGTATGAATTAACAACCAAAGTCACAACTGTATTCTAATAGCTGTAACCATAGCAACAGTGACTAAAGATGGCGAGTTCACACAGCATGTGTTTGCCGAGAATGCGGTAGTGTGACCTGAAAATGTGCAGGTGTCAGTTCGGTTATAGAATGCAGTGGTCACTCTCATAAATAACAGAACTGTGTGTGAACCTAACCGTATTAAGCACTCAAATACAGGACTGACAACCGTATTCTGCTTCTGTATGAATGTGGTCAGAGGGAGTTGTCATACTACATTGCTTAAGCAACATTTAACTGCAATAACTGTTGGGTGTTACACTATCTGGATGATATTATTAACTGCTATACAGAAAATTAAGTGATTTATGGGTGCAGAACATAATCACTTTATTTTCTGTATAAATCGGAAACATTATCGGTGTGAAAGCACAGCATGAGCCTGATGTTGCAGTCATTTGTGTTGCATATGTGAAACAGGGACTTACCTTGGCATTGAGGCTGTCATCCAGCAGCACGTTACTGGGCTTCAGATCCAGGTGTAAAAGGGGAGGGTCCAGCTGATGTAGGAAGTTCATTCCCAGACCAATCTGATGAGTGATACGGAAGGTCAAAGGCCACGGCAGGGGTCCAACCAACGTCTTAAGCAGATCATCCACAGAGCCTCTCGACATGAACGCCATCACCAGACCCACCTGAGACGGGAGATTCGGATCGCCCAGACGCCCCTCGTACAAGCCGTATATCCAAAGGACGTTTGGATTTACACCCTGGAACATCAGATTAGCTTCTGTCTGAAGAGATGACGTTGAACTGCTGAATGAATGAGAAGTATATAAGATGAAGAAATGTTGTCCATTATCATTATTTCCTGGCTGATGATCATTGAGTTTTGTTTAAAGAAAACATCAAAAACGATTCTTTCAACACGGGCTGTGTGGACTGAACATTAGCATTATTGAAATAAAGCACAGGAATTAAAATTGCTTTGCAAAATCATTGCTTTCTATAATTTTTAATGTCTTCCAACTAGGGTTACCACGGTGTAGCCTATGGTGTTACCGGTTTTATTTGGTACAAGGGACAACACCGGTGTGACGTTTTTTACCGGGCAAAAGGGTGGAAAATTATGAATAGAACTTCCAATATCAATACAAAACCTAACAAATAGAACAGCCTTTAATAAAGAATAGTTGCCTAATGAAGAGTTTGTGACCCATGATAAATGAACCTAAATAACGCATTGAAAGCCAGTAGTTCTTTTAACAACGTTTCAAATGACACATTCAGCAAAGTATACACTCTAACAGAAGACGTTTCATTGCAGGTAGTGAATATAATGTGCATGGTGGGTAACTGTAAGACGTCTTGGATTCAGAATGACACATGAAATAATGTTAGAAACACCCACACGCACTTGAAGAAACACACTTTATTATATATTTAAGAACAGATGACAGAAAAGCCATCTGTGCGCATGTCTGATGCACTGTTCAGAGGCGCGCAGTCTCGTGGAACACACGTTATGTAAAGGGTTCTCACTCTTTCATGAAAGAAAATTCAAGGATAGTATTGTAAGTTCAGTTCACTTTATATAAATATGAATAATTCTTTTTTTTTTTCATAAAAATATTGTGAAACATTTTGTGACAGGTAGAGAATGCATGTATGTAATAGGGATGTTGCCTGTCACACCTGTTGAAAAGCTATCTTTCAAAAAGTTGAACAACACAATTTGAATTGCACTTCTTTTTTTCAGTTTCATTAAAATTTTTAGTTGAAATCAATAAAAAATAAAGTTCAAAGTTTAAAATCAAGCTGCCTTGCATTATTTTGTAGGCTATTGCTTAACGAAAATTACCCCATAGTGCTACTTAGCGTCCAACCAGCGGTAATACCAGAGGTGTTAGTCGGTTTGGATGTGAACACCCCACTGGTGTGAAAATTATGATACCATGGCAAGTCTACTACCAATGACACAACTCAGCAACTTGGGTATCATCTAGAATTCTCAGTTTTGGAAAATTTTATAAGAATGAAAACGGTTATTGTATTTAGGTTGAATGATTGTGACATCATTTTTCAAAGATGATTATAATAATTTTATTTTTCTTGTACAAGTTTTTATAATTTTGCGCAAATTTAATATACTGTACATAGGATGAAATTGGATTCTCTCTGGGTTTTCTTTAATGGCGTTTTACCACTTGTGAGTAAAATAAGGTCTGTGGTATACAATACTTAAAGATACAGTACTTGAACGATTTGTTCTGCAACATAAATTACACACAATCAAAACTCAAAATGTGAAGTTGCAGTGTTTTTAAAAAAAAAAAATGTTGCTAACGAGTCACTAGATAAGGACTACAAATACCACAAGTATGTGAGTGAACGTGCCTGACAAAATGGTAAACAGATGTAGTTCTTATCTAGCAACTTGTTAGCAGCAACATACTTTTCTTAACATGGCGGGTTCAAAATTCACATTTGAGTGTGTAATTTATGTTGTAGAACAAAATGTATAAGTATCGTCAAGTAATTTTTTTCTCACAAATTCAAAACTGCCATTATAACAAAAACCAAAGAAAATGGCTTGAAAATACAAATTGTCCTCCAGGTTTTTGGACTATAACTTGAACAGCTTTACAGTAGCTATTTATAAAGTTTAGTTAAATAAGCAAAGAAAATAAAATGTCGTATTTTTTTTTTTTATAGAATTTTAATGTAGAACATTTAACCGAATGGCCGTTTGTACACTCTGACTGTTTTGTGTATAAATCTGTTGTGTACTTTGAGTTGGCAATAAATACACAAATAAATTCAAAGAAATGAAAAATTCTGATTTATTGTAAATACAATGTTTTCAGAAATGAGCCTAACTCTTTTAAAGGAATATTTTGGTTTCAATACAAGTTAAGCTCAATCAACAACATTGTGTAATAATGTTTGTTGATTACCACAAAAATGTATTTCCTTAATTTCCTTTTCTTAAAAAAAAAAAAAAAAAACACACACACACACAATCATCTGTTACAGTGAAACACTTACAATGGAAGTGAATGGAGCCAGCTGTAAACATTCAAATGCTCACTGTTTCAAACGTATAGACAAAATACATCTGTGTTCACATGATTTTTGTTTGAAAGAATCACTTACTAACCGCACATATATGTGTACAGTTAGTATATACAATTTTACAACAACTTGAATGACATAAGCTAATGAACTCTCAATGACGATATAAACTACTTCACAGCTCAAAAAAATACACGTTTTACCAGAAAAATGAATGCAAGTGCTTTTGTACAATTATAAGCTTCACATTTCTTTAAACCCCTCCAAACTCGTCTGTCCTTTTGAGTCAAAATTATGTTTGTGGTTATCGACACTATGACAAAAATGCTGTCGATGAACTCGGAATATTCCTTTAACGAAGGGTCAATATTTGCCCCCCGTTGATTGTTAAAGGTCTTTTTACCATTTAAGGACATTTTCTGACCATATAAAAACTAATCATGCATGCCCATTTATGTCAAATACTTCAAGTGAATCATTCATTCAATAAATTCATTGATTTCAAAAAAACTTAAACATATTTTAAATAAGGCTCAAATTACCCGTCATTACAAAGCAGTAACTTAATCGCCACGTCCATTCCCAGTTTCGTGTGTTTTGCTCGGTAGATCTTTCCGAACCCGCCAGATCGGAGCAAAGTACAACTCTCCAAACAGTCATCGTGAACCAGCAGACGGTTCGGTCCATCCATTCTCACTGCAGCTCGATCTGATGGAGGTTAAACACTCTTTCACAGTTTCTATTTACCTCAAGTTTCCTGTTAATGGCAACGATTCACATAATGGTGAATTTGTTTCACTTCCTTAAACTCACTCCCTCCCGCGCCCACACCCACACCCACACACCCTCACACCCTCACACACATACACACACACACACACACACACTCACTCACTCACTCTCTCTCTCTCTCTCTCTCTCGCTCTCTCTCTCTCTCAATTCAATTCAATTCAATTCAAAGGGGTTTTATTGGCATGAATGTAAACAATACAGTATTGCCAAAGCAGAGGCTGTGTAAAAAAAGAACTACACCTTAATCTATAATTAACAAATTTAACAAATATAAAAATAAATAATAAAAATAAATACAGAACAGGTTCAGAACTGCTGAAGACCACAGTGTTTGAATAACTGACATACACATAAATGAATATACACACATAAACTGAGGGTCAGTGTGGTGAACATTGGGGTGGCACACACCCTTTCTTCTCTGGGTAACCATGTTTTTCTGTGTCTGCCTCTCTCGATGGCGAGACTGTGCTCACTGAGCCTGTACTTGCTCAGAATCTGTCTCTCTCTCTCACTATCTATCTCTCTCGATGGCGAGACTGTGCTCACTGAGCCTGTACTTGCTCAGGATCTGTCTCTCTCTCTCACTATCTATCTCTCTCGATGGCGAGACTGTGCTCACTGAGCCTGTACTTGCTCAGGATCTGTCTCTCTCTCTCACTGTCTGTCTCTCTCGATGGTGAGACTGTGCTCACTGAGCCTGTACTTGCTCAGGATCTGTCTCTGCTTTGTATCTCTGACAGTCAGGAGATATTCTTCCAATTCATACTTTGATTTTAGAGTCCAATAGAATTGTAATTTGCTTTGTGTTTTAGTTTCTTGGTCCCAATGTTCCAGATCGGTGATGTGAGATTGTTTGATAATCTGATTTATTCTGATGTTTGGTTGTAAAGCAGTGCTGGTCTGAGGCTGATTAGTGTTAACCGGGTTATTGAGTCTCAGAACCAGCTGACTGAGGGGACTTTTTTCAGGATTCAGTTCTTGGGTTTGTAGCGCTTTATAATGAAGCGACTCTGTGGGACTTGATTTTAAAATGCATCCAAAAATTTTGAGATCTTTTTTGTATGTTAATGATCAATGGGAATCGTCCTAATTCTGCCCTACATGCATTATTGGGAGTTTTCCTTTGTAATTTCAGAATGAATTAGCAGAATTCTGTGTGTAGGGCTTCTGTTGGATGTTTGTCCCATCTAGTGTAGTTCTGATCACTGAGTGGACCCCATACCTCACTTCCATACAGCGCTATGGGCTGTACCACACTATCAAAGATCTTACACCAGATTGGAATTGGTAGTTCAGTATTATAGAACTTTCTCTTAATAGCGTATAGAGCTCTTCGAGCTTTAAGTGCATTCACTGCCTTACTGAAACTCCCTGATGCAGTGATCATCAGCCCAAGGTAAGTGTACTGCATAGTGTGCTCTAGTGCGGTGCTGCCTAGAGAGAACTGGTGTCTCTGTTCCTGACATCTGGGCTTCTTCTGAAAGACCATAATATTGGTCTTCTTCAGGTTGATTGCCAGGGCCCAGTTCTGACAGTATTTCTCCAGTAGGTCCAGATGTTGCTGTAGTCCCTGTGGGGTGGGTGACAGCAGCACCAGGTCATCTGCATAGAGCAAAAACTTGATGTCTTGCAGAGTGAGTCCAGGGGCTGTAGACTGTTCCAACTGCACCGCTAATTCATTAATGTAAATGTTGAAGAGTGTTGGACTCAGACTTCAGCTCTGTCTCACTCCTCTCTTCTGACTGAAGAACTCTGTTTGTTTGTTGCCAATTCTTATTGCACATTTGTTGTCCGAATACATCGATTTAACGATGTCATAAACTTTACCCCCTACACCACTTTGTAATAATTTATAATATAGTCCGTCGTGCCAAATAGAATCAAATGCTTTTTTGAAATCAACAAAGCATGCAAATATTTTCCCTTGTTTGGTCTGGTGTACGTGTTTATTGATTAGGGTGTGTAGGGTGTAAATGTGGTCCGTAGTTCTATAATTTGGAAGGATCCAATCTGACTCTTGCTCAGGACATTGTGTTCGTTAAGGAAGTTAATTGGGGTAATAAGTCCTTGGCTCCAGATGTCAGGGAAACAGCTCGAACTAAGAACAAGGTTGAATAATTTGAGCACAGCCGTCTGCAGGTCAGGTGTGCTGTGTTTCAGCATCTCTCCTAAGATGTTGTCTGCACCACAAGATTTTTTGCACTTTTGGTTTTTAAGTTTTTGGACTAATTCATCATATATGATTAGAAAGTCAAGTGGATTCTGGTTATTTTTTATTGTGTTTTCATATATTTGTAGTTTTTGTTTGACCTGATTATAATTGTCATTTAGTTGTTTTGGTGGGATTTCTTTATATAAGTTTTCAAAATGTGTTTTCCAGATTTCTCCATTTTGGATTGGCAAATCTTGTTGTTTTGTTGTGCTCAAATTATTCCACAAATCCCAGAACTGATTTTGATTTATTGATTGACACTCTTTCACAGTTTCTATTTACCTCAAGTTTCCTGTTAATGGCAACGATTCACATAATGGTGAATTTGTTTCACTTCCTTAAACTCACTCGCTCGCGCGCCCACACCCGCGCCCACACCCACACCCACACCCACACCCACACACCCTCACACACATACACACACACACACACACACACTCACTCACTCTCTCTCTCTCTCGCTCTCTCTCTCTCTCTCTCTCTCGCTCTCTCTCTCTCAATTCAATTCAATTCAATTCAAAGGGGTTTTATTGGCATGAATGTAAACAATACAGTATTGCCAAAGCAGAGGCTGTGTAAAAAAAGAACTACACCTTAATCTATAATTAACAAATTTAACAAATATAAAAATAAATAATAAAAATAAATACAGAACAGGTTCAGAACTGCTGAAGACCACAGTGTTTGAATAACTGACATACACATAAATGAATATACACACATAAACTGAGGGTCAGTGTGGTGAACATTGGGGTGGCACACACCCTTTCTTCTCTGGGTAACCATGTTTTTCTGTGTCTGCCTCTCTCGATGGCGAGACTGTGCTCACTGAGCCTGTACTTGCTCAGAATCTGTCTCTCTCTCTCACTATCTATCTCTCTCTCTCACTGTCTGTCTCTCTCGATGGTGAGACTGTGCGCACTGAGCCTGTACTTGCTCAGGATCTGTCTCTGCTTTGTATCTCTGACAGTCAGAACTGATTTTGATTTATTGATTGTTCAATTTCCTGTAAGCTTTTGGTGAGATGGTGATGCTTTTTTACTCTGATTGTTTGTTTGTATTGTTATAATTTGTAACTTGTTAGGATGTTTTTTGCCTTTATTTTTCAACTCCGTTTTACATGCTGCTTTTTTAAATATATTAATGATTTCATTTGTAGCCAAATTTACACCATTCTTGTTAATTCCAAATAGTTTGTGCATAAATGTAGTGATTAGGTTTTTCAGTTCTGCAGAATTGAGGGCCTGGATATATTTGTCTGTGCTGTCTGGAGTCCATCTTTATCTCTGCTGGACTTGATACATTTGACAGTTCTCCATTCTTCTACACTGTAAAAAAAAAACGTTATTTTACAGGTAATATTCTGTATTTTTTTACAGAATTTTCCTGTTTTTTCATTTAACAGTAAAATGCTGTTGTTTTACAGATACTTGCTGTAATTTAAAGTTTTACCATTAAAATTACAGTATTTCATTGTAATTAGAAATTACATCAAAATTATGTTTTTTAAAGGCAATTCAAACAATTTTTACAGATTAAAAAATGTATTTTTACATAAAATTACTGTAAATGTTTTAGTGATTTTTCAGAGATTTTAATTTAACCTGTGCAGCAAGTGATAAAACAGTTTGTAATCATAATCATAAACACATGATAATCATAAAGCACAAGTCATTTTACTGTGTACTACACTTTTGTTATTTTTTTTTATAGTGACTAATGAAACTGAAGTCTCATACATGAAATTGTCTTGTATGAAATTGCTTTGTCCGTGTTGAAAAATAGGGGGAATACAGTAGTGAAGTATGGGGTCAACAGTCATACTGGAGAAGCACCAACAGAATCTTTCCTTGTGGAATTTTGCAGATACGTTTACATGTTTTACAAATGCATGTATATAAGAATGCTTAATATATATATATATATATATATATATATATATATATATATATATGTATGTGTGTGTGTGTGTGGGGGGGGGGGGGGGGGGGCTATAACATATTGCTAATACGTGTGCATATATATAAATGTGTGTGATTGTAACTTTTGTTGCCTATTCAGAGAATGATTTGTGTATTTTGACAAAGATCAAAATATTTCCAGAGAATAATGAAAATAACTTTCTAATTAACTCCATAAAACTATGTAATATTCACACGTTTATTCAACAGCATACTTATTCAGATTAATCTTGTTTATGTGTATGTATGTGTGTGTGCGACACAGATTCAAATTTGCCGCCAATTCCCGCCCACAACGTCGAATGTGTCCTAACAGCCTAAAGAGCAATGATTGGTCACATGGTTTTGAAGTTTGAAAAATGACAAACGGTTGTCAGAGTCGTCTTCTCAACGGATTAGCGCGGGTATTTCAAATTTATTGGTTTTAGGGGAGCCATCCTCGGAAATCATGGAGGAGCTGCATTGGCATTTTGGAATATGGAATGTACTGTTTTCTTCCGCGTTTCGAACGAAGGTAAGAGTGTTTTCAATTCAATATAAAAAGTATGCATTTGTAACACTGAATTATTTGAATGTTTTTTTTTTCCCATTATTGTATTTTCTTGAATTTACTCGTTTTATCCTTCTAAGTTACGTTTTAAAGTGATCGCAGCATTTGATCGTGTTCGTTGTGATGAAGTGTGTTTAATTGTAATAAGATTGAAATTCCTAATGTGCTTACTAATTATCATATTACGCTCAGTGTCTACAGTTACACGAGAGAGTGAGAGAGAAGCCATTGCCCCGTTGATCCAACGCTGATGTTGGTCTGTTTACAGGTAACGTTATAGTTATGTTTTATGAAATAAAATATATCTGGTTGACTGTTAATAAACATAAGTTATTGTACATAATGTTAGTGTTTTAAGAATCCATTTGAATGCTTCGCTCTTTGCGTGACGCACGTGGTAAGGCCTGCACATTGTGTGGTGCTAAATGTGTAACTAGTGAATGTTCAAGTTACTAATGGCATTGCAGTTGTTTATATAGTTCATTAGTAGGTTATATCATCTGAATTTGAATTAATACATATTTGAATGTAGTATATCAAATATTGTAATATAACGTTACTTATAATGTATTATGTAACGTTACACTATTGGAGTGCATTAAAGGAGAACTCGGGTCAATTTTAACGTTAGCTCTGTTGCTTTTAAATGTGGGGTGCTGTCAGCACCGAGAACAATGAAAACAATCGGTGTTCACTACACCGTGTCATCCTCCTTTTAAAATGTGCACCAGTTGACTGAAACGGGGCCTAAACATGCCTTTAGCCTATTACCCTCGAAACACGGTGTCAACACGGTGAATCTGATTGCAGTAGATGTGGAAGATAAGTTATGCATAAAAGGGATGTTAATTCAGCCACTTATACCTCGGTTAACATACTGTTTTTCAGTGAAATCCACAGTTGATTGTCTAACTCATACGATCCAATATTCCAAAACGTATTTTTATTCCACAAAAAAAACGTCCACAGTAGTCGTTTGTTGAGTTCCTTAGATAACTAAGGATCGCGCACGCAAACTCGACAATCGACTACTGTGGACTTCGACCGAAAACAGGAAGTAAATACAGGTATGTGAGCTGGCTGAATAAACATAATTTTTATTCATATCTTTCACATCTACTGCAGTCAGATTCACCGTGTTCACTCTGAATACAATCACTCACATGGCTGTGCACTTGTAATGACAAATCAAGGATGTTAAGAGGCTAAAAGCAGGTTTAGAACTTGCCCCGTTTAAGTCAACAGGGTGTAAATTTTAAAAAGAGGATAACACGGTGTAGGAAACACCGATTTTTGTCGTTGTTCTCTGTACTGACAGCACTCCAAATTTACAAAAAAATGAGCTCAATGTTAAAATTGACCGGAGTTCTCCTTTAAACCAACCCATTACGCTTTAAAGGTGCATAATGCAAGTTATTCATGGCTAGGGGTAACCCTGAATTTAAATAGTATTTTAAAATATTTCTTTCTTTTGTGATTTCAGATTATAGAAAAACCTGTGCTTATGGATCTACATCAGATGACCATGGCAACCCAGGTGTGGAAATAGGGGAATATTTTTAATCTGAAATCTGTGTAGTCTAAAATGAACTATTCTTCTGACACCACAAGAATTAGTTAATCTCAAAATGAAAATTTCATGATAATTTACTCACCCCAATGCCATCCAAGATGTTCATGTCTTTTCTTTCTTCAGTGTAAAAGAAATGTAAGCTTTCTGAGGAAGACATTTCAGGATTTTTCTCCACACAATGGACTTCAAGTGCAACCAAATTGTTGAAGTCCAAATCAATGCGGTTTCAAAGGGCTTGAAGAGCTTCACATGGCTCTGCACGACCCCAGCTGAGGAATATGGTCTTATCTAGTGAAACAATTGGTCATTTTCTTAAAAAAAAAAAAAAAGATATACTTTTTTGGTCTGGGATGTGCCAGTCATTACGTCATAACGGTGGAATCCTCACGCGTTTCGTCATCCAAGTTATCCGTCTGTGTTCAAAAAGTCTGGGAAGGAAATTATCTAATTTTTCTCTTCCAACTTCAAAATCATCTGACATCTTTGTTTTAATTTATTATTATTTAAATCCTTTGTGCCGTTTCCAACGTTATGACTTAATGCCTGGCGCGGCGCAGACCAGCACAAGACGAACAATTTTAGTTAAAAAGTATATAAATGTGTTTTTTGTTTTTAGAAAGTGACCTATCGTTTCACTAGATAAGACCTTATTCCTCAGTTGGGATCGTGCAGAGCCGTTTGAAGCACTTCTTTTGCAGCCTTTTGAAACCGCATTGATTTGGACTTCAACAGTTTGGTTGCGGTTGAAGTCCATTGTGTGGTGAAAAATCCTGTAATGTTTTCCCTTAAACTTAAATTATTTTCCACTGAAGAAAGAAAGACATGAACATCTATGATGGGAATGGGGTGAGTAAATTATCAGGAAATTTTCATTTTGAGGTGAACTAATCCTTTAACCCGTCAGAGCCCTGTGATTGTTTTCATGATGGATATATGCACTTTTATGGACTTCAAAGCATAAGCACCTGTTCACT
Organism: Moxostoma hubbsi; assembly: GCA_032164185.1. Classification (NCBI taxonomy): domain Eukaryota; kingdom Metazoa; phylum Chordata; class Actinopteri; order Cypriniformes; family Catostomidae; genus Moxostoma; species Moxostoma hubbsi. Next base: position 66,402,822 of record JAVLUX010000002.1, on the reverse strand, counting down.
TTTGCTAACCCTTTAAAAGGTATTTTGAACTTTGGAAATATGTTTCAGTAATTGCTTTAAAAAACAGAAGTTCACTACTTCTTGCTCCATCTGTCTGGTAATGCAGGAAGCCCTTTCCTACTGTATGGGTATGCACATCTTTGACAACCATGGTAAAAGTACCTTTGTAAGGTGATGCTCAGTTAAATCATACCAGTGTCTATTTATTCATTGATTCTTCTGGTTGACATGTTAGTGTTACCATCAAAATGGCACAACTATTGATTTTCTCTCTCTAGTTATGATTGTAGCGTGAATAGCATTCATCATAGTTTAACCCTGTTGCAAATGCAGGTGTGGGGCTTCCCTGTGTTACCAGACAAACGAAGTAGGGAGCTAGGAACTTAGTTTCTAATAATACGGATAATTGAAGCGCGTTTAGACCCATGCAGAGTTCAAAATATTGAATATTTTAAATCCTTTAAATGTCCTATTTTTAATTTTGCCAGTAAAACGCTTTATTTGACAAATGTATAGATTTTTATATTGCCTTTTTGATGTAGATATTTTTTTCCATGCTCTGCTTGTATTTCTACTGTCCAATTAACATTAAACATTTGTTTGCAATTCACTGAAATGACTGTTCTGTTTTATTGGAGGTACCATTACATTTTTATAGTTTGATTTTATTTTACTGGGGGAAACATTTAGTTATACATGAGAACTGTATTTTAAAAGAATATTACTGTATAAAGACAGAGCAACTTAATAAAGTAACTAATAAAAGCCATAAATTTACAGAGATTAACCTGAAAGGTAGTTGTTTTTACTGTATTTTCACATACTTATTCCTTTTTTATACATTTTTTCTTGGTTATTTTACAAAGATAAGCTGTATTTTAAAAGAATATTACTGTATAAAGACAGAGCAACTTAGTAAAGTAACTAATAAAATGCTTATATTTACAGAGATTTTCCAGAAAAGTCGTCTTTTAAAATGTATTTTCACATAATTTATCTGTTTTTTTACAGTTTATTAACAATTATTAACAGTAATATACTGTAATTTAATGAATTATGACTGTAAAATATTCTCTGTTTTTTTACAGTGTTTGCATGTAATTTTGAAAAACAGGTTTTTACTGTAATTTTACAGAACCCGTCTGGAAAATTTGCTGCCAGAGATTTGCCGTTTTTTTACGGTTTTTTCTTTTTACAGTGTATGTTTTGCTGTGTGGTGTCTTTTAATATACAGTATATATTAGTTTGGTTATGATCTTAGAGTGGATTTTGCTGTCTGACAGTGTCTCTCTCTCTCTCTCTCAATTTCAATTTCAATTTTCAATTTAAAAGTACTTTATTGGCATGATTGTATTTACATACATTAACACACAAAACAGATAATGACAAGACAAATAATAATAATAATAATAAAATAGTAACAAATAACAATAAAGATATAATTAAAATAAGGTGCTGGGTAATGAATCAAATAAAATAAAAACTATAATAACAATATACACTATACAATATCAAATAAAATAAGCATTTAACAGGACATTATGAATGTAAGAGAATAAAAGTACTGTGACTGAAGTACATTAAGGCAGTGATTGGATTCGGAGGGTGTGCATCTAAAAAATGAATTTAGCTGCAACTGATGCATGATGGTCCTCCCACAGTAACACCAGCATCTGATCTGATCTCCCCCAGTAACACCAGCATCTGATCTGATCTCCTCCAGTAACACCAGCATCTGATCTGATCTCCCCCAGTAACACCAGCATCTGATCTGATCTCCTCCAGTAACACCAGCATCTGATCTGATCTCCCCCAGTAACACCAGCATCTGATCTGATCTCCCCCAGTAACACCAGCATCTGATCTGATCTCCCCCAGTAACACCAGCATCTGATCTGATCTCCTCCAGTAACACCAGCATCTGATCTGATCTCCCCCAGTAACACCAGCATCTGATCTGATCTCCCCCAGTAACACCAGCATCTGATCTGATCTCCCCCAGTAACACCAGCATCTGATCTGATCTCCTCCAGTAACACCAGCATCTGATCTGATCTCCCCCAGTAACACCAGCATCTGATCTGATCTCCTCCAGTAACACCAGCATCTGATCTGTTTCTGCTGAACTGGGAAACTGTGGCATGAGGTTTGAGAGTTTGTGGAGGTTTTTTACTTGTGGAGTAAATTTCTCCCAGTGAAAGAGAAAGTGTGTCTGTCTCGACCTCACCCGTGTCACAGTGAGCACAAACTCATTCATGTTTATCTGTGGCCAGACTGTGATCACTGAGTCTGTATTTGGTGAGGATCCGTCTCTGTTTTGGATCTCTTACTGTGTGGAGATATTCTGCCATATTATATGTTCTGTTTAGGGCCTGATTACATTCCAGTTGGCTTTGGCTTTTACTTTCATTTTTCCAATAGTCCAAATATGAATTTTTGCTTTCTTTTATGATTTGGTTTATTGTGATTTGGTTTAGTTCAGCAGTGCTGGTCTGAAACTGGTGTTTGTTAGTTGTTAGTGGGTTTGTGAGTTTTCTGGTTTTAGGCTTCAGCTCTTGGGTTTTAAGGGCTTCATGTTGCAGTGTGTTAGGGGAACTTCAATTTAGGTGTGTCCAAAATTTGAAAGTTTTTGTCCCATCTCGAGTAATCTGCCAGACAGAGTGGACCCCAAACCTCACATCCGTACAGAGCAATAGGCATTATAATACTATCAAAGATTTCACACCAGATTGTTACAGGAATGTCTATATGGGTAAATTTCCCCTTAATAGCATAGAATGCTCTTCTAGCTTTCTCTTTTAGTGCATTCACTGCCAGACCAAAACCCCCGAAGCACTGATGTTTAGACTGAGGTAGTCGTAGTGTCGGGTGTGTTCTATTGCAGTGTTTCCCAAAGTGAATGTGTATCTGGTGTTCTATAATCTGGCTTTTTTCTGGAAGATCATAATTGTAGTTTTTTTTTTTCAGATTGACTGTCAGGGCCCAGTTCTGACAGTAGTTCTCCAGCAGGTCCAGGTGCTGCTGTAGCCCTTGTGCAGTAGCTGACAGCAGCACCAGATCATCTGCATAGAGAAGAAATTTAACTTCAGAATTATTTAGAGTAAGAACGGGTGTTGCAGATTGTTCCAGTAGCACTGCTAACTCATTAATGTAAATGTTGAACAGAGTTGGACTCAAACTGCAGCCCTGTCTCACTCCTCGCCCTTGAGTGAAGAATTCTGTTCTTTTACTGCCAATTTTAACTGCGCACCTTTTGTCTGAATACATAAATTTGATAGTGTCGTACATTTTACCCCCAATGCCGGATTGTAGAATTGTATAATATAGACCATCACGCCAATTGGATTCGAATGCTTTTTTTAAATCAACAAAGCATGCATAAATTTTGCCTTTGCTATTTTGATGAAAGTGCTGGTTGACTATCGTCTGTAGTGTGTGAATGTAGTCGGTGGTGTTGTGGTTTGGTAGGAATCCAATCTGACTCTTACTCAAGACATTGTGCTTGGTAAGGAAGGCCTGTATCCGGGCGTTCAGGATACAGCAGAAAGTCTTTCTCATATTGCTGTTCACACAAATGCCTTGGTAGTTATTGGGGTGGAATTTATCTCCACTCTTATTTAATGGGTGTATTAAGCCCATACTCCAAGTGTCAGGAAAATAGACAGTTTGCAGAACCAGATTGTAGAGTTTTAACAAGGCCTCCTGCATTACTGCTGGACATTTCTGTTCTAATGTTGTCTAAACCACATGCCTTTCTGGGTTTTAGTTTCTTAAGTGCATCTCTCTCTCTCTCACTCTCTCTCTCACACACACACACACATACACACCTTCTTTTTTCTTTTAGGGTTTATTGGTGGTTGGCAAACCAGTTTAACTTTACCACCACCTAATGAACTGAACATACATACAAATAATCAAAATACATAAAATATATAGAGGAAAATAAATAAATAACTAAATAAAATCAATTATGTTGCTTCAGGCACAAAAGTAAATTTATGATGGTTTGTGGAACAACTGATTGTACTTAATCCCCGCCCAAGGGGCATCCACTCAAAATAAAAGTTCAAAGGGTGTGTGCTATCTCCCATTATTTTATGCACCATCCTCAACAATTGCTGTTCATATTAAAGTGCTAGACTATGTAAAGAAACACCCTTTAGCATGTTTACAGTACCTTGTAGACGATTTTTGTTCTTCGTAGCAATGAAGAAAACCAACATATGAAAGAAAAAGACAGAATATTTTCAAAAAATGTATTAAAAAATACCTAAGAATGGGTTTCTGCACATTAAAGGAATTAAGCTTCCTCAACACAAACAATCTTTGGTGTGATTTTTTAATAATGGCATCAGAATTTTTATCAAACTTTAACATGTATCAAAAATTGTCCCTAAATACTTTTTTATTCCTTTACTATATTCACCTGTGTACCACTAATGCTCACAGGTTGAAGTGAAAGTGTTTTCCTACTAAAATTGATAACCATCTCTTTAGTCTTTGAGACATTCAAGTCAAGTTTACACCAAGAGATAAAATTGTGTAGATCCGGACCATAATCCTGGTCTGAATATTAAAGCAAGGAAAGAAGAACAGTACCATCCTCATATTTTACCAGATAATTGTTACCTTGTAAACTCTGATAATCATTAGTGTTGTGAACCTAAAGAAGTGTTTAACATATCTGATAAAAACCCCATTAACCCTAACCCTATGTTGCCTATCTGTTAAAAAATATTATATAAATATCTTCCTGTATCACTGATATCCCAATACTCCTGCCATACTTTTTTTAAGCCCCAGGAGCCTCTGAAAGTGTTTCATTGGAACCGCTGTCCTCCACCTGAATGACTTCAGGCAGTTCAGCACCGATTGCGCTCGCTCGCTTGTGAGGTGCGTTATCATTGAGACTGTCTAACTCCATGTCGAGAAAAGAAATGCTTTGAACCGGGGAGAACTTGCTCTTTTCCCAGTTGACCTGAAGACCTAGCAGTGCCTGAGCACCAGCTCCCTAGGACAGAAATGAGAATATTGTGCTCTGGATTAAGGCCCCAGCCGAATCCATTCTTCTGTGGAGAGGTAAATATACAGAGAAAAGGCCGCAGCTGGCGCAGCACGCTCCCATATTTGGTAAACGTCCCCTTCCCCCCTTTCAGGGTTATGGGGAATCACATGACATTTTGGGATGCCTGGGGAGGCTACGTGCTGTCCGAGTGCATCGGTTATTACACTCACAGTAGCTTGCCTACACCTGCACCGGCAGTTATGTAGCACAGTTCAGCCAACGTGGCGTTTCGTATAAGGGACCCCTAGTGTCACTTCATCGACACAACGTTGAGTGAGTGACAGAAGGGGAGCGTCTCGGTTACTGTTGTAACCTCCGTTCCTTGATGGAGGAAACGAGACATTGTGTTCCTCTTGCCATAGGCTGAACTACACCAGTGTAGTGGCCGGGACCTTGTCTCAGCTCATCAGTGCAAAAACCTGACTATATCTGCTGCCTAGGGCTCCTTTATAACTGTATGTGGGGGAGTGGCATGCAAATTTAGATCGGCAATTCGCCTACTTCTCATTTGCCTTTTCTCAAAGATCTGAAGGTGTCTCAGGCTCTCAAGAGTGACCCGTAGTGTCACTTCATTGACAAAATGTCTCGTTCCCTCCATCAGGGAACAGAGGTTACGACAGTAACTGAGAAGTTTTTGTATCTGCATTGTGAACTATGTCCCTCACAGTTGCTTCAATTGCTGTATGGTCAAGAAGTGAGACACCCTCTCTTGCAGAATCTCCATCATGCTGCTGCTTTGAGCTAGCTTCCTTGAGGGAAGTTAGGATCATTCTTTTTCAGTACAGCAAGATGTGTTTCTCTTCATGGTTTTCAGAAGCCAAGCAAGATATCCACTCCCACTTTCTGTATCATAGATGTGCTCCTGAAATATTTGCCAAAACAGGATAATTTCACTTTCATATATCAAAATCCAAATCGGGTGAAATTACAGTGTCAGGCATCAATTATCTTTTAGAAATACATTCTTTAAAATATCTTAAAATAAAATAAAGACAATTGTACTAATTTAGAATGTTATTCGATATCAGAGCAACACATCACATTTGTAATAGTAATTATAAATGGACTATCAAAACACATGAGAAGTAAATGAGCAGTTTGTGTCTCTCTTTTGCTGATTTTGCCCAAAATTAATTATCATGCTCTGCTATTTTAGGTCTTTTGCAGGGCTAGCCAGAATCTGCTGTGCATTTTCTGTGCTGTTATTGAGGGCAAATCTGTGGAATTCTGCAGAAGGGAGGGGAGGTTCTGTCTTTTTCTGCATATCACTGAAAATCGCTGTATGTATAATTTATAAATCTGCCAGTACATCAATGAATGCATTTTTAAAGAAGCAGTTGAGGCTTTGCACATTAGATGCTGGTGGCAAAATTGTACAACCGTGAAGATCGCCTTACTACAGTTTAACAGAATTGTTAAAACTACAGATTTGTACTATAAGTAATGCCACATAAACTTGATATTCAACCCAATTTACTGATAAAATAGCAATTAAACATCTTCCTACATTGGCTGTTTCATAACTAGCCTAGACATTAAATTTGGTATCCTTATTAAGGGATTTGGATAAACTGTGTTGGAATTTCTCGTTAAACATGCAATAAATCTTTCTGATTTCAGAAAATAAATATTTTGAATGAGAAAAAAAACATACATACTTTCAGTGTTTCTTCTGTTAATAAAAAGCTCCCACCTCTCCTGCTCTGCTTGGTGCTCAAAAGAAAATGGCATCTGAAAGTTTTTGCTAGTTTCAGCACGCACACCTTGTAAATATCCTGGATGTTCCAAATTACACTCCCAGTGTTAATGAGATTCAACTCTGCACATTTTCACCAGCCAGAGGGTGTTGCTTTCACCAATAGTGTTAATTCTTTGGAATTAAACTCCATAATATCAACTCTACTCAACACCAGGATTTTAACTCTTGATTTTGCTGTGTATTAGGGTCTAAAAAAAGAAAAACAATATCTGTTCTGGTGTAAAAAACAAACATATTTACTATAGAAGCAGCCAAATCAGAAAAGTGGTTTACTCGTGAAAATTATAACTACCCTTGTAGAAATAAGGTGTTAAGTTAGTTTGATTTCACACAGCACCTTGAAGTACAAAAACATCTTTTGAGTTCAGAAGTTTCTAGATGCTCAGATGATCAAAAATAAATAATATTCATTACAAAAATGAAATACAAGAACTTATCTTAAATAATAATTGCAATTATGAAAAAAAAAAAAATTGCATTGCAGCAAAAAGAAAATTTTTGAACCAGGAAAAACCCTGTTCTTTAACATTATCTCTTGTAAGCTCTGACTGGCGAAGCCGGACGTTGTTAGTGCCGACATGAATAACAATTTTCAAAAATCTAAGTTTAGCATTAGCCAGCACTTGTACATTTTATCTGATACCAGACACTCTCACAGAAAATGCATTTAACAATAGTGTCTGGAGTCTCTGTTTCCACATTCCTTACAATAGAATCTCCTATAACAAGGGTGCGTTCAACATGATTCTCAGTTGGTTCATCACTGAGTGGGGAGAATCGATTGGAAATCCTAACAGGAACAGGAGAGTAGTGTCACTTTGCCCTACGAGTATGCTGCGGAGATGTCACCCAAACGCCCTGCTGCGGGGGGTCTACAGCCAGAACTAATGTGTGTGTGTGTGTTGCTCGCTGTCCTATCAGCATCCAAAACTGTATCTACCGGCTTCTCTTTCTCACTGACCTTCACTAGTGTTCAGATGTGAGTCTCTAACTCATTAAAGTTCTCCATCAGCCTGACTAATTTCTTACATTTATCACATGCAAATGCACTGCTGATGGATGTAGCAATCATAAACACGTGACATGCAGTGCAGGAAGCGATAACATGAGCGGATGCCATGACTTACCACAATGCTGTGGTGGTGGTATTTACAAGGTGGGGGTGACGTCACTATGGTGGTTCCTTTTGTGAATGCAAATACAACAGGGAAAAAGTCTCCTTGGGTGTTCCGTTCCTCATAAGAGTTCTCATTTAGAAAGTACACTACAAGTACCAGGACTGTAGGTCTGAAAGGGCCTATAGAAAGCTATATGATGGACCATTGCTCCCTATTAAGTGAATTACATATTCTCCAGTGTGCTGTCTGTCTGCACTGGTCTGAGATTAGTTTGAAATGCACCTTATTAACTAACATGTTTTTTCACATTTTGAGGGAAAATGTTCCAATTTTCTATATACATGCATGCAGTGGATAAATCGGCTTTTGTAGGGAGGGGGATCCCTTATTTACGGTGAATGGTCATCATTCAAAATCCCGCTGTAAAATGACTTAAATGTGTTTTTACAGCAAAGGGGCTCTTTTTCCAGTATTAATGTGTAAAGTAGGGTTGAGTAGTAATTCAAACAAAGCTAAATACTTTCAAATTCACTTACTTCATTATTATTTTTTATCTTGATTGTTATCTTGATTGTTAACAGGCTGTCAACAGTTTTCACCCTCGGAAAATGAATGAAATGAACATGTTTGAAATATTGGTTGGCAAATATGTAAACATCTTTTCATACAAAAAAATATGTTGATTTAAAGTGCTCATATTATGCTTTTTGGCTTTTCCCTTTCCTTTATTGTGTTATATAACTTTTTTGTGCATGTTATAGGTTTACAAAGTCCAGCCCAAAGTAACTTACTATCTCCAACATTAAACATTGTTCACAAACTGTCCAAACAGCTCTCTTGTAGTCCAGCCTTTACTTCCGTGACCAACGTGCGTCACTTTGTAACACACGTTATAATGCTTACCTAGCTACTGAGCATGTGCAACTCCCAACAAAGATGGAAAAAACCTATTCTGGTACAACCTCTAAATACAATTATGAACCTGAAAATGAGTATAATATGAGCACTTTAAAAGAATCAGGGCCAATTTCTTTGGCAGTTTATGTTATGTTTGATTTAATCACACCGACACGGGAGGTAATTACTCAACTCAATGCATTATGAAACAACCCAAACAACACTTGAGGCACTTGAGTGCAGACATGAAAGTTTACACTTTAAATGCATCACATTTACTTATTCACATACTACAATTCATGCATTCATCAGCTTCCAAATAGGAGTAAAGGCAGGCTCCTCTGGTTTATGCTGCCTTTGTCTACAGTCAGCATGGTCTGCTGACCTCCTTGTCTTCACCCAACCTTCTAACAAACTTAGTTGGGTTCCACAACTCTAGTGGTGGACCCACTAACTTCACGAACATCAAAGAGGACACATTGACAATCTTCAGCTGATTTCTCAGTGGAGAAACAATAGTATTCATCGCTGAAAATCCCCTTTCACATTCAGCTGTGCTCACAGCCAGTTTATCTACTGTGTGTTTTTGAATGTGTCGAATAGCCAACGTCCAATTTAAAACCAACTTTACCACGGTGGATCTTGTGGCGGTTTTGCGTCAATGTCAACTAACATAGCTAACGTTACTGAGCTCGCTAACATTAACGTTAGCTCAATTGAACAGTTAAACATACAGACAGCTAACATTTCTTTCAGCTCAAACTTTTTTACCTAGTTTTATTGTTTTCCTATCACTTACTGGAGCAATGGAGAGGCACCATCTGTCCAGAAGAGGCAGACAGAGGTTCAAGACTGTGAACAGAGGACTTCAGTGGTAGTTGCTCGATCGCTCTAGCCGTTAGCGGTTTTCTGCTTAGAATTGTCACAGTTTTCCCTTGATGGCTGTGAGCAATTAATGGATTTATGACGTCTGATAATTCCATGTAGCCTGGGTGTCTCTGTGTAGTCTTGCTAATTATTCAGTCTCATATGCCATGTATTTGCCAGGAGTCAGGAGATGAAAAATAATTCAAGTGGAATAACAATATATGGTGCTGAAGGAGATGGATCTGAGCTCCGGCAGGGTGTGTCGTGTACCTGAGGAGGTGGAGCTGCGCTCCGGTGCGCTCCAGCCCAATTTAACCTCTGCATGCATGTAGAAATATGTGCATCTTTATTAGCACGTTGACGGATGAAATTCAAACATTTTTTAACACTTTAGAACCAAATAAGTTTAAATGAAAACACTTAGTGATTTATTACCAGAGGCACTTTTATTGGCTCTGCGCCAGTAGAAGGGCTTTACAGAAATCGTTGTCATGCTGTTATTTCACGTGCCTCGATGCCCCAGAAGTTTGACTTTTAAATGACAGTGTAGAGTCTTGTGAACAGTACTCTGTCAGTTTTAATTAAAGTTCCCCGTCAGTCGCTCACATCAACGTTGTGTCGAAGAAGCGACACTAGGGGTCTCTCTTGAAAGCCTTATGCATCTCTGAACAATGAGAAAAGGCCAGTGAGAAATTGGCAGACAGAATTTTCATGTACTGCCCCCGGACATATGGGTATAAAGGGGGGGAAATGCGTCTGTTCATTCAGAAATTTTCTTCTGAGCCTACCAGTTGTGTGAGCAGCGAGGTGCAAGTCACATTCTGTTTCCTCTCATCTCTGAGCATATGCTGTTGGATCTACGACACATATCAGCTGCTTTCTCCTTCCCTGCACGGCAATGCAGCTTTGCCCCTGGGCGCTTCGACAGCGCTATTAAAAGATTAATTTTCTTAAAAGAGTGTTTTTTATCTATAAAAGCAATACACAGCTGCGTTGAATGTCCCTTTCAGGACACTTCTTTATAAAGATGACTTTCCGCCCCTGTGTAGTTCCTGGATGCGGTCGAGTTCTCTCCGCTCCTGATGGTCACAGGCGTATTTGCAGGCAGCATTTGTGGATGGTCCGTGTTCTCACTGCGAGAACTTTACTATGGCAACATGCGGTTGCGGCTTTCCATCCTAAGAAGGAACGCCACTCAAGCCCCACACAAACCCCCCAACACCCCCCGCCCCCGCGTCGCTCCTTCTTCCAACGGGATTGAGGACAACCCGTCTGGTGATGAAGGCCATTTGGGGATGGCAGCGTGCTCGGTTTCGCCGGGTACGTCCCCACGAACAATCCGCCCCCAACATGCTTGTTGACTTCCGCGAGGGCTCCGGGTGAAAGCAGCTCGCCTCACGGCCAGTCTGCCTATCCTCTTGAGCCCCCTGAGCTGGATGATGAGCTCCCGCTGCATCGGAGAGTGTTCCAGCATCTGACACGGAAGACTCAATCAAGGGGCTGCCACCTTCGGGTCGGCACGCCCAGTCAGAGGCTGCCGCCCAGATGGCCGAAATGCTTGCCCGGGGCACCCCCCAGCGTGGGGTTGGACTGGAATCCTCCATCCTCCCTGCAGCCTTTGCGGCTAGATGATTGTTTCCTCGGGTCTGCACGCCGCTCACAGCCACGCCCCCCCGGTTCCTTTCTCCCCTGAAGTGCATGATGAGTTGACGCACTCGTGGAAGGCACCTTTCACTGCCCATAATCGATCCTCTTGCTCATCCGCTCTCACTACCCTCGAAGGCGGAGCGGTACACGGGTACACGGTGGTCCCCGAGGTGGACAGGGCAGTTACGATCCACCTGTGTCCCCAAAAATCCCAGTTACAATCCACCTGATCGCCCGGTGCTCCCCTCCAGGGCCTGTAGAGTGACGTCCTCACTGACCTCCAAAGCCTACAGTGCCACCGGATAGGCCACTTCCACCTTGCACACCATGGCCCTCCAGCAAATCCACCAGGCCAAGGCACTTAAAGATCTGCACTTGGGTAGTCCTGACCCCAATGTGCTAAAGGAACTGCGCTCAGCGACTGACCTCGCCCTCAGGGCTACGAAGGTCACAGCGTGGTCACTCGGGCAGGCGATGGCCACCCTCGTGGTTCAGGAACGACATCTGTGGCTGAACCTGGTTGAGATGCACGAAGTGGACAAAGCACGCTTTCTCAACACGCCTGTCTCCCAGTTCGGCCTTTCTGGTGACACCGTCGAGGACTTTACCCAGCAGTTCTCAGTGGTGAAGAAGCAGACGGAGGCCATCTCTCAAAACATGCCCCGTCACACTTCCAGCACGGGCCATGCCCCGTCTGCCCACCGAGGGCGTCCTCCTGCGGCTTCCAAGAAACTTGTAGCTCCGCCTCAGCCTGGGCCCAGCTCTCAGACCCAGCGTCGAGCACCACGCAGGAAGCGCACGCCCCCATCTCACGAACCCCCTCTAGGACCCAGAAGGCTCCCAAGTGTTCCTGAGACGGACGACCCAGAGACCGAGACGTTTGCTCAGGAGTTGGTGCGCAGACCACTCTGTCCCCTGGTGGAGGGCCAGTAGGAGGATCCTCAGTTAAGTTTATTTACATTGCCGCACCCCCTTCGGGCTGCGGTAGCCACATTCTCAATAAAAGAGCAATTTCCTCTGCCTATGGGTCACCTGGCTCGCAAATGCCATTCTCACGGAATGCAGGTGCCATACCTCAACAGTCCCGGCACATTGGACGCAGACCCTTCGTCTCCAGCCCCGCGATTGTTGTTCCCTGGCCGGCCGGTTCTGACGAGTCTAGAGGACGACTCCATGGGACCTCCTCCTCAGTCTCTAACCTGCCCCCTGCCAGGTGTGCGGAGATAGGTAAGTGCTTTGAGTCTTCTCTAAGCACCAGAGCCTCGGGACACGCTTTTGCCTCCCAAGGCCGTATTACCTGCTCCCTTCCTCTGCTCCGCCCCACTGGGTACATCAAAAATAATTGTCCCCTTTGTGCCCCTTGCATGGAGCTTGGACGCATGGCTTTCACTTCTTAATCCATCATGCTGGCTGGCCAGGACCATCCGACTCGTTTACGCAATTCAGTTTGCCAGGCCTCCTCCCCCCTTCGTCCACCTTAATGCATTGCATGGCGAAGACACCAAATCCCTGCACGAGGAAATCGCGACTCTCTTACCCAAAATACACGATAGAGCCTGTCCCTCCAGCCAAGATGAAGAATGGTTCTACAGCCCTAACTTCATTGTACCCAAAAAAGGCGGCAGCTTACGACCGATCTTGGACTTGCGGGTTTTCAACTGGGCCTTGCACAAACTCCTGTTCAAAATTCTCATGCAAAAACACATCCTAACATGCATCCGGCATCTAGATTGGTTCACAGCGGTAGACCTGAAGGACGCGTACTTCCATGTCTCAATCTTGCCTCGACACCGACCCTTCCTACGGTTTGCATTCGACGGCCAGGCATATCAGTACAAAGTCCTCCCCTTCGGCATGTCCCTGTCCCTTCGCATATTTACGAAGGTCGCAGAGGCAAACCTTGCCCCGCTTCAGGAAGTAGGCGTTTGCATACTCAACTACCTCGATGACTGGCTCATACTGGCCCACTCCCGACAGTTACTATGCGCCCACAGGGACCAGGTGCTCAGGCACCTCAACCGTTTAGGGCTTCAGGTCATCTGGGAAAAGAGCAAGCTCACCCCGGTTCAGAGCATCTCTTTTCTTGGCATGGAGTTAGACTCGGTCTCAATGTCAGCACACCTCACCAACGAGCGCGCACATTCAGTGCTGAAGTGCATCACCTTGTTCAGGGCAGGCACGTGGGTCCCCCTAAAATATTTCCAAACGCTCCTGGAGCACATGGCATCCTCCCCGGCGGTCGCACCACTAGGGTTTATGCATATGAGACCGCTCCAGCACTGGCTCCAGATTCGAGTCCCGAGATGAGCATGGCACGCACCGTGTGTTTATCACCCCTGCCTGCCGCCAAACTTTCAAACCCTGTACAGACACCTGTTTTTTACAGGCAGGAGTCCTTTTGCAGCAGGTGTCCCGGCGTATCCTAATCAGCTTCCAAACAGGGTTGGGGCATCGTGAGCAATGGGCACGCAGCCGCGGGCCATTGGAAAGGGCACCCGATGCGCTGGTACATCAATCACCTAGAGTTGTTTGCAACCACCACTGTAGAGTACGTAAATCACCAAGGCGGCGTACGCTCCTGCCACATGTCACAACTCGCCCGTCGTCTCCTCCTTTGGAGCCAGCAGCAACTCAAATCGCTGCATGCCACTCACATCCTGGGCAACCTTGATGTGGTAGTGGACGCGCTATCACGACAGTGTTCACCCAGTGGAGATGGGAGGCTTCACCCCCAGTTGGTTCAGCTGATTTGGGAATAGTTCGGCAAGGCACAGGTAGACCCATTCGCCTCCCGAGAGACCTCCCACTGCTCGCTCTGGTATGCCCAAACGGAGGCTCCCCTCGGGACAGACGCACTGGCACACAGCTGGCCCATGGGGCTGTGTAAGTACGCATTTCCCCCAGTAAGCATTCTTGCACAGGTGCCATGCAAGGTCAAGGAGGACGAAGAACAAATCACTGTGGTGACCCCTTACTGGCCCTCTCGGACTTGGTTCTCGGATCTCGTGCTCCTCGCAACAGCCCCTCCTTGACCTTCTTTCTCAGGGATGGGGGATTCTCTGGCATCCATGCCCAGACATCTGGAACCTCCACGTCAGGCCCCTGGATGGGATGCGGAAGATCTAGTTGGCCTACCACCTGCGTAGACCTCATAGACACGATCAGCCAAGACAAAGTTCCCTCTACCAGGCAACTTTACACCCTGAAGTTGCGCTTGTTTGCGAATTGGTGTTTTTCCCGGGCTGAAGACCCAGAGAGGTGAGCAGTCGGGTCAGTGCTCTAATTCCTGCAGGAGAGGCTGGAGGGAAGGCTGTCTCCCTCCACCTTGAAGGTGTATGTAGCTGCTTTTGCGGCCCACCACGACGCAATAGATGGCAAGTCTTTGGGTAAGCACGACTTGGTTATCAGGTTCCTAAGAGGCTCCCAGAGATTGAATCCCTCCTGGCCAAGCCTGTTCCCCTCCTGGGATCTCTCAGTGGTCCTCTCGGGCCTACAGAGATCCCCCTTCGAGCCACTAGAATCAGTCGAACTCAAGGCCCTCTCCCTGAAGATGTCCCTCCTGATGGCGCTCGCCTCCATCAAGAGGGTCAGGGGACCTGCAAGCATTCTCTGTCAGCGACAACCTGCCTGGAGTTCAGTCCGGCAGACACTCATGTGATCCTAAGACCACGACCGGGCTACGTGCACAAGGTTCCTACGACTCCCTTCAGAGACCAGGTAGTAAACCTGCAAGCGCTGCCCCGGAAGGAGGCAGACCCAGCCCCTTCGTTGCTGTGTATGGTACATGCTTTGTGTATCTATTTGGACTGCACGCAGAGCTTTAGATGTTCTGAGCAGCTCTTTGTCTGCTTTGGTAGACAGCGGAAACGGAACGCTGTCTCCAAACAAAGGCTTTCCCACTGGGTGGTTGACGCCATAGCATTGGCCTATCACACCCAGGCCGTGCCCGCCCCCTTGCGGGTTCGAGCACACTCGACGAGAAGTGTGGCATCCGCGTGGGCACTGGCCAAAGGCACCTCCCTAGCAGACATATAGAGAGCAGCGGGTTGGGCAACACCCAATAACTTTACAAGATTTTACAATCTCAGGGTTGAGTTGGTTTCATCCCGTGTTTTCTCAGGTCTGAGCCGGTAGAACTCTGTAAAGCACCCTTTCCCTTCGCTGAGGTAATACCATGTGCTATTATCCCAGTAGATCCCACTAACTCGGCTCCCTGGATGACTCCTCCCTAGCACTCTGGTCCACGAATTCAGCAGAGGAATTCGCCGACCAAACCCAATGCGGGTACTCAATTTACACTGCACTGGAATAGGTGCTCCACAGGTCGGGCCCCCATGTAGACATATCCCCCTGTGTGTATTTTCCGCGTTATGGTCCCCTTGCGAGCGGACCTGCGTTTCCCTTGGACAGTCCTCACTAACCCCCGGTCGTCGTGTTTGTAGCAACTCCTCCATCCCAATGAGGTAGGATCTACCACCGTGCCATTCTCCACATGTGACCTAAAAGCCCATGTGATGTATTTCACCACTCTTTACCTCACCCAGTCTGGGCAGGTGTGGTCTCCGCAGGGTCTTTCCCCCCTGAAAGAATAGGATCTGGAAAGAAAGCCTTCCCCGATGAGTATGATAGCATTAAGATCTATGAGAAAAACATAGAGAGAGAACTGGCGCGGCTTGCTCCCATGCTTGGCATGTCACCTTGTTCCCCCCATATCGGGGTGTAAGGAACCAGAAGGTTTTGATGATTTTTTGGGGCATTGGGGAACGGTACGTGCAGTCTGGCACAGCCTGTCCTTTTGGCACACAAACTACCTGCCCGCACCTGTGTCAGCAGCACACGTACACGGTTCAGCGCATGGCGTGATTACAATTGGACCCCTAGTGTCGCTTCTTCGACACAACGTTGAAGTGAGCAACAGACGGGGAGCATCTAGGTTACTGTTGTAACCTCCGTTGTGTCCTCCCGGCCATTTCGCTGAACCGAGCCACTGTTGTGGCTGAACCTCATTGTCAGGTCCTCAGACAATCCTGAATGAATAGATGCATTTCCCCCCCTTTATACCCGTATGTCTGGGGGCGGGACATGCAAATTCAATCTGACAATTTCTCATTGGACTTTTCTCAAAGTTCAGATATGCAAAAGTCTCTCAAGAGAGACCCCTTGTGTCATTTCTCGTTCCATCCATCAGGGAACAGAGGTTACAACAGTAACCTAGACATTATGCGTGATGTATAGGGAAGACAAAACAACATACATGTGGATGGGGGGGGGGGGGGGTCGCATGAGGTTAAACAACCAAACAAACATAGCACATTCAGGGGCAATTAGGCATGAAGGTATTTCAGCACGAAAACCTGCGGCATATTCACTAACCACACGCAATCAATTTTAGCAGATGTAATCAGCACTTAAATTGCACTGCATCTTGAGTATTTAAATGAAGTCATTGTTATTCCTTTTCGCACAAACACGCCTCCTTTCTGTGTAACTTGCACACTATATATTGGGATTTGTTCACAAAATGTTTTATTGATTTACACTGTGCTATTAATGCTACATTATAGAAGGCAGTAAAATGAATTTTATTTTTAAAAGAAGTATCTATACATGTTCAGTTGATCATATCAGCAGATAATTCATCAAATAATGATGAAATGATGGAGAACAGCATTATAACCTGCATATATCCAGATGCACAGTGTAGTCAAGCCCACTTTTGGCATGTTGAAGAGATGATTCCGGTGTCTGGATCACTGCGATGCTGTTCAGTCCTGCCAAAGTGTGTCAGATAATGGTGGTCTGCTTTTTTACATGTGCAAATTGCATTCAGCACAGATTTTGTGGAAACGTTTGCACTGTTGCCTGATCTGCATAATTACTCTAGTGAATGGGGCGCTAAACCACTCGCACAAATAACATGATCATACGGGGAATCGACATGTAGCTTCTGAATGTTGATGTACCTAATCAGCCCAATTACTGACAAGTGTCATCTGCCATCAGATATGTTTTTTTTTTTCCACATCAATTCAAGTGTGAACACACTTTCACCCTTTAGCTTGTAACGTTGCCACATAAGGTAAAGCACCTCTATAATAATGCTAATTGACTAAATTGTTGGTTGGTCAATTATTCTATTGCTTTGCCCGGTAAGCTGTATTTTACCCTAACTAATGTAATATTGACGCCCCTATATATGTTCTCGCGATCACTTCCCGTGAGATCTCGTCACGGGATGACGCAACATGTAAAAGGGATTCTAGTATTTTGAATAAAAGAGACCGATATGCCGGTCATCGAGAGAGCTGCTCCTCACTCTCAACGACACCTTGTATCCGCGTAGAATACCTTTTTTGCTGGCTGTTTTTTGGAGCATGATATGCCGTTCCTTGGAAGAGTACTACCAGATAACGCTTGTTTGGATTACTCAACTCTCTGGACTTATAACAGTCACTTTACCGCACTGATCCTGCTCACGGTTTGAACATACACCGGTGAGACCAATCTAACATTGTTTGTTTGTGCGTGCACTCTGGATAACAAGACTTTTTATATACCTACCTGACATTTCCCACATCCACATATATGTTTGTATATATCTGTGATCTCATAAATACACTTGGGTTTACTGTTTAAACATCTGTGTTTGAGTGAGATTCTTCCTCCGTATTACGAATCACTTAAGAGCAGCACCGATCCCTTTGATTGTGTTAATACTTCCTATTTTAATAAATAGGGGAGTGTTACAAGCTCATTCTCAAGAGACACAGGTTCTGGTCCCATGGAAACCAGGAAGTAATTGTTTACATAAACAATGGTAAGTGCTATTCTGAGGTTGCATTTTAATTCTAAAATTACTTTTTTACTCCACTTTATGGTTTGGGTTAGGGATTAGAATTAAAAAATATGCATTTATTTTGACTGTGTTACATCATTTACAACTAATAAAACAATTTGCTATTGGCACCACCCTGTGGAAATTTCACCTCAACAGCACTGCCAGCTTTGGCCACTGCAGCAGTGGTTTGAATTTCTGTAACTATAGACTGATTTTAGCAATGGAACTTTCAACCACCTGTTGCTGAATTTACAGTGATATCAGTCTGGAGTCAACTGTCATTCTATGATCATAGTAAAGGTGATTTTCTGTGGTTATAATTATTCATTAGTGCATCATTTACAACTGAAAAAGTTATCATTTATCAAATGATTAATAGAATAAATTATTAATTCACTGATTGGTCTGGGAAAATCAAATGTTTTAATTTAAGCATCAACAAGAAGAACAAATATTGGTAAATCACTAATCTGACAGTCTGTGGTGGATATGGCCCAGGTTCAATGCATTTAAGAACATTTAAATAAGTTATTTGTTAAATACATCCATACTTGTTTATTCATCACTAGCAATGGTGTGTACAAAAAATACAATTTAAATCTTAAATAAAAAAAAATCTTTACTCTAAGTCTTAACCACATACCTTAATGTTTATGTTTTTGTTTTGTTTTTTATAATATTTTTATTTGGGCTGTCTTTACTATCACAGGCCTTTCATGTGTTAATAGTTCAAACTTCTACATCCCCAGTGGTTGAGTGGTCTGCATCACGAACACGCATTCCACAGAACTGGGTTTGATCCCCAGTTGGATCAAAACAAAAAGTCACATGTTTTGCTTATAAATGTAACAACTAAAAAACTAAAAATGTCTGTTGTTCTAAATGTAACATATTTTCCTTAAATCATTTTATTATCATCAAATTTGTATAGACTATGTACATATGTGCCTGAATAAAATGAACACTATATATGTTAATTGCCATATATCACATTTCTGTACGGGAAGGCAAATGTAATACCCTTAAACTTACACTGTAAATAAGCATTTAAAAATAATATATATATATATATATATATATATTTGTATCTATGTCTTAACCTCGGGATTCCTATTCCCAGTTCACCAGAGCTGGCCAGATCCAGCTCCATTCCTGCTTGGTTTCGGACTCCACTGCTACTGTCATTACTGTTTGGTATGTTGTCCATGTCATGACAGGTCATGCTATGCCAAATTTATGTTAAGTCAAGTTCACGTTCATGTTTATCTTTCATTCATGTGTGTAGTTAGGGTTTTAACCTTTATTAATAAATTTCACTTGCATTCTTACATCACCGTCTTCGTCATTGCTGGTGTCAGCAACATTACTGCTACATGTCTCTGATTGATGACAACTAAGTCCAGCCCGTGCCAGCCAGACATCAATTCAGTCTACTATGATAGACTTGAGGGGATGAACTGATGCCAACTCCAACTGTAAGACATCGGATACTTCATATACCGTTGCCCAGGCACATGCACACATGGACATCAAAGGGGGCTTGAGCACCTGCCCTTTTTCTTTCTGGAGAGAAAGTGCCCTTTTTTTCTCCCTCTCTCTCCCCCTCCACGTCTCTGCGCAGCAGTGCAGCACTCATCGACATCAGACACACAGCAGCCCCTCCCAGCTCCTGTCACAGTTTTTAACATTTGCCTGTTTTGGCACGAAACTATTCGCTATAAAAATAGGTGCACAAACACCATTTCTTCCTTCAAGACACCAATCATCTCTTGTCTAGAAGCCCTCTACCTTCGACATCGATGTACACCAGTCAGCGGGTGGAATATTCATTAGAAAACTTTCCACTCCCCTGCAGTGTTTCAGCAAACATCACACCGCCTCACCGATTGACGCTTCGTTGGTGAACGGGCCTCAATATCCTGATTCACCGCAGCAATTCGGCAGGGTTTGTGTATCCTTACCAGGGACGTCGTTAGGCCTATTTTAGGGGGGCTGAAGCTACCCCAAAATGTTCCTAAGCCCCCCTAAATGATAATAAGAACAACAATAACAATTCGATTGATCAATAACCGTATCCTCATTCATATTTAGAATTAGACGCAACAAATGATATATATAATCCAGCTACAAAAAATAGCCGAAAAGTCGGAAGTTGGACAGAAGTACAAAGAGTCGTTGTGCAATCAGGATGATGCACCGCGCCGTCTCGTTGCATTGGTGTGAACTGTGGCAGCTTTCAGAGCGCTGCAAGAAACTGGAGGATTCATCTTGTCTCGTCGTTACTCTAGTTCGGTCTGAAAGTTGAACTCGCTATGCACCCTCCCGCCCACACACACCGATACACACGCTAATGGTGAAAGTGTCGTGATACAGAGTGAAATTGAAGTAAAGGAAAGGGGATATTTTGGTTTGCTATGGAAAACTGTAGTCTAGCTAGAGTGAACAAGCCAATACAAGAAATGGTTAACTTAGCAAGCTAATCACAACTCTTTATTCTTTGCCAATAATATAACCTCTCTATAATAGGCATATAAAACAATATCAATCCCCATAGAATGTTGTTGTCACTGAAAACTAAATGTCATAGGGTCCCTGTTAATGCTATTACCGTTGTATCCTTCAATTCATTGAGCAGATAAGATGGATATTCAAAGATATTTTAGCAGAGAGAAAGAGAAGCAGCCGCAGGAGATTGGCAGGCCAGTTGATTCTGAGGGAGCCGGTGTGATTGAGGTCAGTAATGGACTATAGGTCTAAGGATTGTTTTGTTTTCTTCTAACAATAAGCATTTGTTAGCAGGTATAGGCACTATGCACAGCCTAAACTAAATTATTTCATTATATTTATTATATATGCTAGCTATACCAATTTAACTTTCTGCATTCATTGGCTGTGATAAATTAAATAAATACGTAGATGTTACCTAAATGTAGGCTAAAGATGAGCAAATGCCCACAGATACACATGTGAAACTAAAATGAAAGCAACCCTTTTTGATGCTTCCACCAATGAAGTAGACAATAAACAAAATGTAACTGTTGACTGTGGTTTTGAAAATGATTTAATTCTTAATTTTCCTTTATTTGAATACTGCCTTTTTGTTGATTTATATCATACATTGTATACATCATTTGGCAGAATAAATCATCTTTAATTGAGAAACACTCAAACCTGTGTTGTCAAATTTCACTTTGACCTTAAAATTCTGGTTCTTGAGTTAAACTGTATGCAAGCCAAACTACACAGCGAAATTACACACTGATTGAACCAATCCACAGCACAGTTACAGTAATTAGAGTAATTAAATAGCATTCTGTAGACAACTTATCATATATAGAGAGGAATTAGATATAGTATGCTATTGCTTTATCATACATTTACATGAGCAGACAGATAGCATTTAAGTCATTGCTTATAGAATAACTCATCAGGAGCAAAGTCTGGCCTAAATAAATTCCCCCATGCAGCTTTGACGTGTCTAAAAGCTAACATTACAGTAACTTTTCTTTAACAGAGTAGAAATGGAAGAAGAGGATATGTCTGTCACGTTTTACTTGTTAACATCTTGGTTTCTTGACTGGTTGTTGACATAAGTGTAGCTCTAGATGTGAGTGCAAAGATTTTGCAAAAGCAAGTTACAAATACCCTGGGGGCTAAGCCCCCCCTGTCTTCCAATCCTAGTGACGTCCCTGATCCTTACAAAGCAATTGTATATTGTGTATTGTTTACTGTGTGATATAAATATGAATATATATTAATTTATATATCTAAAAGAGTCACTTACGTGTTCGCGTCTTTTTAAAGATGTCATTCCGTAAGTGTTCCTTGTGTGAGAGGCACATCCCACCATCAGATCAGCATGAGAGCTGCGATTACTGTCTGGGCCTCACCCACGCAAAGCCAGCTGTCATGGAGACAGACTGCCCTTACTGTGAGGGCATGAGTCTCAAGACGCTTCGCTCGTGAATCATCCTCATTCTGAGGGATGATTAAGCCTCATGCCCTCCCACCCGCCTATTCTGTGATATAGGATTCACTAGAGGAGAAACGGTGGGACCAGAAGGTCGAGCAGGATGACTTTGAGATGGTTCTTGTTGTGGCACAGGCCCCACGAGCCCATCAATCTGTCCGAAGCACATGTTTTCCAACCTCTGGCCTTCTGAAAGAGCAGGCGGCCTCATCTCGTGCCGTGGTTCTGATGCTGGGGATAATAATGATGATTTCATAATGTCTCTCGCTGCATCACGCGAGTTGTCAGTGGATGATGCTGCTGCCCCTCCCTCCAGTGAGGGCGAGGAATGTGCACATGCAACTGACTGGGAGATGCGCCGTGTCCTTACAAGGGTGGTCAAATAGCTTCACTTTTAGTGGTCTCCCCCAGAGGAACTGAACAGTCTTGCCTCGATGAATGGTTCCAGCAGTCCAGATGCAGTCAAACGGCAGCGTCCTGCAAATCTTCCCCATTCTTCCACGAAGTTCATAAAAAACTATCCAAGTCCTGACACACAACCTTATACATCATGCTTGCACAATGACGCCATCCTCTTTAATGTGGATCACCTGGAAGAAAACGGTTATGCCCAATTACTCCCGTGTAGGAGGCGGTAGTGGCACACCTCTGCCCAGAAAGTAACAGGGTGTGAAAATCATGCTCCAAACGTCCTTCAAACTATATCGACATAAGTCCACATTGGCGAAAATGGCCCAACCAGCCATGGTTTCCAGAAATGATGAAGATGCTGTACAGCTCACAATGGGAAATACTACAGAGGAAGGATCTCCTCTTAGGTGTGAGGCACAATCTGGCATCTCCAGCTCCAGCTGTGGAACCTGCATGTGTTGCCCCTGAACGGGGCGCACTACACACGCAGAACTGACACGTTCAGTCATGAACACCATTTCACAGGCCAGAGCACCATCCATGAGATGCCTCTATGCACTAAAATTTATGCCGGCGCCTCTATTGGCAAGCATGATTTAATCATAAAGTTCCTTAAAGGAGCAAGATGATTAAACCCACATCAGCCAGCAACAGCCCCAACTTGGGACTTAACTTTAGTCCTAAAAGCTCTCGCAGGGCCCCCCTTAGACCCTTTGGACTCTGTTGAACTGTGCATGCTCTCTGTTAAGACCACACTACTGCTGGCTCTGTCCTAGGTAAAATGGGTCTGTGAACTGCATTCACTTTCAGTCGACAATTCATGTCTGCAGTTTGGCACCAGTCTTTCAAGAGACACTGTCCAACCCAGGAAAGGCTATGTACCCAAGGTCCTAACCACACCCATTTAATTCGGATGAGGAATAATGAGTAAACTACATACATACTGTATGCTGAGCATACATGCCAGTACAGAATGTCTGATCACCTCTTTATATGCTATGGAGGATGCACAAAAGGAATGCCTGTCTCCAAGCAAAGGCTCTCTCACTTGATTGTCGATGCAATTACCCTGGCTTATGAGTCACAAGGTAAGACTTGCCCAATTGGTATTAAAGCACAGTCAACTAGAGGCATGACCTCCTCATGGGCATGGACGAAGGGTGTGTCCTTACAAAACATGTTTTGCAGCAGGATGATCCTCTCAAAACACATTTGCAATGTTTTACAACCTAGAAAGAACATCTCTTTTTTCATAAGTCCACTCTGTTTAGAGCACTTGCTATTCATTTGCCAAAAATATATATACTAATGCCCTTACCTATAACTACGGGCTCCCAATCATTTGGGCATCCGCCTGCATTCAGGCCATTATAATTTACCATAAATTCGCAAGCACTTTCATTATACATAAACTCCCTTCATACCTGGGTTCATAATGAGTTAATTCATACTATATGAAAATTAACATGTCAGTCGCTGTCCCACAAGACTGTGGCACCATGTTTCCTCTCTGGGAAGTTATGTAGTGTAGTGCGGCATGATGGGATTCTGTTCCCCATATGCGTGGCTATGCAATGTCAAGTGTACTTAGTCATAAGTGAATGTCTCGGTTATGTACACAACCTCAGTTCCCTGAGATGAAGGAAAAGAGACATTGCAAACGCTAGCCGCACTAGAAGACTCGACAAGACTGAGGCACGAGCAATGCGCTCCTTGTTCTCATTAAGAAATTCTGAGGAAATGGTGTTTGTGCACCCGTTTTTATAGTGTACAGTTTTGCGCCAACACAGGTGGGGCTCAAACACCATATACAATATTTGAATACTGCCGTTACTGTAGAGAGGTTTCAACTAGGTTGTGTATGAAGGCACTCCCCATATGCGTAGCTCCGCAATGTCTCGTTCCCTTTGTATCAGGGAACAGAGGTTACGTACGATTTTATTGCTGGACAAATAGTAAAGTGTTTTTGAATTGAAATTATGTTGTTGTTTTTAATATTAGTTGTTTAATTTAGAATTAAACAATAATTGCCTTCAGAGCTCATCCAAGTTTGTTAAAATTAATGTAGGTGTGTGCGTGCTGTCTTAGTTCATATTTAAGGAGTAAAATATATTTTTATATAAAAAATATAAAAAACTTAGTGTGTCCGCCTTCGGGCCAGCACGCCCAGTCTGAGACTGATGCCCAGATGTCCGACATGCATGCCCGGGCCGCCGTTAGCGTGGGGCTGGACTGGAATCCACTGTCCTCCCCACAGCCTTCGTGGCTGGATGATTGGTTCCTCGGGTCTGCGCGCCGCTCACAGCCGCGAGTGCATGATGAGCTGACGAGTGCGTGGAGGGCACCCTTCTCCACCTGTCAACGTGCCTCTCACTCATCTACTCTCACTACCCTCGACGGCGGAGCAGCCCACGTGTACAGAGCGGTTGCGATCCACCTGTGTCCCAAAAACGGCGCCACCTGGCGGGGTCACCCTGTGCTCCCCTCCAAGGCCTGAAGGATGACGTCTTCATTGACCTCGAAAGCCTACAGCGCCACCGGACAGGCTGCTTCCACCCTTCATGCCATGGCCCTCCTGCCTTCCCTCTCCCTGAAGACGGCCGCACTCGCCTCCATCAAGAGGGTCGGGTACCTGCAAGCGTTCTCTGTCAGCGACAGTTGCCTGGAGTTTGGTCCGGCAGAAACTCATGGGATCCCAAGACCGCGACCGGGCTACGTGCCCAAGGTTCCTACCACTCTCTTCAGGGACCAGGAAGTGAATCTGCAAGCGCTGCCACAGGAGGAGGCAGGCCCAGCCCCTTCATTGCTGTGTCCGAATAAATCATGTTCTATGGTATCGAACGCCTTATGAATAACATAAAACTATCATCCAAAATGTATTTGTTATAATCTACCATATCTAATATCAGTCTAATATAGGGCTGCACGATTTGGGGAAAATGTCATATTGCGATTATTGAGGTCAATATTGCGATATGCGATTGCGATTATAATAAATTGTATCATGAGTCAACTTGATGGGTTTTAAAGGAAAATGCACACACAGATTAGTGATAATGCTAAAATGTGTATTTGTAAAACTAGAAATGTTTTCAAAATAAATACAAAAATGAACATTTGCATTTATGTAAACTTATTTTCTTCAAAAGTAAAGCTAAATAAATAAGACAAATAAAAACATACACATTTTCACAAAAATAAGATTTTTTTACATTTTTGTCCAAACAAACATGGACATTTACTCAGGATGTAACATATACTCTCTGTATAAACTGTTGAATTTTACATTGTATTTCAAGTCATTTTATTTCATTAAATAAATGGTACAACTGCCCCTAACCCAAAGTTATTTGCTTATAAAAGTACAGTAGTTTAAAATATTTGCTTTAGTGTAATATAACGAAATATGAAAGCAATTTAACTTGCCAATGGCCAAATGAAGTCTATGACCAAAACACTGGATTCTAGTCCACTGATTAAGCTCCACTGCTTTGACCATGTTAGTGCCGTTGTCTGTTGTTATGGCGACCTGACGCTCCTCGCAGAGGTCCCACGCAGCCAGTGCCTCTCTCAAGCCCAAGGCTATGTTTTCTCCTGTGTGGTCGGCGGGGAAATACGATGTTTGCAGGCAGCGGCTTTTCAATTCAAACTCCTCGTCGACAAAGTGCACAGTCAAGCTAATATACGGTTCACTTGTCCTGCTTAACCACAGGTCCGTAGTGGTTGAAAAGAAAGTCACCGTAGCCATTTCCTTTTGAACTTCGTCACGGCGCGAGTTATAAAGTTTAGGGATCGCTATTTGAGAGAAATAGTTTCTAGAGGGCAGTTGGTACCTCTTGTCCAGTGTGTGGATCATTTTCTGTAATCCCACTTTACTAACGGCGTGTATGGGCATCGTGTCTTTTGCCAAACAGTGCGTTATGGAGTCAGTGATTTCTTTATGTCTAGCCGAAGACTTATCATATGGCGTGATGCTTGCAAACACATCTGTAGTTTTGTTTTGTTCGGGGAACAGCTTGTGCCGTGTTTCCTTCTGTTGTCTCTTTCACCGTCATACATTCCTCATATTTTTCTCTGTGATGTTTCAGGTGCTGAAATAAATTTGTCGTATTGCCACGTGATGTAGCAACTTTAATTTTGTAAATCTTGCACAGTACCTCTTCTCTGCTCAGTGTCAGTAATCCGAAATCCAAAATACCGCCATATAACAGAGGTAGAGTAATTTTTAGGTACCAGATCAGTGCCGATCTCCTCGGCATCCATCTTCGCTCTGGGATTTTCGCGCTGCGCAGTGCGCGCACACACACACACACACACACACACACACACACACACACGTGACACGGCACGAGACGCAACACGCCTTTACTGAGACTGTCAGATCAGATTTCGGCAAGGAAAATCAGCAAACTGTTCTCAGAAAGTTTGTCTTCACACACACTTATTTATTTAATATAATCGCAACATTTTGCCGTCATATAATCGCAGAGGGCTGACATCGCGATTGCGATTGCGATGCGATTAATCGTGCAGCCCTAGTCTAATATAATTACTAATATGCCGTCCTTGAATAAATCCAGTCTGTGCTTCATCAATAATGTCATCTAATCCTTGTTTCAATCTTTTAGCAAATACATGGGCAAAAATTTTAGCATCATTATTTAAAAGACTAATAGGCCTATGATGTGATGAATATCTTTATTTGGTTTTGGAAATAATGTAATTACGCCTTGCCTTAATGGCAATTCTGCTTTTTCTGTAGATTCTTTATTTACAGCAAGCAGAAATGGAGCTAATTTATCTTTAAGGACTTTGTAAAATTCACTAAGAAGTCCGTTGTTACCTGGAGATCGGTTATCTTTTAAATATCCAATACATTCCTTAATTTTTTACTTTCTCCAAAACATTATTAAAAAATGTATTCAAATCAGGATTAACTAAACTAGAGTTAATCCTTTATTGTTTATTAGTAGTTTGTTTACTGAAGACATCTCTCCATTTCTTTTTTCTAAATTAAAAAATATTTAGTATAACTTTCTCCTTGTTCTAACCATGTATGTCTTGATCTTATAAATGCTCCTCTTGCTTTCTCTTCATAAATAGTGTCTACATTAATTTGTAATGATGATAATTTTACTAATTCTTGGGGAGTTAAATTCCCTTTACTTGAAAGCTCCATAATTTATTTTGTAATTCCACATTGTTTTTGTCTTTTATCAAAAGCAATTACATTCCCCACTGAAATGGCTAAATTCCTAATTTCATATTTAGTGAGCGCACAGTATTTTCCAAAGATATTCATTACTTTAGCCTGGATCCAATACCTATCAATAATTTCTATTGCATTCATTTTAAAGTTTTCAGTTTCTAATAACATCTTATTAAGTTTCCAGTATCCTCTACTTGCTTTAAATTTAATTGAACCATATCTATTTATGTTAATCGCTATGCCTTTATGATCAGTTAAGACAGATGGCTATATAGAAACAGACTGAACACAATCTACTAGTTTGTCCGAAATGAAGAAAAAAATCAATACGTGACTGTTTAGATCGATCTTTATTAGTCCATGTATACATAATTTGGTTTGGATTCTTGTGGCACCAAATATCTATTAACCCTATGCGAGAACATACATTTTTTATTTCACAAGTACTATTGCTTTTTGATGGCCATCTATCTAATATCTCATTATTTACACAATTAAAATCCCTTCCCCATATTATCTTAGCATATGAGAATTTGTTTTTTAATTTGATTCAATGTTTACAAAAAAATATTATTTTGTTGTTTGTTGTTGATGGCATATGTGTTACTAAAATATAATGTGACTGGTCATTGCTTACTTGCAATATAATCAATCTTCCACAATTATCTCTATCATGGCTAAGAAACACCTTTATATTTTCCTTTGAGTATTGTGACCCCTGCTGATCTATTGCTACCATGGGCAAACCAAATGTCATTACCTCATTGACTTCATTACAAGCATGTGTTTCCTGCACAAAATAAAAATCTGCACCTTTCCCTTTACAATAGAAAAATAAAGATTTCCTCTTCAAATGATTAAGCAAACCCCTGGCATTAATTTAAAAAAATTTAAACAGACATACATTTTACACAATTCCTTTTGTTTGGTTAGTGTTCGATTTTTAAACTAATAGGGTCACTCATTTCTACTTATAATTGTCTTTGCAAAAAAAACCTTCTGCATTCATATTTTAACAATCGATTAACTTTGAAGTGTTCACACTGCCCATGAAACAGTTAAATTACATTTACCTTTAACAGGATAGTAACAGCAACATAAGACAATGATAATACATGGGCGCATTTGTTTATTCTAAATAAATATATTAGCCTTGCATTAAGTCACACGGACTTCTTTGTTGTCAATATAAGCCTTGTTACCAACAAAATGTGCTCGTTTTCCTTCTTTCCGCGCTTTCTCCACAAGTGGCCATAATTTTCCACGTGCCTCTTTGTCTGCTGCAGTCAGATCTTCTTTAAAGCGGAGATGTTTGTTGTCCAAAAAACATTTGCCTTTGAGGAATTCCATACCATGTCCCTTGCAGGCCTGGAAAGGAACCTGATAATCACTGGTCTCGGGATATTGCTCTTTGAATCCTGAAGCCTACCAATCATGTGCGATACATATATGGCATCAATTACAGAACTGTGCTGCACCTCTAGGAGAACATCTCTGCATATGTCTTTCACAATCGTTTTGATGTTTTCCTCTGGTTTCTCACGAACTCCGTACAGATCCATCGTCTGCTGTACTGTTCAGCCTCATTTATTCTTTTTCTGAAATTCAGTGCACTGAATTTTCAGGCACGCATTTTCCATTTTCAAGTCGGTTACATCCTGATTGCCGCTTCACAAGCATACGATTGTACTTCACGTATCTGCCTTTTTTCTTTTGCAGCAGACTCAACGTCCATGTCAACCGATTTCTGCATTATGTTGTCTTTCTGAAGTTAGCTAGCTCCCACAAATAAGAAAGTGCCTCTTATCCGCTATATCTACTAATAAATGCCATAAACAAGTATTATCAATCTTGATCTTATTGACTTATGCAACTATATAATCAT
The DNA here is from genome assembly GCA_032164185.1 of Moxostoma hubbsi. Lineage (NCBI taxonomy): Eukaryota > Metazoa > Chordata > Actinopteri > Cypriniformes > Catostomidae > Moxostoma > Moxostoma hubbsi. The sequence continues at coordinate 66,373,156 of JAVLUX010000002.1, read as the reverse complement.
TTTTTTTCTTGAAATGAGTAGACCCTATTTTCTTTTCTCATCTCCAAATTATATGACTGTTCACTCTGCCATCTTGAGCCTCTCCCCTCAAAAGTGTAAATGAATGCACATCTAATGTCAGATTGTCAGATTCATCAGCCAATCAGATTGATTTATTTGTTCTTGGTGGGTGTGGTCTTTAGTATATGTCACAGTCGAGGCCTTCTAGTTGGCCTTGAGTGATGCAATCATGCTTTAAGTGATGTACGTAATTTGAAAGTGAAAAAAATTAAATACATTTTAAAATTAAAAAAAATAAATAAAACAAATTAGAAAGCATAGCGACCGGAGGGCAGTAAATACTGCCTAAGGGAGACGCGGGCCACTTCGTGAGGGGACTGTACCGCAGAAAATACACACAGGGGGAGTCCGTGTAGGAGTCCCGATCTGTGGAGTACCAATTCCAGTACAGGGTAGATTAGAGTACCCGTAGTGTGCTGGGTCGGCAAGTTTCTCTGCTAAACTGTGGACCCAAAAGGGCTAGGGAGGAATCGACCAGGGACCCGGGTGGGTGGGATCTCCTGGGAGAGAAAGCGCACAGTTTTACCTTGGCCGAGGGAAAGGGCGCCAGGTGCAATTGATTCACCCTGCCAGATTGTCAGCGTGTTACCGAGTTCTTAAATAAATTGAACAAATGATTCTCCTCCCTGCCCTCCACCGGGGGACGGAGTGGTCTTACCATCTCCCGAGCTAACGTCTTGGTCCCTGGGTCGAGTCTCTCAGGAGCGCCTGGGAGCCTTACGGGTCCGTGAGACAGGGGGCGTCTGCTTCCTACAGTGTGCTCGACCATGGGGCTGAGAGCTGGGCCCGGGTTGAGGTGGAGCAGGGTGTTTCTTTGCCGCAGGAGGACGCCCTCGGCAGGCAAACGGGGGATGGCCCATGGCGGCAGGCTTGCGGCAGGGCAGGATGTGAGAGATAGCCTCTGTCTGCTTCTTCACTGCGGAGAACTGCTGGGCGAAGTCCTCGATGGTGTGGGGGACGTTGAGGAAGCGAGCTTTGTCGGTCTCATGCATCTCAACCAAGTTCAGCCACAGATGATGTTCCTGGACCACAAGCGTGGCCATCGCCTGCCCGAGTGACTGCGCTGTGACCTTCGTGGCCCTGAGGGCGAGGTCGGTCGCTGAGCGCAGTTCCTGCAACACATCGGGATCAGGGCTACCCTCGTGCAGATCTTTGAGCGCTTTGTAAGAGAAGGCTATATTCATAATATTCATAATCCATGGCAAAAATACTATTATAAATTAGGTTCCCCGTCTGTCGCTTACTTCGACGTTGTGTCGAGTGAAGCGACACTAGGGGACTTTTTTGAAGGCCTTGGTTACCTCTGAACTTGAGAAAAGGCCAATGAGAAATTGACAGAGAAATCTGTTCATTCAGGTTTTGCACTGAAGAGCCGAGAATGAGGTTTACCTGTTACAGTGGCTCAGTACATCGTCGGGGGGGACACAACGTCTCGTTTCCTCCATCAGGGAATGGAGGTTACAATAGTAACGTAGACGTTCCCCATCTGTCGCTCACTTGATGTTATGTCGAATGAAGCAATACTAGGTGTCCCTATTCAATCACTTCATGCGCTGAACCGTATATGTGAATTGCTGACGCAGGTAGGCAGTTGCGTGCCAAAGCAGCAGGCTGCATCAGACTGCACATCAGCCTTCCCAAACAGTCCATAAAAACATCATAAAATGTTTAGGTTCACGGCATCTCGAAGGGAGGGGAACAAGGGACATGCCAAGCATGGGAGAAGGCCATGCCAGCCGCGCATTTTCTTTTTCCTCCACTGAATTCGCAGACCAGAGGGCTAGGGAGGAAAGACATCCAGGGAGCATAAGTTTAGTGAACTCTCCTGGGAAAAAGAGCATACATGATAGGCTCAGTGGAGGGGAAGGGTGCTATGTGCAAGCAAAACACCCAGTCAGTCATTCCGTATTCCTGAGTCCTACGTGCTCGGACCTGAGAGAATACGGGACGAAACCAACTCAACCCTGATGTTGTAGAATCTCGTAAATGTATTGGGTGTTGCCCAGCCCACCGCTCTGCAGATGTCTGCTAGGGAGGTGCCATTGGCCAATGCCCATAAGGATGCCACACTTCTCGTCGAGTCTGCTCGAACCCGCAAGGGGGTGGGCATGGCCTTGGTCTGATACGCCAAAGCGATGGCGTCGAAGACCCAATGGGCTAGCATCTGTTTGGAGACAGTGTTCCCTTTCCGCTGTCTACCAAAGCAGACAAAGAGCTGCTCAGAACATCTAAAGCTCTGCGTGCAGTCCACACAGGTATGCAAAGCACGCACCAGACACAGCAACGAAAAGACTGGGTCTGCCTCCTCCCAGGGCAGTGCTTGCATGTCCACTACCTGGTCCCTGAGGGGGGTCATAGGAACCTTGGGCACGTTGCCCGGTCTTGGACTTAGGATGATCTGGTGTCTGCCGGACTGAACTCCAGGCAAGTGTCGCTGACAGAGAATGCTTGCAGATCCCCATCCCTCTTGATGGAAGCAAGCGCGATCAGGAGGGCCATCTTCAAGGAGAGGGCTTTGAGCTCGACTGATTCTAGTGTCTTGAAGGGGGGTCTCTGGAGGCCTGAGAGGACCATGGAGAGATCCCATGAGGTGAACAGGCAAGGCCTGGGAGGATTCAGCCGCCTCTAAGGATCCTAGTGATCCCGTCCACTGCGTTGTGGTGAGCCGATATAGTGGCTACATAAACCTTCTAGGTGGAGGGGGACAGCCTCCCCTCCAGCCTCTCCCGCAGAAATGTTATAATTTTTTTATAATGTTATAAGTTATAATTTTTGGTGAGGAAAATAAACTCTTTTAGAAGCACTGTCGAAGTGCCCAGGAAACTTTATCTAGCCTACTGGGTGTCGCTGTTTGAGAGAATTACTTTATAAAGATGACTTCTACAAACATTAACATATTTAGTCATATTTTATTTGTTTTATTTGAGTACAGTCATTTATTTTGCTCACTCAAATTTTTGAGGAGATTTTGCCTGCCTTTGAGAAATCGTCACTGTTTTTTAGGATTTGCCTTCCTAATTCTGAACATGTTTGTCGAGAATGGAGAAAAGGAGATGGAGTGTCCATTTACATCATGATAGTGTGCAGTTTTGTATCAGGTATGGCCTTACATTTGCATTACATAATGCTGGCTCTGTTTGTTTATATATGGAAATTTCTTCTTGTTCAATATTTGATGGTCAAGAAGTTATAATTGGATTTACAGATAGTCTTAATGAAAAATTGTCATTAACTTTGGACTATATACAGTAAATAATGAAACAAAATGTTTTTTTCTTTTCGCAGATTATAATTGTATTTTCTAGACAAGGCTAACTATTTTATATCTGATTTGCTAAATACTTTCTATGATATTTACCTTTATCCCCTTATTTATAAACCACCTCTGCTACTGTTATTGATAATATTTTTACCAAGTCTTTGAATCTCACATTAAAATCAGGGATATTGCTTACTGATATTTCTGATGTGATTCTGATTTAAAAGGAAGATTGAGGTTATTTCATGGGACAATGTGTTTAAATATTGGACGCTGAATCAGCTTATCTGTCTTTTATGTCCATATTCAACTCTCCTTTTCATTTCTGTTTTCCATTAGTCACTCCCAAAAAGAAAATTTTGGTTTCATTGATTGTATAAAGTTTTCTCATTAATCTCACACATCTCGGTTTAGCAATTCATAAAAAATCATACAAATACAAATTCACTCTTTTGTTAAGAACAGGCATACAAAGATGTTTTAATTAGGGCTGTCGATTTAATGCGTTAATTCAATGTGATTAATTTGACAAAAAAATAACGCATTCAAAAATTAACGCAATTAATCGCACTGCCCCTGGACCATAATAAGGAAGATTCCTGAGAAATGCAATCTTGTAGTACTACCTGTTTACTCCAGAGGGCAGTAAGTGCAATTTCAGCTGTATGAGCAATGCATAGTTTATACAGTGAAGAAAATACTTCAGTTGGCAGAACAACACAAACATGCGTTACGTTCTTGAGTTCACACTTGTAGGGGTGCAAATGCGATCTAAGGGATCTCAAGATGTGTTCTAAGTATTAAACTATATTTAACTTGTGTACAGTGACCTAAACATTTTATGTTTATGATGCAACACACCCAAGACACTACACAAGCATATCTGACGAAGGTGTAAATTGGCAGGTCCTTAAACAAGCCCTCATAATAAATCTTGAACTGATTGACAAATTCACTTGCGAAATGGATTGCTTTGAACTGTGTTCCAATGATTGACTTATGATCAATATGGTAGTAAACAATACTTTGTATTCTAAAGCCACTTTTTGTATTGTTTTAACAATGATGAACTCTTCTGCTACAAGAATGTAATGCATTTTAATTATCTGAATATTTTTTATTTTATAAAATATATATCATTTTTAAATATTTAAAGATAACTATGTATAATTATTTCATCAGTATATATTGAATTATTGTTATATGAGGGGCTTTCTCAGCAAATATTTGTATATGTGATTAATTGATTGGAACACCATGTAATTAATTTGATAAAAAAAAAATTGGCATCCCTAATAATTATATATTGATATAAATATGTATAATCTTTATATATTTAATTATTGTTATTTAAGGGGTATTCTCAGCAAATATTTGTATATACGATTAATCATGATTAATTAATCGGGACACCATGTAATTAATTAGATTAAAAATGTTAATCAATTGACAGCTCTAGTTTTAATACATTTGAAGAATGTACTAATAACACAAAATCCACATGTAAGGTTGTAAATGAACAAAAAACAAAAAAGTCATTCTCAACTCTACCATAACAATTTACAGGAATGTTACGCATAATATAGAATACCACAAAATAAAATTTAGAGTCCTCCTGCCTTTTCTTTTAAGGGGACATATTATGCAAAATCCACTTCTCACGTTTTTTTAAAACAGAATTAAGTGTCCCCAGTGTGTGTAGACAACCATAGCAAGACCATAACCTTGTTTCTTTCTCCTCCCTATTGTCAGGTTTGCAGCCTCTTATGACATCAAAAGGGGAAAGGTACTGCTCACGGCTGATGAAGAGATCTGCCCAAGTAGCTTAAATCCGTCCTCATTAAAACCTGAGCAAGCAGCGCACAGTCCGCCATATTTATCTCCTATGGAAGCAAATCAATGCCATATATATTTGCAAACAATATAAAGTATTGCAAAAGAAAATAAAGTTTTGCAAAAGAAAAAAAGTATTGAGCAAAAAAAAAAATTTTTTTTGCAAACAAAAATGAAGTATCACAAAAGCAAAATAAAGTTTTGCAATCAAAAATAAAGAATTGCAAAATAGAAATTAAATATAGCAAAAACCAAGATATAATTAATTGCAGCATTGATTTTGCCACACATATTTTTCTTTGCAATGCCTACTAATTATTTTGCAACGCTCCTTTTAATTTGCATTTCCATCAAGTGTAAGCTCGTGACACCGTTTTGCCTTTGCGCTTCACTTTTTTGCGCGTTTCAGTATATGGCACTGTTTTGACGTGGGGGTGGAGTCAGGGGATTGGGGCGTGTACAACGGGCTCACGGATGCCTCCCTGGAAGTTACGTCATTAGCTTGAGACACCGATCAAACAGCATGGCTGAGCAGAGGCATCGCGGTGGATCTCAGGTATGTAAAGTTGATTATTTGCTTTGATTTAATTAGCATTAAATGTGTATTAACAGCGTTTGCTTCAGATAAAGATGTTAGAGATCAGTTAAAGCGGTGGATTTATTAGCCATACTCGCTAACGTTAGCTAGCAGCTTTGGATAATGTGCATATTTGTAAGGATTTATTAGTGTTAACAGATAATTGACAATCGTGAGAGGATCCTCTGGTGTCAAACAAGAAATACGCTGTCAACAAGTTATTTTTATTGCAGCTATAAATTAAGTAATATAACAAACTAAGCTGTCATTTCCATATTATCTTGTCAAAATATCATACAAACCTTATTTAACGTTTTGTACATGTCAACTTACTGAAGAAACTGTTATTTTGTAGGGCAGTGGACACAATGATGCCATCAGTGTTGAACTGGGAAAGATGATAATGTAGAGACTGCTCTCCAAACTGCAGTATGCAATGAGTTGCCAACCACTGGATTTAGACTATTTTCAGTTTGTATGCAACCATGAGCTTCTTTTCATCACCTCTGTGTACAATCAAATTACAGTCCCAGAAGAACTGCTTAATGAACTCTCAACCTTAAAAAACACAGTGGAGAGGCATATTGCAAATAACAGTGCACCCATAACTACCCTTGAAGTGCAATATGGAGTAAAGGGACCTCCTAAGTTTATTATTTCCAGAGAACATCTTCGGAAACTTGTGAATATGCAGCTGTCTGTTCCATGTATTGCCCAGCTTCTTGGTGTGTCAACAAGTACTATCAATCGCCGTCTCAATGAGTTTGGCATTTCTGTAAAAGACACCTACTCTAAGATCACAGATGCGGCACTTGACAACTTAGTCAGTTCGGTAAAGGCTGAAAGTCCACATCTAGGGCATAGAATGATGAAAGGACGGTTGCAAGCACTGGGTCACCGTGTGACATGGACAAGAGTGTGGGATTCCATGCATCGAGTGGACTCTGCTGGAATACTTGCAAGAATGACACAGTTGAGGTGTATAGTCAGAAGGACTTATTCTGTGCGGGGCCCACTTCATGTTGTTCACATAGACACAAACCACAAGCTTATAAGGTATGTCATAGTGTGAAGTATACCATATATCAAGCCATTAAGTTATTATTATTTTTTGTATCTTTTAGCCTTAACAATTGTTGAAGTATGATAGTACATATATTTGTAAACTGTTAATAACTAATGTTATCTTTTATCAGGTATGGCCTTGTGATTTTCGGTGCCATTGATGGCTACTCCAGAAAGGTATTTTTCTAATTCGTCTCTTCACTATGTTTTGTTTGCCTTGAAAAATAGATACATAAATGTAACATTAGATCATTTCCCTCAGATCATGTACCTTGGAGCTGCTACAGATAACAAAGCAGCAACTGCCCTTGGTTTTTTCCTTCAGTCAGTGGAGAGACATGGGTTTCCATTAAGGTAAGACAATTTGTATTTGTCAAAAATTGTTTGTCCATCTTTTGTATGCTATGTGTTTTGTTAAAGGAAAAGTTCATCACAAAATGTAAATTATTTGTTGTTCCAAACCTGTTTGACTTGCTTTCTTAAACTGCAAAATATGATTTTATGAAAAATAGTTAAGTCACTGAGGCTTGTCAGGGAATAAAGTCATATAAGTTTGGAACATCATGAGGATGCAATTTTTTTCTCCATATTTTTCTATAAACAGTTTGAAAGCATTAGGTGCAATACATCTCTGGTGTCTGTCTTCACAAACATGACCAAAATGAAATGGACATTGACTATGCTTATTAGACTGTTGTGTCTGTTTTCTAAAACAGCAATGCCCTTTTTAATTACTTATCTATTTAGAGTTCGAGGAGACCAAGGAGTAGAAAATGTGGAGATTGCTAGGTGCATGTTTTCCGTGCGAGGCTGTGGGAGGGGAAGTTACATGTCAGGAAAAAGCGTGCATAACCAGCGGTAAGCATCAAGATGAATTAAATAGTCATACAGTACCTAGACCTAAATTTATGATCATTCTAATTTGAAGGGTGACAGTTTGTACTCAATTTATGAAAAAGGTGCTGTGTTAATCAAATTATGACATTGTTTTACCTGCATTTCTCAGCATTGAACGCCTTTGGCGTGACATATGGATGGCAGTTACAAACATCTTCTATGATGTCTTACACACTCTTGAGGAGGAAGGGTTACTTGATCCAACCAACAGCCTGCACCTGTTTTGTTGTCATTTTGTGTTCCTGCCTCGCCTCCAGGCCAACCTTGAATACTTTACTTGTGGTTGGAATAGCCATCCTCTCCGTACAGAGGGCAATCTGAGCCCCGATCAAATGTGGGAAATTGGGGTCTTTCAAAACCCTGTCACTCCTCCAGAATCTGAGGTATTGCCCATAATTTATAAATTATTTTGTTCTGTGCAATTTCATTTATAACACTTTCACCTAATGTATTGCACCAATAAAACATAACATGTCCATAAACTATTATGATTTTTTCACAGAATGTGCAAGACAAAGACTCTGACTGGGACACAGCCAGTCCAGACCAGTCATCCAGAGGAATTGTAGTTCCTCCAGTTGAATGCCCTTTGACTGAAGAACACATGGCCCTGCTTCAAACTGTTATTGATCCAACCTCACAATCTCAGAACTATGGGAGGGACAAATATTTAGCTGTACTAAATTTTGTGCTCCTTCATTCTTAACTGACAGAGTATAATCAGGCACTTTACAATGAATCATGACCAAATCACTCTATAGGCAGGACATTTATTCCCAATACACAGATTTTGTAAAAAAAAAATATAATCTTATGAATAAAATCATAATTTACTTTCTGCTATAAAGTGAGAACAATAACTAGAACATTTAACAATGCAGAGCAGGTTTCTATGCCTTGAACATGTGCACAGTCAGTAGGATAGAATATAGTAGCATTGCTTGTATTTTAAACCCTGTTGAATCCAGTGTCAAAATGGATGGCTTGCAACATGACCGTTTTGAAAGAATTAAAATTGTCCATGTGTGCTGTAGGAAATGTAATTTTTCTGGCACAGGCACTTACAACAGGGAAACAAATCTTGTGCTCTGGCATCCTCTGCATGCACTCGTGGTCAGAATTCAAATAGATTTTGAAATCCCTAAGTTCTGACATAAGAAGAGGCTTATGTCCCTGGCCGGTAAGCCACTGCATGATACGGGGGACAGTTAAGGGCAGGATGTCTCTTTCAGGGTTATCCTCTACAAGCAAGAGAACAATTGCTGACATTAACATTTTCCCATAAAATTACCTAAAACTAAGTGGACGTGTAGAAAGTTTGTATGACAGTTGTTATTGTTAATTTCTCTTGCTCACTGTGAGGTCACATGTAATTTTAGACATCATTTGTCATATCTTATATCATCTATAGAAGAACAGAAACTATTTCATAGAAACTTAAAATTATGTTACACATACCAGTGCTTTCAATTTCCTGAAGAAAATCTTGTAGGAAGTTGATGATGGCTGTTTCACGAGTCTCTCGTATTGTTCCCTTCTCCGATAGTTCGGGAAGAATGCTCTGCATGATAAAATCTGCATCAGCCTGTGGGATGACACAACAAACATGCATTTTCAGGTACTGAAAGCATCACTAATAAATATGTTTATCTCTTGTAATTTATATCTGAAGGTTTAGCTGAAATAAGTAATAAAGTTGATACCAATTCATCAAACGCCAATACTAATTCAACAAATATACTCCGTAATAATTAGCAGAGGACAGCGCCTCAGAATTTTTTATATTTAATCTTTAACCCAGTAAATGATACTCTTCCCATTCAGTGCTCAGAAGAATTCCACAAACCAATTCTACAATTAAATACAGCTGGGGTCTCAATGAATAAAACCTATTTTTACAATGAATGATACCTTATCACCATCATAATCATCCACTGCACTAGGGACAAATAAATGCTGGCACAGTCCTGAATGCTCTTCCAAGATGTCCACAAAATTGTACAATTGAAGACCTTTTCGGACTTGCGTCAACATTGGGATCAGACGCAGGGTTGCATTGCATCCAGCACAACAGATCTGGAATAGACCTACTTATTTAATAAAAATCAGGTATAAAATACACCAATCAGCCATAAGATGGTGCTGTTGGCACCATTCTGAGTAAATTCTAGAAACTGTTGTGTGAAAATCCCCAGAGATCAGCAGAACAAAAATACTCAAACCAGCCTGTCAGGCACCAACAATCAGTGTCAAAATCACTGAGATCACATTTTTCCCCATTTTGATGGTTGATTATTGATGGGTGAACATTAACTGAAGCTCTTGACCCGTAACTGCATGATTTTATGCACTGAACTGCACTGGTGCCACATGATTGGCTGATTAGATAATCGCGTGGATGATTGTTGGTGCCAGATGGGCTGGTTTGAGTATTTCTGGGATTTTCACACACAAACAGTCTCTAGGATTTACTCTGTATTGTGCCAACAACAAAAAACATCCAGTGAGCGGCAGTTCTGTGGATGGGAACACCTTGTTGATGAGAGAGGTCAACAGAGAACACAATAGAAACAGAGTGCAAGTTAAAAGTGAGGTTGTTATATCCACCCCTCACATATAATATACTCTATTTTTACAGTCAATGAAAATCTGTAGATGTTTCCCCGATAGCTAAAATAACCTTAAGCGGTCTGATAATAATTTGAGACAACTGACCAAATACAAGACTTTCTTACCGTATGATGGCCTCTTTGTTCTCCGGTGTAATGACCCCAGTGAAACCACAATTAATTATAGCATCAGTCCATGCTGAGAGATCAGCATCTTCTTTCACCTAACATGAAAAAATGCATTCTGCATTCCATTATCCTATGGAGTTTTTTTTTTTTCCTGGCCACAGAACACCTTTGGCTTGCTCATTGGGGGCTAAAAGAATAATAATTTAAATTCATAACAGACTTATTACATTTAGTTAAATTGTTACATCTTGCTAACAACTTCGATCTGTAAAGCAGATTTGAAACTATGTGTTTTGTGAAAAGTTGCAATACAAATAAATCTGACTCGACTTGACGTTCATATCAACTAAAAATTTATAAATTGTGGGTGATGGGTTTTAAGATAAGAAAATGCTCAAAAAAGTTGGTACTAATTTAATCAGCCTTTCATTTAACAATGACTACCTTTTTAATCAAATCAAAAAGTTCAGCGTCATCAACGTCATCTTCAGTGAGATTTGCTTCATCCAATTCTCCCGTTGAAATAAAATCAAAGCACCACCGTCTCAAGAAACCAGGGGCTGGTCCACCCTGAGCAAGACTGACTGAAAACACCTCTCCCACAGTCCTGAAAGAGAAAGCAGAAACATACAAAATTTAGCCTGTCAAATGATATCTGGCATTACACTATATGTAAAATAACTACATATTTTTTTTTTAACCTGAATAATCCTTTCTCCAGATCACTTATGGAGTATATAGGACTCTTCCCACTCCGGTGTCCTCTATGCTCAAATAGGTGTTTCTCAATCTCGCCAACCAAATCTACAAAAGCATGTACACATTTGGCAGGCACTACATATTTCCAAAAAGCATTTATTTCAATAGACTGAACGGTTCTGAGCTCCGTGAATAAAACATCCAATCTCATTTCAAATGAACACCATTCACTATGTTGTGATTACAAATCTTTCCCATGATGGATTGTTTAGTTAGGAACAGAGAACAGTGCAGGTGAAACATGATGTGGCGACTCATGATTGGTCACTGCTTAGTAAATTTATTACAATCTGGATTTTGTTCAACCACAGAGTATTAACAAATCATAACCATGACAAGGAGCACAAATGTGGTACAAGGCAGCACAGTTCCATTACAACAACCTTTATGCCTGATGTAGAAAAGTGCCAAAAATGATTTGTTGTGCATAAATGTAATGTTATATCAGTTTGTGGTAAAGGAAGCTGTCTCAGACCCCCAAATGAATACAGTAACATTTTAGAATATGGAGGAAATATAAGACAGTAATTAATGATTAGTAGTTGAACTAATAAGGGACTAGCTATGGGCTTGTTATGAATTACTGGTTATTTATTAGGACTTTATTAGCTGATTCTTGTTTTATAGCCCCTCTTCATTAATTTTCTTCCTTACAATGAACTTATCAGAAAACAACAAAAGAAAACAGTAGCCAGTTATACAGTTGTATGTATCCCTCAAGCTCATACCTGCACCCACCCTAACTATTGAGTGGAGTCATTGGTGCCTCTTCATTGAGGCCATCCCAACACCTACCCGTAAACATGTCGGGAGTCAGAGATTTGGCATGACAATCCCATGCCAAAGGTGTCTACATAAAATCTGAAACCTTAGTGACACCATAAAAATTATTTATTGGTAAAACTGCTACATTTTTAAGACTGAATATGTAATATTAGAATATCTGCTTTCTCCACTTTTGAATGGAACTTTTTGCCTAATTTCAATCCTTTTGATGAAATATACATTTGATATTTACACTGATCTGCAACAACATTAAAAACCACCTGCTTATTAATGTCTACATTCCCCTCGTGACCTTCAGAATAGCAGAACTTCCGCTCACTGCATGTTTTTTTGTTTTTGTCACCGGTCTGAGTAAATTCTAGAGACTATTGTGTGCGAAATACTTGCAGAAATACTCAAACCAGAAATCTGACACCAACAATTACGGTCACGGTCCAAATCACTAAGATCACATTTTTTCCCCATTCTGATGGTTGATGTGAACATTAACTGAAGCTCTTGACCTGTATCTGCAGGATTTTATTCACTGCACTGCTGCCACATGATTGGCTGATTAGATAATAGCGTGAATGATTGTTGGTGCCAGACGGGCTGGTTTGAGTATTTCTGGGATTTTCACACTCAACAGTCTCTAGAATTTACTCAGAATGGTGCCAAAAACTAAAAACATCCCATGAGGGGCAGTTCTATGGACGGAAATACCTTGCTGATGAGAGAGGTCAATGGAGAATGACTGGTTCAAACTGACAAAGTCTACAGTAACTCAGATAACCGCTCTGTATAATTGTGATGAGAAGAATATCATTTTATAGTTATAAGATGCACATTTATATCATGCACTGGAACCTATAAAGGATGTGGATAAGTTATATGTTAAGAATTACAAACAAATCCATAACTAGTCACATACAAATGGATTTATTAGTCATTAATTAATGTCTAATTTCTAATCCTTAAAGTGTTACCATGAATACAATTTTTTTTTTATAACAATAGAGATGACTTACCTGTAAGAAATTCCTTTCGAATGGCACCTGTATCAACACCTGCTTCCCCCAAAAATGTTACACGCAAAGTGTTGCCAGGGGTTCCTCTCTTTTGCCGCTGCCACTGTACCATTGCTCTTTGAAAGAAGTCTGTGCGAGACACGCAGATCTTGAAATCCTTGCTGTCATCAACCCTACTTGCCAACAAACGCAGTATATCATCTGGACTGTGAAAAAAAAACCCCTATTAGTCATAAATTCTATATTCGTAAAGGGATAGTTCACCCAAAAATGTAAATTCTGTCATCATTTTCCTTGTGTCGTTCCAAAACTGTATGATTTTCTTCTATGGAACACAAAAGAAGATATTTTGAGAAATGTCTCTGTGATTTTTTTTGGCCATACAATGGAAGTCAATAGGCACCATTGTTTTTTGGTTACCAACATTCTTTAAAATATCTTCTTTTGTGTTCTGCAGAAGAAAAACTTCATACAGGTTTGAAATAACATGAGGTTAAATGAGTAAATGATTATAGAATTGTCATTCTTGGGTGAACTATCCCTTTAAGTGTCTTTACATGTATTGGTTAAAAATACTCTACCATTTTATTTCTGGCCTTTGGTTTTTGTGTTCAGGTGTGCCACATGGAGGACTGATTGAATAAGGTAATGTCTGTAATACACTGAGGATATAAGTTCTCATTACAACCTTGATTTAACTCAAAAACCTCAATCACAAAATTGTTGAAAATGATATGCTTTTACAAATCATGACATCTTACCTCTCTCCACATATACTTGCATGCACAGGCAACTGTCTCTGTGTAAATATGTCCAAACAAATGGGACACTGTCCCTCATCCTATAAAATCAAGAAAAATTATTAAATATGACATGAAAAGCAAAAAACACACAGTAATTTGTAATTAAGTAACTTGTTTAATTGACATGTCGCTCATCTTGGATTTATACTGACAAGGATAGCCACTGAAGCAGTATTATCCAAAAACTATAGTTTTGAAATGTACTTTTGCGAGTCAGTGTGCTTATATTGTGATTGAAAGTGTATGACAATGGGGCTTTACACAGATAAAGAGAAGCATTTAGCAGATAATGTAATCTTAGCATTGTTAATATCATAAGGCAGCACAGCTCCAGGTTTATACAAAAAAATATGAGACACTATATCTATGATTCTAATCCTCATCACATGCAAGTTAAAAAGATTTGAAACATATTTAAAATTTGCTATTTAATATTAATATATTCAAATATTCACTTTTAAATATTAGCAAATCAATTTAAAAAGAATTCAAATTGACTGCACAGGTACTTGTGTACAATTGTCATTATTTACAGCACGTCCAGAAGAAATGTATTGGCAAGTAATTGAGCACACATTTAACAATGCACTGTTTTGATTCGTATCACCTCATAACTTGTGGTGGGTGTAGGAGTAGAGGTTTGTGTAGGGGTAGTAGGTGTAGGTCTAGAAGTAGGGATTGGGGCGGCAAGGGTCACAGTACTGGCCATCTCAGCAACTATTTTCACATCATCATCAGTAATCTGAGATGAAAAAACTGGGTATATATGCTGCCTATAACAAAACTTAAATGAAAAGTAGATGGTTGTAAATAACATACCTCTTCATCATCAGCAGATTGTGTGCCACCACAGGACTTGACATGCAAGTATAAAACCGGTAGTGGCATTGTTGTTTTACATGTCCGACACTCCACCTTTGGCATCTTAGCAAACTCCTCTGCTGAGAATGGCAGTGGATCAAGACATAACTCAACTTGAAGAGGGACCATGTAGAGTGCTGTTCTTCCAGTGGATGTTGCCATCTTGACAAGACTGCCTGTATAGCCCTCTGAGTCTGGAGGGACAATTGTAAGCTTTCTTCTTCCATTTCCACCTGCCAATTCAAAAACACATTACAACATGTGCAGCAATAACGGGCTCTTACAGTATAATTAGGCTTATCTCTGTAAAGTGGAATGTATAAACAATAATAATAATAACAAGGTCTTTCTACACATATCGTAATATCCCTTCCCTGTGCAATGCTATAAAGGAGTCAGTTCAAATGTAGGGGATGTCACTTTAGGGATGTCAAGAGAAAGGTTAAATTCTAACCCGGTGTCTATAACACCACTCAAGATATCACTTGTACAGTTTGCGCTAAAAATGTTGTGTTTAGCTCTTCACAAGCTGGGGTCTATGACAATATAGTGCACCTGGGGCCTTATAAAGCAGCCAACCTCCAGTAAGTGATCTAATTTTGGGAAATTCAGCTTCAAGTAGCTTGCATAACTACAGAAAACATGAAACAGAACAAAGGTTCACAAACAAGGGCAAAAATGTAAACTAAATGCAGACACAAAGCAATGGTTATGTAAATGCATGACAAATATAAAACAATAAATTGTGGTTATGTATCTGAAACATTAGAGAATTCATCATGTTAATGCAAAAGTTCCTAAAAATTAGAAACTCAATTAAATTCCTAAAATGAATGCAACATTAAAAAGCATAATATAAGCATACTATGAGATATTGTTCTCAATGATCATATTGCAGTTTTATCAAATCATAATTTGAAATAGTAAAAAAAAAAAAATACATTAAGCCTTTCCATACATAAAATAGTTTTTTTTTCTCCCCAATTTGGAATGCCCAATTCCCTATGTGCTCTAAGTCCTCGTGGTGGTATAGTGACTCAATCTGGGTGGTGGAGGACGAATCTCAGTTGCCTCCGTGTCTGAGACCATCAATCCGCGCATCTTATCATGTGACTTGTTGAGGGCATTAACGCGGAGAAGTAGCGCATGTGGAGGCTTCACGCTATTCTCCGCAGCATCCACGCACAACTCGCCACCGAGAACGAGAACCACATTACCACGAGGAGGTACCACGAGGGGGTTACCCCATGTGAGACTACCCTCCCTAGCAACCGGGCCAATTTGGTTGCTAAGGAGACCTGAATGGAGTCACTCAACACACCCTGGATTCAAACTCGTGACTCCAGGGGTGATAGTCAGCGTGTTCACTCGCTGAGATACCCCAATACTACAAATTGTTAACCTAGGGTCATTTATAACCAAGGGGATTCAGGTTTCACGCTGCATATTTACAAAACCAGGGATAATACTACTATTAGTATAATTATGAGGTCAAAAACACTGGTTATATAAATACAGCTTGTGATGGGCACACAACCACTATTAATAACTGCTTATCAATAGAACCCCTCATCTATGGAAATGTCATCAATTTATTCTGCATTTATCTTTCTTTTATTTACTACAAAATTACATATAAAACATTTTCTTACCAGTTTCCCTCAGACTATGTGCATAATATTCCATAAACATAAGTTTGTTAAAAGTGTATGAGTATTTAATGAAGCAAGCAATGTGCTTTACATGAATGATTGTTGATAACCACAAAAAGTTATTTCAACTCCCTTCATTTTTTAAAGAAAAAAAAAAAAAAGAGCAAAAATGGAGGTTACAGTGAGGCAACTTATAATGGAAGTGGCAAATTTTTGGAGGGTTTAAAAGCAGATATTTTAATCTTTTACTTTCATAAAAGCACTTACATTACTTAGTCTTTAAAAACTTGAGTATTATTTAAGCTTTAAAGTTTATTACATTTTCATTTTTACAGTAATTTTAGGATTTGTTGACATTACATCATCATGGCAACAAAGTTGTAAAACTTGGCACAACTTCACACAAATCATTTTTACATGCACATTATGTCTTGTGTTTATACTTTTTTAATCAGTTAGTGCCTTACTGTACCCCAGACTTTTTCATTTTTAAAGAAAATAATAGATGTAAAAATTAATTTCAAATTTTCAAACAAATGTTGTTCAAAAAAGTTGATTCAGCTTAACTTGTTTTGAAACTGGAATATTCTTTTAATAAAGAGGTCAACCCAATGTTAATTGCAGTGAAAACAGCTATAATGTTGCTTTATCAGATGGCACTGACATAAATTTACATTTGTACTGTAAAAATGTACATACTTCAGAATGGTTCACGTTGGAAGAAATTGTAATAGTCTGTTTTCCCAGTCCTGCCTGGAGTAACTCCAACTCTTTGGATGGTGAAGGTGAGGTGTCAGTGTTTTTGTTCATGAGGTATATGTTAACAGAAAATGGCTTCCAAGGTGCCACTTTCTGATTTATCTGAGAGTTTGCAATTTTCTTATTTGCCTTTTTAAACATCCCGGGAAATGATCTACAAACAATAAAAGAACATCACTTATAAAGTTAACTGCAAAAGCAAAACAAATTTAACAGAATGATTCTTAAGAGTAGGTGCTGATAACCTGGCCATATCCTGCTCTACTCGAGGCAGAGAAACAGCAGGAGAAAGCTGCTGTTGTTGCTGCTGACCCTGAGCTGCCTGAATATGACCGAGGCTTTGAGTCAGAACACTAATAAGATTCTGTGCTGCCGTCACGACATCTGGATATTCTCTCTGCTAAATGTGACATGGCAAATAATTACATGAGATGACCTTGATAAACGTACATTTACAGTGAGCATCGTAAGAACTTAAGAAGCTGTATAACGCAGAGTTAAGATTATAGGGGATGTGAACATTTTATATTACAATTTAAAAAAAAAAAAAAGACAACACGTTTGTTACGATCATTTAACTTTTTATTTGTAATCTATTTATTGTCTCCTTTAACAGTGATAATGTAACATCTATTAATTTATATTTTTTAATATGGAGTTTACATTTTTTTAGAAGACAACATACTATGGTATAGACATTATAATTTATAAAGTAAACCTAAGAATCAATCAATCAATAGTCCAATCAGCTGAGAGAAAAAAAACAGCAGATGCTGGCTATTTCAGACGTGTTAGTGAGTATGGCTAATAAATCCACCGCTTTAACTGATCTCTAACATCTTTATCTGAAGCAAACGCTGTTAATACACATTTAATGCTAATTAAATCAAAGCAAATAATCAACTTTACATACCTGACATCCACCGTGATGCCTCTGCTCAGCCATGCTGTTTGATCGGTGTCTCAAGCTAATGACGTAACTTCTAGGGAGGCATCCGTGAACCCGTTGTACACGCCCCAATCCCCTGACTCCACCCCCACGCCAAAACAGTGCCATATACTGAAACGCGCAAAAAAGTGAAGCGCAAAGGCAAAACGGTATCACGAGCTTACACTTGATGGAAATGCAAATTAAAAGGAGCATTGCAAAATAATTAGTAGGCATTGCAAAGAAAAATATGTGTGGCAAAATCAATGCTGCAATTAATTATATCTTGGTTTTTGCTATATTTAATTTCTATTTTGCACTTCTTTATTTTTGATTGCAAAACTTTATTTTGCTTTTGTGATACTTCATTTTTGTTTGCAAAAAAAAATTTTTTTTTTTTGCTCAATACTTTTTTTCTTTTGCAAAACTTTATATTGTTTGCAAATATATATGGCATTGATTTGCTTCCATAATCTCCTCACTAGAGCCGCTTGAGCTAACTCGGACTGCTTCATCAATGATGGTCAACGCAAGGCTGGATTTGCTTCCAAGCGAAGGATCAAGGATGGACCGATACAAACTCTCCAAGACCCAACTTCAGATTTGCAAGTCGTAAGTTTCGCACTTTATGCTATTTTAACGTTTGCAGTTTGGCTTTCTTAATTTATGAAAAAACGCTTGTTGTGAAAATATTGTGCTTGGTGTAATGTAGCAACTAGTCCCTAAGTACATTATTCCATATAAATGAAGCTTTAGCTCTGTTTCGGTTACCCTATAAACTGACTGGCGTCCTCTACAGTCCCGCTTCAGTGGTCGTGCTATGAAGACTGTTTAAGTTCTGCTGCATTGTTGTCATTGAGTCATCCATGGCACCAGCAGGAAAGGCACAGCACACTTCCAGAAAGGGGTGTGGGTAGCAGCAGTGCCTATGCATTTAAAGCTACAGACAATAAAACAGCCCGTTTGGAACAGGGCTACAAAACAGGTGTATAAAGGCATGGTAGTATATACCAACTGTGAGGCATTTTGAGCTGAAACTTGACGGACACATTCTGGGGACACCTGAGACTTATATTACATAGTGTAAAAAGGGGCATAATATGTCCCCTTTAAAGAAAGCAAACATTGTTGTTTCAGTGAGACACTTACAATGGAAGCAGATATAGTTCATTTATGGAGGGTTAAAAGTCAGAAATGTGAAGCTTATTATTTTATAAAAGCACCTATATTAATTATTCTGTTAAAACTCGTGTACAGTTAATATATATATAGTGTAACTGTATAGTTGTTTACATTGTCATTTTTACAGTCGTTTTCCGGTTAGTTGACATTACATCATGATATCCCAGACAGCATTTACATCTGTGCCAGGTCCGTTTTCGAATCAGCAGATTCACGCAGCAGTCGCACTCAATATGCAGATCTGCACCAACTCTGCGCCAGACTTGTCTGTAGCTTCGACCGTGACAGTCCGTCCGGCGGGTGCGGCGCCGATCCGGTGCAGCTGCGCAGACCATACGCGCCACGACTGGATTGAGTCTGCCCGGCGGGTGTGGGCCGGATCCGCGCGAGCTGCGCAGACCGGACGCACGGGCGCCACACCGCGTAAACCCGCTGACTGGACATGCAGCAGGCTGCACTGCTAATTGGTAAGTGCATTATACATGTATACATAATTATACTTGCAAGTATAATTTAGTAAGTACATTATAAAAGTAAACTGGTGTTGATGTCATGTTAGTCTGTTACATAATTATATAAAAAATAAAAGTTTACAAAGTTTACACTGACATTCTGACAACCTGCGTGTCAGATAAGCTGGGTATTAACTTATAGCCTACGCGGTTAGCTGGTAGTATAGGTTATTTTATCTGAATCGGTGATATTTGCTTATTTTTCACCAAAATTGCTGAATATCGTGTAGCAAAATCGTATAGCCATAGCGCTACGTTATCCTCTAACGTTACCAGCGGTGACCGCTGCTATAGCTACTGCAACAACAAATTAATTCCCACGTCCAACTAGTTCGACGTTAGTAGCCTACCATATTAATTCTCACTATATTATACCGTCTGTAGAGTGCGATACGTCGATACGTTAGCTATCAAACTACTTGCAAATTATTAATTTGTTAAACAAGCTGTTTGTAAAATAGCCTAAAGCGGTTTTTAATTCCATTGATGACTGACTATTGCAGTGTTCGGACATATTATATACTGTTAATAACTTTAATTATAGGCCTGTAATTCATTGTATAATCGACCTAAATGTTTTTAGATCATTTTCAGCCTAAGCAAGCTTCTATAATAGGCCTTACAGGTGTGTGTGTGTGTGTGTGTGATGACAGGGTGCAGACAGCGATCGCGGAGCAGCGCGATGATTTAAAACGCCAACTTTTGTTGAATTTATGAGAAATCTACAGACGCAAACAGACAAAGTGCAGTAAAATAAAGACCCAAATGTGTATTTCGGACTTTTTTTCACAACAAGTCTGAAAGAAGACATGCTATTGAAGACAAATATCTCAAAATTGACCAGTTAAAACCCCCCGATGTTTTTTCCTCTGTAGCACCAGTGCTATGTCCAAAAAAAGTTAACGCACAGTTCAGTGCTGCTGCCCTCCAATATCCTGTTTTACAACATTTATTAAATGCAACTTCACTATCGTGTTGGGAAGTGCTATTAGGTCACATATGACCCATGTTCTTGACAGCTTCAATGCAATGTATTAATGCACTACATGGTATGATGTACCTGCTCCCCAATATGATTACAAATACAATTAGGCCTGAGCTACAATCATTTCTAACTCATATTTTAAATGTTTGAAGAGGAAAGCTTTTTTTTTTTTTTTTTTACTTGCACTACACTATATACTACACTATACATATTTCTCAAAGTAGCTGTCAGTGTTTACCAAGGTCTAAGAGGTTAATCTTTTGTGTAGATAAAAAATAATGTGTCTCTCATTTCTCTGTACTGTGCCCTTTAGGTTTTGTCCGTGTCCTGCCCCCTTTGCAAACTGCAATGTAAGTTGTCTGTTATTTTCAATGTTTTTTCACTTGACACATGGTCTCCACCACACGTGTACTCTCGATTAAGGATTTTTTTCAACAGCTCGCGAGGGATGGATTCAAGAGAAACACTCCTCTCTGGAGCCGCCATTAGATGGAGAGCGTGTAGAGAAGTTCAGAAAGGGCTTCAACAAATTAGGGATATGCACAACGAAAGTTTTGCTTCCCAGTGTTGTAGTGGGGAAAATGTAGTGGAAGGACAGCCTGGATGTAGGGAAAGAGTAGCAGAGACAGTCTTTGAGAATATGCAGGGTGACATGGAGGAAAGAAAGGAGATTGGAAATGAACAGATGATAGAGGAGGACATTGGAGAGGAGGACACATCAAACGAGCAGTCCTTTAGGATGGACCTGCTTGGATCTGAGGAGGAGTCTTACTCAGACCAAGATTCTGATGAAACAGATCAGACCCCTAACCTTGTTGATAGTCTACACAACTGGGCGTTAACTTTTGGAGTTTCCCTGGTGGCTCTTACAGCTCTTCTTGGCCTGCTGAGACTCCATCACCCTGACCTGCCAAAGGATGCCAGAACCCTCCTTAAGACCAGAATCACGTATAGCATAGAAAAATTGTGAAGGACTCTATTACTATATTGGCATCCTGTCCTCCTTTAAGCAGAAGCTACGACAGGCATTTGAGTCAGTTGCAGATGGCTGCACACTAAAACTCCAAGTCAATATTGATGGATTGCCTTTATTCAAGAGTAGTGGGATTCAGGTGTGGTCAATTTTATAATGTTTACTAAGTTTTCCAATTAAAGAACCTGTTGTGATTGCATTGTTCTGTGGACCACATAAACCAAAGGCAGTGGAAGTCTTTTTGGAGGATTTTGTTACCTAGTTGAAAGAGTTGGAGCGTGGTATTGACTTTGAGGGCAAAAGGATTTTTGTTAAGTTAGATTCTGTCATATGTGATACACCGGCCCGGGCTTTTATAAAAAACATTAAGGGTCACAATGGATATTTTGGATGTGATAAATGTGCCCAGAAAGGAGAGTATCTATCTGGCAGAATGACCTTTCCCTTAGTCTCTTGCCACTCAGGACAGATGAATCATTTGCCCAAAAACATAATGAAGAACATCACCAGGGCCCTAACCCTTTCCAGGGGTTGAACGTAGGGATGATATCTCAGTTTCCAGGTGATTATATGCATTCTGTTTGTTTAGGTGTCGTTAGGAAGCTTCTGAACATTTGGCTTAGAGGACCTCTCAGATTCCGTTTACCTGCTTCGATTGTTGACCGGATGTCTGACAGTTTAACAGGCTTGCACAACTATATTCCTTTGGAATTTGCAAGAAAACCCAGAACATTGAGGGCCATTGACAGGTGGAAGGCAACGGAATTAAGGATGTTTTTGTTGTACATTGGACCTGTCATTCTGCCTTCATACTTGGACACAAATATTTACAAGAATTTTATGCTGCTGTTTTCCAGCATTGCAATTTTAGTCAGCCCAACCTTGTCCTTGATGCACTGGCAGTATGCCGAAAGATTGCTCCATATGTTTGTGACGCATTTTGGCGAAATATATGGCAAGGAGGCAATTGTGTACAATGTGCATTCACTAGTACACTTAGCCCAAGAAGTGAGACAGCATGGTTGTCTCGACAATATATCAGCTTTCCCGTATGAGAACCACTTGCAGAAACTCAAGAAACTTGTCAGAAAACCCCAAAGCCCTCTCGCCCAAATGCTACATCGATTGTCTGAGCAAAATCAACAGAATCAAATCATTGACAGTCACAGAACACCAGTCTCTTTGAAAAAGCCACATTTTGTTGGACCAGTTCCAAATGAACTTGCCTCTAGAAAGGTTAAAGGGCAGTACAGCCAAATGGTTTCTAACCAGTGGACTATCAAAGTCTCAACAGGAAACAATGTATTTGCCATTGCTGGTGACATTTGTAAGATTGACAATATTGTTGAGTGTCATGATGGCATCTATTTAGTTTATAGAAGGTTTTCTGATAAGTCCATCTTCTTTACCTATCCATTCAGTTCAGACTTTCTGAATATCTACAGTGTCTCTCAATTATCAGAACAATGCATGTTTGCCAAAGTGTGTGCAGTTGCATATAAATGTGTATTACTCCCCCATAGAAGAGGTTTTGTATCCATTCCAATTCTACATTCTGTGAAACGATAAAGTAGTTTGCTGTTTTTGAATTCGGATCAGTTGTTTGATCAGTTGTTTGATAAATTCTAGTTTTAAATTTTTGGGTAGGGTGGTATTACAGCTGATAGTCTGTTCTTAGTTGTGGTTAGATTTTAGTTTAGTTTATCTTCTACGTTACATCAATTTTGTATGTACATGTAAGTACACTTTCATGACACCAGTAAAATGTATTTTGTTAATAAAAATGCATACAAAACAGACACACCAGCAATATACAGTGTTTATTAAAAGTACTCACCATTCATACTTGAAACCTGATCATTCTTCAGTGCTTTTTTTCAGGGACGGTATATGGCTAATGCTGTTCTCTCTCTCTCTCTCTCAAAAGAATGTTCTGTGTTGTGCAGTATTTTGATGGCAAGAAGTCTTTGTCTGTGGTGCCTCAAACATGGTACAATGACGGTTTTACTTTCTGGCCAAATTATACAAGCAATGAGAGGATCAACAAAGCTGTGAAGTTTGCAGAGGTGCCAGGCCACAACTGGTCGAAGCATCCAGTCAGACTATTGAAGACATATGGTATACATTTTTGAGTTGTTATTATTACCTTTTACTTGTGTCTCCCGATAGCCAACAATAACTATTTCTTAACCGTCGAGTCAAGATTAATGCCGGTGATTTACCTATGTAAATGTTCTTTTAGGTGACTTCCAGTCAGCCTGGAAAGGGATGAAACAGTCACTGATATGTGACACATCGGAGCTAGACTCTGATGATGAAAATGAGGAAGTTGGTCAAGGCAAAAGAACACCTAAACCTATGTAAGAGAGAATCATGTTTATGATATTTGTCAGGTTTAAATGGATATAATACAAGGATACAAGGATTTTATTTGTCACGTACATAGAAATACTAATGTAAGTACTGAATTAGCATTTGAATGTTCAACTTTTTGTTTACTGCATTTGTTTAAATTTGACTGAAGCAAAGAGTATGTCTTATTTTGTTTCTATCTTGGTTGGTAACCTAATGTTCATGGTTTGTAGATCTTTAAAATAATGAAGCTTTTCAGAATTGTGAGATAAATCGTGATCTTTATTCCAAGATAAAAAAATCGTGCTTCTCATTTTAGTCAGAATTTTGCAGCTCTAGTGTTAGTGTAAGAGGTGCTAGTGTGTGAAAGTGCAAGTGCCAAGTGATGTGATTTATGTAGTTTTGTGTGTGTTCCGTGTGAAAGTGCAAGTGTCAGTCTAAGTGAAATGTGTCTCTCCTAAAAATTAGGCACCATTATGGTGATACTGAAGAAGACAGTGACAGAGAGCCTGCACCCAAGAAGGCAACACCATCAATTCCACATCGCCCATCTTCAGGACCCTCATTAACGTCACGATGGTAAATATAACCAGTATTTGTCCTATTGTGGAAATCAATTGTTAAACTATTAAATTGCTGTTTTTTTAGAACTCTTCTGTTCCAAATGTCACTAAAATATCTCCATTATAACCCTTCCCTTATGTTTTTTGATTATTGTTTAGCAACCAACCAGCTCCAGGGCCGTCCTACTTCGCCAATCCTCCACTACCACCCCCTCCAGTGCCATCCTCCTGTTCTCTGCCTCCACCACTCACTTCTCCAGTGCCATCCTTATTTTCTCCACCTCCACCATGCTCCCCTTCAAGGCCCCCCTCATTTTCTACACCTCCTCTGCAGTTATTTTAATCTCCCTACGACTGTTCATCTCAGAACTACACAGATCTGTCTCTACCCCATCCACCTCCCGGGATGTCCTGTGATGGTTTGGCAACTAGCTACAGAGAAAGAGCCACTGAAGTATTTATGCCCAGTCTGAATATGGGGCGTTCTGGGAAGGACCCAATCATCTGTACACGTAAGTGAATTATTGCGCAGACATAGCAACATAGCATTAACAACTTAACATATGCGTACACAATGTTAAATCACATGAACCATAACAAAACCAATACGGATCATTTTGACATTGAGAAACTCTCTCAGAAATATTAAAACCAATGTTAAAACAATGCTTCTAAAAAATTATTTCAATTCAATTACAGTATGTACAATATTTTCTGTGTTGTCTGCTTTTGCTACATTTAGAATTAATATCATGTCTTTAAATTTGGTGTTATTTTTGTAGCTGCTGACCTCCACATGCTGACACTAATGGAGACCATGAAGCAACAGATGAACCAGCTTTCAATTAATATGAGCGTGATCATGGCCAGAATGGCAGCTGCTGAGCCTGTTGTGGAGATGCCGGAGGAGATCTCCTTGCCCCTAGCCTCCCTCGAGGAGGTTGATCACTTTGAAGGGTGGTTGAAAAACCCAGGCAACACAGTCAAAATACAGCACTTGGTATTTATGCTTATATAACATCTAAGTCCACTAACACTTGGTATTCACATCGTATTAATGCTTCTTTTTTTTTTGTCAAGGGGCATTTCAATAAGATTTGTGAGGGTGCCCAGTGATATTGGGCAATTTATTATTTTGCCTTCAAAATACATTTTCCCATTGGAATGAATGGGATTTTATGGATTTAGATGGTAAATGTTTACAGCTAAAACATTTTAGCCTATCCCATTAAGGGAAAACTGATTCAACCATATAAACCTGAAAGTTTATTCCCTCAATATGTAATTCATGACATGAGATATTTCCCACACTCATTGTTATGTTGACCATACCTCTCATCAGGAATGGAAATTAGCACCCGCCACCAGCCAAATGCGGGTGATTTTGTGTTGTGGAGGGTAAACTCGCTTCACCTACCGGCCACCGTGGTGGGCAAATAAAAATAGCATCATGCGACGTTCGTCTGTTATAGGACAAATTAGTTTGAATAAATGAGCAGACACTGTTTAGCTAATTGCTCTACGTTTATTTAAAATTAACAGCAAGACAACTAGCAGTGAATGTGCTTTCCATTAAATGAATCACACACAGTAAACAAATCCTTAACAAAAAAACCAAACAAAAAAAAAGCAGGGCTATTCTGGTGGTGCGGTGATGCAGCGTTCATGTAAGGGTGGCGCTGCCAATAAACTAAAGCACCTAAAATCTGTCACAAAGAACCGGCAAAAGAAATGATTATGAATATGTAAAATATAGCAAGGAGATATTTTAATTATTTATTAATAAACAAGTCTTTTCTTTGTCAGCTGCAAAGAAGTTGAAGATGCTGACTCGCGATCTTCAGTAGTGAACGCGCCAGAGAGAAATGCACATTTCATACGGATCACATAAAGCAGAGAGCATTCTGTAGTCTGTTTTCTTTCGTTTTGAAATGTTCTGTTTAAAAGTAGACATGTCTGTGAGGGCTATGCTGATCTTTCGGTTCATTTATGAGACGAGCTCCAGTTCACGCGCCGGCCCCAGACAGCAAAATGTATTTGGGCCAGATCTGGGCCAGGTCTTCATTAGCATTTGGCGCAGATCCGCTAAACGGACCTGGGCCAGGCTCATTCTTTCCAACGGCCCAATACCGGAACAGGTTGGAATTACGGATCAGAGACAGATCTGGGCCAGCACTGGCCCAGTACAGTTATTAATGCCATGACATGTGGTGCAGATCTGGCCCAGATCCGTGACTCATATTTTACATCTGGGGCTCATCTGGCCCTGGTCTGTGATTCATATTTAGGCTATCAGACAAGGCACAAACACCCAGACAATTTGTAATATTCAAAAAACTTTGTTATTTTAAAAAGGCAACAGGAAAAAATAAAAAAAATAAAAAAAACCTAATGTGAACAGAATTAAGTGTCCCCAGTGTGTGTAGACAACCATAGCAAGACCATAACCTTGTTTCTTTCTCCTCCCTATTGTCAGGTTTGCAGCCTCTTATGACATCAAAAGGGGAAAGGTACTGCTCACGGCTGGCGAAGAGATCTGCCCAAGTAGCTTAAATCCGTCCTCATTAAAACCTGAGCGAGCAGCGCACAGTCCGCCATATTTATCTCCTCACCTAGAGCCGCTTGAGCTAACTCGGACTGCTTCATCAATGATGGTCAACACAAGGCTGGATTTGCTTCCAAGCGAAGGATCAAGGATGGACCGATACAAACTCTCCAAGACCCAACTTCAGATTTGCAAGTCGTAAGTTTCGCACTTTATGCTATTTTAACGTTTGCAGTTTGGCTTTCTTAATTTATGAAAAAAACACTTGTTGTGAAAATATTGTGCTTGGTGTAATGTAGCAACTAGTCCCTAAGTACATTATTCCATATAAATGAAGCTTTAGCTCTGTTTCGGTTACCCTATAAACTGACTGGCGTCCTCTACAGTCCCGCTTCAGTGGTCGTGCTATGAAGACTGTTTAAGTTCTGCTGCATTGTTGTCATCGAGTCATCCATGGCACCAGCAGGAAAGGCACAGCACACTTCCAGAAAGGGGTGTGGGTAGCAGCAGTGCCTATGCATTTAAAGCTACAGACAATAAAACAGCCCGTTTGGAACAGGGCTACAAAACAGGTGTATAAAGGCATGGTAGCAGTGGCGTGCACAGGGGGGGGGGGGGCCGGGGGGGCTCAAGCCCCTGCCCCTTTTGTCTCAAAATTTATTGTGCCCTTTTCTGATAATTGTAAATAATAATAATTATTGTTATAAATATTATAATAATTAACAATACACTTACACACCCTTGCCACTAACAATAATAATACAAACAAATATTATATATTAAAAAAAATTTGCGGAGAAGTGGTAGGCGGAGTTTCCTTTGCAGCGCCTCTTACGCATTTAACGCTTCTGGTACGCACTACGCAGCAGTTCGCGCGAGTCTTCACTACAGGAGCAGCAGGTAACGGAATGTCACAGTAATGATAACAAATACAACTTTTGATTTTAATGTTTTAGTAAATGCTGAAGAAGTGAAGTTCATTATTAGTAATGTTAACTAATTTAACTAATGAAACCTTATTGTAAAGTGTTACGTAAGGGACAATGTATAGCGAGGCGGTTGTTATAGCGAATACAAACACGACAGGCTGATTATGACCCCGACGCGAAGTGGAGGGATCTTGAATCAGCAAGGGGTTGTATTCACTATAACAACCGCCTCGCTATACATTATCCCGCTTATTACATGGCTACCTACCAAATAATCAATAATTTGACACAAAATATTGGTTTAAAAACGATTGTATTGCTTCTGCTAAAGAAAATAGTCCGTTCCGTCTCTGAACTGCGTCCATGGCAACGCTCTGTTTTTCATGGCAACGGTGTGTTATACTTAGCAGCGGTCTCTTGTCAAGAAATATTATATATCGAATATATATCGCATTCTACATTGGAATTCTACCAAGCCATGTAATAATGATTCATGATAGCTAACACTTTCATACATATAATACATACATTAAATTTACAACATCAACAAAACTAAAAATGAATTTTCCATAACTACCTTTTGATTCTCACTGTTTTGTTTGGTAAAGTAAATAATATTTAGTAATATTATCATAATTTCCCTATTTTCATTTGATGTGTTATGCATTCTATTTGTATCAACATATTTTCTTAGAATGCCAAGGAAAGAAAGAATAAAAACAAAAAAAATCAAGGAACTCTCTGATGCAACCAAAGGAAGCATCCCTCTCACAAGTTGGCTGAAAAAAAAGAATAAAAATGCAGGTACTGTTAAATTAAACTTGTATTACAATCGTAAAAAAAAGTTTACACTTGAGGACAATAACAAGTGTTTATTAAAGGAATAATTTTCCCAAATTGATAATTTACTTACCCATATGCAGTTCCAAACCTGTCTGACTTTCTTCTGTGGAATATTTTAAAACATTGTTTTATTCATATATTGAAAGCCAGTGGGGAACAAAATTGAGTCCCCATTCCTGTTCATTATATGGACACAAACACATTAATTATATAATCTAATTTTATTCCCCACAAAATAAAAAATCTTAATTTTGGGGCCAACAATCCCTGTAAAATATATATTTTTTTTTTTATAGAGAGTTGCAGTTCAGATAAGGAGAGTATTGATGAAGAGATTCAAGGGAAAGCAGATGAGACAAGAGAGAAAGATGAAGGAGAGGTTAGAGCCAATGAGGAAGAAAGTGAGATGAGTCAGGAAATGCAAGTAGACATTAGACCAAGTGAGGAGGAAGGAGGAGAGATAACAGAGGAAGGCGCTGCAGAAGCAGATACTGAATATCAGGTTCTGAATTCAAAAGCACCAGAAGTTTACCCATCCTTGATGGCCTTACAGTTTCCAACAGACCCAGCTCATGTTGATCAGCATCAAATTAAAGTTGATAGCAACTATATACAGTTCTGCTGCTCTCTTGGACCATGTCAACCAGTATCTGACTTTCCAAAAAATCCTCAAGGACGGTCTTTTCAGAGCCAGTGGTATGCTGGTAACAACTGGCTAGAGTACTCTGTGGCAAAAGATGCCATGTACTGCTTTAGTTGTCATCTCTTCTTGACAGAAGAAAAGTTTAAAGCCAGAACAGCATGGAGAACAGCTGGAGTTGTTAACTGGAGGAAGGCTGTTGAAAAGATTCATGAGCATGCAGCCACTGAAGCCCATATGATCAGTATGGTGAGGTGGGCCAACTATAGAAAGGGACCTTTAGTTGAAGCTTTTAAAGCTCAGGCGGCAGAATGCGAGTTACAAAGTGAAAAGGAAAGACAGAAAAACAGAGAAATCCTGTTTCGGTTGATAGACATCACGGTATATTTGGCAAGGCAAGGACTTGCATTTAGAGGCCATGATGAACGTAGCACCAGTTCAAACAGAGGAAACTTCCTTGAGCTTGTGCACCTCCTAGCTGAATATGACAGTGTCCTCAAAATGCATCTCGAGTGTATCCAGATGATTCAGTCGCATAAGAAGAAGCCACAGGTGACACTTTTATCCAACAGGACCCAAAATGACCTAATAAGATCTCTTGGAACACAAGTGAGGAATGTAATTCTAAAAGAGATTAATGAGGCCAAGATATTTTCAATTCTTTTGGATGAAACTACCGATGTTTCACACTCAGAGCAAGTATCCTTTGTGGTCCGGTTTGTCCATGACATGCAAATAAAGGAGCGCTTCATCCAAGTGTGTCAGGTAAAATCAACATGTGGCAAAGACCTAGAGGAAGTGGTAATGACCCTACTTTCAGAAAATGGATTGAACGCTGAAAATATCCGGGGTCAAGGCTATGATGGTGCAGCTAACATGGGTGCTAGTTACAAGGGGCTGCAGGCCAGAATTCAGAGCCAAAATGAAAAAGCACTATATGTGCACTGCCACGCACACTGTTTAAACCTAGTGTTAGTGGAGACTGCTAAATCAAGCCCCCATTTTGTGCGTTTTTTTTAATTTGGTAGAGAGGCTCTACACTTTCCTGTCTTCTTCTAGCAAGCGCCATGCTGCATTCACAGAAATGCAAAAATTGTTATATGCTGGAGAGAAAACCTGGGAATTAAAACGGCTGATTGACACACGCTGGGCCTGTCGAGAAGATGCCTTAAAAGCACTGCAGAAAGTCCTTTTTGCAGTTATGCAGCTGTTGAAGAAAATGTCAGACAGCAGTCCACCAGATCCAGCTGCTGCTCTAATGTTGTTTCGCAGCATTAATTTTGAGTTTATGCTTTGTTTGGAGGTGGCCACCCCAGTGTTTCAGGAGACTGCTGTTGCATCAGCTGGTCTTCAGCGTAAAGATATGGATTTGGCAGTGTCATACACGGTGGTGGAAGGAGTGCTAAAAAGGCTTCAGGAACTGAGGTCAGAAAGTGAATTCAAAAATGTCTTTGAAAAAGCAAAGGAGAGGGCTGAGGTAGCTGGAATTGAGTTTGCTGACAAAATACCTGGTGAGACAAGACCCAGAAAAATACCTGCAAGGTATAAGTACAGTTCCAAGTCAACAGGAGAAGACCATCACCCTGAGAATCTGGAGGAGTTCTACCGAACAAGGGTATACTACACCTTTTTGGATACCATTACTCAAGAGATGGTCAGACGATTCAAAGGAAAGGATAATAGTTCAACTGGCATTATCCTCAAAGGCTTACACAGTCTGACAGTAGCATCCAAATGGTCAAAAGGAGTTGAACCTGGTGATGTTGAACTTGTCAGAACAGTTAGCAAGTTCTATGGGATTGAGGAAGAAAAGACCTTCACAGAACTTAAAGTGTTTCATGCATCCTACTCCTTCCCCAAAAGCAATGTGCAGGAAATGCTAAAGTGCCTAAAAGACAATGAGATTGAGTCTGTCTTCCCCTCTCTTTCTCAACTCCTTAAAATATATGCAACATTACCTGTCTCCACATCTACAGTTGAACGGTCATTTTCAAAGTTAAAGCTTGTGAAATCCAGTCTTCGTAGTCTTTGTAATGAAGAGAGGCTCTCTGACCTACTGCTGCTCTCCATCGAGCGAGATATTCCAATTAATCGTGAGGAAGTCATTAATATATTTAAAACCACAACAGACAGACGGGTACTGCTTTAAATACAGGTGATTTATTTAATAAATAATTGCATTTAAATTCTGTAAAAAATACATTTGATTGTTATTTAAAGTATTTTTTTTTTTTAGTGCCCTTTTTGGTCCCTCTGCCCCTGCCCCTGAGGAGGTCTGTGCACGCCACTGCATGGTAGTATATAGAGATTGCTAATGTGACGTCACCAGTGACGTTTACCAGTGGTGAACGCAAAGCATTTTGGGAATCCGCGGCACAAACAGAAGGCGCCAGACTTGTTTGCATGGAGGGAAGAACGCAGTGTACAAGATGCCGTCTACCTGCTGTGTTGTAAACTGTAATAGCCGTTCTCACGATAGAAGTGGCATAAAGCTTAAGGACGGAAAATCCTTTTATCGGTTTCCAGCGTGGAAAAATAATAGTACAAGCCATGTTTCAGAGGCGACAAAAAGGCGACGAATGGCATGGATAGCAGCAGTAAGGAGGCCCAAGATTACCTTCGATTACACTCCACCACACATGATGGTGTGTTCAAAGCATTTTCACAAAGGTAAGTTACAATTACTCTGTGTAAATATTATGTTGTGGGCAAATAACCAGCGTGTTTTGTTTGATTTAACCAGACCATTAGATTTGACGTTAGGCCAATGTTAACTGTTAACTAGCATGAAATGGCTAGAAAATGAGCTTAAGTTACCAATGTACTAAAGCGTAACGTTAATCAGTTTTAAATGTTGTACATCTAGGCTACAGAGCAATTTATTTGGTGACTGTGTTTGCAGGCAAACCTGCCTATGAAATGTTGGAGTGTGATCCTGACTGGGCCCCTTCTCTGTACCTCGGCCATACTGAGGTCAAAGCTACGAACACAGACCGGTTCAAGCGGTTTAGGAGAAGAGCGACGAGGTCACAACAACAGCAAACCCCATCGCTAGGCACTGACAACACTGGTGCTGAGGCAGAGTTGGAAGCTCACATGAATCAACCCCCATCGCCAGGCACTGACCACACTGAGGCTGGGTTGGATAATGCAGCACCTTTATACCCAGGTAAAATAATACAATATATGTTGCCCCCTGTGTATATCTAATCTGGATTACTTCGGAATAAAGGTTGTGATATGACACAATTTATTTTTATTGTTACTGTCAGACAACACCACACCTGCAACTGAGATGGAAGGTCCCGTGAATCCACCCCCATCGCCGGGCACTGTCCACACCGGTCATGAGACTGTGTTAAATGAAGCAGCACATTTGTTCCCAGGTAAATATTGGTAACAGACGCAAGTAGACCAGAGGTTTCAAAAATTTCAATTTTAGTACAATGCAAATACATTAAAGAACCATATATGTGTACTACTGAGCATTAACATGTTTCATGAAGTGGAAAATAGAATAACCTATCACAGAAAACTGTCTGCATTCTTACATTTTCACTTTGTCTGTTTATAAACTGTTTTCCCCAACAACAAAAAAACTTCCCCACAAGGACAAATATTTGTGATATTGCCATCTTTGTGGGGATATTTCGACCCTATAATGTATAGGGTTGCTCTCTCTCTCTCTCTCTCTCTCTCTCTCTCTCTCTCTCTCTCTCTCTCACACACACACACACACTCTCTCTCTCTCTCTTCTTATTACAATCAGACTACTCTGCACCTGTGGCTGAGGTGGAAGGACAAGAGACTCAGCCCCTGCCACCAGCCCCAGACAATGCAGGGAGAGAGGAAGATATGGAAACTGAAACATCAGGGGATGATGGTGCTCCAATGAGGAATGCAGATGAACAGCAGAAGTGCACCATGTGTGGCCTCAGACTCAAAGAAATAATACGCTTGCAGGAGGAGAATCGAAAACTGAAGGGAGAGCTCTCCAAAAAGGCCCTGGATGAGAATTTTCTCAAAGACAATGATTCAAAGGTGAAGTACTACACTGGCCTTCCATCTTTCAGTCTATTGATGGGTGTGCTGATACAAATCATTCCCAGTCTACCAAAAACAAAAGAAAGAAAACTCGACAATTTTCAAATGCTCCTCCTGACCCTTATGCGCTTAAGACTTGATCTGCCTGTTGAACATGTTGCACACCTCTTTGACAAACCGCATCCAATCTGTTCATTGAGACCATCAATGTACTGCATGCACACCTCAGCCCTTTAGTGTACTGGCCAAAGTGACATTATATACAGGCAAGCATGCCACATCAGTATGTAGAGATATTTGGGAATCGTGTTACTGTTATTATTGACTGCTTTGAGCTTTTCATTGAAAGGGCACAAAATGTACGTGCAAAGGCACAGACATATTCTAACTACAAAAGCAGGCACACAATGAAATATCTCATTGGCATAACACCACAAGGTACTATTTCTTTCATTTCCAAAGGGTGGGGGGGGCGTGACAGTGATAAGCAGATCACAGAGAACTGTGGCTTTCTTCAGAAGCTCCCGCCTGGAGACCTAGTGTTAACGGACCGTGGATTTGATATTAAAGAAAGTGTTGCCCTTGTGGGTGCTACACTGAAAATACCTGCCTTCACCAGGGGCCACAGCCAACTTAATGCAAAAGATGTGGAACAGACCAGGAAGTTAGCTCATGTCAGGATCCACGTGGAGCGAGTGATAGGGTGTATGCGCTCTAAGTTTAACATATTAAATGACACAATACGCCTGGGATTTGTGGTGCCTTGTGAGGGGGAGGATAAGACTTTGCTGGATAAAATTGTGGTTGTGTGCTGTGCTTTGACCAATATGTGTCCAAGTATTGTTGTGAAGCCATCGTGTTAGAATTATTCACCATGCTCGCATCTAATATGTAAATATGTTTTTTTTTTTTTTTCAAAAGATTTTGTAATGTCACTTCTCACATGTAATGATTTTTAGCCATCTCTGTAAATAAAAAACACAAAGACAATGAAATTCTGCCTCCTTTATATGTATTAAGGAAGAATTGTGCAAAATCAGTGTTATTTGGTTGCAAACACAATTAAATAACTTAAATAGTAGTAACAACCAACTTAATTTCAGTTTCTTTACATATTTAACATGTAAATACATTTAGATGAAGACATTTACATTAGAGTCAATAGAAAAGATAACTAGAAATGTATGAGGTAGGTTGTGGGTGATAAGTCACAGACATGTGCAAGCATCGCATTGCCATGACTCTTCTCTGGCTGGTGCGCAGCTGAATCCCACGCAAGTGTACACAAATATAAGTAAACACTTTGCAGTTCTGTTTGAA
This sequence comes from Moxostoma hubbsi, assembly GCA_032164185.1. Lineage (NCBI taxonomy): Eukaryota > Metazoa > Chordata > Actinopteri > Cypriniformes > Catostomidae > Moxostoma > Moxostoma hubbsi. The sequence goes on along the minus strand of JAVLUX010000002.1, from coordinate 66,338,284 downwards.
TTATGTCCTGTATGAACAAAATGACGGAGTATGTTTTTATGTTTCCACTGTTCGACGCCCGCGTCTCTCTTTCTCTCTCTCTCTCTCTCTCTCTCTCTCTCTTTCGCGGGCACACACGCACACTCCAGCATTGCAATCTTGACATGAATTCTGACTGCATGCTGCATGCAGATAGATGAGAGAGAGCGATGAGTGTGGTGCTTAAAACATTAGCATACCTTTGAACGGACGACAGTTTTCTGCCCCACTTTTACAATCTCCATGTCCTGGACCCATCCATCTGTAAAAAAGACTTGGGCCTGCTGCAGCGACTTGAAGTTACCGAAAACTTCGTGTGTGTATGCACTAACATTTAATATCATGTAGTTGTGTATATATATGGGTGCTGGAAGTTGGGCAACAGGTTGACGTCTCCTGACCAGTCACTATGCTCATATGGATCCAGTCCTTTGATTGATTTTCTCCTCGTATCTCGTCTTTGCATTAGGATTTAGCTTTAGGCGGTATGGTCCAACAATGTTATCTTTAGCCCGCTGCATGTTGTAGGATTATAATATGTTTTTCACACTACTGTTGTTTTTTCATCCCAGAAAGCAAGCCTGCTATGCCAGCCCATGCAAACTGGCCAAACATACCCATAATTCTTTGCGTTCTGATGACGTTGCCGCCCAGTTGGTCACATGTCTTTTCAGTTGATCTCTATACCAACTGTGAGGCATTTTCGAGCTGAAACTTGACGGACACATTCTGGGGACACCTGAGACTTATATTACATAGTGTAAAAAGGGGCATAATATGTCCCCTTTAAAGAAAGCAAACGTTGTTTTAGTGAGACACTTACAATGGAAGCAGATATGGTTCATTTGTGGAGGGTTAAAAGTCAGAAATGTGAAGCTTATTATTTTATAAAAGCACCTATATTAATTATTCTGTAAAAACTCGTGTACAGTTAAAATATATATATATATATTTATTTACAGTTAAAATATATATATATATATATATATATATATATATATATATATATATATATAGTGTAACTGTATAGTTGTTTACATTGTCATTTTTACAGTCGTTTTCCAGTTGATTGGCATTACATCATGATATGACACGGAGCTTGTGCTTCAATTTGCCCAAAACAACTACTGTATGAAACAGTCCACAAGTCCCTCAGTGATGCTCATTTCATTAAAGTCATTTTCAAAGTGTGTGTTGAAAATACAGAAGACGCGTTTAATCTATGATAAACATTTCTGCATTAAAATCACATCCAAATCACATGCGGTCTTTTCCAACAGCTGGTGCGCGCTGTGGATTTGAGGTTTAGACATAAAACTTAAAGTTTCCTCGTCGCGTGTTTTAGTCTCCAGATAAAGCGCAGAACTCCTGCTCTGTGTTCACCTTGTTTTCACTCCATTAAACCGTTTTATCGCTCCAGTTTTGCTCTAAATGTGAGAGGAGAAAACACAAGCGCGAGCGGCTCTCGGAGGCACACAGACGCTGACACGAGCGGATTGAGTCTTTCAGGTTCTCATGAGGGTTTTAAGAGCGCAGCGCCGCTCAGTCGCTGTTCATTACTGCACTCAGTGCTCGTGTGTGTTCGTGAAACTACAGATAGGATCAGAGAAATGGCAGAAACCGCTCCAGCTGCAGCCGCCCCGCCGGCCAAAGCGCCCAAGAAGAAATCTGCTGCTAAACCCAAGAAAACGGGTCCAAGCGTCGGTGATCTCATCGTGAAAACCGTGACCGCGTCCAAGGAGAGGAGCGGCGTGTCTCTCGCCGCCCTGAAGAAAGCTCTCGCCGCCGGTGGATACGATGTGGAGAAGAACAACTCCCGCGTCAAGATCGCCGTTAGGAGTCTGGTGACTAAAGGGACTCTGGTGCAGACCAAAGGGACCGGCGCCTCCGGCTCATTCAAGCTCAACAAGAAACAAGCCGAGAGCACGAAGAAGCCCGCCAAGAAAGCCGCTCCTAAAGCCAAGAAGGCCGCAGTCAAGAAACCCGCCGCTGCTAAGAAGCCCAAGAGTGCCGCGACTAAGAAACCTGCCGCCAAGAAATCTCCCAAGAAGGCGAAGAAACCCGCAGCCGCTAAAAAGGCAACGAAGAGCCCCAAGAAGGCAAAGAAACCCGCAGCCGCCAAGAAAGCAGCCAAGAGCCCCAAAAAGGCCAAAGTTGTCAAACCCAAAACGGCAAAGGCTAAAGCAGCCAAGCCCAAGAAAGCGGCTCCCAAGAAGAAGTAAATGAACTCCCGAGTTTATTCCTCAAAACGGCTCTTTTAAGAGCCACCCACTATTTCATGTCAAAGAGCAACACTTGGATTTGTTTTTGTGTTTTATATATATTTTGTAAAGTTTTATTAGATTTGTCGTGAGGGGACACAATCACTCCTGATTATGACTGTAATGACAAGTTGAGAGTATAAACAGTGTTTCGTAAAACTGTAAAATGAAGGTAATTGCACATCTTGCATTTGACCATTTTATATGAATATCTGTATCGATTGTGACTATATCACTAAAATATTGTCTAATTTATTTCAGGTCAGATATATTTGACCATATTATTATTGATGGATTAAACTGTATTTAAAACTCGTTCAGCTGGAAGTTTCTCATGAACACAGAATATAGAAATAAGAGGGAGGAGTTTAGAGTTCGGAGGGAAGTTCTGTGATTGGTTAGAATGTTTTACAGTCTCCAGCCAATAGACGACTGACAGACTCCTTTAAATACTGTTGACTGCGTCACTTCGAGTATTCTGTTTCTACGGTGTGTTGAAATAGTTGAATTGAATTGAAAATGAGCGGCAGAGGTAAAACCGGCGGTAAAGCGAGAGCGAAGGCTAAGACTCGCTCATCCAGGGCAGGACTGCAGTTCCCCGTCGGCCGTGTGCACAGGCTGCTCCGCAAAGGAAACTACGCTGAGCGTGTCGGCGCCGGTGCTCCGGTGTATCTGGCCGCTGTGCTCGAATATCTCACCGCTGAGATCCTGGAGTTGGCCGGAAACGCCGCTCGGGACAACAAGAAGACCCGTATCATTCCCCGCCACCTGCAGCTGGCAGTGCGGAACGACGAGGAGTTGAACAAACTCTTGGGTGGAGTGACCATCGCTCAGGGTGGGGTGCTGCCCAACATCCAGGCTGTGCTGCTGCCCAAGAAGACCGAGAAACCCGGCAAGACCAAGTAAACGGACTGAAGTCTGTTTCACTGAACCCCAAAGGCTCTTTTAAGAGCCACACACTTGAACCATATGAGAGAGTGAATTTGCCCTTTACTCAAAACGTTTGATTGTTTTATTACGTTCTTGCATGAAATAAAGTGAAGGAGACACACGAATGACTTTCTGCTTGTGTGCATCCACTGCAGATTATAATCTGTTTTAAGCGCCGTTTCTTTAATAACGTGTGGATTGAATTACAGATGCGGTTGTGGGATCCGTGTCGTCGGGATGGGCGACTATATTTATTTTCGATCGGATGCCAATAATTTCAAATCCAATATCGTCGATACTGCGGCTAAATGTATTGTATGTATTTTTAAGGTTACTTGGGATAAAATGGGCATTTTAAATTATTTTTTGCCTAAACCGAAAATTTGACTTTTGCCCATACAAAAATGAACCACGTTATTTAAACCACAATTAACCATGATTACTACTACACTATTAATCAAGTAACATTGTGAATTCATATGTGCATTTTAACCCAATATATTTTTATGTATTTTATTTTAGTCCTGTCCCAAGTATGTAAATGTGTACATTTCTTATAATTAAACCTGCTACTGATTTTACCTGCTTATTAATTACAATTCATCTTCCTCAGTGATCACTGTGCACTAGCTTGTTGTTCATCACATGAGTAGCAAAGGCAGACTTTAGCATTAAATGTCCCTCCTGTTACTGTTTTGCAAGTATTTACAGCATGTATTGGTACTTATAATTAATGTATTATGTATTTATTTGCTATATTCCTTCAGGAAACAGTAGCTTAAATGGTATGCATGTATTTGTCACATTTAGTATCGGCTTGCTTGTAACCTCAACCGAGGTGGTATTAAAAAAGTACCAGGTACTATCCACAGTGGAAAACCCCCCAAAAAACGAGCAGAGCCGAGCTGTACAGTGCAGTGGAGAAGCCCCAAATGACCCCTCCTCCCCCAAGTCCAGACAGTCCCCCAGAGCCGAGAAATGCCCCACAGCCAGGGCCCTCAAGGTTAATAGAAAGTTTACGATTTCATGTTTTGTTGATTTGGTAGAAACTGGAATTAAATGATCTTAGATGATTTTGCCATTACAATGTGTGTATGTTTGTGTGGTGTGAGAGTGTGTGTGTGTGTGTGTGTGAGAGAGAGAGAGAGAGAGTATGTATGTCTGTGTGAGTGTCTGTGTGGTGTGAGAGTGTGTGTGTGTGTGTGTGTGAGAGAGAGAGAGAGAGTATGTATGTCTGTGTGAGTGTCTGTGTGGTGTGAGAGAGTGTGTGTGTGTGTGAGAGAGAGAGTGTGTGAGCGAAATAATATATGTTATCTAAAACTAGAAACATAATATTGTAAAATACAACTAGAATGTACATTTCCTGAAGAAAATGTGAAGTGGTGCTTGCAGTGGCAAAACTCGCCGCTCGGTTGCTAGAGTGTGGGACAATAATCTGCACGATTTGACACCTCACTCAGGGGTCTGTGATGTCAACATGTATTTATTTACATAATTTATGTAATTTATTGCCTATTTATTCTTAAAATCTTTAGTATCGATTGCCTTTAGTATGGCCTACGGTTGCTAGGGTGCTGTAACTGGTTGCTATGGTGTGGCTATGTAGATTTTAGGCCATTACTTATTGGCTGCTGGATAATATAAATCCTCTAATGTATATTGGGTGGTTGCTAGGGTGTTGCATGATGAGCATTACATTTGTTACTGTATTTATTAATCTTTGTTAATAAAAATATAGCTGTTCGTTGTTTGTTCATATTACTTCACAGTGCATTATGCTAACTAATGTTAACAAATACAACTTTTGATTGTAATAAGGTTACTAGTAAATAGTGAAATTAACAAAGATTAATAAATGCTGTTTATCTATTAAGATTAAGAAGTGCAGTTTATGAATAGTTAATGTTAGTGTTATATTGAATAGTTAATAGTTAGTGTTATCGATTTGTTATATTCAGATTCAGATCGCTTTTGAAGAGACAGATGTTGGACAGATCAGTTGTTTTAACCCTTCATTAAAGTGAATCGGTTCAAAGGAGTCATTAGTTCGCGAATCGGACGTGCCATTAACTGACACACACGGCACGCGTTGTGTGATTAGCCCAGCAAGATTAGGACATCGCACAAGATTTGTGTCAACACAGAAAACATTTAATCACTGGATAGGTTTACTTTTTTGTTTGTTTATTGAAAAGGTGGTTTCGGAGACTCTTTGTTCGTTCATGTGAAATCACAAAACAAAAATGCACACAAACGTGTCCCTGCTTGATATAATACAACCACTGATGAACATATTCGGGTTTGATGAAAAAAAAAAACCTATACGAGTGCGGATTAGATCCCAGAACATCTGACATGGTCGGCAAAAGTTCTACCACTAGACCATTAAAGGACACACTTAAGCAGTCGGATATATGTATTTATTCACGCGATTCATTCATTTATACACATACGCGCAGTCACGTACACACACCTGTCCCACCCACTTTTTAAAACAAAGTTACGCCACTGTTTTGGTCACTTAAAGAGTTGAACGGATCCAAAATGTCTGCAGCACTGAAAATAGTGCAAGTATACTCTCCCGTTTGAATGGTTTAAAACAATCATTAAAAGTACACTTTTTCCAGTATGTAAGTTTTGGATGTGTGTGTACCACAGAAAACAGCGCGCACGTCGTTTCGCACTTAAATGGTTTAAACTCACATTTTCTGTTACCGCGCTTTTTAGATGTGTGCGTCATCGCATTTTTTATTTTATAACAATCCACTGTTCCCACCCAGGTGGATAACCAGGATGTCTGGAGCTGGAGCTCTGGCCCGAAGAGAATGCAGAGCCGTGAGCAGCTGCTCCCAGAGCCTACCTCCTCTGCCATCCCAGGTGATCTCACAATGAAGACCAAGGTCTTCATCCAGGCCCTGCTCACAGATGTGAGAATGCAGCCTGCGAATGATAGAACTTCCAACTATCCAAACTCGTCGTGGTGCCATCTCAAATAAGAGTGAATGAACTGCGATTTACCGCCAGTATTTCAAATAAGTGCTGCACGTTTGATTGGCTGTTGCGCATCCTACAGGCCCCACCCAACAGCACTTCAGAACAATCAAAGAATTATTATCGTACATTTATGCCAATTTATTTCTTATGAACTGTTTATGATTTGTAACAATTAATGTTTACATTTGTTTATATGGTAATATGGTTTAGACTGATTTTTAGCGTTTAAATGACCCTCTTACTATCTTAAAGTACCATCTGTGAATATATGTACATTAAAAAAAAAAAAAAAAAAAGTTACGATGTCCAGAAATCTAGAAACAGTACACCTGGCACAACCGGGGTTATGGGCTGCCAGTGAGCAAGCTAAAGGCAACAGTGGCAAGGAAAAAACTCCTTAAGGGAGATTAAAAAAACCTTGAGAAGAACCAGACTCAGCAGGGGGAGCCCATCTTCCTCTGGCACGGCGTACACACTATAATAACTTTCTTATTTAAGCTAATATATGATATATTAATATATCTAGAAATAGAAACCAATTATTTAATATGATAATAAAACCATTTATAAATATATTAAAATTAATTAATTGTGCATCCAATGATGAGAAAAGATAAAACCTGTAGTACTCTCAGGAGAGAAAAAAACAGTTAAACAACAATGAAAGAGACGCTGTGTATACTTATAAAATGCAATAATGTTTTTTTTTTTGGGGTGGGGGGGGTATGAAATTAAATTAACTGCTCTCTGTAGAAAACAGCAAAACACAAGGGACCTGTAAAGAAACAGACATATTAGAGCACAGGGACAACACCTGATCACTTATAAAAGATATAGCACACCTCTCAATGAGCCGCACGATTTGATGCCTCACTCAGGGGTCTGTGACAAAAGCTGCGGGAGGAGTAGCGCGCGCCAAACTTTTTCCTGAAGAAAATATGAGTGGTGCTTGCCGTGGCAACATTTCTTACCACAATGTCCCACCTACTGTATCTTTACAGAAGGGCACATATCAATCATAGAAAAGCAGGGGACTGCATATCCAGTACAAATTGTCACAAATTGTATAGATTGAACATAAATTCAAGGTAATATGTTATAAGGTCAAAATCAAATACATTACAATGGTGCCTTGCTACTTCTCTCTTTACCTTGCTGTGTCTTTTATAACTTACTGCCACTGTTGCTCTGACTGTCTGTGTCCTCCCTGGAGCTGTCACACTACTCCTCCTTCCTTCCTGCTGCTGAGGTTGCTCCTTCCTCGTAGCTCAGTGGCATAAACCCTTGACATCACCTAACCACAATCTCTAACGTCACAATCTCACCGCAACCCGACCATACGCGCCAACCCGTTTGACTAAGGCCGTCGAAGCCCCACTGGTGTCGTTATAAAGCAGGCTCAGTGGCAACGGTTCCGTATGGCATACTACCTACCGCAACACACAACAATACCGGTCCATCACAAAAACTCACACCCGACTGAAGGCACAAATCCGGATGAGAGATGTAAATATGATCCAATAGTGTTCTTTTTAGTTGTTGCTGTGGTGATCAGTTGAGTGTATCCTTTAGTTATTACATGCTCAGTGCCCCCGGTTTCATATGGCATAATGCCTCACATAATCATACATGCCAACTGCAAGGCTGTCCCCTGGTTCAGTATGGCAGAATACCTCACACGACCATACACGCCAACCCGGTGGCTAAGGCTGTCCTAGCCTTTCCTGTGTATTCTCAATGGCCACGGTTCTGTATGGCATAATGTCTCAACACACAATTCCACCACACAAATTGCCCCAGCTAGGACTGTAGGCAACCAAAACACCAACTATCCTCCTTTCCATGCACCATTTGCACTTATCTTGACTCAATGTCTTCATGACTGCAAAACACAGTACACAGGATTGTGATAACTGTGATAGCTCTGTAACACACCACAGTGAAGGCAGATGTCTGGACAAGAGATATAAATATGATCCAGTAGTGTGTTCTTTTCAGTCGTTGATGTTGAGATCATTTGCGTGTATCCTTTTGATAGAAACAACTCCAGAATAGGTTTTTTTACATAGCAGGTCATCATTGAAATCTCCACAGACAATTACTGGATGTTCGTTCACGGTGTCCAAATAATCCAATAAGCTCTTCAAGTTAGGCAAAAAGTCTCCATGACTATACTGTGGTGGTCTGTACACCACAGCAATCATTGCTTTCATTGGAGTGTCAATTTTGATAGCAAGAAACTCCAGGTCTGTGACATTTTGTATGTACTGCCTGATCTGAGCTTGAATATGGTTTTTACAATATATTGCAACTCCACCTCCATCTTTCTTTGCAAATCCTGTATGTGTCGAGTAGGAAACATGTCTGTTGCGTATAAACATTTTGTATCCTTCTAACTGGAGATTTGGTGAAATGAACGATCCGGACAATCGAGTTTCTGTTATGCAAAGAATGTCAGATAGTCGAAACTCATAATGAAATCTGATGTCTTCAATGTGAGAGGACAGTCCTTCTGTGTTGTGATGGATGACCGAAAGTGTTTGGATCTGATTGGTTTCTCTTGTCTGCTGCAAAAAAGGCATAATACCTTTGAATGATGCACTTGTCATGGTTTGTAATGATGCTGTGATTTCTGGATCAGCATATATCTCCTTTTCATTGAAGTCCAAAATGTGTAGTCCACGTAATGAGGTTGTTCGGCTGAGGGCAACGTATGCCATTCCTGACTCGAAAATATGCTTCAAAGACACCACAGCAGACTGCATCGACATTCCCTGAACCTTGTGAGCGGTACAGGAATAGGCCAACTTAATGGGGAATTGTCTTCTTACAGATCCTTTTCTCAGGCTTTCCTCTGATCTGTCGATATAAACCAGGTTATCTTTTTCACCTTGTACTTTTCGGCGATGTTTCTGTCCTGCACTTGCATTGTCCAGCTGAAGTCCAAGCATCTTTACTGTGGCTATTCCATCTGTTGTGCTGGTGACAATGTTGCCAATCTGCCCAAAACTGCCATTTACGATTCCATCCTCAACATCCAGAATATGAGTCACCATAACACGTGCTCCGACAGCTAGTTCAATGGTGTCAAGTAGGTCATCTTTTTACCATTGACAGGTTTCTTCTGCCTCTTCATCTCTCCCGTTCTAGGGTCTTTACTGTAATCTTCGGCATCAATGGTTTGAGTGTGAAGGGCACGGACAGTTTCAGCATTGTGCGCATTCACTTCCTTGTTGGTAGCAAATATGTGGAGTGCATGACGTGGGCAGTCTTTGGGGTCCACCACAGCTTGGAGAAGCAAAGCTCTATCAATTTGACTAAGAGCTTCAGACTTTTTCTTTACTTGCAGCCTGTTCAAAAGTTCAGCAAAAGTAAGGTCTTCTTTCTGACGCATGATCTCTGTCAGGGTTATCATTTGAAAATTGTCCTTCCAGAAGTCCAACACGTCATCTTCATATACACAGAGTGGTTTGGCTTTACCGAGAGGTGGCAGTTGGTAAAAGTCTCCTACAGCAAGAACAGAGATGCCACCAAAAGGTTTCTTGCTGCCTTTAGTCTGTTGAAATCTCCAGTTTACATAAGCAAACAGATGCTTAGAAACCATGGACACTTCGATGATAAGAATCTTCACATTAGATAACTGTCCTCTCACTTCATCCAGGGCATTTCCAAGTCCATGATAAGGGGGCTTTAAGTTCCTTGGGAGTTTTAAAATGGAGTGCAGTGTTTTGCCAGAGATGTTAAATACTGCAGTTCCTGTAAATGCAGTCAAGAGCACAGCAGGCATAGAGAGATCTCCGTCCTCCTGGAGTCGAGGAATTTGTCGTAAAATCTTGGTTGCCTCCATGTATACGCATTTAATGACATGTGATTTTCCACAGCCAGCTCCACCTGACAGAAAGTAAAAGAATTGTTCAGGATTCTGACCCCAAACGCATCTCAGGCACCACTGGCGGACAGTGTAAAATACAGATGCCTGCGTCTCATTTAGACTGCGAAACATCTTCCTCACAAAGTCAACACTAATTTGCGGTGCCTCCATTCTTGGTACGACTCCGTCTCCTCCACAAATGATCTGGAATTCGGGAACATGGTCTTCATTCTCTTCCTCCGTGTCGACTCCTTGTTCGGCAATACACTCCAAACGGCCCGCTTCAACTTCAGGTGCAAAAGTTGTCCATGCGTTCTCAATTGGTCCTTGCTGTTGCAACTGTTCAAATGCTTCGTCCACTTGTTTGCTGTGTTTTTCAAACTTCTGCTGGTGTGCTTTGACAATTGCACAAACAGGAAGCAGAAAACCAGGGAGTGTAGGAAGTTCCACAAATGTATTCTTGTAAAACTGTTCATATGTAGGGTATCTTTGAGGTTTCAGCTGTGCATTAACACGATGTGGCACATAAATTTTCAGCAATCTTCAGAAAAACTTTTCTGGTTGTTTCTCCTCTGAAAATCGAGCATATCTGATGACTGCAGCCTTACCGACAGTTCTTTCCTGAATAAATCCCATGTCATTGAGCAGTCGGTGAACATTTTTTCCTTTAGTCTGACGGCCATACACAATACGGTAATTTGAAGCGAAGTCTGCTAGACACATCTTTTCAAACTCCAAAGTTTCAGGCCTAGCTCTGTATTTGTCTATTATGCCTGACATCCAGATATCTTCAGAGTCAGGATTTTTGTTGTGTAAGGCACTAAGGGGCAGGCTCATTTTTAGTGCATCGTCAGCCGTCGATATGAACACAACACTACGTGAACACTTCCTCAACGGCAAGCTGCATGTTCGTGCCACGGACTCCTGAGCGCTTACTTGCCTGTGTTTACAGTAGGCCTGCATTATGTGCTTCATTTCCTCTTGCTCGTTTACATCCGTTTTACGCACATCCTTGATAATGTTCTGCAGGAAGTCACTCATCTCATGCTCCGGCTTGGAAATGTAGGACAACATATACATGATACAGCTGTAAGCATCAAGAATGTACTGAATATCCATGTTTGCATTCCATGCTCTCAGCAAATCAGAATTATACCCATTGACCCAACACTCATTTGGTTGACGATTCAGCATTATCACATTAGAACTCGACAATGCTGTAGCACAGTCCTCGTACTCGTCCATGGTTAAATTACACTTTGTCAGCAGATCTGACAAGTTGTCAAAAGATGCTTTAGGGTCACTGAGCAAATCCCACACTGGTTTTAATTTAATTTTAGCAGCTGTCATTGCTTTTCGAAGAGCGTCCGATATTGCCTTCATTCTGTCTGCTTCGATATGGGCTTCAGGTTCCTCTTCATTAGGACATGGTGGTCGTGGCCGAGTAATCATAGTTTCTGACATAGGTAGTTTAGGGAACCCATATCTACACAATATGTTTCCCTTCTTGCACGATTTAGAGTGGTTTCTGCTGTGAAGCTGAACCTCGGAGACAATTTTATGAAGCTCAGGATCAGCTTCAGAGTCGGGTAACTGACACGTTATGTAATGGTCAACAAAGGCACACACAACCTTGTCGGATTCTTTTTCGAACTCAGGTGCATCCTTTACCCAAGCCAGTAAATGAATGTGTGGACTCCCTCTGGCTTGATACTCAACTCGGTAAAGTAATCCTAAACTTCACCAATGGGCTGGGCAGGCGACAACAGCAGATGAGTCATTAGTGCATCTACTCGTTTCTCAAACATGCGCATGACAGTGACAGGGTTGCTTCGGAGTATTTTGCATTTCGATGTCCAATCAAGCTCTGAAAAGTCAACGTCTTCACCTTGTTGAGCTTTGATTGCCATTATTACTTCAGGCCATCGCATTTCAGCTGCGCTGAATGTGCAAAAAAAGGTAGGTGTTCCTAACTGTCTGATCATGGCCTGTAGATCTCGCAGTATTTTCTCCCAGTAAGCTGGACTGCCTCTCAGGGGTTGCATGAACCGTGTAGCATCTCTGTTGTGAACCAGTCTTTCAACTTCACGGTTATCTTGAAGTAACTTGTTGGAGATTCTTCGTCCATCTCTTGTAATAGGCTTTCCTTTTCGCAACTGGATGGACATGCTGTTTCTGGCGAGGCGTGTTTCCGTCACAAATTGTGCAAAGAAAAGGTAACTCTGGTCTTTTGCAAAACGAGTATCCACACAGAACAGCCTTGCATTAAAGTACATGCTTGGCGATAATGCAACTTGTCTTGCTTCATCCATTGTATTCTGTCCAGTGGGGAACTGTACAGGGAATGCCATGGCTTCGAGTTTGGGGATTCTGAAAAACCCAACAGGCTTTTTTCCTTGTGCAGGTGCAATGCTGAATATTCCCTCACCATACGATAAGATCTCCTGTCCGAGGTCAGATGGCTGCATACAAGTGTCTAGAGTGAGTCCAGGTCTAAGTTCATCCTTTTCTTCCACACTCACGTCCTGCTCAGCAACTGTGTCTTCTTGTGGCTCTTCTGTTTATTCAAGGCCTTCATCAAAGTGACATCCAAAAGTTGTGTTTTCGTTTATGGAGATGTTTTTGTATTCAGAATGCATCTCTTTCAGTTTAGACAAAGCTGCAAGCACATTTTGCATATTCACTGTATGGAAATGCTGGTATCCTTTGTACTTGATGTGTCTTTTTAGCTTCACCTGCAGTAGCTGGGATTCACTACTAGGTCTTGGCAGACAGCTGACTGTTGTCTCCACTTCTGAGGGTACACAGACAACAGCACCACGCACCGCTCTTTGTTGTCCTTTGGGCAATGCAACAATTTTTGCAAACGGTAAGAATTTGGCAATGAGCTGTCTTTCAAGCACATTTAATTCACACAATTCTGCAGGGATGTGTGCCAGTTCAAGATTGTTTGCCACTGCAATGGAAGGCATGTGTCCTCTCAAAAGATGACTGTCGCAAGTGTAGCAGATCCATTCCTGTTGCCTGTTCTCTGGGATTGAACAAGGATCCATGCAGGTGCCGTCACAGGCATGAATGTATTTCCCGGTTAAGCAAAACGATGCAACATGTACATTTTTGTCATATCGCTGTCGGTTGCATATCTTGACTTGATTTGGAAACAAAGTCCGGTGGCAAACTGTGCAGACATGTGTAGGTCCTTGCTGAATTTGAAGACGAAATGCAGATATGGCTGTATGCAACAAGTTGTTTGACACAAGCTGGTTTATAGCATCAATATGGGGAGTGTCCTGACAGGAACGGAGATATGGTCTATATTTCCTTTTGATCTTTGAAGCACACCGCAGCTTATGAAGAATGTGGAATCCAGCATCATTTACACATTTCTGTTTCTTATGAAGGGTACAATGTAGTATATGATGGGCTCTAAACTCCAAATCATTTGCATATCTCGTGACCATATACTCTTTCATTTTCTTCTGGAAAACAGGATCAATCAATCAAATCAAATCAAATCACTTTATTATCACACTACTGTGTACACGAGTGCAACAGCAGGTGAAATTCTTGTGTGCAGTTCCGAGCAACATTGCAGTAATGACAGTGACAAGACATAAACCACTTTACAATAACAACATATTTACACAAAACAATTTACATAACAAATGTACACAATACACACAATGTAGAATACACATACACTAGATAAGGGTATAAATATATATATATATATATATATATATATATATATATATATATATATATATATATACACTAACTGAATTGGGAGAATATATTGACAGAGTGAGGATTAATAAAGTGCAGTGCTGATTGTTGATCGTGAGAGATCATGTGTTCAAAAGTCTTATTGCTTGGGGGAAGAAGCTGTCATGTAGTCGGGTGGTGCGGGTCCTGATGCTGCGATACCGCCTGCCTGATGGAAGCAGTGAGAGCAGCCCATGACTCGGGTGGCTGGAGTCTCTGATAATCCTCAGAGCTTTCTTCACACACCGTCTGTTATATATATCCTGGAGGGAGGGAAGCTCACCTCCGATGATGTTTCTGGCCGTTCGCACCACCCTTTGCAGGTCTTTGCGGTTGTGGGCGGTGCTATTGCCGTACCAGGCGGTGATGCAGCCAGTCAGGATGCTCTCTACAGTGCTGGTGTAGAACCGTGTGAGGATGTGGTGGTTCATTCCAAACTTCCTCAGCCGTCTCAGGAAGAAGAGGCGCTGGTGAGCCTTCTTCGCAACGGCCTCAGTGTGGATGGACCATGTGAGTTCCTCAGTAATGTGGACACCGAGGAACTTGAAGCTGCTGACTCTCTCCACCGGTGCTCCATTAATGGTGATGGGGCTGTGTTCTCTGTCTTTCTTCCTGAAGTCCACCACAAGCTCCTTGGTTTTACTGACGTTGAGGGAGAGGTTGTGCTCCTGACACCAGCGTGTCAGAGTGTGCACCTCCTCTCTGTAGGCTGTTTCATCATTGTCAGTGATCAGACCTACCACCGTCGTATCGTCAGCAAACTTAACGATGGCATTGGAGCTATGTGTCGCCACACAGTCATGTGTGTACAGGGAATACAGGAGTGGGCTGAGAACACAGCCCTGTGGTGCTCCAGTGTTGAGGGTCAGTGATGAGATGTTGCTGCCCATTCTAAACACCTGACGTCTGCCTGACAGGAAATCCAGGATCCAGCTGCACAGCGAGCTGTTTAAGCCCAGAGCCCGGAGTTTCACATCAAGCTTGGAGGGCACTATGGTGTTAAATGCTGAGCTGTAGTCTACAAACAGCATTCTCACATATGTGTTCCTTTTTTCCAGGTGGGAGAGAGCAGTGTGTATTGTAGATGCAATGGCATCATCAGTGGAGCGGTTGTTGCGGTAGGCAAACTGCAATGGGTCCAAAGAGGTGGGCAGAACAGAGCAGATGTAATCTCTGATCAACCTCTCGAAGCATTTGCTGATGATGGGGGTGAGGGCAACAGGACGCCAGTCATTTAAGCAGGTGATTTTTGATTGCTTCGGTACAGGCACAATGGTTGATGTTTTGAAGCATGTGGGGACTACAGACAGGGATAGGGACAAGTTGAAAATGTCCATAAAAACACCAGCCAGTTGGTTCGCGCATGCTCTGATGACGCGGCCCGGAATGCCGTCTGGACCCGCGGCTTTGCGAATGTTCACCCGTCGGAAGGATCGGGTTACATCCGCAACAGAGACGGAGAGTGAACCATCAACTGTAGTATCGGCCGCGAGTGCTCTCTCCGTGAGGGCAGTGTTATTGTCCTCGAAACGAGCATAAAATGTATTAAGCTCGTCCGGGAGAGAGGCAACGGTGTTCATGGCGGAGTTTTTATTCTGTTTATAGTCCGTGATGATGTTAATTCCCTGCCACATACTTCTGGAGTCAGTGTTGTTGAACTGTTCTTCAATTTTGTGCCTGTACTGGCGTTTGGCTGCACGGATGGAGTTACGGAGGGCATAACTGGCTTGTTTACGCTCCTCCGCGTTCCCGGAATTAAAAGCGGTGGTCCGCGCAGTAAGTGCCGCGCGAACATCGCCGTTAACCCAGGGTTTCTGGTTGGGGTAGATCCGTATATTTTTTGTCGGAACAACGTCCTCTACGCACTTCCTGATGAAACACGTTACGCTATCATCGTAAACCTCGATGTCGTCATCGGAGGCAGACCGGAACATCTCCCAGTCCGCGTGATCAAAACAGTCCTGTAGCGCAGAGTCTGATTGGTCCGACCAGCACTGGATCATTCTAATGGTGGGTGATTCCCGTTTCAGTTTCTGCCTGTAAGCGGGCAGAAACAGAACGGAGGAGTGGTCGGATTTGCCAAATGGTGGGCGGGGGAGGGATTTGTAGCCATCCCGGAAAGGAGAATAGCAATGATCCAAAACCCGGTCCCCTCGTGTGTTAAAGCTGACGTGTTGGTGGTATTTTGGTACTATTGTTTTAAAATTGGCTTTGTTGAAGTCCCCGGCAACAATGAACGCGGCCTCAGGGTGCGCGGTTTCCTGCTCACTTATACTGCCATACAGTTCCCTAAGTGCCCGGTCTGTGTCGGCTTGTGGGGGGGGATGTACACAGCAGTGATAATGACCGCTGTGAATTCCCTCGGTAGCCAGAATGGTCGACACAGAAGCATGAGAAATTCCAGATCAGGAGAGCAGAAAGACCTGATAAAATGTACATTCCTCTGATCACACCATGATTTGTTGATCATAAAACATACACCTCCACCTCTGCTTTCTGCTGGATCGGTGTTGTATCTCCTTCCCATGTAGTCTTTCTTTTTCCTCTGAAAGACAGGATCTGTGTTCTATCTCCTTCCCATGTAGTCTTTCTTTTTCCTCTGAAAGACAGGATTGGTGTACTCATGTAGTTTGTCTTTCTTCTTCTGACCTGAAGATCTTGATCATACTTTCTCTTGTTGACCTCTATTTTCTTCATTCGAAATTGTAAACAGGTGGCATATCTGTCTTTTTCATAATCCTTTCTTTTCTGTTCTCTGACTGCACAAGCTGCAGTTGTGTCCTTGGATCCTCCACATTGCTTTTGAATTGCGATTGTTTTACGTCTTTCTTTTCTTCTTCTTCGCTCCTTGTTTGTTTTTTTTCATAGCCATGTCATCCTGGTCCATGGGGATATTGGCTCCAACACTTGTTTGTGGTCCTGTCACAGCTGTAGAAACAATATTATGTGGAATTTTGGGTCCAACGGATGTTTGTGTTTCTGGAAGCAAATTGATGCAATTTGATGCAAATTTGTGATTCCGGTACACATGCTGATGATGCACACTGTTCGTTAGGTTGTTGCTTGGTTTTGAATGATACAGCCATGAATTCATATGTGGTCTTATAACCACGATTCTGGAAGACCATGAGTAATCTGTCAATCATGTCATTCAGGTGGGTGAAAGTTAACATAACAGCTCGTCCGTTACCAGTAGGATGGGGAAAACCTTCAGAAGTTCTTGAGTGTGAGTCAAAGTATCCATATCTTCCAAATCTGTCTCTGAACACAGCAATACATTCTGGAGGAACAATGAGTAGTGCATGGCTGACATCTGTTGACAGACACTTAAGTCTTTCAGAAAGAGGAATCCACCAAGCTTCCATTTCAGTGTCCGCTACCTCTCTCAGGAATCCCATCATCACTTCTGACTTCTGCACATTGTATGCGTGGCTTAACGTTGTAATGCTCAGTGGCAATTCACGCAAGCTCAGGTGATCGTCTCGAAACCTTTTTTCAGTCTTAAGCTGCATTTTAATGCCAACATACAAAGCGTCTCCCTCTTCTAGAACTCTGTCGAGGTCAGGCATCTTGAACTGCATTCCTTGACTGTGATAGGCTAAGAATGTAAAAGCTACACATGTGCACTGATGATTTCTTGAGAAAACATTATACCTTGCATCATTCTGGCAATGAGAAGCCTGCTCAGATAAAACTCTGGGTGCATTGTCGCCATCTTCTGCCTGATGGCCATCACAAAATGGAGCTATATCTTGAATGATGCATGCTTGTCCAATCTGTAAATAATGATTTAATAGAATTATACCGCCAACCATAATATCACAATATTTTTCATCTGAAAACATTTTCAAAATAAATTCCATAATATTGTATATCTAACAATATATAATTAGAATGACACATAACGATCCCTTTAACACTCTTAAATAGGTGTTCCACAAAAAGTCATACAAGTTTGAGACCACCTGTGGGTGAGTAAATGAGAATTATCATTTTGGAGTGAACTATTCCTTTAAATGGCTATTTTACTATGAATTTAGCATGAAAAATCATGTCAATCCAAGGCAAAGATATTGATATCTTGTTAATAGTACCTCATTAATATTAGACAGGCTGGTCCGTTCATCTGCCAAGTCTAGCTTCATCCAACGTAGTTTTTGAGCCAGGGATCGCCTACCTTTTCTTGGCATCCTTTAAATATCAAAAAGGTAAAAACAGTTTGGTAATAAAAACATAATTGAGACTATATACTGTATAATTTTGTAAGAAATAACCATGTTTTTATACATCTTTCAAATAGAGATTTCACCTGAAACAGGTTTATTATTATAATATGAGAGACTCACTAAGCATGATGAACAAAAGAAATCTATATCTGTAACGAGACAGGCAGACGAGGAGTGAGGATCCAACAGCAGCTTTATTGAAAATAACTTAGGTCAAGAGAACGGTGATAACAGGGACAAATAAAACATCCACGAGGGGAAAAGAAAGGTACAAACAAAAGATATAAACACGAGGAATCATCCAAGGAGGGCACGGGCAGGAACACGGTGGAAGACAGGATCAACGAGGAACATCATCAAACATTGACCAAATATCAAACAACGACCAAAAAAGGACAAGGTGAACATGAGGGCCTAAATACAAAACCAAAGGGGAAACAAAAGCCAATGGGAAAACAGAATTCAAAACAAGATAATAAGCAATTAACTAAAACCAATGACAAAACTAGAACTGATAATGAAGTAATTAAACAATGAACCAATGAAAACCAGACATATGAGCATGGAGGAAAAACAGGACATGACAAGACAGGGAAACAGGAACATAAGAGTGATTTCAAAATAAGAGTGCATGAACACAAGACAGTATGGAATGTAAAAGGTGCCAGAACTTAAAAATAAGAGTGCATAAGCAAAAGAGAATATGGAACGTAAAAGGTGCCAAAAACTTAAAAATAAAAAGGTACACAAACAAAAGACAGTGTGGATCGTTACAATATCATTTGTTGCAACTGAATAGACACAAGTACTAGGCACTTACTTAAAAGTTCCTCTGGAGTTAATAATGCTGTCAGAAAACAAACAGTTAAAAAACTATAATAGCAAATACAATGTAGTGTAAATATAGCTAATCCGACAGTATGAGAAAAAGAAAACAGGCCAATAAGTCAGTATTGTAAGAAAACCCTTCAACTTTAACTTCAACGCAATGTATATAGTAACCGCTGTGTCAGAGAACAGAAAAACACAAAGAGAGGAAAAAAAATAAAAAAATTCAAAAGGAACAAAATCTAGTAACAAATTCAACAAAAAGGGTTTGTAGAAGTTGTTGTTTTAGCCAGTAAAAGTATTGGTAACTGCTGACTGTTGAACACACAAACCACAGGAAACCTAAAAAATTGAAGAGAAGAGACATATTAAACAAGTATAATGATAGTAATATGGAGAACAAAATGTGATAGCATCACTTAAACCAGACTTTCTCCTTTCCTGGAAGACCATAAAACACAAAATATTTTGGATGTCTCATAATGAATACATGAAATATTTCTTTATTGCTTCATTGCTTACTGGCAGTAATAATAGTAGAAGATAGTGAATTAAGTATTTCAATAATTACAGCAATTAAACAATTTTTATATAAAAACTAATGTTATATAATGCAAAAAACAAACATTTGTACTGAAATTTATTGGGCTAAAAGCTACTAAAGTTGTGCAGCACAAGGACACATTTAGTGTCACTCTCTTCTTCTTGACAATATTGTTGTTTGATTAATATTAACCTATAACAGACAACAGCTGGCCTATTAGACTGCATTTGCACATTGCATGGATAAGATATTTTAAGATAGAAGATTTGTATCCTATCTGATTAAATTTAGTTCATCAATTGTGGGATAATATTGCGGATATACCAAATAATGCCACTCACCTCAAGAATTGCTCAGGATGTAAAGCTCAGTTATCAATCTAAGAATATAAGGAAAAAGAAATTACAGTTTAGCCTAATATAATAGCATTTCTATTCACTTAAACTACACAAAACAATTTTATTCATAATATGGGCAGTGAATAGGCTTTTCTACTTGTCCAAATAAATTACAAACATGATAATATTCATGCCAGATTAATCAATTATACATACAGGAAGAGACATTTTAATTAGCATGCACAGCAAACAGTTACTCATTATGTATTTAAGCACATTAAGTTTATTTTATGACACGGACATCTAATACGATTAACATTTCTGCTCAAATACGCGGTCAACACGAAACGCAAATGAACGCAGCCATGTCTGCTTCACGTGGATATACAGTAATCATTCATAAGACAAACAGCTCCCCAAAAAGTATTTTTTAACAACATGTTAGTTGTTAGGCTTTGCCTTTGGCAAGCACCACTAATAAAAAGAAGAATAAGTATGCAAGAGAACACTAGTGATGCTTTGCCTTTAGCAAGCACCACTAATGATACACATATTTTGTAGCCTAATAAAGGGATAGTATAACAAATGAGATTACAATAATAGGTATAAGAACAACTTTAATGCGATAATTGGCCTTCTATCTTCTTGAATACAGAACCATTTATCTGATGTGTTGATTGTAAATTGGGACAATATGCTTCTTGTGAATGGAGAATGGATGTAGAAATGTAAGACAGGGAAGAAGGAGGCTCCAGAAGGAGATTGAACAACTAAAGGCCTTGATGGAGAAGGAAAAGAGAAAAAAATATAAAGACAAGAAGAGGTACCAGCGGTTGGGAGGAGGGAAAAAAATCACCACGTTCTACACTGGATGAGTTGATTTTCTTTCACAACATGTTGTTATTCAGTGGTGTGAGGTCCACCCTGTTATGTCCTGTCCACCCCGTTTCCCTTCTGTCCACCCTGTTACCTCTGTGTTTTTTTTAATGTTAATAAAATAAGTTCAAGAAATGTTATGCATATCTTTGTGGTTACTTGTAGGGAATGAAATGGCAAAAAGAAATAATTTAAAATGGGGCCAAAATGCCATTGAAATGTCTTTTTATTCTAAAAGAAATGTGTTGAAATTACACTGTGCATTAAAATGCAACAAGTTTTTTCAAGATAATGCTTGTTTATGAACACTTTGTTAAAATATATTTGCAGGGTAAAGTGAGGGACATTTTTGCTATTAGAAAATGTAAATATTAAAATGGCACGGTGGTGCAGTGGTTAGCACTGTCGCCTCACAGCAAGAAGGTCATGGGTTCAAACCCCGGTTGCCCCGGCCTTTCTGTGTGGAGTTTGCATGTTCTCCCCGTGTCTGCGTGGGTTCTCTCCGGGTGCTCCGGCTTCCTCCCACCATCCAAAGACATGCAGGCTAGGTTAATTGGTGTCTCCAAAAAATTGCCCTAGGTGTGGATGTGAGTATGAGTGTGTGTCTGTATATGTGTGGCCCTGCGATGGACTGGCGACCTGTCCAGGGTGTACCCCGCCTTTCGCCCAATGTTAGCTGGGATAGGCTCCAGCCCCCCGTGACCCTGTACAGGATAAGCGGTTGAAGATGAATGAATGAATGAATATTAAAATGACTGCGCATTCAAAACGTTTATTAATTGAGATGAGAATGTCCTGTAACAGGGTGGACATTTGGCCTTTGCATGTGTGAAGAATTTGGTGCAAATGATCAAAGAATAATATCCTGAGCTGAATATATTTTTCTTGTAGTGTAACAAGCCCTTATATTAAAATGCTTATATAAAGGATATTGTAACTTTTTTTTTGATAGAAAGTTACCAAGCTGAAATGGCACCGAATAGTAAGAATGACCCTTCTCGGATACCTCTTCAAGGCACTGATCCCTCTTGTTTGAACGTGTCTTGCGACAATACGTCAAGGAAGCGTAAACCCAGTTCCGGTGTAAGCTTTATTGACGGAGAAATGGCAGCTACCGTTAGAGTGTTTTCGACAAGCCTGACTTGTCTTCCGAAGTTCACCAGCGCCAATGTGGTGAAGAGTGTGGAGATACATTCGTCCACTAAAGGGAACAAACTGGACAAGGGATATAAATTCTTCCATGAAGAGTTTATCCACAATTACCAAGGTAAGAAAACAAGAAATTGCTATAGCTTGCTTTAACCATATCACTGGTTATAACTCTGTTAACGTTAACTGTAAAGTAAGTAATGGTAAATCTTAGGTGTTGTGAATTTGTAATAAGGTATAACACATCGCAGTGAATATGTCATGTGTATGTTTAAGTGAGAGAGTATGAGATAACATAACAACCATTAATTTGGTGAAGCTGTACTAGGTAAATGTTACTGACATTGTGTTGTGACTTGACGTTAACGTTACTAAGTAAAGTATAGTGTATTTCTATGTGAGATAACATGTAATATTTTCTTGTTGCATGCGGTTATAGTATCAAATATACTCCAGGGACAGGTTGTAGTGAGAGGTAGATGCTTCAGGTCAATGAGGAAGAGCGAGGAGCCTCACAAACTGGAGGTTTGACTATAGACAGAATGCCGGTTGGCAAAAGTTCAAAAAGTTGCCCGTTCTTGCGTGTTTACTCTTCTTGCTGCGGTTGCGGCACTTTCTTCACTTACTATTTCTTTACTGAAAGTTATAGTATCATGTTATTATGAACATTGATGTAACAGCGTAAGTATGACTTCAGTGTAACCTATTTAATTTGTTATTGTGTCTAGATATCACTGGAGGCAGAAAGTGCCAACCTGAAAGCTTTCACCTGCAGTTGCGCGGCTGGTAAAGGATTCTCCAATCACATAGTTGCCATCCTGTACCAGACCACACATTATTCACAACTGGGTATGCAGGCTGTTCCACCCACCCTTGCCTGCACAAGTGGCTTGCAAAGATGGCACAGGCCAAGAACACAGGTGGGTTTGTGATAAACATGTCATTATGATTTAAGAAGCGATGTGTATCTAAACAACTATAAATTATTATAACCCCCCCCAGTAGTGACTACAGACTAAGGCTGCACAATATATCAAAATTATTGAAATATCGCAAATGTATATATCGCGTATGCATATATGCATATCGCACTGGCTTGCAATAACTGGGGTCATGAACAAAAGACAAAGAGAAAATCACACTGCTCTTGGCTGAATAACTTTTGTAGCTTTAATAGGAATCAGTACACTGTATATTTAATTCATACATTGAAAACTAGCAGCGTTTTATTTTTACATTTGATTATTCAGTTTCTTTTGTTAAATAAACCTAATGTAGGCCTTCCTGAAACCCTAAACCCAGTTGTTTACACTGATGTTAAAATAACACTTTCTTCTTATGCGACAGTAAAACACTGCTGGTCACTTGCAGAAGCTGTAGGGATGTTTTCTTGCCATAAAAAGAATGTGAAACACTTATGTAGGTTATATAATTTTAAAGATAATTTAAGTTTATTTTACACACTTTAAGCATTATCGTATCGCAAATTGAATATCGCATTATTTAATGAGTTATCGCATATTGCATTTTTCTTCAGTATCGTGCAGCCCTACTACAGACTGTAACTGCTTTTTGTCTTTTACTTTTTTTAAGGGAATCCATCCTGAACCTGTTAGTGAGCTGGTGGTGCAAAAGCCCAAAACAGTGGGTCAGAACGGTCTGAGGTCCACATTGTACAAGGCATATACAGGTGATTAATTTGTTAACTGTTTGATTGTTGCTTTGTGAGAGTAAGTTTTTTTTAATGTTATGACTAACATCATTATGGTTACCGCAGATACAATAAATAAAATGTAAATGTAGTTAAGCACTCACGTCTAACTTTTCTTTTGTGTGACCAATAACCTTGTGTATCTCTTTGCTCTTTTGTCTAGGACCACTGCCAGATCCATTTATGATGGCATCTGGAAGCAAATTAAGCCAGGTGCAGCCCCAGCCTCTCATGGCTGTTGTATTGGATGGGGTTTCTGAGATGGAGTTGACGCCATCTAAATTTGGGTCCGTCCCTCGTGGATCCCCCATGTCCTATCACTGTCCACCCAAGAAGTCCAGTGACCTCATCCTACACCACATGGCTCTAGAATTTCCGTCCCTTCCTCCCTTGCAGCACACTTTTCCCAGGTTGCATTTCGTGCCGACATTACATCAGTTAATGCATCTCAAGTCTCTTGAAGTGTCACCGCAGCTGTCCAGCGAGATAGCAAAACAAACTCAGCAGCAGTCCAAATGTCCTGCGTGGACACAGCTACGGCGACCAAGGCTGACTGCCAGTCGTTTTTGGGATACTTGTTGTAGTAAGGCGTGTCGTGAAGAGCAGGATTTTGCAGCTATTCAGATGATCAGAGGCTCCACAAAGCAAACAGCTGCAATGAAGCGTGGTCTGCTGGTGGAGCCTGAAGTGCTGGCAAACTATGCTGAACTGATGCGAGTTAATGTGCTGCCAGCAGGTTTCGTCATTCACCCTGATGCACCACATCTCGGGGCCAGTCCAGACAGTCGGGTGTATGACCCTTCAGAGTCGCCTCCTTTTGACCTGGTTGAGGTGAAGAGCAGCACAAAAAATTATCCATCTCAGGTTGCTCACCTCAAGGTGCAGGAAGGCCACGCCAGTCTGAAGCGTTCACATAAATACTACTGGCAGGTTCAGGGCCAACTGTCAATCACAGGACTGACATGGTGCGACTTTGTTACCTATACCGTATCAAATTTAACTGTGGAAAGAATTTGGCGTGATGACTCATTCATAGCGGAAATGAAAGAGAAATTAGATATTATTATGGCACATACATGAATGCTTACCTTGTGTACCAGCCCTTGGATCCAAAAAGAGAGTCTCGACTGATGCATAAGGTGTCCTTTATTTAGTTCGCCAAACCAGCATGACGTTCAACTTAGTCCATCATCACCTTAGCACCGTGAAAACTATTGAAAACATACACACAGCAAACATTTAGGGGACAAACATTATACAGCAAAATAAACCATACATATGCGCAAACAATGTTATGAATTATCAGTGAATGAAAACATATCGTACCTCGCTGCGCTCACCAAGGAATGCAAAACAATATACGATAGTCCTTCCATCATGAAACAGACGTCAAGTTCATGAATAAACACAATCTCAGATAAAATCCATGTAGGCTCAAAACACAGCTGCATACCATTCACACCCGTCAGCTACCTTTAAAACGTTCATCTTCCCTTAAGTGCAAACTACGTTGTCACCAAAGGAACAAATTGCAACATCACAGGTGCACCGAATTTCCGGTCAATCACATACAAATAACATTAAAGCACATACAAAAGGTAAAATATTTGAACAAGTTACAACATTTACACAAATATTTTACCAATAACCCAACCCATACTTCATTTAATCAACAGCATACATTAAACTCCAAAGTGGTCCTTTACACCTTGAATTCCAGTAACCTTGTCTTTACCAATCAGTTTTTCCTTCTGTCTTACTGTTGATGAACTGTAATGTTATTTTTTATTGTAAATGTTTGATGTTATTTATTCAATAAGTTGTTATTAATCAGTTGATGTTACACATACATACCAAAAAATTAAAGGATGCATCATTTTGACCAAAATTGTTTTAATCGTTCATCTAATGTTTTAGTGAAATCAGTCACATTTCAACAGAAAAATATTAATATAACAATTATATTTAATTTGATGTTTAAGAATATGTGGGAACACTAAATTATTTACATCCTATTTACACATTATTTACATACAAAACATTAATTCATTCACTCTTCAAAACAAAAAGGTGCTTGATAATTTGCTAAAACACAGCAGTTAAGCCAGATCTGATTCACACTGCCAATCAGTGTAAGCGGCACAGGAGAGTCCCAGATGTGAAAGGACTTTACCCTACCGATCACTCTCTCCACTATAATTCTGAGGCGGGCAATGGCTTGGGTTTGTTCCGTTTCCTCTTTGCTGAATTGAGCTGAACGCTTAAAAGGTGGAATGATGAGCTTAGCTCCAACGTCAGCAAGGAGATCTTGAATGAGGAACCCTTTGTCCGCCTTGATGTCGTCTCCTGGCTCCAGCAAGGGAAGGACTCCACTGATCCTGGTGATCTCCCTATCTGAGATGCACCCAGTGTACAGGGGTGAGACAAATGTCACCAAACCATTGGGAGCAACTCCAATCAGGAAAAGGACGGTGCTATCTTTCATGCCTGGGTGTGGTTTGTGCAGGTGAAGAGACGGGATTTCTCTTCCGCATCGGCTTCGAAAAACGCGGTCGTGTGTAGCGTTCACTTCAGATCGGAGGATTATCGTCCCGGCGATATGATGGAATTTAACATGGGATGCCGAAGCAAGAAACAGGTGAGACTCGGAGCTGGTGCGGTTCCTTCAGTGCACACCGCATCTTCATCGGGTTCTCCCGCCGGCGGGAAACATGAGGGTCACGGATCCGTCAGAGATGCAGCTCTACGAAAACGTGAACTGTGCACCATAAGTCTTTTTATTTTTTTAACATTTACTAACTAACAAATCAGTCAACATAATGATTTAAATAATGAGAAGCAACGTGACGTGTATAAGTTGTTGTAAAGTAAGTTACCGCAGCTAGCTTGTAAGGCATAATAACTAATGCTAGTTGCTAGCACAGCTAACTTAATTTGTAATTTATTGTCATGTTTGTTTATAAGGATTTAGCAGAAGTTGCAAGTAATGAAGGGGGAGATACATCTTCAGCCAGTGCTGCAGTACTTGTTGCTGACCCAGAGCAAGAGCATTTCTCTCCACTGGCCCCTCAATCATCTGTGCTTCACTTTGGCTCACAGTGTGACCTCAGACCTTCACATCGTTCATCAGGTGGATTAACATTACTCATATCTAGAATTAATTGTAAATGGCACCATCTGTTTACATAATGTATGAGGGCAAATAATTAGTAAAATCTTTTTTGATGCAGGCACCTAAGCAGTGACATGCTGTTGTATAACTGGACCTATTTTTATTCTAGCTGTCCAGGCACAGCCCAAGATGGTCAGTGTGGGGACTCAGACAGAAAGGTTCGAGAAACCCACATCAACTCCACTGCCCAGTCCTGTGCATAGCGATGATGAATCATCCTCTGTTTTCATGGACAAGCCTGGTGATATGTCATGGATCCCAGAGGGGGAAATGGGAAGTGATTCATCTGATGACGAACCACAGCAGGAATCTCACCCTGACCTCAAGTAAGACTTATTTTTTTAATTTAAGTTTTTATATGATCAAATTGTGTCAAGTCAAAAATAATGTGGGCAGTTTTTGTCAGTTCCTAAATATTAAGTAAGTCAGACCACGAGTTAGCAATGAATGTGATCTACACTTTTGCTTCCTTCTCCCAGCATATGCATCAGCCCTCATGGAGTCTCTGAGAGAGGAATACTCCAGGTCACCACAGGCTCTACGAGAACGCAGCACGGTTTTGTTTTCCACTACACCTGCTCCCCTTTCCAGATCCCTCCAGAGGACCAACAAGGATGAGGCTGTTGGCGTCTATCTATCACAGCATTCACGATTTAACACGTTAATAACATCTTAGTGTGATACCCGAAAGATTGTTAAATTGTATATATGATCATAAAAAAGTTTTATACGACAATTTGTGATTTGTTTATTTTCTATTGATTGTCAACAAAATTGGGCCATTCAAAACCTTTATAAAGTCCTCCTTCCTCTGGAAACTGTCTTCTAATGGCTGACACAACACATGCAGGTAAGGGCTTCCTGATGTGCCAGCCCAGAATGCCATAGGCCCAGCGGACAACCTGCCTGTATGCAGTGTAGCTGTATTGCCTGAAGATATGGACAAAATATCAATATTTATCGTCTTATACCAATGGCATCAAATATTGTGATATAGGTAGTCATGCCCTAAATAGAGGCAACTTGTAATTGAAAATCAAAATTACTCAGATTGTTTAAATATCGAAATTTTTAATTTTCTGTTTATGTTATAACCCAGGTGCAAAATGTGTAATAAAATTTACTTGAGTATTGTAACAAGACTCTTTGACAGGGCGGGGAAAAGGAGGACACGAGGACAGGCTTCTGCACACAGGTGAGGGGTCTTTAATTCTTCCACGTAAAGTGACAGGGATTCAAACATAAACTTCTTCTCATAACAAAACAGACTTTTCATTAACTCAAACTACTTGTGGCTGCCAACACTGGACTGGCCTCCTGACTGGCGGTGCCGTGGCTCTTATATCCCGCTCTCCCCGTGCTCACTGAAATTAGAGACAGGTGTTAGACATATTTTAGCTCAGGTGTAAGCGCCCTTACCGCTCCCCCTCTCCGGACGGGCGCTTGACCACGCCCCCGCTGCCACAAGTATGTTTTTAGTACAATACAAATATACTCAAGAATAGTTTTATACATTTAATAGTATGTCTTTTTAGCTCAAAGTAATAAATTATCTCTACTCTAAACATACTCATGTCTGCTGGCCTGGAGAGGTCCATGCTCCTGTCTGAAGTGCATATAGGCTATCTGTAGCACATATGGGTTCAGACAGCAAGCCTCAAAGCCTGGGTGCAGAGTCAGGCACTGCACATCAAGTCTGGGGGTGATATTTTCCACTAAGGCCCAGTATGCATCCACCTCCCTGCAGCACTGACTTTCCTCAGCTGTAAACATTGTCTTGCATTTCCCACACAAGCACCTATGGAACAAAATGTTTATCAGGAATAAAAATATCTCTCTGTCTCTCGATGAGAAACTGCTAAGTTATATCACGTAACGTTAGTCTGGACGGATATTAATGAGCATGACATACGCCTGATCAAAGCTTAGTTTCTGTTATTGGTAAGTTCCAATACTCCTAGATGACAAATAATAGCTTTGCTATTAACTGATATACGATGGTAATAATCTGTGCACAGTATCGTTAGCGAACGTGTCTATATCTAGAAGCTAACACTGGTCTCTCACAAAGACACCTGCCCTGTTCTCCACTGGTTCTCCTCACACCACAACTCAATTTGTCTTCTTTGACCGTTGTTCTGTCTAACATTAATCCTGGCTTGTCCCTGCTCTCTTGGCAGCATAGCAGGCTCATAATTGTATGGCTGCGGTCCGTCATACGAGTAAGTATGAACAATTTCCTCAGCATCCGAAATGTCATTGCGATCCATTGTTTTCCTGTTGTTTGAATCGACCGCTCTCCCTCCCGTTACGTCACGCCCATTTTCAGATGCGGAAGTAAAATTTTCTCACAAAAACGACTCCAAAAGCCACTGTAGCGTATTTATAACTATATTTGAAAGAAAACCCAGTTCCTACATTATTTGTCTATACATTGACTCGTTGGGTCTTTTAACCTGCAATATGCCCTTTAAGGGGCATAGTGGACTTAACCTTTTCCCTGCTTATCCAGATGGGAAGTGAGCTCAGCATCATAAAAAGATAATTGGCCCAGGTGATTGTAACCCTGCTGACCCTGGCAATGCTCACATTGAACATGTCAGCAATGAGCTGCTCCTTCATGCCAACAGCAACCCGCATGGAGTACATCAAGAACTCATCTATTAATGGCATGATGCATGGTGGGCTGGGATCTTGGCAGCCTTCCTCACCTGCCCTCTTTGCTTTGGTCCAGTACACCAGTCTAAGGGCAGATGGTGCAATCGACTCCCAAAAAATAGTAAAAACCCTCTCGGATGGAAATTTGGTGTAGAAACGAATTTGGTCGTCCGATGAACAGTATCGGCTGAAGAGAGTAGGGGGTGGTAGGTCAGTGTTATGCAACATGGCTTCTAAGTCATGGATGTAATCCAAAGCCGCATCCAGAGCACCTGTAAAGATAAAGAAATTAAAAACCAGTCTTAACATATTTATGCTACCTTTCAACACAACACAGAACAGTAATCATGTCATGTCAACTCTTACATGACATCACTGCAGAAAGAATGTCATTCAGAGCCCCCTACAGCTAGACAGCATGAGACTATGTTATAGATGTAGGCTAACGTTAGTTAAATAAAAATATGTGTGTGTGTGTGTGTGCATGTGTGTGTTTGTAATGTTGAGAGAGAGAAAAACAACTGCAAATAACAAATCCAATCACTGTGTGCACCAGTGGAGTTTTGCTGGCATCCAATGGGGAAAATCTGTTAATGCGCCCAAACAAAATAATTACCGCTATCAAAGATATCAACCTCAAATTTGGAACACAACTTATTTAGATTTATGGTTTTGATTTTCTAGACGTTTAGAGTTCAACTTGTTTCATAAAATAATGTTCATAAACTTAAACCTATAAAAAAAAAATTGAATTTACTTATTAATTTGAATTTGAATTAATTTTAAGCAATAATCTGCTAAGGGTCTTCTTTAAAATAAGACCAAACTTAAATCTGTGCTCCCAAGTTTAAAAATTTTATGACAGTTTTTTGACAGACATTTTTGTCCTCTATGTACCTATGTGTAACTTTTTTTAATTGATGCACAAGGGTTAAGTTGTTCAGTTAGAAATGCATTTATCCATTAACGGTACACATAGTTGACTAGCGTTAACTTACTAAACACATTATGAACAATCTTACCTGCAGGTGGATGTGTCACGTATTCGTGATCCATCCTTACTGCCTTAGCCACCATGCCGCTATCTTCACAGCTTCACAGCGAAAGGTAGGGCTGTTTTTGGGTGGAAGACGAACAGCCTGGAACACAACAGAAACTGCGACTCTTCGACTCTGCCATTTTTCGTATCTGTCGCTACGATAACAGGAAGTTCTAATACACTTCATTGACGTATTTCCGGTCGAAAAATGCGGAAGTGCGTAAAAGGTCTATTGTCTGCTTGAGTTTTTCCAGCATTTATGAATGTTAAGATGAGCGGAATAAGAAACAGTTCCCATCCTGCACAAGTATTTGCTAATATAGCCCAATCCATTTCACTTTGAAGCTTGTGATTATTGTTCGTGGTAACCACATAATAATATCCTTAGTTAAAAAATAACTAAATAATTTAGAATCTATAGATTTGATACATCAACGATTCTAAAAGTATCGATCCGCCCATCCCTACCATGTAGTATAAATAATCAAGTAACATTGTGAATTAATTTATATATGTATATATTAACTCTGTGTATTTATGTATATTTCAAATATGTTAATGTTCTCTTATTTCTTGTTATTATAATAATTAAATGTGCTACTGTTGTTACCTGCTTATTTGTCATTACCATTCACGATTCTACATTATTATTTTTTTTTATTAATAAATGATAGTATTTGAGTATAAAAGCTGGAAAAAGAAACGTGAAGCGTTTATTTTATGCGCATTGAGGTAAACCGAACAAACGATTTTGAGCGGGAAACTGTCGCCGCACAGTCATTGGTCAACTGTCATGCGCACACGTCCACATCAGCCAATCACACGCCTCTAAACCCTCACCACACTGAGCGCGTGACCGCACACGGCTTTAAATAGCAGCGGTTTGCCGATGATTTTCATTTACTGTGTTAAACGGAGAAGAGAAGCTCGTCGTCATGGCAAGAACCAAACAGACCGCTCGCAAGTCCACCGGCGGGAAAGCCCCGAGGAAGCAGCTCGCTACTAAAGCCGCCCGTAAGAGCGCTCCAGCCACCGGCGGAGTCAAGAAGCCTCATCGCTACAGGCCCGGTACCGTGGCGCTGCGAGAGATCCGCCGTTATCAGAAGTCCACTGAGCTGCTGATCCGCAAACTGCCTTTCCAGCGTCTGGTGCGTGAGATCGCGCAGGATTTCAAGACGGATCTGCGCTTCCAGAGCTCCGCCGTCATGGCCCTGCAGGAGTCCAGCGAGGCTTATTTGGTCGGTCTGTTCGAGGACACCAACTTGTGCGCCATCCACGCCAAGAGGGTCACCATCATGCCCAAAGACATCCAGCTGGCCCGTCGCATTCGCGGAGAGCGCGCTTAAATCCGCAGCGACGTCATTCACATCAACCCCAAAGGCTCTTTTAAGAGCCACTTCATTTACCCTCAAAGAGT
The DNA here is from genome assembly GCA_032164185.1 of Moxostoma hubbsi. Classification (NCBI taxonomy): domain Eukaryota; kingdom Metazoa; phylum Chordata; class Actinopteri; order Cypriniformes; family Catostomidae; genus Moxostoma; species Moxostoma hubbsi. The sequence goes on along the minus strand of JAVLUX010000002.1, from coordinate 66,306,487 downwards.
TGTTTTTATAGTTTTTATTATCAGTACTTTATGAAGCGAGATTTGCTCTTGTGTTAATTTAGTGTTTACATCGTTCTGTTATGCCCCTATTAAAGCAGATTGCTGCAATAATGAAACTTCACTTCTACTAAACATCGGATCATTGTTTTTGTCAACAGAATGTGGTTGAGAAATTGTATAAAGTTACAATATTAAACTCGCCCCTGCCTAAAATGATCAAAGATTTCACTTGCCTGAGGCGTTTCAGTAAGGGGCGGGACAGTTGAAGTACACAAGTGTGGGTTTGTTGCATGTACTCGACGACTAAAGCGAAACATATTTGATGGATAGAATAAACTTGTTTCCATACTTCGGGGTTTTGAGCACGGATGACTGCAGTGTAAAATACTGTCTCGGTGAATGTTGAAATATTAGTATTGCTTCCCAATTTGCTCCAACGGCACAAAAAAAACACAATGACGTTTTACATTTACGGTGCATATAGTTTGTAATTTTTGTTTCTATTTTATAAATAATTATTTGGACATTGACAAACTAATTCTCACCCAACAATCGCCGTGAGAAGGAAAAATACGTGACGTAAATTAGGCTCCGCCTTCAGTGAGGTGTTTCTACTAGGTCCTGTAAGCAAATGTAAATGCAGTAACCCGCTAGTTCTTTGCTCATTATCGATTGCTCGTCGAGTAATAGTCATCATGTCTGGAAGAGGTAAAGGTGGAAAAGGACTCGGTAAAGGAGGCGCTAAGCGTCATCGCAAAGTGTTGCGCGATAACATCCAGGGAATCACCAAACCCGCCATCCGTCGTCTCGCTCGTCGCGGCGGTGTCAAGCGTATCTCCGGTCTCATCTACGAGGAGACTCGCGGTGTGTTGAAGGTGTTCCTGGAGAACGTCATCCGTGATGCCGTCACCTACACCGAGCACGCCAAGAGAAAGACCGTCACTGCCATGGACGTTGTGTACGCGCTGAAACGACAGGGACGAACTCTGTACGGCTTCGGAGGATAAACGTCTTCATTCTCGACAGACAAACCCAACGGCTCTTTTAAGAGCCACACACACTCTCACACGAAGAGCCAATGTCTGAAATTTAGAAAAGTATCTCTTTAACCGAAACTGATACCCAAAGTCTGTGCTGTTGTTTGAGTCACGTTTTAGTTTGTATTTCCTTAAATAACGCGTTTTAACTATCATTTGGGTGGGGGACAAATGCTGCCAACAATTCAAACGGATGATGATGCAGGACATGCGAAAATATACATTGTGACTTTGAAATGTATTTGGGTAAACTGTGATGTTTTTATGGTGAAAGCTTTGTCTCAAGCATTGAAGTGTTGTGGAAAATAAATATTATCTGTGCACAGTATTGAATCTACTTCAATAAAACAATTTCACAAAATGAGCGGGAAAACTAACTGAATCTCGGGGTTGATTTTCGAACATGATATGTGGGACTTTCATGTGGAAGCCTCTGATTGGTTATTTTTCCACCCGTCACACTTGTAGCTGACCAATGAAATCATGTAATGGGTGTGGCCAATAAAAACACCCAATCAGAGGTGCGCATCGACTGCTTGGTAAATTAGCATAGAGGAGGGGATAATTCTGCCGCTGTGCGTTGATCAGTTTTCATTGAACTTTGTAATTGACTCGTTACATCATCATGCCTGAACCAGCGAAGTCCGCCCCGAAGAAGGGATCCAAGAAGGCCGTCACGAAGGCCGCCGGTAAGGGAGGAAAGAAGCGCAAGAGGTCCAGGAAGGAGAGTTACGCTATCTACGTGTACAAAGTCCTGAAGCAGGTCCATCCTGACACCGGGATCTCCTCCAAGGCGATGGGCATCATGAACTCCTTCGTCAACGACATCTTCGAGCGCATCGCCGGTGAGTCGTCTCGTCTCGCTCACTACAACAAGCGCTCCACCATCACCTCGAGAGAGATCCAGACCGCCGTGCGGCTGCTGCTGCCCGGTGAACTGGCCAAACACGCCGTGTCTGAGGGCACCAAGGCCGTCACCAAGTACACCAGCTCCAAGTAAAGTGTGATCAAGCTTTCAGCTGCACCCAAAGGCTCTTTTAAGAGCCGCCCACGGACTCCTTTAAAAGAGTTTATTGTTCTAATGCAAACAAGGAAGTTAATAAACTGATTTGTCAGTAATCTGGTAAAAATATTGATCTCTATCAAGGTCTTATTTGTATAGATTTCAGCGAGACTGACACAATGGATTGGAAATAATGAACTGGTAAATTAAGCAGTTTTGTTTAATGGCAGTCTACAATATTCTTTAAAACCGATCTGACAGTAGTCAAACAAACATCTCCTGGTCCTTTTAAAAGTATTGTTTAATGTATCTTTGTGGGGGGCTTGTGACTTTCATGGTCAACTGAAACAGGTTTATTTAGAGAGCGGTGTTGGACAATGCCCAACCATCAGGAACAAACCAAATGCATGGGAATATCTTCCACAACACAGAAGCCTGATGAAAAACACTTGCATGAATTCTGTAGACTATAGCCTCTGTGCACAATGGGCGGAGCGAACGTTCGATTTCATTCAGAGTTGGCATATCAGTTTCCGGTTATGAGTATGTCGATTTCACTACTAGAATTTTACCACAGAAATGGCAGCCGCCGCTAGCAGTTCTTCCTTTTCCCGGTGTCTTTCGGATTTACCGGCAGTGAGCATCAGCGACATCCACAGGATCGTCGGTGCCCTGTCCCGCACCCCGACAAGTAAGAGGGACAAGGGATTTAAAATGTACATTTCTTCGTACATTCACAACTATGAGGGTAAGTATCTGATAACTTCTAACGTTAGCGCTTGCCTAACGCTACCTAGTAAAAGTACCAGCTAGTGTTTGTGACTATAAATGTATATAAATGTTTAATATAAATGAATATAAATGTTTGCTTGTTATCAAATACTAATGTTGTTATTCAACACAAATGATATACTCCTTCTGTCAGTTTCCATAAAAGATCAGGATTCAGGAGAGGTGGTCGTCAGGGCAATGTGCTACAGGTCGCTGACGAAAAAAGAGAAACCTCACAGCTTGAGTGTATGGTGATGCTAGTTAAGGATAAGATGAGATAATGTAAGAAGATGAGATAATGTAAGAAGATGAGATAAGATAAGAGTTTGCTTATCAGCCAAATAACCCAGCGTTTTTGATGTTCCTGGGGATTAGCAATGTTTAATGTAGTGCTAAATGTTTTACTGTACCTTAGCAGCTAGCTGCTACAGGTTTACTGTGCATTGCTTGTCCCCACTGGGTTTTTGCTTGCATTAGTTATTATGTTAGCAGGTGGGGAATCAGCTAGAGTAAAGTTTAGTAAATTGACGATGGTGACTAGAAAATAGTGACTAATGTAAGAGTAAGCAGGTTAAAAGGTAAGTTTACCTATAATAAACAATAATACATTTTATTTGTAATGCGCTTTTCTTAAACACAAAGCGCTACAGTAAAATAAACAGAAACAACAAAGGGCAGTACAACAATTAAAGAAAAACAGCCTTAAATAAATGTGTCTTAATCAACTTTTTAAAGTTACCCAGTGTGGGTGCATTTCTGATGGTAGGAGGAAGCACTTTCCATAATTTTTGGGGCTTTGTATGAAAAGGCTCTTTCCCCCATGGTCTTAAGCTTACATGAAGGCTGATGTAGTAAGAGCGAATTACCTAGCTGGTCCCCACTGGGTGAAGGTTTTCTTGCTCATTGTTTTGATCCTTCAATTAAGCTACAGTCTGGAGTGAAAGGTACTACTATTGAAATACAAGTGGAAAATGATATGGCATAATATTCAGCACATTAATCCAACACATAGCTTAGAATATTGTCTTATCTCCTAATTTCAAAATGTTAGAGGATTCAACATCAGGAGTGGTCTGCTGGTCTAAAGAAGTGAGTCACAATGCAAGGCTGTATCTTAAAAGAATCTGTAAGCAATGAGTATCCTAAAAGAATGACTGACCAGGCTAAGATAAATTGTGACTTACTATGACATTCTGACATTGCAGGTGGTGCTTAAAGACAGCAAGCCTGTAGAGCTGATTCACCATCAATGTTCTTGCATTGCTGGAGCTGCGCTGTGCAACCACTGTGTTGCTCTTTTGTACCAGTCAGCCCACTACTCGCAGCTGAAGGTGCCTGTAGTCCCCCCTGTGCTAAGCTGTACTGAGGGAGAACAGCAGTGGCACAAACCTAGGACTTTGGTAAGTCAACCAAAAACGTATAACTAATTACTGTTTTGTAGTTATGCTGTTTTACTGGAGATGTGCTTAAAGTATGTCCTGCACGCACTACAGGGTATAAAACCAGGCCCAGTGGACAAAATGGCTGTGCTGTCTGCTAAACCGAAGAGCCGTCCTAAAGCAACAACAGAGGGTATAAGGTAAAAGCAATATTGTAACAATACATGGGTATTTTGATTTCAGGTCTATAAGCCATCGAGCATTTCCACTTATACATGTTATACACTTCACTTTGCAGGAGCACGCTTTACAAAGGCCTCAGTGGGGATCTACCTGATCTTTCCGTCCTTCGGGTGAGTTTTCACTCTTATTTAACCAGTCTTAGCATTTGTAATGTTGTGTGGTGCTGTACAAAATGTGCTAGATACTGTGTGCATAGAACTAAAATTGTGCTTAGTTGATGTTGAGTTGTATTGCTAAACTAGCTATATACACTACTCCATCCCAAGGTGACTGAGACATATGCCGACTTCTCCAGAGCGGAGTCGCCAATGGTGTGTAGCATGAACATCAGCTGTGAGGTTCCATTGGTCAACTCTGCCCTTGGGATGGTGCAAGCCGGAAGCCCGATTGCCTACCAACAGCCAGCAGCAGCACATAGAGATCTATCCTTCCACGTTGCCCCACCTCGTCCATCCCTACCCTTGCAAGGTTACCACTTACAGCCCTCAATCTACATGTCTAACACCACTGAGGCAGAGCGCAGGCACTTACAGAGCCTACAGGTGACTTGGGACATGGCAAATAAACTGGAAAGTGCCACAAGAAGCCAAAGCTCCTGCGAGGAATGGCACCAGTTGCGGAGACCAAGACTCACTGCCTCCCGTTTCAGGGAGATCTGCTTTGTCAGCAACAAATGTGAGGAAAGTCTGGCTGATAGGATCCTGAAGGGAACATATCAGACAAAGGCCATGAGAAGAGGACTGGAGTTGGAGGCTGATGCCATATGGGAGTACACTCAAATAAAGAGGGTCAACCACTATCCGTGTGGATTTATAATCCACCCAGACACGCCTTGGCTGGGAGCATCTCCGGATGGACTAGTTTTTGACCCGACAGAACCCTCTCCTTTTGGTCTTCTAGAAATCAAGTGCCCAAATGTTAAAAACTACGTTGACTGTCCCTATGTTAAAATGACCTTAGGCAAAATGGAGCTGAAGACATCACACGCGTACTACTACCAAATTCAGGGGCAGCTGTTGGTAAGTGGCATGACGTGGTGTGATTTTGTTGTGTCTGCGGAGGAAGACACTTTGATTGATAGAATACACAGAGATGTAGAAGTGTTCAAGGTAATCAGAGACAAAGTTGACCAATTTTATTTCAATGTTTATATGCAAAAATGCATGTAACTGATCAACTTAATAAACAATACAAACATGCAAACTTGTCTGATTTACTTTTTACAATGTTGGTTTAGACAAACAGCACATAAAAAGTGGAGTCCATATACCTAGTGTGTGTGTGCATGTGCATTCTTAAAATAAATGTTATTTATTTATATAAATGTTATTTATTAAAATAAATAACATTTATTTCAAGAATGCACATGCACACACATCATTCAACACAAGGTCAACATTTCAAGTCTCATTTGCCCAGGTCTTGACCAGAGGGCCATTTTGGAAATTAGAGAGTAGACAGGCGACTGTAAAAATTTGATTAATACTCCCTGATATGGCAAGCGGGATTGTGGTTTCAAACAGTTTGTTTTCCTTCACTCTTCTGATTAGCCTCTCTACATGTACCCTCAAGCGAGCAATTGACTGTGTTTCCAGCACATCTGCCTCTGCCATTTGGGCCCTCTGGATGACAAAGGCTGGGCGGTAAACAGTGCCAGGGGCCAGGTCGTCCACCAAGAATCCTTTGTCCACCATAATTGCTGTGTCAGGGGTAAGTAGGTTTTTGATCCCAGACTGACGGAATATTTCCTTGTCGCTCATGGAGCCCTCGAAGAGGGGCGAGATGAATGTCAGAGCTCCATGAGGGGACATACCAACCATGGCTTTAAAAGTGCAATGTGATTTATAGTGTGAAAACACTTCACTTTGTAGAACCAGGGAAGATGGTGTCTGGCACCGTAGTTCAGTGCAGTCAAGGATGACTTGTGTGTCACTGTATGCATTGAACTCTGGTGGAAGATTGTCCTTAACAGCTGCAGGAGACATCCAAAAACAAACTGAGCCCAGCAGAGTGTAGAGGAAGTTGGCCCAGGTGACGATGATGCGACTTACTGTTGTCCTATGTATTTTGAAGCGATGAGCCAGTTCCCTCTGTGTGCAGCCAGTGGACAGGTATGTCAGGAACAAGAAGAGCTCATCTATCGCCAGCAGTTTCTAAGGGTTGGGGAGAAATATATAGATAGATACTTTATTCATGCTGAAAGACATTTTAGACACCCAGTAGCTTATATTACGTACACACTAGGGGTGGAACAGTACATGTATTCGTATTGAACCGAAACGGGGTGTGTGTGTGTGTGTGTGTGTGTGTGTGTGTGTGTGTGTGTGAGAGAGAGAGAAACATAAAAACATTCTTTCAAACCGCAAAGTGTTTACTTATATTTGTGTACACACGCAATAAAACACAACATTGTGCTTTTGTCAAACTAAACTCTTTTCAAACTGTACAAACAAACCTACATCTGTTACCCAACCAAAATCACACACACTGTTTAAAAGCAAAAAAGTATTTATCCAACCCCATTTAAAAACAGTCTGTCAGTGCCATCTTTTGCACATTGATCATACTGCATTGGTTTTAATTTCTTGTCCTCAAACAGAGCACTAATCTGTTTATTTCTAACTTACACATTCTACATTGACTTAAAAAAGATGGTCTTTTAATGGTAGTATTTTATACAGAAATCAATAATTTATAATTCAGATGAGAATAAAGTTAGTGTTAATTAAAATTAAGGAAAACAAATATATGGATCTGAAATATAGCAAATTAATTTTAAATTAATTCAGGTACAATTACCAAACATATCTCAAGGTCTTTGTCTTTTTATTAATTTAATTAAACTAATTATATAAAACTATTGTAAATGCACTACAAATAAACTGGTTCTATGCCTTTAATAAAAATTATTTACGAAATACAAGGCTTAAGACATTTATTTTCTTTTGGTGGTACAGCCCGAGACATGCACAATAAAAAAAAATTGCCTTATACATTTTTGTTTTGCTTTTCCCTCCATTGTACCGAACCGTGATGTCTGAAATGAGGTATTAACTGAACCGAGACTTCTGTGTACCGTTCCACCCCTAGTACACACAAATACATACATTCACCCACACAAAAATTAAATCCCTCACAGATAACCATGTGTATAAAACCATGAGAAGGGCACACTTACAGTTGGTCTGGTGACCGGGCTTTCAGTGACTGTGCTGGTGGAAGATGCTCTCTTGGCTCTGCTGGTCACCCTGATCATTTTGGATGTTGCACCCTCTATCAGGCTCCAAAACGCCATCAGGTGCTTGTAAGATGGGAATCTGAAATATAGTATCCTCATGAGAAAGGGAAAACTGAGAAAATTGTAGTAACGCATAGAAATGGACAATGGCAGACAACGTACACAAATACTGTACATCAGTGAAAGTAAATCACTTAGCCTAATATTCACTGCTGTTGAAAATACACAGCCTAGCCTCTCATTCTGTTCAATGTTTTTTTTTATTTTTATATTGCTTCATTGTTTTCTATTTTTCAAGGTAAATGCAAAATGTTTCGACTGATTCTGTGTTGAGTTTGGTTATGACAACATTAATATTGCACACAGAGGGTTCAATAGCCCAATTATAATAGTGGCCATTGCAATGACAGACTTAGGATCCACTACCGATAGGCCAGAGCAAACAATAACAATTACGTAGTAATTCACATAATTAGCCTCCCCAAGAAAAGTAGGTACTGGATTACATTTACTTAGTTACTGTCCAACACTGAAAACAGAAAGTGGGATTGTACATCTTACCTGGTGTAAAATCTAATGTCCTCAGGTGACGAGGCAAATCGCTGAAGTCCAAAAGAATTGTTCAGATGGAGAGTTTGGACTTGTTCTCTCAATGCCTCAATTTCTGCCTTCATCCTCTCGTACTCTTCCCTGTCAACACAAACGGTGGGTCGGGCTTCGTGCTCCATCGGGACGGCCTCATCCTCGATGTCCTCCAGCTCAGGCTCTGGACTCGAGGGTTTAGTACGCCGTTCCCAAACCCCGGCACGTCTCTTCACAGAGTAGTCGTTCCAGTGGAACAACGATGGCACTGAATTACGTGTTAAAACCCGTCTACCCTTAGCAGTCGTCCGGATTAAATGTTTTTCAAAGTGACGACTGCATACCTTCGTGTTTTGAGTGACTGTAAATTCCGCCCTCCGTATTCTGTGCAGCCACTTAGCACATAGGATAGCCTCCTGAGGAAACCGATGAAAACTTAATACACTGTTGTGTCGACTTGAAGCCGAGCAACTTGGCACACAGCAGTGATCTTTTGAGCCGGCCACAGTTTTCATCAGTTTAAATGTACCACGTACATTGTACTTCTTTCGTACACCAGCACCACTCATTTTGCGAACAACGCCCACAACTCTGCTTTGGTTGCTAGAATGTAAATAGAACGACCGGAAATGAATACGCCAACTTCTAGACAAACCGGAAGTTTGTTCCTTCGCCTGTGCACGTAGCGAATACAGGATGTTTGGCTAGACCTGAGGGATACACACAAACCTGTGTCCTTGGTCGGTGCCATGACTGAAGCTCCCTGGTGCACGACAAAAGCGTTGGCACGCATTTCTCCCCTGTGAAGCTGTAGTGGTGCGTCTGAAATAGGAGTGCAACCACATGAGCAGGAGCATCCATTTAACTGCACCGACGTAACTGCACTCAGCACAATCTAGACATAGAGAACATACTTCAGGGAAACACATAAACATCAGTGGACTTAAGGAAAATTAAGGAACAAATATGAGAACAGAGAATCTGCAACAGCAGATTATAACAAATTATAACAAAACATTACTATCTGCAACAGCAGATCTGGAGAGAGAGTATTTTGGAACAGCAACAAGAAACAATAAAAATAAAAACACACACACACACTGAACATGCACCTGAACTTGTGCAGGTCTGTAACCATGCTCCATTAGGAGCATTAACCAGATTTACATTTTAACGTGTCAGGAAGGTAGTCCTAAGTGTAACAGTTCCATTGATGCACAAAAGACTACGAAAAGCGAGTTAAACATGTTGTTTTGCATGGATTGAGCATGATTTCAGACTCAGGCCTGGGCATCCTAGCACTGTAACCTGCAGGGTTTGAGGCTCCTCGTTTTTCCTCATAGAACAGTAGCAGTTCGCCCTAACTGCCACTTCCATATTAACTAAATCTGACACTGAAGTAGGAGAGGGAAAAATTATCACTCCATATAGCAACATGTTTGGGCATTGGTAGCCTATGACAGCCACCCAGCCATATTTTCCCCCGAATAATAATTCTCAACTATGTTCTATCAGTAGCCTGGAGCTTATCTGACATGCTCGCGACATTTACATGTACAGTATAGGCAGTGCCTAGCTGTTATCTAGCTATGCTAAACAACATCTTGTGGCTCATCAGTCAGTTTTTGGACCCACTGAGAAACTAAATATGTATTCCTACCAATGATGTAAATAATATTTTTTCGATTAATTAAAAAGGATGTTTTATCTGACACACGTATTACACTTATCTGACACATTCATGTGCTAGCTATATAAATACACTTTGACATTCAAGCTAGCTAGCGACAGCGTGTCAGCGGAATTCAAACACTTACCTCTGTAGTTGAAAATTAATTTCTCCCAGAAGAACTTGTACCCTTTCCTCAGTTTTGACGTTTCCACTTGAGAGTTTTCATTTACCATCCGAACCACATTGTCATATGTGACTTCAGGCAGGTTGCGGAGAGGGTTCAGCGGTATCTATCGGACTAAAAACAGTGTTCTGAATTCAAAGTTGCACATAAATAGTCACAAATGTGTTAATGGCATTCAAATAAGTACAATGATAGACATAAACTAACGTTACGCATTTAATTTTGTACTTTTGTAGTTCAGTTTCACAGTACAATCATAAGTTGACACATATAACATCACAAATCTGGTGCTGTAAACCTGTTGCAAAACTCACTTGTGCACCAGCAGGTTGAGGTGTCCATCATAACAGCTCAGGTTCAAATGAATACGGATGAGCAAAGAAATACATCTCCACCAAGCGGCAACCTCCCCGTCTCTCTCTTGAAACCAACACGGAAGTGAATTAAACTGCAATTCATCGACTGGCCGCTTGAGGCTGGCTGCAAAAGTGAGTCAAATCTGTATCTCCCCCATGTTAAAATGCTTAACTTTACAGCAGAAAAAAACATGTTTACAGCCTGGAGCAAAAAGTGGCTTATACAGCTTATTTTGCCCTTCATGACAACTGTGAGGGGGGTGAATTTTTTTATAACAAATCCGTTTAAATTATATTAAGCCTTTAATTTCCACATAATTAAGGGCGTGGCCACTTTTGAGTGACAGGTAGATTCCCGCTGCTCACGTTACCTCAGCTAATTGTCTGACTGTGAAAATAAATCAATTTTAGCCACTAAACTTGGCATCTCTGCCGTGTTTGTGATTTTTCGAGATTATTTCACAATTATAATGTCTTGCTGTGGGGTTAATTGTATTAACAGACCGTCCAAGAAGCTTGGACTCCATTTTTTCCGGTGAGTGAAATTCTATTATAATTTCGTTTTATTAATTTATTCATTTTATTTCTAATAATTTATTTATAATTTATAATTGTATTTAAAACGTTATTACACTCCAGAATCCAACAGACTGTGATTAGCTGTAGGCTGAATAGACTGTATAAAACGTCTTCTGAAACGTTGTCAATATAACGTTAGGCTAAGTTAATGTTACCGTTACGCCTGCATTTCATAAATAGCGTAACATAACACTGACTATATTGGAAGTATTTTTTTTTTACATGTCCTCAAAGATATGTGTAGGAAATAAGCCTGTAATTACTCAATAGACATGACAACGAAACAGAATGAGGACTGTGATGTTGTCCACCACACATTTTTAAGCTAAAATACATTTATTACAACCTTTTGGACTGTAGTAATTTAAGTTCTATTGTTTGCATGTAAAGTAGTCTGTGAAGGAGGTAACTAGCTATTTGTTTGTGTAAAGTTTTCCTCTAGGTGATCCAGAACATCTCAGGCTGGACCAGTGGATGCTCAACATGAAACGACAGAATTGGACTCCTAACAAGGATTCTCGTCTGTGCAGTGAACATTTCGAGAGTCATCACTTCACCACTGACTCCAGGGTACAGACACCTCGTTTCATACTTTACAAAGAGTCAAGCAACATATTGGTTGAAATTGGTGAAGTATTGACCATCATACATTCTTGAAGAAAAATGCGATATGCGATAACTCATTAAATAATGCGATATTCGATTTGCGATACGATAATGCTTAAAGTGTGTAAAATAAACTTAAATTATCTTTAAAATATATTCAAAATTATATAACCTACATGCGTGTTTCACTTTTTTTTTTTAAAAGAAAACATCCCTACAGCTTCTGAAAGTGGACAGCAGTTTTTTACTGTCGCATAAGAAGTGTTATTTTAACATCAGTGTAAACCACTGGGGTTTAGAGTTTCAGGTTATCCTACATTAGGTTTATTTAACAGAAACTGAATAATCAAATGTAAAAATAAAACACTGCTTAGTTTTCACTGTATGAATTATATATACACTGATTCTTATTAAAGCTACAAAAAATTATTTAGCCTAGAGCAGTCAGTTATTTTCTCTTTGTCTTTTGTTCATGACCCCAGTTATTGCAAGCTGTTGTGGTATGCTTATCGCTATATATATATACATTTGCGATATTTCAATAATTTTGACATATTGTGCAGCCCTACCTTTTATGCAAATACCATAAACTAAAAAAATTACATAAAAAAATTCTCTCTGTGAAATTCATGTTTGAAAAACTGTTCTCCAAGCGAGACAGCGGAACACAGAATGATTCCGTAGTGACAGTTATGCGAACAGTTACATATTCTTTTAATAGCAATAATACTTTTAAAATGTAATCTGTACATTCATACTAGTGTTAGACCGAATAATGAAACATAAACGCATACATTTCTGTTATGAATAACAGCCAATATGACCAATAATGTCATATTTTTTATGCCTCTTGTAATTTTTATTAGGGAAGGACATGCCTGAAGGACACCGCTGTGCCAACCATTTTCTCTTTCTCCAAGGGCAAAGAACAACAGCCAAAAAGATGACGCTTGGTAAGTATTGATGAGGTGGTAAGTGGCATCCCTATTTCAGCTGTAGATACTAATGAGGAGGTTGCATATGTAGACAATAGGAGTAGTGCCAACAGCCATGCTGTTAATCAGAGCAATGTCATGATGTTGGAAGACACATCTGAACAGGCCTTTGTTGCTCAAGATGTCATGCATGATGACATTGCTCTGACAGCGAATGTGTGTGAGGATTTTGGTTTGGGTAGCAGCGTTCAACACACAAATCGGAGTGGAAAACAATCACACTTTGGTTCTTTGAGTGATCACTGCTACTATATTACAGAGTCTCTGAAAACAATTAAAAGGAAAGCTTATGAGGTAAAGGACAAGCTATGTGTAGCTCGCAAAAAGCTGAGGTTGAAAAGGCAACAGACAAGGAGACTAAAGGCAAGAGTTTCTTCCTTGAAAGGTGTAATTAAAGTGCTTCAGAAAAAACTTATAATTTCAAGTGAATGTGCCTCTCTTCTTGAAAGTCTGGATGATGTTCCCCGGGAGATATTTCAGAGAATCCAAAAGAAGAAAAAGTCAGTGTTTTCCGAAAACATGAAGCAATTCGCAACTACACTGCACTTCTACTCTCCAAAGGCCTATGACTATGTGAGAGAGAAGTTTCTCTTGGCTTTGCCTCATCCTCAGACCATACGAAAATGGTACAGTAGCCTGCAGATCCTGGATATACTGTTGCTTCATTCAAAGCTTTAAAAAGTCATGTTGCTGAGCAGAAGAAAGTTGGTAAAGACACAGTTTGCTCATTGATGATGGATGAAATGTACATTCATAAGCAAACTGAGTTTGGCGGGGATCAAATTCATGGCTATGTTGACATTGGAGGTGGTGAGATAGAAAATGTTGTGGCAACACAAGCACTGGTCCTCATGGTTGTTGCAATCAATGAGTCCTGGAAGATTCCCATTGCTTACTTTCTTATCAACAGCATGACAGGAACAGAGAGAGCAAGCATCATCCGAGAGAGCCTTGTTAGGCTTCATGCAATCGGAGTTAGGGTTGTCTCCTTGACGTGTGATGGACCCTCCCAAAACATAGCAATGATCAGGGAGCTTGGTGCTAACTTGTGCATCATGGACATGAGACCTTACTTTCTCCATCCTGAGGATCACACACAAAAAGTCCATGTGCTCTTGGATCCATGTCATATGCTCAAGCTTCTTCGAAATGTGTTCTCAACAGTTGAGGTTCTGGTAAGAGAAGATGGCCAGCAGATAAGGTGGCGGTACATTGAGGAGCTCCATAAGCTTCAGGAGAAGGAAGGCTTGCGTCTTGGTAACAAACTAAAAATGGCGCACATTCAGTGGCGAAATCAAAAAATGAAGGTGAATCTTGCAGCCCAGTTCTTCAGCAGCAGTGTGGCTGATGCCCTAGAGTATTGTGAGCAGGAGCTGAAGTATCCCCAGTTCAGTGGATGTGCAGCCACAGTTCAATTCCTGCGTACAATAGATGCAGCCTTTGATGTCCTTAATAGCCGCAACCCACTTGGCAAAGGACACAAAGCGCCCATCAAGCCAACTACTAAACACCATGCTAAGGGTATTTTAGAAGAAACAGAGTCACTTCTCCGTGGGCTCAAAATGAAAGGAAGAGACAACACACTTGTACATGTGTATTCCACACAGAAAAAGACACCCATCTATGGTTTTATTGCTTGTGGCAGAAGTGTGATGGGTATCTACGAATACCTGGTAGAGCAGCCAGCTGCCCCATGCCGATACCTTCTGACCTACAAAGTCAGTCAGGATCACTTGGAGTTGTTCTTCTCTGCAGTCAGAGCGCGTGGAGGTTACAACAACAACCCCAATGTAAGGCAGTTCCGAGGGGCATATAAGTGCCTCCTTGTAAGGCACCAGGTGAAAAGGGGCACAGGCAACTGTCTCCTTCGAGACAACACAACCATCCTTGACTCAACAATTGCGACTGTAAACATCGCTCGCCGGTTGGATGTGGAGCCTGTGGAAGTGCTTGTGCCTGAGGATGACTCCCTCTCTGACCTTCCAATCTGTCTGAGTACAAGGAAGCAGCAATCTCTTACATCACAGGCTTCATTGTGAAAAAAATGAAAGAGAAGGTTACTTGCATGCCTTGCACACAAGCACTCACCTCAGATGACTTGGTGCATCGATTCATTAGTTTGAAGGACAGAGGTGGCCTACAGAAACCATCTCCAGGCATCACTGCAGTTTGCCAAGCTACAGAAAGATGCTTTCAGCGGCTGCTAAAAACCAATGAGGGAAGGACTCCACAGGGAAGAGGAGCAACAGCAGCCATTGTCACCCAGGTTCTTTCTGATTGTTCTGAGAAGAATCTCTTCCCACAGCTGCACAATCACATGTTTGACATGTGTGTTGAAGCTAACCATGTCCATGTTCTGGTGAAGATGGCTTCTGCGTGGTACTGCAAAGTTAGATTAAATCATATAGCAAGGCGGACGACAGATATAATTAAAGAAGGCAAGGTGGTCCGCAAAAAAAACACAAAATTAATCAATTTTTATGGAGATTATGGGAAAGGTGGTTGGTCAGGTGTGTGTGTGTGTGTGTGTGTGTGTGTGTGTGTGTGTGTGTGTGTGTGTGTGTGTGTGTGGTTGTACAGTATGTTTTTCTATGTGTATGTCAGAATGTAGCCAACTAAAACTTTCTTTGTAGTTATAAGATGTAGAACATGGAAAATGGTACTGAGCCTATCTTTCTTTGGACAACATTGTAAATGTTACTTGGAGCCTGCATGAAAGGGGCCTAAGTAACTTTCAATGTCTGCTGTAAAAGAAGTACGTACATACATGTGTTGTCTCAAATTAACCTCAATGTCAGATGTACCTTGCTGACAAATCAGTTGTTGAACATTAACTTAGAGCCTGCATAAACGGGCCGAAGTTTAAAAATTGTACATAATTGTTGTTGTTATTGTGTTAATGTTGTTGTTATTGTATATAGTGTGTGTGTACAGTGTGTATATATGTATACATCTACATATAATGTAAATTGTATATTGATTGTATATAGTGTGTGTATATATTTATACATCCATGTAAGTGATTATTTTATTGTGGTCTGTTCTTCTTTTAACATTCCTCTAAGCTGCTGTGCCTGTACTTGAATAAAGGAACATCTTATCTTATCCTATCTTATACTGATGAAACGCTTCTATAAAGAGAACCCCCCCTTATCCTATGTTATCCACACACATCCACATTATTAAAATGTTTAAAATACCCTATATCTAAAGTTGCAGTTCATCTGTTTTTCTTTGAATAACTCAGTGTTCATGGCAACTCACTTTTGATAAACATTAAAACAATAATCAAAACATAAAAACTGCTCAAACAACGGTGAAAGATTGAATCTATTTTATTAAATGCTTCTTTCCAGATGATATCGCTGCAGAGACCATGGGATGGTGGTGTTGGGATGGTGGTGGTGGGATGGGATGGGGGGGATGAGGGGGAGGACTTAGGTATGAGGAAGAGCAGAGGTGGTAACAGTGTTATGGCTACAGGTGTTTCTAAATTAACATAAAAAACTCAACATTAGCCATGATGGTCAGGGCTATATTTAGGCCTAACAAAATTGGCCCTAAAGGCAAAATTCAAAAGCAGTAACACTGCCAACTGTACGCAGTTTACTGCATTTGAATGTGGCCTTTAAGGCAGTTAGCTAATGTATTTAAAAACATATAATTTCCCCTAGGTGTGAAATGAACTCCATCTTTCAAAAATAGCCCAGGACTGTCATGCCTAATGTGAGGGTGCTCAATCATGGCACTATTTAAGCTAGGAACAAATGTAGCCATAACACTATTAACAAACTTTCTAGCCTTATCAATTTTCACCGGATTGGCACCAGCCTTCCACCGGCACCTCTGGGTCACAGCTGAAAACATGATCTTCATGCCCGGGTGCCGGAGTTTAAGCTGGTGCAGGTCCTCCTTCATAGCATTCACCAGCTGGACGCTGCTGACCCCCCCCCCCCGCCACAGTGGATGAGGAGGACGTCCGGTGCTGCTCTTCCTCGCAGGGAGTGGGAGAAGAAGGGGAGAAGTCCTTTCCACCACAGCCCATCACAACCAAACCAACAGACACGGACGCCTGGCAGACTGAGGTTGCTTCCCATGGTCTCTGCAGCTCTCTGGGCACCACGTCTGACATAGCTGTCACCAATGATCCACACTGTGTCTATGGAAGGAAAATAAATGAGTTTAATAAATGCATGAGGTAATGAAAAATAAGAATTTAACTATGAAATGTAGCTCAGTTTTTTATGTTGACAATACTGTCACATGTGGGAGAACATAGATGAAGGGAACAACACCTCAAAATATAGCCTAGATGACAATCTAATTTGTTGTTGTTCTTTTAAGACAGACATTATAATATCAGCTGTCACATAGCCAAGACTAGTACTTACAGTTTAAACTACCGGTATGTGCAGACATGGTGCATGCGTCACGGTGGCCATCACCTCAAAATCGATCACTAAAAAAACAATACACAGCTTGTAAAAAATACGCAAACTAATGTAAATGGGTAATAACATTTTTAATGTTACCTAATACGAATCTAACCCTATCTTAATAACGTTATACTCAGTTGACATCCAATACACACTCATAAATGCAGGTTAATTGATTTGCTTCAAATTGTTTCTTTGAGATGCAAGTTTTTAAGCAGTTATAACGTTAATTCTTATTCATGACAACTATTAACTTTTTCTGCAAGTCATCTAGTGTTGCAAATAAACGTTACCACATGTATTAAAAGTGCTGCAGCGTTTTAAATTTTGTGTAGTTTAATATCAATAACATATAAATAGTTATTTCAAGTTTTGTTGTGTAGGTTCAGGTTAATTTACCTCAATAGTAAGCTTGGTTTGAATCGTTTCAAAATAAACCGCCAATATCTTCCATCCAAAGACAACTTGAACGCGTCGAGCTAGGCTCGTTTTTCCGGGAGTGACGCGTGTGAAACGTGTCTCTCATGCACTCTCATGAACTCGCACAGGTGAGTAACTGTTCGTGAAGTAAAAAATAATAAATAACATTTCAGTTTGTTTCTCACCAAAACTTATGCCTTCAGAAAATGACTTTTGGTCCGTATAAAAAAATAAATCTTAAGGCTAAAAGTAGCTCCTAACCTGAACATTTAGGAGCAACTCTTAAAAATTATGAGCGTGTAGCATTTCTAATTTTGGGACACTTAACATTTTTATTGTTTTAACACTTAAAGTAGCTCATGAGGACTTCTAAATCCCTAAGAGTGAATCATAAACAATCCAACACATGGATCACAAAGTAAAACAAAGTATTTGAATATTATTATGAAATGTACCTTTAAAAAAAAATTATTGCCTAATTTGCAATTAAGTTAATCAACATAATAATATTATTAATATTTCCAGGGTTTGAAATAATTTTTTTGGCTGACCAGCCGCTGTGGCTGGTAGTTTCCAAGATCACTAGCCACTCAACATTTTTACTATAAAACATTCCTGATTCACAAAAAGGTAACTGGAGACTGTAACTGCATGCATTTGTTTGAACATTATTTGAGAATGATATTAGATTAGCAGGACACAGGCTTAAAGATTTAAGTCACCTTTAGAATATCTGTGTCATGGACAGTTAGAACAGTAGGAAAATCTGTCAATAATTTCTCCATAATTTTAATACATTTATTTTAAATTGGATTTGCCTATATGGAAGTTTAGCGTTGTTCTATATTGTTTAAAAGTGTCATTTGTAATGACAAGGCCATTACCACGAGAACATGGATGTCTCCTCATTACTGTGATTAGATTAATATAGATAGTCTTTTCCTAAAAAAATAAACTAACCTATAAAAAGCCTATTTGATATACAACCCGAATTTCGGAAAAGTTGGGATGTTTTTTAAATTTGAATAAAATTAAAAGTAAAAGACGTTCAAATCACATTAACCAATATTTTATTCACAATAGAACATAGATAACAGAACAAATGTTTAAGCTGAGAAATGTTACAATTTTATGCACAAAATGAGCTCATTTCAAATTTGATTCTACAGGTCTCAAAATAGTTGGGACGGGGGCATGTTTACCATGGTGTAACATCTCTTCTTTTCAAAACAGTTTGAAGACGTCTGGGCATCGAGGTTATGTGTGTCTGGAGTTTTGGTGTTGGAATTTGGTCCCATTCTTGCCTCATATAGGTTTCCAGCTGCTGTTGTGGTCGTCTTTGACGTATTTTTAGTTTAATGATGCACCAAATGTTCTCTATAGGTGACAGATCTGGACTGCAGGCAGGCCAATTCAGCACCCAGACTCTTCTACGATGAAGCCATGCTGTTGTAATAGCTGCAGTATGTGGTTTTTGAATTGTCCTGCTGAAATACACAAGGCCTTCCCTGAAATAGATGTCGTCTGGAGGGGAGCATGTGTTGCTCTAAAACCTTTATATACCTTTCAGCATTCATAGTGCCTTCCAAAACATGCAAGCTGCCCATACCATATATGCACTTATGCACCCCCATACCATCAGAGATGCTGGCTTTTGAACTGAACACTGATAACAAGATGGAAGATCTCCCTCCACTTTTGCCCGGAGGACACGGCATCCGTGATTTCCAACAAGAATGTCAAATTTGGACTTGTCGGACCATAGAACACTTTTTTTTTTACTTAATTAGTTGCTAGATGTTCTCCCAGCTGAATCTTTTCCAAATTTCTTGCTTTTTCAACCATTTGTTGCCCCCGTGCCAACTTTTTTGAGACCTTTTTTGCATCAACTTTGAAATGAGCTCATTTAATGGATAAAAGTGTAAAATCTATCAGTTTAAACATTTGTTATGTTATCTGTGTTCTATTGTGAATAACATATTGGCTCTTGAAAGTCTTTTAGTTTTCATTTTATTCAAATTTAAAAAACGTCCCAACTTTTCCAAAATTCGGGTTGTAAAAAAAACACTAATAACCTAAACACATTTAGTAACCTTTAACTGTTACATTTAGTGTAGGAAAAATAAATAAATAATAGTTTTAGTAAAACATTACCAAATACCAAAACATTTTAGTAAGGATAATGATGATGTGTATTTTAAAAACTGATCATGTGTATTATTTGTTTACTCTTTTCCTCATCAGTGCTGTTTATAATGAAGGGGACATCTAGCAGTTTGAGGGGGTTGATTTCCTCCATATAGAGCTTTATACTAGAATGTTTTATGTTCTCTGCCGGTTGCCCTGATATCGAGTAAAGCCTGACTGAATCACGCTCTGGAGCACGCTGATCGTACGTGTCAACTGGTGTGATTGTCCATTGTTTTAAATAGATTCAGAATCCACCTTGAGAGCATGGCGCCCAGCTCCCATTGGAATTGATTGAAAATGCTTGCTTATCTTTGCTCACCATGAGCCAGTGGAAGCCCAGCATAATATGCAATGTGGCAGTTAGTGCAAAAGCTTGCTTCATTCGCCCACCACAAATGCAAATGTAAGTTATGAGTGACATGTTTATGCCTGTTTCCTAGTCATGTGATGTCCTGTCTTCCCTCCATATTCATGTGTCTTGTTTTCATTGGTTTATTGTTTAATTATATTGTTTAGAGTTCTTTTTTATCATTGGTTTATGTTCCACCATGTCATGTATGTTTGCCATTGTCCCTGGTTACTTGATAGAGTCCAAGCAAAAGCCCTTAGAGTATGTAGTGGGGCATTTTGTACAACTCCAACACCAGCACTATTAATAGAAACAGGGGAGATGCCATTAGAAATAAGAAGATGTAAATTTGGTTTGAAGTTTTTAATGAAACTAAAAGGACAGAATGGAAAACTACCAACAAAAAGCCTGTTGAGTCAGCACTGGGAGTTTATGGGAACAGCAAGAAGGGTCAAAACAAACTTTAAAGAAAAACTCAAATCTATGGCAGAGGAAATTGGTATTATGAATTTGAATGTATGTCCACCAATATGTCGTTCGGATATACCTTCATGGTTGATTCCAGATCCCATTGTTGACCTGTATTTTATGAAAACAAGCAAAAGAAATATAGTGTAAGAGATAAAAGTCCGGATGTATCAATTATGGGGAGGCTACATACAAATCGATACTGATGGGTCAATGGATCCTGAGAGTGGCAAAGTGGCTTTTGGTGTTAGCATACCAGAAATAGGTTATAAAAAAGGGTGTAGGATTCCAGACCACATGTCAGTCTTCACAGCAGAGATGGTGGCAGTTCTCTGGGCATTAAGGTGGGTTGAAGATAATAAACAGAAGCATTCAGTCATATGTAGTGACTTGGCAGCTTTAGTTACAATTAAAGATACTAAAACGAAATCCAGACCTGATTTACTTGTGGAAATTATGCAGGTGTTATATAGAATTCAGAAAGCAGGGTATGAGGTGGGGTTTCTGTGGGTTCCGGCGCATATGGGTGTGGAGGGTAATGAGGAGGCAGATGAGGTGGCAAAGAAGGCGGTGCAGGAGGAAATCAATTTACAGTATGGGTCACCAGATTACACAGAAATAATAAATAGGTCAGTAAAAGAAACGTGGCAAAAATCATGGGAAAATGAAAGGAAGGGGAGGGCATACTATTCAGTACAAAGAATTGTAGAGAAAGGAAAATGTGCATTTAGAAGTAAGAGATGCAGTAGTCCTATCCAGATTGAGGTTTGGGCATTGTGGGCTGAGGAGTGGGCTGGCTCTGATTGGTAAACATCCTGATGGAAAATGTGAATGTGGAGACAAGGAAACGGTGAAGCATGTATTACCACTTGACTTGACTAGAAAGTTCTCTCGTCAAAGGAGGAAATTGTTCAGAGACCTGGGAGCAATTGCTATATTTTAGCCTACGCACTCTACTTAATTTGGATAGTTGGAACAAATTGAAGAAACTGATCGAGTACCTACATGAAACTGGATTATACAAAATGATATAGGCAATCACCATTAATATGTGAATGACGAATAACGAACAGTGGAGGGCAGCAATATGCCATAGATGCATCTAGTCTGCTGGAAACAAGAAGAATGGTCCCTGGTTGAGTATTGTTGATGTAATGTCCTGTCATGGTTCATTCAAGTCAAGGTCAAGTCAAGCTATAGAGTCTATTTCATATTTATGTTCACATTTTTTAATTAGGGTTTTAGGAGAACACTTATGTAAATAAACTGCACCTGTGTTCGTCATCACATCATCGTCTGCTCCTGTGTCATTGTCTGCCAGATACGTTACAGAATACTCGACCGAACAACATGCATGTGTAAGTTATGAAATAAAATTTGCTTTACCAGCTGCTCAGAGTTGAGCAACGTTCATAGAATTGAAACTTTAAATGCTTGCTACTGCATTGCTCCACTTGTCCCTTCCTCAAGCATGTCACCGGTGTTTGGTGAATCATCAGACCTCTCAGGTTCTTGCCTGCCTTAATGCAAATACAGACTGTGCTCGTGGTCATTACCAATAGATTCGTGCAATAGGGATGCTCATCCAACCTGCCCTCCTCCCCCCATTCTTAGACGACTGTCAGAAGAAACAGTTATTCACTCATCAGATGATCATGTGTGTCTGAAAAAAAGCGCCAATATGAGTTAGAAGTTGCAAAAGCATTAAGTTTCCCCAAAGGCTCAAAAAAAAGAAAAATACTTCTAGAACAGCTTCGGAACCAGGGAAATTATTATCACAACATAGGGGTCCTGGAAACCGGCCGTGGTGAGATCGTTACATGGCGACAACCGACTGCAGATGCAGTAATTTCGGATTTCCTTCCCTGCCCTGATTGTTTGGCCTTTTTTATGAAAAAGGACTTGTGGAAACATTCAAAGACATGTAGGGGACAGGGGGGTGTGAAGAAAAAAAAAGGCGAGAGCGTGAGATCAGCTGCAGCCTGTCTGATACCAATGAAAGCAAAGTGCTCTGCAGACATTAGAGCTCTTTTACAAACCATGCGGCAAGATGAAATAACACAAACCATAATGAAAGACAGTTTGATATGTCTTTATGGTGAATCGCTTTTTACAAAGTGTGGCCATGACAAATCACAACATCACTACATAGTTCAAAAAATGAGGGAGCTGGCCAGGTTTATGATCGAAGTAAAGACAAAATCTAAAAAAGTGAGGAACCTTACAGAGCTCTGTAAGCCAGAGAACTTTCTGTTAGCCGTCACAGCTTGTAAAGAAGTAAGCCAATTTCAACCAGATTTAAATATGTTTAAAACCCCCTCTCTTGCTCTGAAAATTGGATACTCATTGAAGAAAGCCTGCCAGCTCAGTTTAGGACAATGTTTGATGGCCGGGGACAGAGACACTGAAAAGAAGTTGAAAAACTTCATCAAACTAATTGATAGTCATTGGCGTACCAATATTTCGAGTCAGGCCCTCAACACTTTGCAGCAAAGCAAGTGGAACAAGGGAGACACTATTCCCCTTATGGAAGATGCCATGGCTTTACAAAAACTTCTCAAAAGTGTGGAGAAGGTCTCAAAACAAAAACTCAAAGAGAATGTCAATGTTGCTGACTGGAAGGTCTTGGCTGAGACTTTGCTCAGTGAAATCATTCTTTTTAATCGGAGACGTGTAGATGAAGCATCCAAATTGCTCCTTTCATCATATGTGAGTCGAACTGCCAAGCCTCCTAACAAAGATGTGGTAAAATCACTGACTAAATTAGAACAACAGTTGTGCAATGAATTGACTCGATTAGAGATCCGAGGGAAGAAAGGCAAGAAAGTACCTGTCCTTCTTACAAAGGACATGGTTGAGTCCATGGACATGCTGAATGAAAGCAGGAGCAAAGTGGGCATCGACGAAGACATTCCTTATGTTTTTGCCAGGGTGGGGGCTTTAACGCACATCCGTGGATCAGACTGTTTGAGGAAATTTTCAAAAACTTGTGGTGCAAAAGACCCCAGGAGCCTTACATCGACCAAATTAAGGAAACAAGTAGCAACTCTGAGTCAGATCATGAATTTAAAAAACAATGAACTTGACCAATTGGCCAAATTCCTGGGACACGACATTAGAGTGCACCGCGAGTATTACAGACTGTCCGAAAATACAATTCAACTTGCAAAAGTAAGCAAGTTGCTTTTGTCTTTAGAAAAAGGTGCAGATTGTTATAAAGGAAAATCTTTGGACGAGATTACCTTTAGTGCTGAGGGTGAGTAAAATGGATTTGGGTTGTATTTAATGCATTATATCTGTGGTTTTGTGTTTTGTTTATATGACATTTTTTTAAATTGTTTGCTTTACAGAGACTGAAAATGACACAAGCCCTGCTTCCAGATGCCGGCAAGAGCATGAATGCCAAACCACAGAAATAGGTCAGTACTAAAGAGATCATGGAAAGGTTGCTGATTTAAACCCTGCAAGGAGCAATCCACAACCATAGTGTCTTGGATTAAAATGTTTTCTATTCTCTCATCACTTCAAAGGGATAGTTCACATAAAAATGAAAATTCTGTCATTATTTACTCACCCTCAAGTTGAATTTCTTTGTTCAGCTGAACACAAAGGAATATTTTTTTAAGAATGTTTGTAACCAAACAGTTTTGGGGCACCATTGACTTCCACAGTAGGAAAATAAATACTATGGAAGTCAGTGGTGACCCAACACTGTTTGGTTACAAACATATGGAGTATCGATATATCTGCCTTTTCCAATGAACACAAGAACTTTTTATTCTCAGACAACTTTTTCCAGCTGTTATGATCAAATAAGCAAATGCTTATATCAACATGCAGTTTTGACATAATGTTATGCATAAGACTTTCTAATAGCTTTTTGATAAGAACAGATAAAATAAAAAATGTTCAGTATAAATCTTGACATAAGCTCTAGATTTCAAGTTTGATTACACTTCCTGACACTATCTAGCATTCAGAACCATTGGAGTCATAAGTATTACCTGCCTTTATGTCCTTTTTGGAGCTAAAATATTTTGGTCACCATTCACCTGCATTGTGTGAACAAACAGACGTCATATTTCCACTAAAATATCTTTGTTTGAATTCTGTGGAAGTCATAAGAGTTTGAGATGACATAAGGGTGAGACATGAGAGAAATGATGAGAGAATTGCTAAAGATGATTGTTGGGTAAGCTATTCCTGTAATTCAATGCATGATAGTGAGCATACTACTATAGTCTAAAATGAATATATTACTACCTTGTATGTTTTCTTTAGGTTTTCCCACTTTCTGGCAGCTTTGGCAGGGGTTACCACACCAAGCAACCCCATCTCTTTCAGTACAGTTCTGTAGTGCAAGTAACGTAATGATTTAAATATTACTAATTACACATATCAACTGAAACTTAACTCTAATTCCTGAGGAAAAGTTATGAAACTCACTCCCATCCAAGCTGGGCTGCGTTCCTACGCCCAGAGAAGAGATGTCCATTGGGCCATCCTGCTCATTATGAGACGTGATACGTCTTCATCCGTCCCTAATCAATACAAAATGTGTTTGCGAATACAGTAGTTATATGTGATAATTAAAATATGTTAACAGTCAAACAAATGATCATTTGCTGCGTGAAATCTCGACCATGAAAATACTAGTTTCGAGTCAAAAAATGCATTTAAGTGGAGTTAGTGGCCAATCATAAATTAATCCATCAATATGTATAAATTTACTTCGTTATATCTCGATAACAGATTTATTTGTATTCAAAAAATGTTACTTACATTTGTAAAAGTTGCCACCTCCAGCGATAGCATCCGCCATTTGCATTTTTTTTCTTCCTCTGCCACCGTCTCCGCGTTGGATTATGGGAAATAGGGGTCGAGTGAGTGTACAATGTATGTACACTCGAAATCAGATTGCATCGTGGGTAAGAATGAGTGTACAAATGTAGGGGACGAGATATAGGGAATGATTTCGGATACCACTACAAAATGGCCGACACCCAAAATAGTGTACTATTTAGTGGATAGGGGGCGGTTTCGGACACAGCTAGAGTTAATAGCATGAAGAGACAGGATATATGGAATGACGGACAAGGTGATGAAATTATCTGGTCTTGGACATTGTCTAATTTGACTAATTAAATGACTTTAAATGAATTTCATGACTTAAAAGACTTTTGCAAATTAAATAGAAGGTAATTTGTGTCAGCTGTGTGATATATAAAATAATGATACTGAAACCATAACATTTGTTATGCAAGTTTGTATGAAGTTGTCAAACCGACCTTAATAATATTTTATACATATATTTTTGATGCTCCGCTATCTTCACCAGCTGGTTGCAGACTTAAATTTGACCAAGCTGATAATGCAGTTTTAGATCTGTGCCACTGTGTTGTTTGTTGATTTTTTTTAAGATTAACTTATCTTTGCTTTATTCGAGGTCTGAAAATAAATAACTGTTAAAATGATGCACGAACATGATGAATTATCTGTACGTTTTATCATATTTGATCAACTTTGTACACAAAACATTTCGCCATGACTGAGAGCAACTTCTCATTCATTCTGCCCCTTCCAGTAATTCAGGAAGTTCATTCACTGAAGAATTTGTCAAACTGATTGAAAACGAGATCTCATGAGCTGGTGAATCACTGAAACTAAGAGCACCTCTTGAGATGGTCTGAGATCATTTGCAGTGTTCTCATGGACGACTCTTATCTTGCAGTTGCAAACATGTTCAGATGACTGAAACAGCAGAAACAGTGAACACTTTTTCTCTTTCAGTCATACAGCATTACTGGATGCATCGTGCGGTTTATTATTTGACCATTGATACAGAATTCATGCAAGTGTTTTTCATCAGGCTTCTGTGTTGTGGAAGATATTCCCATGCGTTTGGTTTGTTCCTGATGGTTGGGCATTGTCCAACACCGCTCTCTAAATAAACCTGTTTCAGTTGACCATGAAAGTCACAAGCCCCCCACAAAGATACATTAAACAATACTTTTAAAAGGACCAGGAGATGTTTGTTTGACTACTGTCAGATCGGTTTTAAAGAATATTGTAGACTGCCATTAAACAAAACTGCTTTATTTGCCAGTTCATTATTTCCAATCCATTGTGTCAGTCTCGCTGAAATCTATACAAATAAGACCTTGATAGAGATCAATATTTTTACCAGATTACTGACAAATCAGTTTATTAACTTCCTTGTTTGCACTAGAACAATAAACTCTTTTAAAGGAGTCCGTGGGCGGCTCTTAAAAGAGCCTTTGGGTGCAGCTGAAAGCTTGATCACACTTTACTTGGAGCTGGTGTACTTGGTGACGGCCTTGGTGCCCTCAGACACGGCGTGTTTGGCCAGTTCACCGGGCAGCAGCAGCCGCACGGCGGTCTGGATCTCTCTCGAGGTGATGGTGGAGCGCTTGTTGTAGTGAGCGAGACGAGACGACTCACCGGCGATGCGCTCGAAGATGTCGTTGACGAAGGAGTTCATGATGCCCATCGCCTTGGAGGAGATCCCGGTGTCAGGATGGACCTGCTTCAGGACTTTGTACACGTAGATAGCGTAACTCTCCTTCCTGGACCTCTTGCGCTTCTTTCCTCCCTTACCGGCGGCCTTCGTGACGGCCTTCTTGGATCCCTTCTTCGGGGCGGACTTCGCTGGTTCAGGCATGATGATGTAACGAGTCAATTACAAAGTTCAATGAAAACTGATCAACGCACAGCGGCAGAATTATCCCCTCCTCTATGCTAATTTACCAAGCAGTCGATGCGCACCTCTGATTGGGTGTTTTTATTGGCCACACCCATTACATGATTTCATTGGTCAGCTACAAGTGTGACGGGATGGAAAAATAACCAATCAGAGGCTTCCACATGAAAGTCCCTCTTATCAACTCATGTTTGAAAATCAACCCCGAGATTCAGTTAGTTTTCCCGCTCATTTTGTGAAATTGTTTTATTGAAGTAGATTCAATACTGTGCACAGATAAGATTTATTTTCCCCAACACTTCAATTCTTGAGACAAAGCTTTCACCATAAAAACATCACAGTTTACCAAAATACATTTCAAAGTCACAATGTATATTTTCGCATGTCCTGCATCATCACATCCGTTTGAATTTTTGGTAGCATTTGTCCCCCACCCAAATGATAGTTAAAACGCGTTATTTAAGGAAATACAAACCAAAACGTGACTCAAACAACAGCACAGACTTTGGGTATCAGTTTCGGTTAAAGAGATACTTTTCTAAATTTCAGACATTGGCTCTTCGTGTGAGAGTGTGTGTGGCTCTTAAAAGAGCCGTTGGGTTTGTCTGTCGAGAATGAAGACGTTTATCCTCCGAAGCCGTACAGAGTTCGTCCCTGTCGTTTCAGCGCGTACACAACGTCCATGGCAGTGACGGTCTTTCTCTTGGCGTGCTCGGTGTAGGTGACGGCATCACGGATGACGTTCTCCAGGAACACCTTCAACACACCGCGAGTCTCCTCGTAGATGAGACCGGAGATACGCTTGACACCGCCGCGACGAGCGAGACGACGGATGGCGGGTTTGGTGATTCCCTGGATGTTATCACGCAACACTTTGCGATGACGCTTAGCGCCTCCTTTCCCGAGTCCTTTTCCACCTTTTCCTCTTCCAGACATGATGACTATTACTCGATGAGCAATCGAAAATGAGCAAGGAAATAGCGGGTTACTGCATTTACATTTGCTTACAGGACCTAGTAGAAACACCTCACTGAAGGCGGAGCCTAATTTACGTCACGTATTTTTCCTTCTCACGGCGATTGTTGGGTGAGAATTAGTTTGTCAATGTCCAAATAATTATTTATAAAATAGAAACAAAAATTACAAACTACATGCACCGTAAATGTAAAACGTCATTGTGTTTGTTTTTGCCGTTGGAGCAAATTGGGAAGCAATACTAATATTTCAACATTCACCGAGACAGTATTTTACACTGCAGTCATCCGTGTTCAAAACCCCGAAGTATGGAAACAAGTTTATTCTATCCATCAAATATGTTTCGCTTTAGTCGTCGAGTACATGCAACAAACCCACACTTGTGTACTTCAACTGTCCCGCCCCTTACTGAAACGCCTCAGGCAAGTGAAATCTTTGATCATTTTAGGCAGGGGCGAGTTTAATATTGTAACTTTATACAATTTCTCAACCACATTCTGTTGACAAAAACAATGATCCGATGTTTAGTAGAAGTGAAGTTTCATTATTGCAGCAATCTGCTTTAATAGGGGCATAACAGAACGATGTAAACACTAAATTAACACAAGAGCAAATCTCGCTTCATAAAGTACTGATAATAAAAACTATAAAAACAACTCTTTTGGGGGTAAATGAAGTGGCTCTTAAAAGAGCCTTTGGGGTTGATGTGAATGACGTCGCTGCGGATTTAAGCGCGCTCTCCGCGAATGCGGCGGGCCAGCTGGATGTCTTTGGGCATGATGGTGACCCTCTTGGCGTGGATGGCGCACAAGTTGGTGTCCTCGAACAGACCGACCAAATAAGCCTCGCTGGACTCCTGCAGGGCCATGACGGCGGAGCTCTGGAAGCGCAGATCCGTCTTGAAATCCTGCGCGATCTCACGCACCAGACGCTGGAAAGGCAGTTTGCGGATCAGCAGCTCAGTGGACTTCTGATAACGGCGGATCTCTCGCAGCGCCACGGTACCGGGCCTGTAGCGATGAGGCTTCTTGACTCCGCCGGTGGCGGGAGCGCTCTTACGGGCGGCTTTAGTAGCGAGCTGCTTCCTCGGGGCTTTCCCGCCGGTGGACTTGCGAGCGGTCTGTTTGGTTCTTGCCATGATGACGAGACTCTCTTCTCCGTTCAACACAATAAATGAAAATCATCGATAAACCGCTGCTATTTAAAGCCGCGTGCGGTCACGCGCTCGGTGTGGTGAGGGTTTAGAGGCGTGTGATTGGCTGATGTGGACGTGTGCGCATGACAGTTGACCAATGACTGTACGGCGACAGTTTCCCGCTCAAAATCGTTTGTTCAGTTTATCTCAATGCGCATAAAATAAACGCTTCACGTTTCTTTTTCCAGCTTTTATACTCAAATACTATCATTTATTAATTAAAAAAAAATGAATGTAGAATCGTGAATGGTAATGACAAATAAGCAGGTAACAACAGTAGCACATTTAATTATTATAATAACAAGAAATAAGAGAACATTAACATATTTGAAATATACATAAATACACAGAGTTAATATATACATATATAAATTAATTCACAATGTTGCTTGATTATTTATACTACATGGTAGGGATGGGCGGATCGATACTTTTAGGATCGTTGATGTATCAAATCTATAGATTCTAAATTATTTAGTTATTTTTTAACTAAGGATATTATTATATTACTAGTTTTAAAGTTAGCAACATTGATTGCAGTATCATTTGTTCACGAGACTTTCAATTTGTAAAAAGAAACGGCTGTGCGCAAAACCATGGCGTGATCAAAAAACGAGGTGCAGATGTTTCTCTCATTAGCAACGAACGAAACGACGCAGTCTTTCAGAAAGTGTCTCAACTGTTGACCGCACACGGCTACCACCGGACCTGCCAACAGTGTAGGGAAAAATAAATAAAAAAACAGCCAGAGTGGTTGAAACAGAAGAAAGCGGAAGTGGTTCGACCACATGGATGCTGTCTATGGCGATAGACCGGCGAGCAAGAGTGTCCTTGACTCCGCCACGGCGTTGTTGGGGTCCACCACGGAGGATGGTACATTTTGTTACGTTAACTCTAAACTCTGCTTGAAAGCTTCACTTTATTTAGTTGCTTCTAAAACCACCAGGCCAATTTAACTGTTACACTTGTGTAAAATCACCATGCAACATACGTCCACTCGGTTACAATCATAGACTGTAAAAAAAGATTGACGACGCCCCTTCGCTCTTTTCCATCGGAGAGAACTGAAGCCGCCAGTGTCCCGATATGGCGCTGACATCTTGGAACTTGAGTCTGCGCACTTGCGTTTTCGGGACCAGTCATGCGCAGTAGTGAGCAGGAAGTAAAGCCGCGAAAACAAGGCCCCGCCCTCACTCTCGCAGAATCAATAGGCCCTTTTCACAATGACGTCAGATAACTTCCGCTTTTCCGCAAAGCAGGGTAAACGTACTTCCGTTTTAACTTACGCGCGCTGGTTAAAGTTACTTCAGGAAAATACAGAAGGTGATCACCGACAATACGAAAGGTAAAATTTAAATAATAATAATATTTACGTATGTAGCGTTATTGGTTCTTATATTTAGATTATTTTGATGACGTTAATGATCATTTCCAGTAACTTATTGCATTCTTTAACGTGTGACTGTCGTGGAGGAGAAAGTAGAAAGTTAGCTAGCACCAAGATAACTGTTAAATCACGGTTAGCCCATGTATTGTCACAAGTTTACTAACAAGTGTTACATTTTTATCAAAGCTAAATGTCAAACCATTTCCATATGCTGATGTGATTTATCATTCATCACGGATCACAACAGAACTATCAAACTGGGCGTTGCAATGTCCATTTTTCAACAGTTTCCCATCCAATAAGCATGGCACAGTCATCTTGTAGATGCTATTGCAGTGTTCCTTGTTGTTCAAACAACAAACAGAAATTTCCTTATTTAAGTTTCCACGATTTTCCAGTGGACGATGAAATACGTGCACGTTGGGTTAGCGCAATCAAAAAAGATGAGGGACCGAGTTTTAAAATCCTCCGTGGGAGCACTTACGTGTGTAGTCAGCACTTTACCCCAGAGGATATATGTACATCAACCAGTGGACGAACCAGGATTAAGAAAGGAGCAACGCCATCTAGATTCCCCTGGAATGACTGGGGTAAAGGTAGGACACTATTAAGCCTAGTAGTACATTAAAATAACAATAAATCATAATTTATTACATTATTTACAGTTTACATATAATTGTGCTTGTATGAAATAAACGAAGAAAATATTATTTCATTTTAAATTGTATACAGCTTATTAGCCCATATAAATAATAAAGCATCCTGTTGCCATTAAAATTGCCATTTGTTAGTATTGCATTTGTGGTAGTATTATACATATTTTTTGAGTCCTGAGAAATGATTACTAAATATTCATAATGACATGTATGTGTATCTATTTCACATCTCTAGGAAGAGCCTCACAAGCTCGACAGCCAGTTTACCAGAGAGCAAGGAAGCATTTTAGGGCTGCAGTCCTAGATGAATCTCAGGAGATGCCTGTCCCAGGAGACATCACAGAGGAGGCACTGCCTGCGGGTGGAGTAGCAAAAGATCATGACTATGCCTACCATCCTTCTCCTGGTAATCTTAGTTATTGTAGTCTCTTTATTTCATAAGAGCAAATTATTACTGTCACGCTCACTAACAAATAACATCCAATAATGAAGACAGAGTAAAAACTAGTAGATGACTTAAAGGATTACTTCACCCAAAAATAAGATAAACACAATTTTCATTTTTGGGTGAACTATCCCTTTAATGATAAACATTAAGGTGTATGCTTTTTCTTGCTTTTAAGGTAAACTGGATGCTGCTGCACGGAGAATTCAAGAGTTGGAGTTTCAGGTTGTGTCACTAGAACTGGAAATCCAGCAGCTGACAGTTAAGCAGCAGCAGCCTCTGATTTTCAAGTTCTGTGTCACAGATGAGGACTTTCGTTACTACACTAGGTTCAGCTCAAAGGAGGTCTTCACTGTGTTTTGGGAGTCAGTTTACCCTTCTGCTTCAAGGCTTTTGTACTGGTCCAAGGCACAGCAAACAGCACAAGAGACACCTAGCCCTCAGCGAAAACTTCCGCTCATTGATGAACTGTTCATGTTTCTCTGTCGTGTTGCAGCTGGGCTTCAGGAGAAAACCTTGTCAACCATCTTCGAGGTCAGCTTGTCTACTGTCAGTCGCATCATCTTAACATGGACAAGTTACCTTTACCAGGTTCTTGGCTCGCTGCCGTTGTGGATGACGAGAGAGCAAGTGCAGGCCACAATGCCTGACAAGTTCAAGCTCTACTGCCCTCAGGTGAGAGTGATAATAGACTGCACCGAGATCCATTGTGAAACAGCATCTTCTCTCTTACTACAGTCGGAAACGTTTTCCAACTATAAAAACCACACCACCTTTAAAGGTCTAATTGGCATTGCCCCATGTGGGGTTATCACATTTGTTTCGAAACTGTACACAGGCTCCATCTCTGATATAGAAATAACGCGGCAATCACAGATCTTACAGTTACTTCAACCAGAAGATGGAGTAATGGCTGACAAGGGGTTCCAGATTGAGAAGATGCTGTCACAGGTGGGGGCAACGCTCATCATCCCTCCACTGAAAAAATCAAATCAGCTCAGCACAGAGGACACATTGAAGACCCAGGCTATTGCCCGATTGAGAATTTTAGTTGAGAGGGCGATACGCAGGGTGAAGGAGTACCACATTTGGGATGGGCTTGTTCCTCTTTCTATGGTAGGTTCAGTCAATCAGTTGTGGGCCATCTGTTGCCTACTCTCAAACTATCAGGGACCTCTTGATATCAAAGGGGACAAACCCATCTGAAGTGTTTCCTTTCTTGGGTGAGATTAATTCTTAATTAATTCTTCTACTTTTAGGTGTTTGACACTGTGTAGATATACTGTAAATACAAGTGCTTTGTAATATATTTTTAAATTTGCTACATTTACTATGCTTTGTATGAACATAGGGGTCACTATATTTTCATGGTTATTAATAAACAATGTTGTGAAGCATTCTGTAAAAAGTTTATCCAGAGTAAAATGAATTTACATCTTAACCAATAAAAGAAAGAGAATATCTTTAAAACTTGCCATTTTTTTTATTTACATATTTGGTAATAGCATTTATGTGAGATGAAGGAAACTAATACAAAACTTTCATAGCAGCTCAAAGCTACAAACAAGGTTGAAAACTGGTTGAAGAGCGAACACTGCTCGATAAGACAAAGGATATTTACATACAATGCAACACTGACTTAAGTTGAAAATTGAAAAAGTATTTACAACAGGAATTACATGCATCAGATGTTCATAGAAATATTTACATTTGAAAAGTCTGCCTTAACGTAATAATACATCCATGTAGATGTTGTGATAAAAATAATCCAGCTTCTGTCACATTGAGTTGATGATCTCCTCATCCCTAAATATTCTTTCAACTGTGAAGTCAGTGTGGGTATCTGTTATAAAATCACACCACTGAAGTCCGCTTATGGCCAGCTGGCCTTGAACCTGATAGTAATATTTGTGGCTTTTCTTAAGGCAGGCCTGGCCTCGAACTGTGATCAGGTGTTTAACTTGAGCAACATCTTCAACATCACAACTCTTAACCTCTGCCAACCCAAATGGTGGTGTTTCTCTGGGGTTGAAAACTTTGGCATCAGGGCTGGCTGCAAGGTGAGGTGCATCAGGGTGGATGAGGACCCCACACTGCGTCACAGTGACATCACAGAAATCAGAATATTGCCTTAGTATGTCAGGCTCCAGGTCCAGCCCTCTTTTCATAGCTGCTGTCTGAGGAGTTCCTCTCAGAATGCGAGCAGCTAAGGATTTTGCAGTTGACTCTCCACGGACATGACAT
This sequence comes from Moxostoma hubbsi, assembly GCA_032164185.1. Taxonomy (NCBI): domain Eukaryota; kingdom Metazoa; phylum Chordata; class Actinopteri; order Cypriniformes; family Catostomidae; genus Moxostoma; species Moxostoma hubbsi. The sequence continues at coordinate 66,272,356 of JAVLUX010000002.1, read as the reverse complement.
ATCTCACCAAATCTGCTGGCTGTAAGTCGGGGTTTGCGTACCTGGGTCCACAGCTGGCATTCTGACTGCAGTCGTGTTTCTGCCTCAATAGCAGCAGAGATCTCCCTTGACACTTTAAGGCTCTCTAAGTGGCATTGTTGCTTGTAGTTAGGCTCAAATTGTATGTGAAATTTAAAATTGTGACCTTCAATGGGCAACTGAGGAAATCCAGGGGCACCAGGGTGTTTAATAATGTCTCTACTTATCTCAGGAGGGCACTGGTAAGAGAGCAAAGACCCAAATGGCACCGGGCCAAATTTAGAGTCCACAAAATTAAGGGCCTCAAGCCCGTGGAGCAATTTGCAAATGCCTGGTTGTGGGCGTTTGTCTTGCAGTTTCTCAACACTGGCAAGGATGTGAGGATCTGGAAGAGGACCTGACAAAAAAGTGAGATGTATATTTTAATAAACATGAAAATGTTTTGAGCTGCCCCAAACCCTATATATTAAGAGATGTTCATAATTTACAGAAGATATCAACTGGAAGTTTAAAGGGAAAATATACTAATCATTGTTCTGTTATACATTAAAATATATAGACAGGTGTTAATTCAGACTTGCCACCATATGCTCTGTACAGTGTACATTTCACACCAGTTCGGGCATGATCCTTGGACTTCGGTACTGGTTTACACACTACCATGTCATTTGTTGCCTCAGGAGCAATTCCCTGTAATATATTGATGATAAATAATTAATTGACATAGTCATTACAAAATTATAGTCCAACATCATTAAATGTAATAAATGTTAACGTATTACATGTGTCCTAGGCCGGTGCCAGGTCTGCAGTGAGCTGGTGCATGACAGTGGCAATGGCACTGTCTTGAAGCCCATGGTACAGTAGTGAGCACTTTGAAACAATAATGCCACAATGTGGTTGCACAGTGCTTTCCCAGCAGAGCAGGTACATGACATGCATTTCAGTACCACAGGAACCTCTTTAGCATGAAATGTAACCTGATTATAGAAACATGAAAATAAGTCTTTCCTGCACAACAATTTTACATTTCATTGGAGTAATTGAACAAACTTAAGGTTTTAAAGAAAGTCCATGAACTTTGAACACCTACTTTATTTTAACATCACACAGCATATTTCTCAGTCTTGTTGTCCTCAAACAACCCTCTTCTGTTTTTTAAATGTAAGGTTGTCATCTAGATTTTGGTGCACCACACTCATTGACATCAGGCTGAGAAAGACACTGAACCACAATGGAACTTTGTGGGATAACGTTACTGCAAAGTGTCTGCAACCGCAGCAGAACATGAAAATCAGAAAAACCTGAAGGTGATGAGCCTCCTCATTTTTCCTCATGGACCTGTGACAACGCCCTCTCACTGTCACCTCATCGACAACTACATTCGAAACTATTCCAATGCAATGTTTTGGTGAAAGGGCACAACATTAACCATGAATGCGTTACTGACTTTTATCTAACAATACACAATCTGTAGCTAACATCAGTAATAAACATGATTGCAACAAGAGTTTACAGGTCTGTATTACAGTAAATTAATTAAGAATATGGACTTTCACTGCAGGAGAGAAAGCTAACAACTATCGTTATCCTAACTCCTCCGCTAACGTAATTTGGGCGGGACAATACAAAATGCTTACCTTCATAGGCAAACAGGTACTGCTCAATGAAGAATTTGTATCCTTTGTCAAGTTTGGAACGTGTTGTAAGTGAAAATTTGTCTGCAAGTCGCTGTACATCATCTAGATGTATTTTTGGCAGGTGTTGAAGGGACTGGGTAAACTCCATAGCGTTCCACTATGCTGGCGGAAGTAAAGATACACTGCTTTGAGTCAGAACGGAAGTTGCGTGACGTCACGTGAAAAGGGCCTATCGCAAGCACACGCCCCTGCCAGATCGGTTAGCACATTCTACTGCAGAACAACCCATTATGTCGGTGTGAAATAATTAATTATAGAAATTTAGATATGTAATTTAAAGCTCCAATCTCCTCAATCCTCCGAATATCCCGAAAAAAAGTCCGTTGGTGCTTCAGTGACTACTTCGCTCAGAGAACCTGTCAATCACAGCTGTCAATCATGACGTAACAGCACCGTTTTTATAGCATCAAATAACTAACTAAAAACAAACTTATTTTAAAAACAAACACTTGAAATTACATCAGCGTGATAAAAACTACAGTAAATGACAGAAACTGTCTTTGGAAAAAAGATATGTGAAGTGTAATTTAATTGTTTAGTTGGTCTCACGTCCCGTTGAATAACATGGGGAGGCGGGGTTTATGACCTATACTAGGACCGGCCTCTGGGGGGCGATCGAGACGTTTTGGCTTCACTTTTGAGGGCTTGTGCGGCACGCTTGGTTACAATATGTCTGTAAAGACATAAAGTCTGCCTTTGCTACTCATGTGATGAACAACAAGCTAGTGCACAGTGATCACTGAGGAAGATGAATTGTAATTAATAAGCAGGTAAAATCAGTAGCAGGTTTAATTATAAGAAATGTACACATTTACATACTTGGGACAGGACTAAAATAAAATACATAAAAATATATTGGGTTAAAATGTACATATGAATTCACAATGTTACTTGATTAATAGTGTAGTAGTAATCATGGTTAATTGTGGTTTAAATAACGTGGTTCATTTTTGTATGGGCAAAAGTCAAATTTTCGGTTTAGGCAAAAAATAATTTATGACTAAAAATATTATTTTAAATGCCCATTTTATCCCAAGTAACCTTAAAAATACATACAATACATTTAACCGCAGTATCTACGATATTGGATTTGAAATTATTGGCATCCGATCGAAAATAAATATAGTCGCCCATCCCGACGACACGGATCCCACAACCGCATCTGTAATTCAATCCACACGTTATTAAAGAAACGGCGCTTAAAACAGATTATAATCTGCAGTGGATGCACACAAGCAGAAAGTCATTCGTGTGTCTCCTTCACTTTATTTCATGCAAGAACGTAATAAAACAATCAAACGTTTTGAGTAAAGGGCAAATTCACTCTCTCATATGGTTCAAGTGTGTGGCTCTTAAAAGAGCCTTTGGGGTTCAGTGAAACAGACTTCAGTCCGTTTACTTGGTCTTGCCGGGTTTCTCGGTCTTCTTGGGCAGCAGCACAGCCTGGATGTTGGGCAGCACCCCACCCTGAGCGATGGTCACTCCACCCAAGAGTTTGTTCAACTCCTCGTCGTTCCGCACTGCCAGCTGCAGGTGGCGGGGAATGATACGGGTCTTCTTGTTGTCCCGAGCGGCGTTTCCGGCCAACTCCAGGATCTCAGCGGTGAGATACTCGAGCACAGCGGCCAGATACACCGGAGCACCGGCGCCGACACGCTCAGCGTAGTTTCCTTTGCGGAGCAGCCTGTGCACACGGCCGACGGGGAACTGCAGTCCCGCCCTGGATGAGCGAGTCTTAGCCTTCGCTCTCGCTTTACCGCCGGTTTTACCTCTGCCGCTCATTTTCAATTCAATTCAACTATTTCAACACACCGTGGAAACAGAATACTCGAAGTGACGCAGTCAACAGTATTTAAAGGAGTCTGTCAGTCGTCTATTGGCTGGAGACTGTAAAACATTCTAACCAATCACAGAACTTCCCTCCGAACTCTAAACTCCTCCCTCTTATTTCTATATTCTGTGTTCATGAGAAACTTCCAGCTGAACGAGTTTTAAATACAGTTTAATCCATCAATAATAATATGGTCAAATATATGACCTGAAATAAATTAGACAATATTTTAGTGATATAGTCACAATCGATACAGATATTCATATAAAATGGTCAAATGCAAGATGTGCAATTACCTTCATTTTACAGTTTTACGAAACACTGTTTATACTCTCAACTTGTCATTACAGTCATAATCAGGAGTGATTGTGTCCCCTCACGACAAATCTAATAAAACTTTACAAAATATATATAAAACACAAAAACAAATCCAAGTGTTGCTCTTTGACATGAAATAGTGGGTGGCTCTTAAAAGAGCCGTTTTGAGGAATAAACTCGGGAGTTCATTTACTTCTTCTTGGGAGCCGCTTTCTTGGGCTTGGCTGCTTTAGCCTTTGCCGTTTTGGGTTTGACAACTTTGGCCTTTTTGGGGCTCTTGGCTGCTTTCTTGGCGGCTGCGGGTTTCTTTGCCTTCTTGGGGCTCTTCGTTGCCTTTTTAGCGGCTGCGGGTTTCTTCGCCTTCTTGGGAGATTTCTTGGCGGCAGGTTTCTTAGTCGCGGCACTCTTGGGCTTCTTAGCAGCGGCGGGTTTCTTGACTGCGGCCTTCTTGGCTTTAGGAGCGGCTTTCTTGGCGGGCTTCTTCGTGCTCTCGGCTTGTTTCTTGTTGAGCTTGAATGAGCCGGAGGCGCCGGTCCCTTTGGTCTGCACCAGAGTCCCTTTAGTCACCAGACTCCTAACGGCGATCTTGACGCGGGAGTTGTTCTTCTCCACATCGTATCCACCGGCGGCGAGAGCTTTCTTCAGGGCGGCGAGAGACACGCCGCTCCTCTCCTTGGACGCGGTCACGGTTTTCACGATGAGATCACCGACGCTTGGACCCGTTTTCTTGGGTTTAGCAGCAGATTTCTTCTTGGGCGCTTTGGCCGGCGGGGCGGCTGCAGCTGGAGCGGTTTCTGCCATTTCTCTGATCCTATCTGTAGTTTCACGAACACACACGAGCACTGAGTGCAGTAATGAACAGCGACTGAGCGGCGCTGCGCTCTTAAAACCCTCATGAGAACCTGAAAGACTCAATCCGCTCGTGTCAGCGTCTGTGTGCCTCCGAGAGCCGCTCGCGCTTGTGTTTTCTCCTCTCACATTTAGAGCAAAACTGGAGCGATAAAACGGTTTAATGGAGTGAAAACAAGGTGAACACAGAGCAGGAGTTCTGCGCTTTATCTGGAGACTAAAACACGCGACGAGAAAACTTTAAGTTTTATGTCTAAACCTCAAATCCACAGCGCGCACCAGCTGTTGGAAAAGACCGCATGTGATTTGGATGTGATTTTAATGCAGAAATGTTTATCATAGATTAAACGCGTCTTCTGTACTTTCATCACACAATTTGAAAATGACTTTAATGAAATGAGCATCACTGAGGGACTTGTGGACTGTTTCATACAGTAGTTGTTTTGGGCAAATTGAAGCACAAGCTCCGTGCCATATCATGATGTAATGCCAATCAACTGGAAAACGACTGTAAAAATGACAATGTAAACAACTATACAGTTACACTATATATATATTAACTGTACACGAGTTTTAACAGAATAATTAATATAGGTGCTTTTATAAAATAATAAGCTTCACATTTCTGACTTTTAACCCTCCACAAATGAACCATATCTGCTTCCATTGTAAGTGTCTCACTGAAACAACAATGTTTGCTTTCTTTAAAGGGGACATATTATGCCCCTTTTTACACTATGTAATATAAGTCTCAGGTGTCCCCAGAATGTGTCCGTCAAGTTTCAGCTCAAAATGCCTCACAGTTGGTATATACTACCATGCCTTTATACACCTGTTTTGTAGCCCTGTTCCAAACGGGCTGTTTTATTGTCTGTAGCTTTAAATGCATAGGCACTGCTGCTACCCACACCCCTTTCTGGAAGTGTGCTGTGCCTTTCCTGCTGGTGCCATGGATGACTCAATGACAACAATGCAGCAGAACTTAAACAGTCTTCATTGCACGACCACTGAAGCGGGACTGTGGAGGACGCCAATCAGTTTATAGGGTAACCGAAACAGAGCTAAAGCTTCATTTATATGGAATAATGTACTTAGGGACTAGTTGCTACATTACACCAAGCACAATATTTTCACAACAAGCGTTTTTTTCATAAATTAAGAAAGCCAAACTGCAAACGTTAAAATAGCATAAAGTGCGAAACTTACGACTTGCAAATCTGAAGTTGGGTCATGGAGAGTTTGTATCGGTCCATCCTTGATCCTTCGCTTGGAAGCAAATCCAGCCTTGCGTTGACCATCATTGATGAAGCAGTCCGAGTTAGCTCAAGCGGCTCTAGGTGAGGAGATAAATATGGCGGACTGTGTGCTGCTCGCTCAGGTTTTAATGAGGACGGATTTAAGCTACTTGGGCAGATCTCTTCGCCAGCCGTGAGCAGTACCTTTCCCCTTTTGATGTCATAAGAGGCTGCAAACCTGACAATAGGGAGGAGAAAGAAACAAGGTTATGGTCTTGCTATGGTTGTCTACACACACTGGGGACACTTAATTCTGTTTTAAAAAAACGTGAGAAGTGGATTTTGCATAATATGTCCCCTTAAAAGAAAAGGCAGGACGAGTCTAAATTTTATTTTGTGGTATTCTATATTATGCGTAACATTCCTGTAAATTGTTATGGTAGAGTTCAGAATGACTTTTTTGTTTTTTGTTCATTTACAACCTTACATGTGGATTTTGTGTTATTAGTACATACTTCAAATGTATTAAAACTAGAGCTGTCAATTGATTAACATTTTTAATCTAATTAATTACATGGTGTCCCGATTAATTAATCATGATTAATCGCATATACAAATTGTTGAGCAGATTTGCATATTTACAAATCGCATATTTGCTGAGAATGCCCCTTATATAACAATTATTAAATATATCAAGATTATACATATTTATATCAATATATAATTATTAGGGCTGTCAATTTTTTTTTATCAAATTAATTCGCTCGGTGCAAGACTCTACTTCCGTTCTACTTCCGCACCCTCGAGTGTGTGGGTCAATACTTCCGGTAAGATGGCGATGTTTTACACAAGATGTCTCCAAGATCTGCCCAAGCTAACCATATCAGACGTCCACAGACTTGTCCGAAAGGGATGCTCTGCCCCCCGGAGTAAACGGGAAAAGGGGTACAAGATGTACCTTTAAAGTTTTATTGACAACTACGAAGGTAAGTTTGAAATTGACAGCAAAACACATTCACATTGTGGTATCGCTAACTAGCTAGCAGGAGCTATGTAGCAAACATTTAGGTCAGTTTTCCTGTAGAGATTTTAGATTTTGTAGAATTATCAAATGTTTTTTAACGTTTTTCAGTTAAAAACAAAAACTCAGCACCCTGAAAAGGCGCGCATGTGAGAACGAGCAGAGAGAGAGCCCCGCCCGCGCACTCTCATTGCCTTCAAACTGTCTCGCTCTCTCTTGATCCCTCGCGCATTAACCAACATCAATTGAGAATTTAGTTAATGCACTGTAAAGTAACATGAACAAACAATGAACAGCTGTAATTTTAGGAACTAAGATTAATAAAGATTAATACACAGTAACAAATGAATTGCTCATGGTTCATGTTAGTTAGCCTAATACATTAACTAATGTAAACAAATCAAACCACGTTTACTCCGAGCACAACTTAAAATGAGAATGTAAATGTGCTTACCCCCATTTTTTATAGGAAGAGTGGTTAGCTATATTTAACCTTAATAAACTACAGTATTTTCTGATTATTTATTTGACAATGTGTAGAACAATTACAAAAAAGATTTGTACCATGTTGAAAAGAAGTCCAATGTGTTTTGTCTAACATTGCATGAATGATGTTGAATTCCCACAGTGTCAAACAAAGATCCTGCAAGGAGGGTGACTGTCAGTGCTGTGTGTTATAGGTCCATGAGGAAGCATGAGAAGCCTCACGACCTCAGAGTAGGGTGGAAAAAATGTGTTAAACCAGTTCAAGTCAGATTTTGGGGTATTTTTGTGGCTATAGTTGGTGATGTGGATGTAGAATAACAATAATAAAACTATTTGATTTAAACCTGAACTGTACTTTCATGAATACCCCAGAAACTGGTCGTTACTGCTCCCGTTCTTTGGAGCATAGGCCTGTTCATTATGGGTACATTAGTTCAGTGTGAGGTAAGAGCTGCTTTTGTACCCTCAATCTAGGCTATACTAACCTGTTCAACACTTTACTAACACTGTTGTTCTAACTGTATTATAATAGCAAGAAAATATTTTAAGATACTAGTGAGGCTGGCTTATTTGTTCTGGTTTATTGTTTTTTTTTATAGTTGTTATCTAATGACTTAGTCTAACTGTAATACTAAAATCATGTTTTATTTTTAGATTATGTTTGAGGACAGCTCACCAATTCAAATTGCTTTGGCTGAGTGCTCCTGTGTGGCTGGAACCGCTCTCTACAACCACAGTGTTGCACTACTGTATCAGACAACTAAATACTCTATGTTGCAACTGAAAGCAGTACCGCCTGTCCTCACCTGCACAGAAACTGAGCAGCGATGGCATAAACCACGAAAACTGGTAAGTATTAAGAACTTAGGCTAATCACAAATTGTTGATGTTTCATTTATTTTTTAAATTGGATATAAACACTACCCCCCGCGACCCTGTACACAGGATAAGCGGTTGACGATGGATGGATGGATGGATAAACACTACCCACCTTGTTTAAAACGCACAATGAAGACAAAACAAGCACATCATTACCACATCATTACAGTTAGCTATGGTAGCTCTGCCAATTGCATTAAGAGGGGATTGGATAAACTTGTGAAGTCTGTCTGGTGTATCAGTGTGGTTAGTTTGTGATGGTATGTTATGGTGGCTAACCAACTTCTGTCCTTAAGTTTAGTTTGTTTGTTTTATTTGTTTACTTGATAGGGTGTGAAACCAGGTAGAGTGGGTAACATGGTATTCATCTCAACAAAACCCAAGTCAAGACAGTACACAGCTGCTGATGGTGTAAGGTAATATTCACTGTCAAGTAGGACTGGGCGATATGACGATATTATCGTATATCGACGTTGTCTCACCAGTATCGCGATGTCGATTATAACAATCTGTTTCCAGACGTTAATCGTCAATATTTAAATGACATATAAAATGAATTTTTTTTTACATATCGCCCAGCCCTACTGTTAAGTAATAATGTATTCTGCAGTCTTTGTCAGATTCTTTTTTTTTTTGGTCTGTTTCTTTTTTTCCTAATTATGACTTAACTGTTTTCAAAGGAGCAAGCTCTACAAAGCAGTGCGGGGGGGACTTGCCAGACCCAGATGTCCTGAAGATCGACGAGGCATACCAGGACTTCACGGCAGACCTTGCTCCGCTAATTACCACACTCTCCATAAGTAGTGATGTTCCCCTCGTTGATTCAGCCTTTGGGACGGTTCAAGAAGGCAGCCCTATTTCATACCAGCACCCAGTGCCAGTGAGTAGGGTAATCATCCAGCACCCAGGCGCACCCCCTCCACCACCCCTGCCATTAGATGGTCACAGGCTGGACCCAACCACATGTTCCTTTGTGTGCACTCACCAACAACACCTAAATGTAATGTCGCTTAACATCACTTTCGACATGGCAAGATCCATCGAGATGGCCACGAGGGAACAGAGTGGCAGCGCAGAGTGGCACAGCCTGAGGAAGATGAGGCTCACCTCTTCCAGGTTCCGGGAGGTGTGTCATGTCCGAGGTCACAGCTCTGCAGAGAACCTTGCAGAACGCATCCGCAAAGGTGGGGTTCAGACAGCCTTGATGAAGAGAGGACTGGCACTGGAGCCAGTAGCTATTCAGGAATATTCCCACATTAAAAATGTCAACTACTGGCCATCAGGATTTGTCATCCATCCAGATGCTCCCTGGCTTGGATCCTCTCCAGATGGTGTTGTATTTGATCCGACGGAGGCACCACCATTCGGGCTGGTGGAGGTGAAGTGCCCCAACGTGAAGAGCTATGTCGACTGCGGGTACCTGCACATGCAGAGTGGCGCCTTGTGCCTGAAGCCAGGTCACAGCTACTATTGGCAGGTGCAAGGCCAGCTGCTTATCACCGGAATGCAGTGGTGTGATTTTGTGCTTTTTGCAGAGGAAGACCTTCTTGTACAAAGAATTTACAAGGATGCGGAGGTCTCTAGGGTTATAAGGGAGAGGGGGGATTATTTCTTTTTCTATCATTACTTGATCTGATCTTTTAAAAAATCAGTGTTTCATTTAATCAGTTCTGTTTCAATCAGTTGATAAATGTTCTTGTTCTGGTTTTTATTGTTCATCTTTACAAATCTGTACAAAGCCTGAACTAAATATTAGATTTTTATTGTTCATCTTTACATATCTGTACAAAGCCTGAACTAAATATTAGATTTTTATTGTTCATCTTTACAAATCTGTACAAAGCCTGAACTAAATATTAGATTTTTATTGTTCATCTTTTTCAAATCTGTACAAAGCCTGAACTAAATATTAGATTTTTATTGTTCATCTTTACAAATCTGTACAAAGCCTGAACTAAGTATTAGATTTTTATTGTTCATCTTTACAAATCTGTACAAAGCCTGAACTAAATATTAGATTTTTATTGTTCATCTTTACAAATCTGTACAAAGCCTGAACTAGTAATAGGTTTTTATTGTTCAGCTTTACAAATCTGTACAAAGCCTGAACTAGTAATAGGTTTTTATTTTTTATCTTTAACCTGAAGTGATAAACTGAACAATGAAATCTCAACGCCGATTGAACAATTAACAAATCTCTAAAACTAGAGCTAATGTCACTAATGCAGGCCTAAAATTGACCTGAGACCATACCTTTTTTACTGATTGAAATGAGAGCCCGATTGTAAAAAGCTATGTGGATTGTTGATATTGTATGATTGAATAAGTGTTGTTCAGTATTTCCTTATTAAATTCTACATTTTCTAATGACATCTCTGGTGCATTTTTATTTTCATTTCAAGTCAGTAAAAACAAAGCTAGTGTAATGATGACAATGACACAAAGAATGTTTTTAAGAAGCAAGATCTTTAATTCATTGCTGAGTTGCCCATGCCTTAACTAATGGCCCATTCTGATAATTGACCAGGAAGCAGGCCACACTGAACAATTCATCAATGTTCCCGCATATAGACAGTGGTATGTCCTTGTCGAACAGTTTGTTCTCTTTCACTCTCCTTATGCAACTCTCCACATGCACTCTCAGACGTGTAATTGACTGTGTCTGTCTGACATCCTCTCGACTCATTTGTTGTTTGTTGCTGAGAAAGGCAGGCCGGTACACCTTACAAGGAGCAAGGTTGTCCACAACAAACCCTTTGTCCACCATGATCGCCATACCTGGCTTCAAAAGCTTAACAATCCCGGACTGCTTGAAGATCTCGCGATCACTCATAGAGCCTGCATACAGTCCAGACACAAAGGTGGCAGCACCGTGGGGTGCCATGCCAATCATGGCCTTGAATGTAGTGTGTGATTTGTAGGTTGAGAAAACCTCACTCTGAAGGAGCAGCGAGGATGGCGTCTGACAGAATATCTCTGTACAATCAAGGACCACCTGTGTATCAGAAAAAGCTGCAAACTCAGGTGGCAGGTGAGCTCTCACTATCTCTGGAGGAATCCAAAGGCGCTGGCTTCCCAGCAGGCAGTACAGGAAATGAGTCCATGTGGAGATGATCCGACTTGCAGTAGTGCGGTGAATGCTGAACCTCTCTGCAAGGTCCCTGAGAGGAAAACCCACTGACAGGTACATCAGGAACAGCAGAAACTCATCAATGGGTTTCAGTTTCTGTTGAGATATAAAAAATAAACGCCTCTGTTTAGTTACCTTGACATTTATATAGTTATTACAAAGTATAAATCAGAAAATAATACCAACATCAGCTTGTTGGCTTTTACTTTTTAGTTAGATGTAGTTAACTCCACAAACCAACAGGGGCAATTACGGAATAAAATAGATTGTATCCTATTTCAGAGTTACAGTAGGGCTACAACTCTATGCACGTCATGTTACCACATTTGTTACCTACCGTTGTTGGGTGATGGACTGTGCTGATGTTGGCAGAGGCTTGGCGCTGGTTATGCGCACCATCTTGTTGATCACAGCAGGTTCAATTAAACTCCAAAAAGCCATGAAACTCCTGTAGGACGCAAACCTGGTATAAAAGCGCATGTCCTCATCTGATGCAGACAGGCGATCTATCCCAAAACGCTGGCGAAGTGTGAGGACTTCCAACTGCTGTTGTAGCTCCCTAATATGGCGACGTAGAGCTTCATTCTCGTCAGCCAGATTACTCGCCCTTGCTCCTGTTTGAGGGACAACACAGTAGTCATGATCTGGAGCCATATCGGTCTCCATCTCCGAGTCCAAGCCTGACTCTGGTGCAGGACTCTCGGCCCGCGGACGCCGTTCCCAGACGCTCGGTCTGGGCGCAGATAGTTTGTACCCATTCCATGAAAAGTAAACCGGGACGGCTCCCTTCTTCAGCCTCCTCAACCCACCGGCAGTCACATTCAAATCAGTTTGCTTAAAATGCCGACTACAGACCCGGGTGTTTTTGGTTGGGTTGAAGTCATCTCTCCGGATCTTCTGCATCCACTCAGCCCGTACCGCAGCGTCAACGGGGAATGCATGAAAGCTGACTTCTTTGTTGTATCTCGACGAAACAGTACATAATGGCACACAACAATGAAGTGTTGTGGTTGTCACCCTCTGAAAGGCAAGTCGCCTCTTTTGAATACTAAAAACACTCATTCAGAAAAATCTCTGTGGTAATGGAACTCGGTCGTTGTTGTCTCGTTGTCTCCCGCTCTCTGTCAGATAACCGGAAGTCTTCACCGGAAGTACTGGCCCACACACTCAAGTTTCGAACGTCAACGGTCGCCATATTGTGCAAGGAGCAAATTACATGGTGTTCCAATCAGTTAATCACATATACAAATATTTGCTGAGAAAGCCCCTCATATAACAATAATTCAATACTGATGAAATAATTATACATAGTTATCTTTAAATATTTAAAAATGATTTATATTTTATAAAATAAAAAATATTCAGATAATTAAAATGCATTACATTCTTGTAGCAGAAGAGTTCATCATTGTTAAAACAATACAAAAAGTGGCTTTAGAATACAATGTATTGTTTACTACCATATTGATCATAAGTCAATCATTGGAACACAGTTCAAAGCAATCCATTTCGCAAGTGAATTTGTCAATCAGTTCAAGATTTATTATGAGGGCTTGTTTAAGGACCTGCCAATTTACACCTTCATCAGATATGCTTGTGTAGTGTCTTGGGTGTGTTGCATCATAAACATAAAATGTTTAGGTCACTGTATCAAGTTAAATATAGTTTCATACTTAGAACACATCTTGAGATCCCTTAGATCGCATTTGCGCCCCTACAAGTGTGAACTCAAGAACGTAACGCATGTTTGTGTTGTTCTGCCAACTGAAGTGTTTTCTTCACTGTATAAACTATGCATTGCTCATACAGCTGAAATTGCACTTACTGCCCTCTGGAGTAAACAGGTAGTACTACAAGATTGCATTTCTCAGGAATCTTCCTTATTATGGTCCAGGGGCAGTGCGATTAATTGCGTTAATTTTTTAATACGTTATTTTTTCGCATTAAATCGACAGCCCTAATTAAAACATCTTTGTTTGCCTGTTCTTAACAAAAGAGTGAATTTGTATTTGTATGATTTTTTTACAAATTGCTAAACCGAGAGGTGTGAGATTAATGAGAAAACTTTATACAATCAATGAAACCAAAATTTTCTTTTTGGGAGTGACTAATGGAAAACAGAAATGAAAAGGAGAGTTGAATATGGACATAAAAGACAGATAAGCTGATTCAGCGTCCAATATTTAAACACATTGTCCCATGAAATAACCTCAATCTTCCTTTTAAATCAGAATGATATCAGAAATATCAGTAAGCAATATCCCTGATTTTAATGTGAGATTCAAAGACTTGGTAAAAATATTATCAATAACAGTAGCAGAGGAGCTAGTAACTCAAGTTGGTTTATAAATAAGGGGATAAAGGTAAATATCATAGAAAGTATTTAGCAAATCAGATATAAAATAGTTAGCCTTATCTAGAAAATACAATTATAATCTGCGAAAAGAAAAAATTTTTTTTTCATTATTTACTGTATATAGTCCAAAGTTAATGACAATTTTTCATTAAGACTATCTGTAAATCCAATTATAACTTCTTGACCATCAAATATTGAACAAGAAGAAATTTCAATAAATAAACAAACAGAGCCAGCAACCTGATACAAAACTGCACACTATCATGAACGTAAATGGACACTCCATCTCCTTTTCTCCATTCTCGACAAACATGTTCAGAATTAGGAAGGCGTATCATACAAACAGTCGCGATTTCTCAGGTAAAGTCTACTCAAAAATTTGAGCAAAATAAATGACTGTACTCCAATAAAACAAATAAAATATGACTAAATATGAAATTAGTGTTTGTAGAAGTCATCTTTATAAAGACATTCTCTCAAATAGTAACACCCAGTAGATAAAGTTTCCTGGGCGCTTCGACAGCGCTTCTGAAAGAGTTCATTTTCTTCACCAAAAAAGTATAATTTCTCTAAAAGAGCACACACAGCTGGCATTGCACGTCCTTTTCAGGACGCGTCTTTTTAAAGATGCCCTTCCGCCTTTATCTCTCTGCTCCTGACGGTCATAGACGCTGCCTCGTGTGTCTGAGCCGCAATCACACCGAGGCGGCATGTTACAAGTTCTCCCAGTCTAGGGTTGGGAGAGGGTAACAGGATTAAATAATAAAAAATAAAAAAAACGTAAACTTGGCGGGTTCCCTTCAGTCCTCTGCCCCAGAAATGTGAGCCAACTCTTGATGCAAACGTAAAAAGGTTTATTGTATTTAGACAAAGAAAATGGGGGTATTCAATCTTCAGGAGAAGGTCACCAAAACAACAAACAAAAGAGACTTACTATTGGAAGGAGAACTAAATGACCTACACAGGTAAAAGAAAATAAATAAACAACATATGCTTCCCTCCACTCCCTGACTAACCAAAAACAGGGATTAACGTATTGTAAAATAAAAAGGTGACTCAATCTCCCTACCGCTCCCCATAATAAGTAAAAGAAAATATATATGTATATGATTCTAGATACAATACCTTTTAATGACCGAAACAAAGTTACAAAGAAAAGTTGAAAGAAAAAATCACTACCTGATAGCAAAGCTATATGCTATTTCTAACACCAAAGCGCACACACACACACACACACAAAAGGTGAACTACAATACACCAGGTCAACACACCAGTTTCACACTCAGTTACTACAACAACACAAGTCTGGTGCAGGGGAGAAGTGAACCTCCTCAAGCTGTGTTCACTCTGCTCTCTTATAGGGTAGCTGTGTAACACTCCTTACGAGCCTCAGGTGTGGCTAATTAACTGTAAGGCAAGCAAAGTGAGGGAGAGACAGACAGAGCACGTAACAAAAACAACAATATTTAACAAAGTAAAATACATATCTGTGGCACGGTGGAGGATTACGCACGCCCGTATTAGGCTAATTAAGCCGTCAAGAGGGATAAAGGCCACTCGCAGACGGCGATCGAGAGAGAGAGCTCAATTACGGACGTCCGTTATCTTATGTGTTTGTCTTTTGAGTTTTCCATTAAACCTTTAGTTTATATGTTAAGCCGGTTTCTCGCCTCTTCCTTGCCCATGAATTTGATCTGTTTTACAATATCAAAAACACTTTACATAATACGTCCCCAGGACGTAACAGGCGTTTGTGGATGGTTCTTGTTCTCACTGCGAGAAATTATCCATGGCAACATTGCGGTCGTCACTCCAGCCGCCCCCTGCGTCACTCCTTCTTCCCACGGGATTGAGGATGACCCGGCTGGCGATGGAGGCGATTTGGGGACGGTAGCGGCTTGGTTTCGCCGGGTAAATCCCCACGAACCACCCACCCCCCGGCATGCTCGTTGACTTCCGTCCGGGCTTGAGGTGAGAGCGGGTTGCCTCATGGCAAGACTGACTACTTCCTTGGACCCGCCAAGTTGGATGATGAATTCAACGCTGTATCGGAGAGCGTTCTGGCGCCTGATGCGGAAGACTTGACTGGGCTGCTGTCTTCGGGTCGGCCCATCCAGTCTGAGGATGACACCCAAAACGTGATTCAGTTCGCTAGGCCCCTGCACCCTTTCGGCGGTATATGCTTTACCTCGGTGCACGGCGAAGATGCCAGCACCCTACGTGCAGAGATCGCAACCCTTTTATTCAAAGACGTGATAGAGCCTGTCCCTCCAGCTGAGATGAAGAAGGGTTTCTACAGCCTTTACTTCATCGCACTAAAAAAAAGGCTTGTGACCGATCCTGGCTCTGCGAGTTCTCAAGCGAGCCTTAAACAAACTCCCATTCAAGATGCTCACACAGAAACACATTCTAACATGCATCTGGCATCAGGATAGGTATGCAGCGGTAGACCTGAAGGACGCGTACTTCCATGTCTCTATCTTACCGCGACATCGACCCTTCCTACGGTTCGCGTTTGACGGCCAGGCGTATCAGTACAAGGTCCTCCCCTTCAGCAGGACCCTGTCCTCATGTGACTTTACGAAGGTCGCAGAGGCAGCCCTTGCCCCGCTAAGGGAAGTGGGCATCCATATACTCAACTACCTCAACGACTTGCTCATCCTAGCCCACCCTCGAGATTTACTTTGCACCCACAGGGACCAGGTGCTCAGGCATCTCAGCCGACTAGGGCTTCAGGTCAACAGGGAAAAGAGCGAACTTGCCCCGGATCAGAGCATCTCTTTTCTCGGCATGGAGTTAGGTTCAATCTCAATGATAGTGCTGAAATGTCACCATGTTCAAGCTAGGCACAGCAGTTCTATTAAAACAATTCCAGAAGCTCCTAGGGCATATGGCATTCTCCACGATGGTCGTGCCGCTGGGGTTGATGCATATGAGACCACTTCAGCACTGGCTTTAGACTCGAGTCCCGAGATGGGCATGGTGCCGCGGTACAAACTGTGTGTTCATCACCCCCTTCTGCTGCTAGACCCCTGGACATACCTCTGTTTTCTGCGGACAGGAGTCACCCTACAGCAGGTGTCCCGACACGTTCTGGTCACCACAGACACCTCCAAATCAGGTTGGGGCCCAGGTGCAATGGGAGCTCCTGGACGGGGCCCCGGCTTAGTTGTCAAATCAACTGTCTACATAAGCGTACATAAATCATAAATCACCAAGGTGGCGTGCGCTCTCGTCACATGTCGCAACTACCGCTATCTACTCCTTTGGAGTCAGTGACTTGGGTCGCTGCACGCCACTCATATCCAGGGCAACATCAACATGGCAGCAGACGCACTGTCCCGACAGGGCACGCTAAGTGGAGATTGGAGGCTCCATCCCTAGATGGTCCAGCTGATTTGGGAGCAGTTCAGCAAAGCACAGGTAGACCTGTTTACATCCCAAGTGACCTCCCACTACCCGCTCTGGTACTGTGGCTGTCCCCCTCCACCTTGAAGGTTTATGTAGCAGCTATATCAGCTCACCACAATGCAGTGGACGGTAAGTCCTTAAGGAAGCATGATCCGATCATTAGGTTCCTTAGAGGCACTGAGGTTCAATGAACCATAAACAATTAATGAACATGCACCTGTGGAATGGTTGTTAAGACACTAACAGCTTACAGACAGTAGGCAATTAAGGTCACAGTTATAAAAACTTAGGACACTAAAGAGACCGACTCTGAAAAACACCAAAAAGAAGATGCCCAGGGTCCCTGCTCATCTGCGTGAATGTGCCTTAGGCATGCCCAATGGAGGCATGAAGACTGCAGATGTGGCCAGGGCAATAAATTGCAGTGGCAGACCACGTGTAACAACACCTGCACAGGATCGGTACATCCAAATATCACACTTGTGGGACAGGTACAGTATGGCAACAATTGCCTGCGTCACACCAGGAATGCACAATCCCTCCATGAGTGCTCAGACTGTCCGCAATAGGCTGAGAGCCGCTGGACTGAGGGCTTATAAGCCTGTTGTAAGACAGGTCCTTACCAGACATCACCGCCAACAACGTCGCCTATGGGCACAAACCCACCTTCGCTGGACCAGACAGGATTGGCAAAAATTGCTCTTCACTGATGTGTCGTTGTTTTGTCTCACCAGGTGCATGTTCATTAATTGTTTATGGTTCATTGAACAAACATGAAAAACATTGTTTGAACCCTTTAAAATAAAGATCTGTAAAATTATTTGGATTTTTACAAAATTATCTTTAAAATACAGTGTCCTGAAAAAGGGACATTTCTTTTTTTTTTTTTGCTGAGTGTGTGTGTGGAGGTCATTTGAAAATGAGAGACAGGTGTGCAGATAGGTGAGATCAGATGGTGCAGGGAACAGGAAAACTGGGGTTAATGCATGGTAGGAGGAAGTGGTAGGATCTGGGTCCGGGTATCGTTCGTTCATTTGTTTTTGCTTTCATATATGAAAACGAAAAAACGAGAAAACAACTCCTTTTTTCGTTTTTTTTTTTTTAAAAACGAAAAAACAAAATTATGACTTGATTTTTGGTTTTCCCGTTCTTGCACGGAAATCAGAAAAACCGCTTGATATTCCGATTTTCCCCTGTGGGTGGGGCTAAATCTGATTGGCAGGATATGATTCATTGTTTTTCAAATTAAGAGTTTTCCAAACACTGTATTTGTTAGCCTGTAAAATTAATAGTCTATCTGCATGCTATTTGTCACCCAATTATTTGGCTTCACTGACTGAAAAAAATCTATTGAAATAGCCTAAATTCAAGCCTAAAAGCCTGTTCACGCACTGACAGTTGTCATTATACAAATTTAAATAATAAATGTATTCTTTGTTTAAGATGTTTTTATTAACTTAAATTCTTATGAATAATATATTTTTTATAATGTCTATTTGTTATTTATGGCCTGTATGCACATACAGGACTTAGGGGGCAAGATTTAGGGGGCTGGGGGGCCCTGGGCTTGAGTTTATGTTTGGGCCCTACTTACGCTACAAACATCAAGATGGAGTAGCACAAATTACACGAAAATGTAAATATGCTTTGAGGTTCCTAGAACAAGTAATATGCAACATGCCTATAGTCAAAGTTTAGTGGTTAGGCTAATATTACATCGTCATTATAATACAATATAATGCAGGATCATTGTCATATAGCATATCTGTCCTCTTATGTCAGATTCTTAAATTTAGTCAACAAATTCAATCAGAATGCAAAGTATGGCTACTATGACCAAATAAAAGGAAGTCAGAATCAATAAAATCATTTTTTGGATTGACACAGGCAGTTTAGACATGGCATGTGGATTTACACATACACAGCAAATTATAATTGCATAAATTATGTTAAGAGATTAATGTTATAAATGTAAAAAATTGTATGTAGAAATATGAAATGATTGAAAAAAAAATGAAACGTCTACTTTTTAACTATGAAACTAACACTGCCATTAGGTGGCGGCAAGTCTCTAATGAGGGATTTGAATCCTTTATTCAAACGAGTCGTTCAAAAATCCTAATTCACTTAACCTAACAAACGACTGTATTTATGAATGTGTAGCTAGCCTACTTGAATCATTTACTCGTCTGATTCTGTCAAAAATGCAGATATTTTGAGGAACAAAACGCGTGTTGCTCGGAGGCGCAGCGGTTCTGCTGTTTTTTCTGTTTTCTTGGACGGAGCAAAAACAGAATAGCCTATCTATAAAAGTTAGCCTACTCAGTACCTTTATTGAACTGTTGTACAATTTCCCATTTGCGATTGTGCAGATGTTCAGAAAATCAGCACTCTTGCTGGTGTGATAAGTCGCATATTAGGCTCTTGTTATAAATATATAAAACGGGAACTCGTTAGGCATAAAGGTTTTTTTTTTCTAATTTGATGACATGTAGGCATACGCCTGTTCTATTGTGATGGCAGTGGAGAGAGCACTCAAACCCGTAGAGAGCACATCATTACAAATTTATAGAAATGATCATTCTCTGTAAAGCAATGAGACGTGAACATTTTTTCTAAATGTGTGCTCTTTTGGACTAAAAGCCTAATTGAAGCGGTTTAAAGTAGCCGATCGTAATGGAGTTGATGCGGATCAACGTGTTATTCTTTGAGAAATAAAGATAAATATCAGGTTTCGCCGTTTGATTATGGCCTCGAAGCTCTTAGTCGGAGGATATTAAGGCCCGGGTATTTTATTCCGTGCCCCCCTCAGTCTTTCAAAATAGTCTTTCAAACTCAGTGATCGCGAAAAGACTCGTTCGGCGCGTGCGCGCGCACTAATGGTGTAGTGTATTAGATGGAATAACTTTTCTAAATGAGTTTTATGGATTTAATTTATACATTTTCTTATTTTCTCTTCACAGATATTAATAATATAATGTTATATATTCATGTTAGTGTGTTAGTCTTTTTTTTTTTTCCTTACATCAACAAGGTCTCTTTAGTAACCTGGGTTACACCCTCCCCTCTTGAATACATGCACGTCCCGCTGCATCTGCATATTTTTGGGGTTGAGTCACGACCACAGGCACATCATCCATAGAAGAAGCATTCACCTCCTCCAAAGAAGTACTGAATGCCACACTCAGACTTTGCAACAGAGATTGAATCACTACAGTAAGTGGATACCCTAACTGTGGATACTCGAGCCTTTTTGCAGGCCGTCGCTCTCTTTGCGAACGCCTGGGAATAACTCCTTCCTCGAAATCTGTGTCATTCTCTCGTTCACTCTGATCACCTCCAGTATTCATAGTTTCACTCAAAGCTGGATTCTCTTTACTTCTGCTCTCAACCTCACAATCAACTTCTGTTTCAGCCTCCTGAGAAGGAAACTCAAACTTAGAACAGAGATCCAACCCTGGCTCTTCCCTCACCGGAACCCCTGAATCAGTATGACCAGATTCCAGCTCAACAGAAGGAGTTTCTACTTCTCCAGACTCAGGTAAGCTCTCCCTTACAGGTCTCGCTGGATTCTCCACTGACAACTCACAGGTAGGTATGCTCTCTCTTGCAGGTTCAACAACAGGTAAGTCAATTGAGACATTCTGAGGGTTTTGGCAGGGTAATTGCTCAGGACTCACCAGAACTCGTGTTTCAAAGTCCAGCGTATCCCCAAGTACAGGACTAAAGAACTGATCAGCCTCAGACTCATACTCACACCCAGACTCTGGCTCTTGTGAATCATCATTATTTGCACAGGCTCTAGTTCTGGGCCTGCGAACCCTTTGCTTAGGCTGCTTCTCATATCGACCCGACTGCAAAAATCCACAGGGCAACAACAAGTCACGATGTAACGTCCTGAGAGGACCACTCTGCCCAACTGGTCGGACAGTGTACACCGGTAAGTCTCCCGCTCTCTTGACTTCTACTTGGACGCCTTGCTCCCACTTGTCAGCGAGCTTATGCTTCCCTCACAACCTAACATTGCGCACAAGGACTCGGTCACCCTGCTCCAAAGTAGAAACAACCACGCGTTTATCGAACCTTCCTTTGTTACGCTCTGCTAATTTAACAGAATTCTTCTTAGCCATCTCGTAGCTCTCTCACAGGCGATCTTTCAAATCTTTCACGTATTGGGAGTGAGACTTGGCCGGAGCTTCTGCTGGCAGCCCAAAAGCTAAATCTACTGGCAAGCGGGGCAGTCGCCCAAACATGAGCTCATAAGGAGCATACCCAGTTGTATAGTTCCGCGTAAAATTGTATGCGTGTACTAAGGGCTTCACAAACTCCTTCCACCTGGACTTTTTCTCGTTGTCTAAAGTTCCCAGCATTTGGAGAAGTGTCCGGTTGAAACGCTCTACCGGGTTACCTCTGGGGTGATAAGGCGTGGTACGAATCTTATGAATACCCGCAACATGACACAACTCCTTAATTGTGTGGGATTCGAAATCGGGCCCTTGGTCACTATGTAGCTTCTCAGGAAACCCATAGTGTACCAAGAAATTTTCCCACAGACATCTTGCGACCTTTACGAACTGTTTGGTTCTGGGTCGGTATTGCCACGGCGTATTTTGTGAAATGGTCTGTGATAACCAATATGTTTTTAGTATTGCTGTGGTCTGGCTCTAATGACAAAAAGTCCATACAGACCAACTCCAAAGGCCTACTGGTTTGAATGTTGACCAGAGGAGCTGCTCTGTCTGGAGGCCTCTTTCTGCGCACGCAGCGTTCACATGTCTTGATCTTCTCCTCAACTGCCTGGGACATCCTGGGCCAGAAGAACCTGGACCTCACCAAGTCCAGTGTTCTCTCAATACCCAAATGCCCCATATCATCGTGGAGACTGCACAACACTATTCCCCTTAACCCAGCTGGTAACACTAGCTGATAGTGAAAGACCCCATGCTCCTGCCTCCTCCTATACAGTACCCCATTCTTCAGCTCAAGTCGACTCCACTCCCTCAACCACGGTACTATGTCAGGTGGCTGGCCCCTCAGGGTACCTGGCTTAGTCCCACTCCTCATCCACTCAATTATTACCTCAAGCTCTGGATCTTTCCCTTGCCATTCTGCTAATGCGGTCTCTGAGAGATTGGGGAGATCAGGTAGACCATGCTCAGCCTCGTGTTGCAACTCATTCGGCAAAGCATCAACACAGTGAGTGAGGGACTCGACCAATGTAATTGAAGAGTGTGCCAAACCAGGGCCTTCAGGCAAACCAATCACCTGATGCCTCTCACAAATGGCTTTCACTACATCCGCCATGAGAACATCAGACCCGTTTCCAGGATCCGCAAGGTGGTGAAGTGTAAACTGCTCGATCCTTTCTCTTTCTTTCTGAGAGATTAGATCATCCAAGAGCTCACCATGCGGACGGCGGGAAAGACCGTCTGCGTCCTGATTCTGACTCCCAGCCCTATACTGGAGCTTAAAGGTGTAGGTCGACAAGCTAGACAACCAGCGGTAGCTGGTAGCATCAAGCTTCGCAGATGTCAAAACATAAGTCAGGGGATTACTGTCTGTTATGACAGTGAAGTCTGTGCCATACAAATAATCGCTGAATTTAGCTGTGACAGCCCACTTTAATGCTAAAAATTCAAGTTTATGTGCAGGGTATTTTGCCTCACTCTTTGTCAGTCCCCTGCTGGCGAACGCTATCGCCCGCATCTGCCCGTCCTGCTCCTGGTACAATGCCGCACCAAGCCCCGTAGTACTGGCATCGGTGTGAAGCGTATACGGGAGCCTGGGGTCAGCAAATCCCAGGACAGGGGCAGACGTCAGCTTAGAAATGATGACATCAAAGGCATTCTGACATGCAATAGTCCACCGATCACCGAACTGCTCTTTGGTATTGAAATACTCGCCCCCCTCTCGTTTCCCACTGCGGCCCCTACGAAGTGGAGGGTACCCTTTAGTGAGTCCCATGAGAGGTTTGACTATCTTCGAGTAGTCACACACGAACCTTCTATAGTACCCCGCAAAGCCTAAGAAAGCTCTCAGCTCTTTTAAATTTGTGGGTCTTGGCCAAGTTTTTAGAGCTTCAATCTTAGCCGGATCAGTCTTTACCCCATCCCTCGAGACAACATGCCCCAAATACTTGACCGATGTCTGAAAGAAACGGCATTTTTCAGGCGCTAACTTTAACCCATACTCTCTAAGTCGATTTAGGACCTGTACTAACCGCAACTCATGCTCTTCCAAGGTCTTTGAAAAAACTATTAAGTCGTCAATAAAGACTAGTACCTGTTTCCTGTGAAGATCACCCATACACCGCTCCATTAGTCTTTGGAACGTACTTGGCGCATTCGTGATTCCCTGGGGCATTCTATTGAATTCCCAGAATCCAAGAGGGCATACGAAAGCAGTCTTGCACTTATCGGCCTCATCCATCTCAATCTGGTAGAACCCAGACTTTAAATCAAGTACCGAGAACCATTTTGAGCCTGTAAGTACAGAAAAGACTTCTTCTAGATTGGCCAGAGCGTATGCGTCTTTGATCGTCTGAAATTCAACTTCCGAAAGTCGATACAGAGCCGTACCGAGCCATCTTTCTTTCGGACTACCACTATGGGTGAAGAAAAGGGGGACTCAGACTGACGAATAACTCCAGCAGTCATTAGTTCCTGAAGATGCTTTCGAACCGCATCAATGTCTTGGGGGTGTATCGGACGCACCCTATGCTTAAAGGGTGTCTCGTCAGCTAATCTGATTTGATGTTTCACTTGACCTGTACAGCCATAACAAGATCATGTAAAGAGAAAACCTCAGGCATAGAATTCAACAAGTTTGATATCCGCTCCCTCCAGTCTGAAGACAAAGGAGAGTCTCCGAAATCAAAGGTAAGGTTAGCAGGGATAGGTGCTGGTGATTCAACTTCGCTTGGGTTCTGGGCTGTTTTCTCTATTACCCTCTGTACAGCGTGGATCTCAGCAAGTACAGCTTTA
This sequence comes from Moxostoma hubbsi, assembly GCA_032164185.1. Classification (NCBI taxonomy): domain Eukaryota; kingdom Metazoa; phylum Chordata; class Actinopteri; order Cypriniformes; family Catostomidae; genus Moxostoma; species Moxostoma hubbsi. Next base: position 66,248,139 of record JAVLUX010000002.1, on the reverse strand, counting down.
GGGGGAATCTTTATATCTGTTTGAGTACCATTTTTGAGCAAAACCGAAAGCTGAGAAGATCGTCTAGAAGGCAATGTGTGCACACAGTTTGCAACTAAGAGACCACTTGGGAATGGGGCTGATGGCGGCTCAAGAGTCACCCACTTCTCTGTACAAGGTTCCCGAAGCTGAACATAGCCATTCAGGACCACTGTGCTCCCAGCAGGCAAAACCTCAGGAAAACTCCCCACCAGTTTCACGTGCCCTAATGGTTCACTACTAGTTTGCCTCCATCTTGCCTCATGGACTTTAAGCACTGCCTGATATCCATGCAGGCTCGAACAAGGGTTACTCTGCTTCTCCCTAATGTAGTGGCTGTAAAGCACATCCAGGGAGTTGGTACCGACAAGAACTTGCGACAGACACTTTAGATCCAGAACTACTAAAGCTAAAGTGGGGACTTCGACTTCAACGCCTACAAACTCTTTTGGGAACCTCAAGGCCAACTCGATGTAACCCAAATATGGCACGGCTTGCCCATTGGCCCCCTCCACCTCCAACAGATTTTCTAACGACTTCAGCGGGTGATCAGACAGATGTGCCTCGTAGAACGACTGGGGAACCGTAGTAACTTGAGACCCTGTGTCTAGGAGACAACCTACCTCTTTACCGCCGATAATGATCTGCGCAGTGCACTTTACTCCTACTAACCCCTTCGGCAGATTCCCTGAGGGTGACTTATGATGATTGCTTGTGACAGGCATTTGCCTATAACAGTTAGGGCGGCTACTTTTACACCTTGTCTCTGTATGCCCCGCTACAGAGACATCCCTTAAAGGCAAAGAGGAATTCCCATGCAGAGAGTCCCACTGGGCCTGCTGCTCCCTCAACGTACGGCGCTTTTCCTCAACTTTTGGGGGGTTTACAGGATTATCGCAGGTGACAGCCAAATGGCCATCCTCTCCGCATCGGAAACAATACCCAGGACGAGGTCGATTGGCCATTGGTTGGGCCCTTCTAACACCTCTACCAGTATCTGTCTCAAACAAATTCTGAGTCGAAAAAACTCGGGGACCAACAGTCTCCCGGGAGTAGTCTCTATAACTCTTTTGAGCAGCATTCTGAGCTTGCAGTTCAGCAACTTGTCGTCGCAGGTTAGCGACTTCTGAGTCTTCTGAATTTTCGCGCTTCACCTCTTGTGTCATAGATGCTTTCATAGTGGCAACCTGGGTGCGCAACTCTTCCACTACTTTCCTCAAAGTGTTCAACTCTGCCTTCTCAGAGCACCCACTCTGGCGCTTCTGACCTGGGGTTTGACCTAGAGTAGCAACTTGGGCCTGGACTTCTGCAAGTTGTTTCCTTAGAAGGTCAGTTTCAGAAGTGTCTGATTTTGGAGTCTCATGTGAATAGACAGACACTTGCTGAGTGGCAGCTCGTGGTCTCGGGTAACTAACAGGAGTTTTTGACAACCCAAGGTGCTTTTTCATCCGCTCTTCCTTGGAGGCACGCTTACCCTCCTCTGTTCGAATTAACACAACCAATTCAGCAAACAATCATGATCTCTCTCCGCAATGCCTCCCCTCCTAATCGTTGAACTCAGAAGAACTTGCAACCGGTGCAAGAAATCTGATGACTTTTCACCCTGGTTCTGTAAGGTGCCCATGAACTTTGCCAACAGTTCATCACCATCCTCTACAGAACTGTACACTGACTCTAGTAACTCAAGGTATACCGCAGGCAAAGCTGGAGGTCGCACATGCTTCACTACGTCTGCGGCGGGAGGTAATAAGCTGTCTAAGATCCAATGTACTCTATGTAAATCTGAAACAGATGGATCACTTAGCAGGAGGTCTACACTTACTCGCCAAGTATCAAAATCAGGTTCATTTGGAGGGCGCGGGCACCTTCCTGAGAAAATCCTAAGGCGAACTGAGGTTTGCTGTACCATTGCAGCATCAGCTGTCTTTACTATGTGCTCTACTACCATCCTTTGAATACCCGGTGGGTCTGCAACGTTCACAGGGAAACCAGGGCTAGTAGTCACTGTGACACCGTCAACAGTGGTTTCTGGATTTGGGGGGGCCATCCATCTCTTGGTTGGGTCTTTGGATTCTGGGGTTCGCATTCCTACTGTTTCTGCATTGGTCGACAAGAGTATCGGGGAAGAAAACGCCTCTGCCCTACGGGAATCAAAGCTCGCATTTTGTGCTCTTTCTGGAGTACGGTTTGCAGAGAGAGCTTCTTTGAGTTCTTCCAACTCCTCCTGAAGCACATCTGAGAGGGGTCTCTCACTCTCTTTAGCAAGGGCCTTCAATTTTCCAATATACTCCTCAGTGACTTCATCACTAGCCGTCCGGTTACAGACGCTAGCCAGAGTTCGTACTTGGAATGTAACACTTGGGTTCAAGAGGCTTCCCAGGGTTAAGGGTAACATTGGCTCTAAATTCAGTATCGCAGAGCTGTGGGCATATTCCACAATAGCATGCTGATGGAATTCAGAAGTTTGATCATCAATTTTCAAATTACGTTTAACTGAGCCGTACTTTTGCAAGAAGGTACTCAGCTCATCGTCTGCCTCGGTCCACGTGAGGCCTTTGACTATGAGTGCATTTTCTACCTTCACACTCTCTGTCTCAATGATTTCCATTATCGCAATGTAAGGTCAACACTCTGGGGGATTTTTCACGTTACAAATCTGCTTGTTTTCTGCCTTTCCTACTACTACTACTGTCCTTGTTGCTAAGCAACAGTCTCCTGGCTGGCTCGCCAACTTTCTGTAACGCGCGTCGCGGCAAGAGCGCAACCCTCACTCTCGAACAGTGAAATATGCAAATGAGCGTGAAGGAGGTGCACCGCTTCAAAATTTGGACCAGCGATCTGAAGACTAGACTCGCTCAAGAGACTGTGTCAGCAACAAGGGAAAAGAAAATAGTGACAACACTGGCTGCGTTAGAACAGGTGGAAAATGTTAAGTAAAATAAAAAGGGAAAAAACAATAAAAAAATAAAACTGAAATTCAAAACATCACCACATAACACAAGAGAAATGACCAGGATGACAGTAAAATTTGCTCTAGAAAAATTAAAGTGTGACCTTCTTACACCCCTATTTTATATAGATTTATATTTCCTATTTAGGTTCAAGCTAATATGTCTAATTGGTTCTTACTCTAGTAATATATATATGCAATCTAATTTTACCTATTTATTCGAATTGTTTCTAATTGACTTATTTGGCATAAAGATATTTTTTAATTTTTAAATTTAAACCGATAACCCTTTGAAACTCTCTTTTAACTCTCGTTCTCCAGAAAAATAGAAAATATATATATATATATAAAACCAAATAAGAGAAATAAAATACAATAGGACTTGAAACAAAAACACAAAAAAACACAACAGTAGGGAAAATGAAATCACACTTAATTCAATTTACTGCTTAAACAACAGTCTCAATGTGACTCAGGTTTTACCAAATCTCAGCTCCAGTTCACTGCTGCTTGCACGAGATCCTTCTTCCGCAATTTAGTTCTAATCAACACAGTCAGAAAAGGAGGAAAACGTGTGCACAATCCTACCACTTCGTTCATTCCTTGATCCACAAATCGGTCCTTATATGGGCATGGCTCGCCAGTTCCTGCTTGCAATAGGTTTCTTTTTCCCGATGTGAAGCAGGGACAATACACGTGCAAAATCTCCATCGAAAATCGTCCAGTGTCCAGGAATGTGCAGCATCCAACTCAGAAAATAGTGGAAAATAGAAAAGAAAGGAAAAAAATGGACAAAGGGGGAAAATAAAATAAAAGAGACCAAAAGAAAAGACCCAACCAAGAGAACTCAATTTCTCATTTATGAAACTTTCAAAAGGCAAAAACTCCCAACTGTAGGCCCGAATCCTCTGCAACCTTCGTGTAATCAGTCACACATTCACCCGTAATCATTTACCGATGAAACCCAATCTATACTTCTATTTCAAAGTCTCTCTGTTATTTCTCTAATACAACTATTAGTTTGTTCATTCTAATTCCATTTTTTTCTTCTCTTTTTTAGGATCGCGCCAGCTGCTTCTCTCTCTCTCTCTCTCTCTCTCACAAGGAGTGTTGCATCATCTCCCGCCTGGCTTCACCTAACCCATTAGGGCGGGGCTAACTCCCCACTTGTCTAATTGGACCAATCTTCATCCTATTAGATGGAATAACTTTTCTAAATGAGTTTTATGGATTTAATTTATACATTTTCTTATTTTCTCTTCACAGATATTAATAATATAATGTTATATATTCATGTTAGTGTGTTAGTCTTTTTTTTTTTCCGTACATCAGCAAGGTCTCTTTAGTAACCTGGGTTACAGTAGTGTTAGCGCTCAATGGTGTAGTGTAAGCGCTCAATGGTGTAGTGTTAGCGCTCAATGGTGTAGTGTTAGCGCTCAATGGTGTAGTGTAAGCGCTCAATGGTGTAGTGTTAGCGCTCAATGGTGTAGTGTAAGCGCTCAATGGTGTAGTGTAAGCGCTCAATGGTGTAGTGTAAGCGCTCAATGGTGTAGTGTTAGCGCTCAATGGTGTAGTGTAAGAGCTCAATGGTGTAGTGTTAGCGCTCAAGTCACTATACTTTGGGCTGATTATAAACCTCGCTCGCACATGGCCAGACAGTGGAAATACGGCTAATAATTCCTGGATATCTGGCATACAAGTTAGCCTCATTGATCTGAGCTTATACTATCTTGAATTCGATCGAGGCATACTAAAAAACATAATTGCTGGATTATTTTGACTATAATAAATAACCCAGCAAACACAGAACGTTCCCCTAACGTTCCCGTATGGTTCCCATTTGGTTATTTTTTGGGGAACCAAACAGGAACGTTCTAGGAACGTTCCCTGTAGGTTATTTTTAGGTTTAATTTTATAACCTAAGGAGAACGTTCTGGGAATGTTCCCTGTAGGTTATTTTTAGGTTCTATTTTTATAACCTAAAAGGAACGTTCTCAGAACGTTCCCTGTAGGTTATTTTTAAGTTTAATTTTATAACCTAAGGAGAACGTTCTGGGAATGTTCCCTGTAGGTTATTTTTAGGTTTAATTTTATAACCTAAGGAGAACGTTCTGGGAATGTTCCCTGTAGGTTATTTTAGGTTCTATTTTTCTTAAACAAATTAAAAGGTTGCAAATATTTGCTTTAACAGCAGTGATCAAATGCTTAATTACATGACCATTATCAGGCAGTAGAGAGCGCTCATTGATTGGCAAAGTCTTTTTTTAGGTAATTAAATATTTGTGCAGCCCGTTTTCTTTTTTTAATTTACTTTTGAAAACAAGAACTATAATTAAATAAACAGATTATTGCAAAGATCGCTTTCAAAACCTTTTTTTTTTCTTTAGCAGATCTCAAAATGAATAGTTATTACATTTGACATTGACAAAAATGTAGTTTTTAAAATTGCCAGTCATTTAAAGAGTTGAATCAGGGGCCTATACCATGAAGCCGGTTTAGGTGGCTAGCCAGGTAAGTTTCAGTTTAGTTTGCACCAATCCTGTACCATGAAAGTAGCTTGGCTAGCTGCGTTCATTGCCATACCTGCTCCGGGGCAGGTTATGTTCTTTCTGAGTTAGAGAACGCAAACTGAAATTGGACCAATCAGATGCCAGCAGATGAGAGAAGTGACACGTCTGACAAAATATGTCACTTTGTTCATCTGCCATCATGGTACAGGCCCCTGCTCTGTTACCACTTTTATTTTCAAACAGAATTTACAAGCATATTATGTTAAAAACATATCACCTCACAAAGGTTTATCCTCATGCACAGAATCACGATGTGCTTAATCACTATTTATTTGCAGATACTTCTTGATCATTTTACAGTGCTGAATCCATCACCTGATAACTGTAACATAAGTGGAATCAATGTAAGACTGTACATAAAATTATATTATATAAATGTCCTTCTAGAATGAAATTATATAGGATACCTTTTTTCCTTTTTCTTTTTCAGAAAATGCCCACAAGCCTGCTATGCTCGAGGCTCACAGTTGAATGAAGTTATAATGCGTGTTCTCCAACACAACAGTGATGCTACTAGGACAGTTCTAGGTTGTAATGGAGTTTTAAAATAAAAAAGTTTTAAATAAATAAAAAAGTCAGCACTTTACTGTTAGACAGACAATACACAAAAATGATGCTGTACATGAAATGAAAATAATACAATTATAATGTGTGGTACTTAAATTCCATTCAACTTCAGTTCAGTTCAGGAAGATGTTGAAGAAAAAAGATTTCCAGTTCAGAAAAAAAAAATATGTAGAAGAATGGAAGAAATCGATGAAAAAACAGACCCGGATATTCCAACTGTTTGGTAGTCAGTTTACAGAGAATCAGCTGTGTAACAGCCAGGTCACCTTTGCAGGAACAGTTGAAACAAAGATGAAAGTCACAGTCTGGGTTGGCTCGCCATCATTACTTGCAGTTTGTACATCCTCTCCTCGTACACCACAGAAGAGTTATTGTATAATTTTGTGAAGCCATTGAAGAGAATGATGGTTTCCCAATGCACATCTCACTAGAAAAGAAGATGGGAAAACAGGTATGATGTTTACAGGCTTGTACATTAAAATAATAAACCATTTTTTTCATGAACTAATCTTCAGGTAAAATGAAGGTAGTCTACTTTACACAACAGGGCAAACATGAGTTTTTGGGTGCTTTTGCACTTCTAAATTCTTGATTTAACCTTTTAACATCATTGACGATGTTATTGATGACTTTAAAGTGACAGAATTCACATAATGTCAACAATAACTTCACTACACGACTGTGTATTTTAAATAAATGCACAACCAAAATTTACTGAACCAACAGCTTCATTCAACAACAAACAATATATTTACACAGCTAATAAACATATGGACGCATACTTGTCTGACATGTTTGATCTTATGGATTATTTCAAGCATGTAGTAAAATTGAACGAAGTTAAGCTTAAACTACACTGTAAAAAGGTTGCTGTAAATTTTACAGTAACTTAACTGGCAGCTGGATGCCAGTAAGTTTCTGTAAAATTATTTACAGTAATATTACTGTATTTTCATTTACAGTAATATTACTGTATTTTCATTTACAGCATATGTACTGTATTTTAATTTATAATTCATTGAATTAAAATTGTATTTAGTTAAGATTTCATTTTAATTTGTTTTCTATTCAAATTTTCCACCTGTAAGAAAATCTAATTGTAGCAACACCCCCCCCCCCCCCCAAAAAAAAATCACAATTACTCATGCACATAATTTTACATTTATTGTCTTTTTTGAACATTTACTTAGTAAAACAAGTTCCTATGTATCTGTAATGTAACATAGCTAAAACGTACACATTTTCAAAGTGATACAAGCCAAAATAAAATGCAATAAATAATCAGTTTGTTGTTACTTGTTTAGTAATTTTGCCAATAAAAGTCAACAATCTCTCTGATGAGAGATGCCACAGAGAGATTCAGACTGATGCTTTTTCTTTGCATCCTCTATCCAGATTTTTGGCTGATGCGTGACTTTGATTGCTATTTGGTGCCATCAGGGTTGATTCCCAGAATTAACCTGCAAGCATAAGAAAAAATACATTATTCCTCAAACCAGTGTTTCTCCAACTGTCATAACTCCATAATGTATGCACTTCGGGCCAATAAAAGCAATATGTACTGAATACCTACAGGTAAAGTACATAATTAGTTGATGATCCATGACATTCACATCACTGAATCTCCATCATTACAACAAAATATATTTTGGGTTACTTTATGCTGCAACCCTCAGTTAAAAAAAAAAAAATCAATTTTAAAAAATATATAAAAAGATACATTAGACTCACCAATTAACCTAACATACATGTGGGGAAAAAGTATAGCAATGGGAGGAAACTCAAAGAAAGGCCCTAGCTGGCCTGCAGATGCATACCCAGGATGTTCTTACTTCGAGGCAACAATGCTTACCACAGAGCTGCCCTTTTTCAGCCTAGACAGGTTGGCATTACAACAAAATCACTGTCCATTTTCCCACCAATACACTTCACATCCCTCATCTACTACATTGATGGATAATATCAAAATGAGAATCAGAATCAACTTTAATGGCCAAGTATTTGTACACATACAAGGAATTTGACCACAGTTTTTTCAGTGCTCTCAATGTGCTTACACAGGATTTATATTATATTTGATCAATAAAATGTATATCAAAATGGATTGACCCTAATTAGAAATATATATTCTGCGCAATTTGTTGTCACACTGTCATTTAACAATTGGTGTTTTTCTGCTTTTGAATTATTTAATGATGTACAAACCTCTGAATACACTCCAGTGTACTGGCCGCCTCTTCCTGGTACTGCACATTGAATACATAGTAGCAGCCAAACAGGACAGCTAATGCTGAGGTAAAATCTGTTAGCTCCTGTGGCTGAATGACGACTCTGCCCTCCATAGTTAGCATCCATATTTTTGCTTGGAGAACAGAATCTCCTGTAACAAACACCATTACAGCAGCTTTTTAGTATTGTCACAGGCTATGTTCAGCCTATGCGTAAGAGCTTAAAGCTGGTGTTGTACAGATCCACCATCTGATCTTAATCTCAGCCATAGTATCAATTTATTAAATAATTTTCATAACCTTACCAAGTGCAATCACCTTGGGATGCTGGGAACAATGAAGATTCTCTCTACATCTGCTGGAGTTGCAGTGACCTAAGTGCAGCAATTAACAAAAAGTAGGAAGAAATTCATTAAATATATAGAGAACATAACTGTGTCTTTCTTTACAATACTTTCTAATCGGCTCCTCTATAGAGGTTATGCTTATATGTCACTGTGTTATATCTTGTGATACAACCCCTTGACCAGCTCAAGTATGTCTGCCTATCTTGCAATTCACAGTTAAATTCTATAACAGGCTTATTACATGTAAAGTTAGACTTTTGAAGGATGCAAATAAAATGGACCCTCAAATGCATGACACGTGTATACAAAACAGGAATAGTCTTTGAAATGTCAAACTATGATCCTAATTACAATTAATATTCTCTAGAAACAGCTGTTCAAATTAACATTAATACTTACATCTGCCAGAAGAAAGAGTGAATCCTCCCTCTCTCTGAAGTACGTCATTGTGGTACATAGTTGAAAACTGCAAGGTCAAGTTGACAAATCTAGAATTAGCCAGGTTCCTATTTTGATATGGTGGTAAAACCTGGAAAGCGTTCACACAGATAAATTACATTGTTTGCACACAAATTGCGCGGTCATTTTTACAGAAACCACTAACTAGTTGCTCGAAAAATATCAACCATGAAACATAATGTTATGAGAGGCTGCTGATTTAATATTAAAGTCAAATAACATTGGTTTAAGCGCCAGTTTCTTTATCTTTTGTCTGTCTGCTTAACTTACTGTTACAACGGAAACACCAGAAAAGACAAAAGACACATACAATTTGGGGATCGAACACGGTCCAGATCACAACCTTGAAAAAAAAAAAAAAAAAAAAAAAATATGCACTTGAAAACACTGTCTCATAAAATAATAATAATAATAAACTACATTGAACATCGGTGTTGCCTATCACTCTTTAGTATTTCACATTCGCTATTTACGTTAAGTTAAGCACTCCTCCTCCTGGTTAGCTAACGTTAAAGTGGCAGAGGAACACACAAAAGTTGTGTTTCTCTGTTTAACTAAGGGTTTCTTCCGCTAATTTAATTAATATTAACATATTCACCAGTTGATAATATCACCGTTATGTCGGCAATCACCGACAACTAGCCAACAGCAAAACAAAAACAAACAAAAAAAGGGCACCAAAATACAAAAATGTTACTGTTAATAAAACTCTTTTTAATCAGGTGACGCACGTTAGTATGCTGTTAACATTACAAGTCAATACATTTGAAAATGTCCCTGTTTTATATAATAAAATATAATACAAACAATATACTGACCTTTTCGTTGAATCACCGTTGTAAATGTTCATTCTCAGTTGTCCGTAATCTCAGGTTCACCGAATCGTATGGAAAAAAATATTTGAAAAGAAATCTCTCTTGCCATTGGTCAGTTTTTTTTGTGGGCAGGTTCACTACTGTAAATGGATTTACAGTACAATTACAGTAATGACCATATATTTTCCCATAATCCTTTGCTATTTACAGTAATGTACTGTATACACATTTTAAAATAGCCTTTAAATTATACCTCTCACCCATCAACAGTGATCGCGTTCACCACGGCTATAGCTGGCTCTCCTTCATCCATTGCCTTAATGCCTGCTCGCGTGCGTATCGCCACCTAGGGTTGCTCAATTATATTTAACAAAGTGGAACTCTCAAACCTAAAGGAAGAAGAAGAAAAAAATGATATGACAAATTTTTGGTAACACCATTGCATTGCTTTGAATAAAGTATAGCAAAACAAAAACACAGCAGTATTAGAAAACCCCAATATTTTTTGACGTTTAATGCCAAGTTAATGCGGTGTGTCATTATAAAAATGTACATACATTTTTTTTAAAAATGAAGAAAAAAAAATTCTCAATATTAAATTATTAATCGCGTGCCAAGCCCGCGAAACCGGGCAGCGGGCCTTTATAAGCTGTGGTCTGTGCCCACCGCGGGCACAACCCGTCTACCCTTTGAGTGACATCCCAGCAGTGCGTTTTCCTGAGGTAAATTACTTTTTACTTAACCAATTTAGTTAAATTACATTTTTAAAGTATGGTCTGACAACAAAAGTAAATGACATTTAAAACTATGAAGAAAGAAAGTAATGAAATGTAATTATAATGAGTAATTATAATAGCAAACGGTCTGAGGGAACAGTCCGTTTTTCTCCACTAAAATAATCAGTTTTAATCAGTTTTCACTCATGAAACTCATTAAATTATTATAAAAATTTGACTCTTTTACAGTAAATGTACCACATCTCACACAAACAACGATTTTCTGTCTCTTTGCGAAAAGAAACAACAAAAAGTTGCACACAACAGTTCAAATTCTGACAGCGATCACGTCCTCGCGCTTCCCTCACTCAGCATCAGTATACGCGTTTACATGACCAAATATTCGGGTTAGAAAAGGGGTACCCTCCCCAGGGATCATATCTGAGTTTTTGCCGGTGTTTACATGGCCGTGCGCGACCGGGTTATTGCTAATATTCCGGTTTTGAACGGGTTATTGGCTGCATGTAAACGTAGTCACTCACTAAAACAACACACAGGTGTTTGTCATTTGCACTTGACCCACTTACGCTACACCTGTCTCCCGATCCTCTCTCCCGTCACAGACTTCGCTAGATCACGCCCTCATATGTCAGCACAAGAGGTAGATAAATCATCTTTTCGCGTCAGCGAGCAGCTAGCGTTAGCTCGTTAACAATATATTTACATCCACTCACCACAGACGAGTGTTTGCAGTTGGTGTCCAGTCTGCCCTCTTGATGTCTGCAAGCCACTGATGGCGTCTTTTTTCGTCCTGAGGTAGCCTGTAAAAGGATATTTTGGGGTCTCCTTTTTTGTTGTTGCACCCCACCGCACAACATTTTGAAGGCATAGCTAGCTCGTTCCTTTGCGACTGACGTGAATCAGGTACTCTTCTTCTTATTATTATTTTTTAATGGCGCTTGGCAAACAACTTTTAATGTGCATTACCGCCACCTTCTGAAATGGAGTTTGGATCAAAATAGCCTACTTTACTCACCACTAATTAAATAAATAAATGCATAAAAATCTAATGAAATTATTAATATTAATACATTAGCATTCACATCATTAGTAATACAATTTTAATAACAACTAAACTCATATCCTTCTAATGAGCCCAGTTTTTTCCAAAAAACGAAATATTGCTCTATACCCCACATGCCCTGAACTCAGTTGTAATATTACCTTAATTTCAAATCGAATATTTTCTTTACTTAGCCTAACTTTCAGAATCATTCTTTCCTGCTTATACCTACGAAAATTAATAATTACATGTTCTAATGTTTCATTACTGTTACACTGCTCACACAACCCAGTTTTATGTTTCCCTATTATTTTAAGCGTACTATTTAATCCAGTATGCCCAAATCTCATTCTCGAAATAATGTCCTCTACCTTTTAATTTCTATTATTTTCTCTCATTCCTCCCACCTTCTTCTAGATGCTGTAGAACATCCTCGCTTTTGTTTCCATATTCCACTCCTCCTGCCACTTCTTTTTCATTTCTGCTTTGATTATGCTTTTAACTTCCGCCTTACTATAATTTACTGCCATATCTAAATCAGGTACTCAAGATGGCGGCAGACAAGTTTTAGAAGTGAGTGACGTCAGTGAGGAGACGTTGGTGACGGGTTTTAGAAGATTAAATACAACCCGAAACTAAAAAACAGACCCGGCCTCTATTTGAGACCGGCCTTTATTTACCCAAACCTGTAGCCACATTTGGGACTCGGCTATTATTTGAAGTTTTACGGTATTATACTATCTAATATTTTTCAATATTTAATATTTACTGTATTTTCCAGACTCTTACACTAAAGGTCTTCAGAAATGCCGGCGTGTAGCGGAGACCTCAAATGTTGAAACATAAGACTGCTCCACAGTGAACAAAAAGAGGGCACATAAAAAGCCACCAAGATTTGTGTCGGAAATTGATTCTTCCTCAGATGGTAGTTATTCAAATCACTTCAGATAATTTTTTATATATCCACTGAAAAAAAAAAAAAAAACTGGAAAAGAGCCAGTGTAATAATAAATAACAATTTGTGAACTCTATTTTGAAGCATGTTTCCATTTCAGATGATGGCAGTGTTTTACCAAAGGACAATACAGATGTGTCAAAACCTCATCCACCGAAATGTAAGTTGTTAACACATGAGTCAGAGTCACGAGTCATTCTATAATTTGGGGTATTTTTTTTTTTTTTTTTCACAAAATCAAACCTTATTCTATTGTGTGTGTGTGTTTCAAAAAGCATAACAATATATATTCCTGGTCAACTATGTTACTGACTATGTTTTGGTCTATAGTCTATACTTACTAAATATAATTTTGTACTAGAAAAGTGTGCATTGAGGCTTTATAATGATGAGAATCAAAATGATCTCAAAGACATGAGATGTACCCACAATTATAGTATGGCCCACATGACTATTACCCAATGTCTCCATTTATCATCCATTCAATTTTGTATTTACAGATTCATCATTCTCCAATATTCATCCTCTGGACAAGGGTTTGTATAATATACAAGAATGCTTTTATGTATGGACAAACACATCTTCCCAAATGAATGAATGAATGAATGAATGAATAAATCTCTCTCTCTCTCTCTCTCTCTGCAAAAAAAGGAATTTCAACACTTTCTCAACACTGTAAGTGTTTTTTTCTTTTCTTTCATGTTTAATTATAACCTGCGACTCATTCATTAATGCTGAATCTATGGCCTGGTTTCACAGACAGGATTAGGCAGAGATGGGGACTCGAGTTTGAGACTCGGACTTGAGTGCGACTTAAGTCGCACACACAGTGACTTAGACTCGACTTGAGACTCGTCCTCAAAAAGACTTCAGACTCGACTCGGACTCGAGCTGCGGGACTCGTGAACAATGTTTATTTTTAGGAAACGTCTGATGAGTTCGCGCGCGACCACACATGACAGGACAACAAACAAACTGCACCAGCCGCTGCTGTGCCATTCATTTTGAGTCTGTAGATTTCTCATAAATTCAACAAAAGTTGGCATTGTAAATCCTCGCGCTGCTCCGCTATTGCTGTCTGCACCGTCATCACATACACCGCTAGAAAGCTCTCTCTCTTCTGTACAATGTTGTTGGATCCAAATATGCTATTTTCCTTTTAATCAGCAACCAATCGCGAAAGTAAAAGGGGGGATTTAAGTCTAAATGCGCAATCTCATTGGCTGATGCAAATCTTTAAAGCCTGTTTTCTCAAAATGACTTTTTTCTCATATTCCAAGTCCGAAATCTCCACTTCAGTAGCACCTATATACACCAAACTTTACAGTCTTGTACCTAGTTATATTATGAAGACATTTACAGAAGGATTTGTAAATATATTATTCCTAGCCTGATTTATATATTTTTTTTTTAAAAAAACATTCTATTTAAGGCTATATTGACAGTATATTTTGATTTACAGGATAACAAAAGTAGGCTAGATATCCATAAATATCTTTTTTTTTCCCCATCTAATATGTGAACACAATGAAAAAAGAATGACAAACAAAGTCTGTCTGACAAAAGACAAACATGTATTCTTTGTTTCAATTTCATAACTGTATTTTTATTGGTATCTGCACCAGAGTTCTTAATTTGTGTTTCTTCAGATTGCATTGCAGTAGACCCCATACAACTGATTTTGATTCTGTACTGTATGGATGGTAGTAGCTACAGGACATGCTCTGAATTCATAAGATTTAACAATACAGTGTGGTCAGATCAGATGGCAAGAGAGACTTGAGACTTGACTTGGACTCGAGCTCAGAGACTTGAGACTTGACTTGGACTTCCAAAAAATGACTTGTGAACATCTCTGGGATTAGGTCATAGTTAAATTAGGACATTTAAGTAATTTTTTTTTATAAACATGCCTTAGAAAAAAGCATTACTGGTGTGCATCTTAAGACAAAACAAATGCACTGACATGTTTTAAGATCAGTCAGTGCAAGTTTCTTTCAGTTGAAATAGCTCAGATTTACATTTTAGTCTAGGACTAGACTTACTGTAAGCCTTGTCTGTGAAACCGGGGGTTAATGTGACTTTTGATTTCCACTTTCCTGCAGAGTTTAGCTCCAACCTTGATTAAACTCACCTTCCTTTAATTATCAATTAATTTAAATAATTAAATTATTCAATTAATCAACATTGATTAGCTTAATCGGTGGTTGGCGCTAAACTCTGAAGAAGAGTGGTCCTTGAAAACCAGTTTGGAAATTGACTAGTCTGTTTATATTTATGCAGCAGAGGAATCGCTGCAGGAGTCCCAACTGCCAAGCATATCACAGCCTCTTGAAGGTATTTTTCTAAAATTCAATTCTAAAATTTAGAATATTATATTCTAAAATTCAGAATATTATATTTATTGTAATTATTAATAATTCTAGTTAGAGTGAAACTTTGTTTTATGCCACAGTTGCTTCACGGCTCCTCATAGAAGAGCCCCAATATTCTGACTCTGCAACAAAGAGTAAGTCAAGTTTTGATTTTTCACACTACAGTAATACTGCACATTCAAGGAGCATTACGCAATATTGCTTCACAGGCTATCGCACAAAAGTCTTACAAAAGCTACAAGAGATTGTCGAGAACCAGCAAGACATCCTGGCTATGCAGAGACCGTTACTGGCTGCAGTAGCTGTGACAGTGACAGAGGAAGATGGGGAATTCCTGGAAAATGGGCCATGCCAAACAGTGGATGAACTGCAGATCCTTGACAGGGAATTGGAAAACAAAGAAAAAAGTGCCAAGATGGTAATACTTTTGCAAGACACTCAAATGCACCTACCGTTACCAGTGCGGGGTACATGGGGAAAAAAAATGTTGCACATGATAATAGTGCTATTTACAACCTGGTGCAAATAGTAGTGACCTTGGTATAACATATAGATGCCATTTACATACCAAGGGGGTGAAAACTTTTTGAATTTAAAACTTTTTAAAAGGAGAGATGGGCCTTTTCCATCTGATTTTCCATCTTTTCTACTGCTAAATGTACTTTTAGTTTACTTTTTATGTACTTCTCAGAAATAGGCTTTATGTGCTTCTCAGAAAAACCTATACATACATACATACATACTTCCCTGAAGCTTTTTCAGATGTTCACATAGTCCACAATTAAGGCAATATCTGAATTTAGACATGAAGCAGTTAAAAAATTACAATCCCTTGATCCAAGACTTTTTTTTTTTGTTCGTTTTAATGATTTGTTATAAGTTCCTTTTGTTGGTCCTGTGCAGTCCTGTTCTACCCACTCTTCTACAGAAAAATCCTCTGTGTCCTGCACATTCCTGGTTTTCCAGCAGCTTCTGCATATCTGGACCCTTTTCAACAGTGACTGTATGATTACTGGCTAACTGAGTAAATGAACAAATTAATGAAATAAGATATTAAAATAAGAACAATGTCCACAAATCACGTTCAAACGTTTACACCCCCTATTATTGTGTTAACTTAATCCAATAGAATTTTTGCAGATTTTGATCATCCAGGTGACAACATCATTAAAAATCCATATTAAGATTTAAGACTCAAGTAAACTTTTAAAATGGATCTTTTGTGTCAATTAAACATTGTCTTGTGGTCTGTGTAAATATTTCTAGCTATTAGTAAAAAAAGAAAAAATTCTCACATTCTTTGAAGTTTGTCAGATATATTAGTCTTTGAATGCAGTATATGGGTCATTATACGAAAACGTGCCATTTTGTGTCCCTCAGAAAAAAAAGCTCTGTAAATCTTAATAAACCATAAAACAATTAAATAATTTTAGAATTTAGTTTCCATAATATGTCTCATAATATAAGAATAAATAAATTTCTGTTTCTTTTGTTTTTAAAGGATTTTAATCACATTTTTGTGCAAAGCATCTTGCAGGAATGTTGAAAATGGCCTGTCCCTCAGTATGATTTTTCTACTTCTACTTGCTATAGAGGCCAAAAAAGTCAAACCGTCTTAAAAAAACCACATATTTGTATAAAGCCTGAAGTGTCAGTTCATTAATCATGAATGGATTTTATTCGTAACATGTGTCAAATTTAAAAAAAACACACAATTTAGTCGGGTCCCTAGGTTCTTGTCAACCCTGTTACTATTTGTGAAAACACCCCTTTAAAGATAATGGACTGTTCCAAAAGTTGCATCAGTTCCAGGAAGTGACATCATCTGCCTTTTATGAAGTTGATGGTATAAGACAAGTAAGTGTTCTCTTCTTTTAATTAATTTTCTTTGAGTTTATGTAATGTCTGAAAGATGGGGACACGCTCATTGTGTCAGCCCTGTTACCAGAAAAGCATACGTTAAAAAGTTATTTGTACATATTTAAAAATGTACATATATAACAACATTTAAGCCTCTCGTTAAGGCACATAATGTGGTGTCATTAGCTATACCTCATGGCTAGTAATGGCCGCCAATAACATTTTTCGTCAACCCTGTTACCGTCAACCCTGTTACCATTCCAGGGTAACAGGGTTGACGAAAGTATGCTTTTGTGTGTCTTACCCATGTTGAGCCAACCCATCTTGGATAACTATGACCTGGATGACTGAATTTTCACAGATTTACTTTTCTTACTAATATTATTTACATAATATACATGCTTTTACAGTTTTCATCCCTAAAAATCATGTTTTTTATTTATTCTACTGATAGGTAGCTAAAATGTGTTGAGGTTACTGATCTATACTGATACAAACAAGTGCATTGGGTTTTATAAATGTGCTTTATAAACCAAAATAATTATTATTTTTATTTTGAGAAGTCAATAAATTAACAAGGTTGCTGTTAAAGTGTTTCATGTATTTTTATTTAATTAGATTTTGTTAGGATGCCTCTTTCTGCAGCTGAGAAACAGCGCAGATACAGACAACGTAGAGATGCTGATCCTGAGAGACGAGAAGCATATTTAGGAAAAGAGAGGGCAAAATGGAGAAAGGACAGAGACACAGGGAAAAAGCGGTCAGTTAGTGAACTAAATGACAGAGAAAGAAGGGCCAAGCGGCGGAACTGGAGAGCAGCACAAGTGAAAAGCAGAACAGCCAAAGCAGCAAGTGCAGCAATCATAGATCAGTGCATGTCGCCACCTCTAAGTCCAGAACCAGGTGTAGAGCCAGGGCCCTCAAGGTTAGAGTAAGAGTAAATAGAAGTTATGGCTTTTGTTCAATGTTTCAATTTTATAAATTTAAATTTAAGGTGTGTGTGTGTGTGTGTGAGTGTGTGTGTGTGTGTGAGTGAGTGAATGAGAGCGACAGTGTGTGTGAGTGTGCATGCATGTTCATGTACAAGTTGTCAGTACAAGTATTTCATTAATCAGTGCTTCATTGTGTTGTAGGCAACGTGATCTGGGGCGTTTAAGGTCAAAGAAAGAGAGAAAGAGGCTCCACTATGACCTGGGGAAATTGAGGCAAAGCCTGGAAAAAGAAAAACAAAAGACAAATAAGTACAAAAAAAGATACTTCCGCCTAAAGAATAAAACAAATTCCCCTTCTTCTAAAGTCAAACATCAATTGAGCACCGCAGCTGTGCAGTCGAAAGCTCGAAAAACCCTCAAATTTCATTCTGCACTGTTGAGAGACATAAAAAGCAAATATACAACTTCATGTGATGAACGAGAGAGGCAGATTATCTCCAAATTGGTATCTGGGCAGATTGTGAAAAAGTACCGCATGCAGAAATATGGACAGAGTTCCATTGGTCTTCCAAGAAGAAGGTGGAAGACTTTAGATGGAAATGCACTTTCTTTCTCTCGTAAAGAAAAGCTCCGCATTCCACCACATATAAAATCAAGTATCAGATCCTTCTATGACCGGGATGATGTCAGTCGGGTCACCACTGGGGAAAAAGCAGACAAAAACGCGAAACGAAGTAAAAAAACAGAAGAGATTTCTTGTTGATACACTGTTAAACCTTCACAGAAAGTTTCAGTCTGAAAATGCAAACAGAGCATTATCCTACACTCTCTTTTGCAGACTTCGTCCCTTCTGGGTTGTACATCCAACCATTCAAGATAGAGACACATGCATGTGCAAAATCCATGAGAACCTCGGCTTTGTGGTTGACAAGTTGAAGCAACTAAATTTGCTTCCCAACTCAAACCTTGAGAAGCTAATAGAGGAGGTATCTTGCAGCACCAGCAGTAAGGAGTGCATGTATGGAGAGTGTCCCAAATGCAAACTGAAAAGCTTCCCACTGGATACTGTTATCAATGCATCAATGCGTATAACATACACACAGTGGGTACTGGAGGAGAAAGAGAAGAACAGAATGCCAAAAGAAAATGAGACTGTGTCATTCAAAGTGACAGCAAAAAAACAAATCGAAAGCTCTTTAGAGGAGCTCATTGAGCATTTCACGTGCCTGCTGCATAAGTTCTAGAAGCATGTGTTCAACATCAAGCAGCAGTTCTCATTCTCCAGAGAACTAAAGAGAAGTCTGTCCTCACATGAGTGCATTATACATGTGGACTTCTCGGAAAACTACTCGTGCAAATTCAGTGCTGAGATCCAGGCTGTACATTTCGGTGCCTCACACCAACAGGCAACAATGCACACAGGTGTGTTATATGTTGGTGACAATGCTAGCCCTCTCTGCTTCTGCACCATCTCTCAATCCAAGCAAAAAGGTCCCCCGGCAATCTGGCAACATCTTGAACCAGTACTGGACTACATACAAGCCCATCATCCATCTGTGTCTGTGGTCCACTTCTTCAGTGATGGCCCTTGTACTCAATATAGGCAGAAAGGTAATTTCTTCCTGTTCAGTACTGAGTTGAGCAAGAGGGGCTTTGAAAGTGGCACCTGGAATTTCTTTGAAGCGAGCCACGGCAAGGGTGCTCCTGATGGTGTTGGGGGAGTTTTAAAAAGAATGGCAGATCGGCTTGTGAGTCAAGGGCGTGACATCCCTGATGCCATCACACTCTACCGAGCGCTGCTGACCACTGGCACCACAGTGAAGCTCTTTTATGTGGAAACCGAGAATATTGAGGATGCATACCGTAACATTCCAGCAAACATCCCATCGGTCCCTGGGACAATGCGAATACACCAAGTGGTCACCAACAGAAAAGGCCACTTGATCTCCAGGGACGTCAGCTGTCTGTGTGCTACACTGAATAACCTGTCCTGCACATGTTTCAACACTCACCACTTCACCTTCCCTCCACTGTCAGCTACCTCAAGCACACCAGTCAGACCTCAACCAGTCCAGTCAGAGGAGCACCTGACAGAAGAACTTCAGGGACCCCAGGAGATCGACTGGAATGACGACCAGATTATCGGAAAATGGTGTGTCCTGACATATGACAAGGAGATCTACCCAGGAATCATCGTGGCAAAAGATGAAGGATATGCCCAAGTGAAGTGCATGCACTGTGTTGGCCCGAATAGATATTTCTGGCCAGCCCGTGAGGACAGCATCTGGTACATACTTGATGACATTTTAAGAATGATTCCTGCTCCTCTTAATGTGACAGCACGGCACGTAGAAATAAGGAAAGACATCTGGTCAAAACTTGTTGGTTAGGCAGACTGGAATGTTACATTAAGTGATCATTAGTGATCATTGACTTTTGTTTTATTCTGTTAAGGCCAAACATGTTCAACAGTTAGCTTTTCCTTTACCGAGTCCTTTTGCTCCGGTCCTGAGCGCCAGTACTTAAAACGTTGTTGTGGACGTAGTTGAGTACTAACGACTGTCTGCTGGGCGGGAATGGTTAACCAAAGAAATCGCTGCATCACCATTCACCTTTAGGATAGAAGCAAGAAATGGCCACTCTGAAATCTCGTTATGGGTCTAATCTTTAAACCCAACACACTCACCAAATGCCTGCATAATCATTATATTATCTGCATTTTGTTTTTTATACTTTTTTATAGTGGCCTTTAGTAAGTGATTGTTATTTGGTTCACTTGGTTTTTGCTTATTCTGTTAAGGCCAAACATGTTCAAATGGTCATTTAATTGCAATGTAATTGCAATGTTTTAATACAACAATTGGTTTACATTTACATCCGCAGAATCCTCATAATTTTTGTATTAGAGCGGTCTCCAAAATATGCGATTAGTCATGTTGAATTAAAGGTTTATGAATGTCAAATTAAGACTCCATTACACCCATAACTGTAACTCAAACAAGCAGTGTAACCAATGCGGTAACTGTTGTCAACCCTGTTACTGATGTGTCAACCCTGTTACTTGTATAATATTCTAATATCATTTAAAAAATTAAAATAAAAATGTAATCAACTAATTGTAAATGTTTAGTAAGATAGGCTAATAATCCACTCAAAGTTGAATTGAGGTGTTTTATTTTTGTTTCCATACATTTTTCTTAAAACAGAAGATGCTGGGAGAGTGTCATTTTGAAATGAACGTATTCATCCACTAAAAAAAAAAAAAACTTTCAATATTCTCAATTCACAAACACTCTTAATGTAACAAGGGGGGGGGGGTTATCTTTCACAGTATATCAGATTTGTTCTATATATGTATTTAAAACCTTTTCAAAAAGTAATTAATATGTCGGTAACAGGGTTGACCAAACACACACATTTACGTTGGTTTTATGAAAAAAATTTAAAAAATAAGATAGCCTGAGATGGCACGGCACATTTTCCTGAAAGGTAAGGATCTACTTCATTTAAAAAGGTTCTTAAAGATTTTCAAAACAGTACTTTGAAAATCAAACATTAAAAGTGGGAAATGGCACGTTTTCGTATAATGACCCATATACTTATTGTTTATTTAAAAAAAAAAAAAAAACTACTTACATGTCCTAATTGATGTATGGCTTAATCCTGGATTAATCAAAGACTTGTCTGTGAAACCATGGCAAGTATCTTTTTTTTTTTTACTTGAATTGAGGTTAGATTAAATAAATACATAATGGAATTATAGTTTTTAAATGAATAAAGTAGAGTGGTTTCAGAAGAAAATGTGTTCACATATGAATGTGGAACAACACATCAATCGCAGCTTGAACGGTTTCCATTCAAACAACAAAATAAAATCTTTCATCTGCTGTCATGATGCCATATTCTTTTTTCCTCTAAATAACAGTCTTTCTTTTAAACAGAAGAACTACCTTCGATCCCTTGGGGGACCAAACCCAGGCGCATCCTTGCGCAAAATATTGCGCAAGGTTGCATCAAATGATGTCTTGGGTGCCTACAGCCTTAAAGGGAAAAAAGGCAAACTACCCTTCCAACACACGAAAATCTGTAATATTATCATAGGCAAGTTATCAGTCATTTTTTATATTAATAGCCAATTTTTTTTGCACTTTGGAAAATTGTTCTGGTCCCAATGTACATTATTTTAAATAATACCATACCTCAAATAGCTACAATGTTTACATAATATTATTCCTACATCTAGGGGCAATGCAGAAGTCCTACAAATCTCTAAAGGCCAGTGAGATTGAAGACCTAATTTCAATGGTCCTAAAATTTGCCCCACACAGGCATTTAAAATGGTAAGCAATCGTGTCGGTTTTGTTTTTATTTTCAATGTACCTCATGCAAAATAAATTTTTCTCGTGTCATTTTTGACATGGTTTATAGACTGATATTAGTTTTAATAAGGTTTGTAACTTTTCAGCGACATCTACTGATGAGTGGCCTAAAATCTAAACTTTTAACATGGAAAGTATAATTACTAGATGAGTGTAAAAAGTATTTGTGCAGTTAATATCATAACATCAGTCTACAAGACATCAGCAAAACTTCATTATTGCACACACAGCAATTCATTATTGATTAGTAATTGTTGTAGTAACTGCCTTGCAAATAAATAAATAAATACCTGGCCAGTAATTTTTTTAATAATAATTATGGCTGCTAAATTGTGTCATCGGCACACAATCCTTAACTGCACTACAGTTCATTTTTTTAGGCCTATAATTTCTATCTGACTCATGCCTTTTTTTTCCCTTTGTTTTTGATTTGCAGCTGATGGTGAAGTGAAGAAGTTGAAGTTCACGGTTTCATGTTCACCATACACCAGTTTCATGTTCACCATACACCGGTTTCATGTTCACCATACACCAGTTTCATGATGTTCACTGTATGTAAATGTAAATTGATGTAAATTTAGTTTGCTTATATGAATAAATTGTTGTTTAATATATGAATAAATTGTTGTTTAATATATGTTCATATCTCATTTCAGAGATTGAGATTGTTTCTTTTCTTATGTTTTCTGAACAATAAACTATGTAGAAGAAGTGGCTTGTTGACTTATTATTTATGTTCAGACATCAGAATGTAGAGGTTAGGAGAACGTTCTGGGAACCTTCAGAGAACTTTCTGGGAACCTTCTAGGAACGTTCCCTATTGGTTATTCAGGAAAGTTTTCTTAACGTAAGAATAACGTTCCCTTAAGGTTAGGGCAACGTTCTGGAAACTTTATGGGAATGTTCCTCGAACGTTCCCGCAACGTTCCCGGAACGTTCCTCTAACCTTAAGGGAACGTTCTATTTACGTTAAGAAAACTTTCCTGGATCACCAATAGGGAACATTGTTGGGAACGTTCTGGGAATCAAAAACTAACGTTCCCAGAACGTAAAATTGTTAGCTGGGAAGATGAAACATAGCCTATAGACTAGGCTACTGTTTATCACAGATTAGATTAGCCTTGGGGCGAATTTACCAAGGACATTTGTTTAGAAACCATCTACATTCACATAAAGTAACACCTGCACTCTAAAAAACGTTGGGTTATTTATTTAACCCAACCGTTGGTGTATACATGTTGGGTCATTATGTTGGGTTATCTTAAAATTTGTTGGGTTATTTGTTCATGCCGTTGGGTTATTTTTAGTTATAACCTAACTGTTGGGTTAAATACGTTCGCGCTTCGATGGTTCAACTATTAACGGACCAGACAATCAACGGACAGCAGCGCCAGCCTGATTGTGAAAGGTAAGTTAAGTAATATGATGTTTTATTATGTATAACATTTATAACACGGATTACATAGCCTAATCAGAAGGTAGCCTATTAGCTTTCCATTCGAATTTGTTCATTTTAAATTGGACATTTCAAGATTTAGCCTACATAGACTATTTTGTTTCAGTTCTCCAGCGGAAACCATAAAACCACGCCTGATTGTTTTATTATATTTTACAAAAGCACAACGTTTTCTTGTTGTTTTGAGTTTACGCAAATAAAAGTAGCCTAGTTGCGAATAATGTATTATTTTCTGTATGGCCAGAAATGATAGAGTATTTTAAGTTGTTTCCACTGTTGATGAAAACGCAAGTTTTCGCGCCCGCGCCTCCCTGCCATGCAGTGCATGCTCCACACTCAGCACAAACACTTGGATATGCGTCAAAATCTTGTTTATTTGTGATAATCTTAGCCCTGTATTATTATTGTCTAACCTGTATTATGACATTTGACGAATTGCTTTCTAAATATGTAGCCTAATAAATGTCTATAGGTCAATATTTATTTGTGCGTGTTTCTGAAGAAAAAACAAACCAAAAGAAAATGTAACTCAAATCCATCACTTTAAACAAAACTGAACGGAGAACATGTTAATGTTATTCTCTACCTTAATGGGAGCAGTGAGTCTTCGCTGCACACAGACGGTGGATGCGGGGCTGTCGTGAGTGTAGTGCCCTGTGCAGCCTCGACCGGTACCCAGCAAACACAGAACGTTCCCCTAACGTTCCCGTATGGTTCCCATTTGGTTATTTTTTTGGGAACCAAACAGGAACGTTCTGGGAATGTTCCCTGTAGGTTATTTTAGGTTCTATTTTTCTTAAACAAATTAAAGGTTGCAAATGTTTGCTTTAACAGCAGTGATCAAATGCTTAATTACATGACCATTATCAGGCAGTAGAGAGCGCTCATTGATTGGCAAAGTCTTTTTTTACATTCCCATAATGTTTACAGAACGTTCCCCTAACCTTAAGGGAACGTTCTATTTACGTTAAGAAAACTTTCCTGGATCACCAATAGGGAACGTTCTGGGAACCAAAAACTAACGTTCCCAGAACCTAAAATTGTTACCTGGGTATTGCTTTTAATCATGAGGGTCAAGGCAGAAAACCCGCACTCACACAAGTAAGTGGACGTGATTGGGATAAGTACTTTATAGCCCTTATGGAGAGGGACGGGAACTATGTCTCCACAGACAGCCAAAAGTGTGCAAGCGACACTTCACGCATCTTCTGTTGCATTAGAGCTCAGGTCAAGTAGGGCCTCCTCCTCTTGGATGCTTAATCCATCACGGAGCTCTGCTGGGAAACTGAATGGATTTATAACCCATTGATTCGCCATGGTGTCCTCTCAAAAATAATCTCGAAACTGCTTGCGCAACCCCTTCAAATGCGCAGTGGAAACAGCCAGTCCTGCCTTCTCCAAAACATTCTCCAAGGTAGGAAACTTTTCCGCTGAGCCCTGTTCCACGCGAGCCCAACACAGGTCCAACTTTTTCCTGAATGCAGATACTTTATCATGTACCAAAAAGACATGGCACTCCTTTCCATAGCCTATATCATTCAACCCGATAATTTTTCATATGTTTTAAATATTTCCCTGCTTTTTTCACGCCTACTACGCAAAAATCTTCTCAGAGTCCCTCTTTTTCCAAAGTGACAGATAAAATCTCTCACTTTTGACCCAAACACACACTAAAAAATGTTGGGTTGAAAAAAAACCCAATTTGGGTTGTTTTGCAACCCATGGCTGGGTCAAATATGGACAAACCCAACCGTGGTTATTTTAACCTAACATCTATGGGTTGATTGTCTAACTCGTCTTATGGGTAGTGATAAATTTTGCTGGGTTACAACAACCCAATATGTAGGTAATGTGTTTCAAGCTGTTTATAAAGGGTTTGAAAGGACCATATCAGTATTTTCTGCAGTTTTTGTGAATTTATAACTCGGGTGTACATTGCATTCCTACAGAGAGTATGTCATAGTTTTATATTTCACTACCTTCACTTATTGTAACTATATACAGACAAAAAATAGAAAGTATACTTCATAGAGAAAGCATAAGTATATTTTCATTCTCAATTAACAATAAAACAGCATATAAACAATTTCAATTCATACAATTTCTGTTCACAAATCCTTAAAATTTAATAAATGGTTTTGTTTCAAAAGTACATAAACATTACAACATAAGGTTAACAAGAGTGGCACAAGAACACAGTGGAACGAGCATAAAAAAAAAACGCATTATCAGCTAACAAATGTTGTGGTACTGCTTAGCAAGACAAATAACCACGCAGCAGTCTTATTGAAGGCGATTCTGTTCCTGGGAGTTTGTAGACAACGGTCTGCAGAAACTCCCACACTGGTGCGCACTGCTTTGGGAAATGAATTTCCAAAACATAAAAAAGTTTAAAGCAAATGTCCACAGCACCAAGGAGAGTGTTTTGCTGTAGTGCCTGTCTGCCAACAACAACAAAGGCTTGATGGCACTGACTGTTGTCTCCGAGGCCAAGGACAAAGGGGAAGGGTTTAGCAATCTCAGCCTCCCCCAAGTATTCAACCATGTTGGTCCCAACCTGTTAAAAACAGAATAAAAACATAGAATGCATGAGAACATACTACACACTATACATGATTGATGCAGCATTATTATACAAAATCAATCATCAGCTAACTCAAATTACCTTCTACTTTAATTTGCATAAACAGTCTTTGCATCACCTTGTCCATCATTCCATATACCCAGTCTCTTCATGCCATTAACTCCCTCTATCATTTCAGACTGGTCCAGGTATCGTTCGTTCATTTGTTTTTGCTTTCATATATGAAAACGAAAAAACGAGAAAACAACTCCTTTTTACGTTTTTTCGTTTTTTTTTGAAAAACGAAAAAACGAAATTATGACTTGATTTTTGGTTTTCCCGTTCTTGCACGGAAATCAGAAAAACCACTTGATATTCCGATTTTCCCCTGTGGGTGGGGCTAAATCTGATTGGCAGGATATGCATTCATTGTTTTTCAAATTAAGAGTTTTCCCAAACACTGTATTTGTTGGCCTGTAAAATTAATAGTCTATATGCATGCTATTTGTCACCCAATTATTTGGCTTCACTGACTGAAAAAATCTATTGAAATAGCCTAAATGTAAAAATGTTCACGCATTGACAGTTGTCACGGTGGTTATCAGACAAAAGGCAGAATGGAGAGAAGGCCCTTCTTATAGTTTATATTGCATTCAGTCGCAATATAGGTTACTTTTGCCTTCCCTATACTCCTGCTCACTACAGTTTTGAGGATGCCTTTCAAGACAACCATTGGCAAACACCTACAATCTCTATTACCGCCACAGAAAAAATAAAACAGTAGCATTTCAAGTCATTCGCGAAATGACCGCCAGGTGGCGCAAATGGATATTGTGCAAATGTAAGTGGGGTTAATGTCAATTAACAGTAAGGATGAAATTGAAATACTACAACTATGGTACACAGAATACAATTTTTTTAGGCCAGAAAAATAGAAAAAATAGAGACAAGAACAATATATAGCCTGTATTTCATATTGTAGGCCTATCTAGACGTCGGTTGGCGACATAAGCCTATTCCCCGGGGGAGCAGCGCGATAACAAAATAAATAAACAAACAAAAATAAATTAGGTGCAATTAAGCTGATAATTTTTTTACTATTCTATTGAGGAATGAAACGAATGAAGAGCGCTTCTCGCTCATGTGAGCGAACACACACTGGAGAAACGAACGTTTGGGCATTTCTCAGTGAGTAGCCTACACTCATGGCCGAGTGGTAGAACTTACGTTACGATCATGTTCAAATCCCGAGCAAACATGGACTACAGTCATTTTTATATTAGCCTATTAATGCATTTAATAGCATATTATTAATGCAGAGATTTGTCTAGTTCTAAAACTATTACAGCATATAGTTTTTTTTTTTGCTTATATAATAAAATTACCATGCTTTCCATTTTACACTAAGGAACAAATATTATCCAACAGAATGACTTTACATCTGTATAATAATTTCAATCATAATTTCAAAAGCAGTTCTATATTAAAAAAAAGCTACTTCACCAATAGAACATATCAAATATATAAAAATAATAGCTTTCAAGATGGTATTGAAATTACATTTCCAATATGCATGGAAACACTTACAGAAATTTTAACTTATTACATGCATTTATTTTGATTAAGTAAATCATTGAAACATCAGATAATCAATAAAACATGAACACAAATTTTAGGCAAATCTTTTTGTTGTGTTTATTAGACACATCAAAGCATTTTTGAAAGGTGTGCCATTGTAGTTCACTGCCTCAACAAAAAGAACAGAAATGTCAGGCCACTGTTCTGTGAAGTGCTGTTCCACACTGGCTCTGTCCTCTACTGATGTGATGGGATCACTGCAAAACATGGACAACCTGGTCAGAGTTGACCCAACTTCTTGATGATACATATCTGCTGCAACAGAGGCATTTGGCAGAAACACTTCATCAATCTTGGCTCTGCATCCACCCTCAGCCAGGCGATTTGGTACTCCTCTGCCTGAAATAACATGTGGGCAAAGTGGAAACTTCACCTGTAAGCAGTCCCTCGTTGATTTAACAGTACTATAGCTACACATGCAGTAAGGGTTCTAGTTGGGTTGTGGGTGTTGACATTTATAGTTTTAGTCAAATCCTTTGACATTGCACATAAAATGGGATTAACTAATAGAATTGTCTGATGATAGGCTCAATATATTTTATTTTACTATGGAGAAAGTTATATTAATGGTATTGCCAGTTTTAATTGTTAAATGTGTGACAATAAAGAGGCAGTTTGCTGTGTGTGAGGGAGTGCTTTTGGGCTGGGCTTTGAAAAACAAAGGGGGTGGGGCAATCTAAGAGACTATAATTATATAGCTATGATGCAGATTTGGTGTCAGTCAGTTTTCCCTCAGAGCATTTTAAACACCTGGATCATTTACAAAAAAGGCAATGTAAGATAAAGACAATTATTGCTTTCTGTATCAGCGATCCTGTGTCCATTCCAAGCCTGTACGTCACGGCTTACACCTATTTGACTTGTCTGGCAGGTCAAGTTGGAGACGCAATATTTCACAACGTCATCATTCATGTCCAGAATTTCTTGGTCCACCATCTGCACTAGGACTTCTTTGAGAGGGAAGTTAACCCTGTTGTTAATTTCGGGCCACATACGTTCAACGGTATGGTTCTGTGGATGACAAAGGTTTGATATTAAGGCTTTCAAAGTTTGCACAAAAACAAGGTGTACATATGGTGTTTATATGACGACAAACTGCGGGAATGATCAGAGGCTGTGGCCGAACTACAGCCGTGAGCCTGTATTTATTGTGATCAACAATTACAGTATATTCTAACCTCCGTTGAGGACTATTTGGAGTTTTTTTTCACCATCATCAGACTGTACGTCACCACCTTCAGACAGAAAACCTGACTGTGGTGACAAAAACCTACTCTTCACATGACATGCATGCTCAGGATTGTTCTTTTTTTGGACCGCTTTCTCACGAGGGAGAGTAGGGACTGGGAGACAAAAGTCAGTCATGACTTTAACGCTTCTACACAAAATATATATTCTACAATAGTTATGTTGGCAGTATGCTTTTCAACAGCCTACGGAGAACAGAAAGTGAAAAAAATGTAAATATTGCATTTACTCTTCACTTACCTTGTTGAAGTCCTTCTCTGTTGCCACTGCTTAAAGGTGGCCTGTTCGATGGCATGAACCTTTCTGGAATTTTGCCTCCAATAAAATGACCCTTTAACAACAGAGGGTTACAAATTAGTGCTATAAACATACCATTTTGTTTTTGCAAATGGGTAAACAACACACTGATAATGGAGCATATAGGCCTACAGTATTTTCATTACCAGTAGTCCCCTCTGATTCCAACACTTGACTTCCATGTGCATCAGTAAGGAGATACATCTCATTGTTCCCCATGGCCAACTTCACCTTATCCAGGATTGAAGGAAGATTGGCTTCAGACTCCAAAAATCTCACCACAACTACTTTTGTGGAGAAGAGTTTTCCATCCCTTGGTTCAGAGATGTGAATTGATCTGAAATTAACAGTTATGTAAAAATTATTGTATAGACTACTGTAGGCTATACAATTTGGATGAGAGCCATTTGTATAGGCTATTTTGCCTCACTTGCAAATGCACAGTAATTAAATGTAATGTGGTAACGTTACCTTTGGAAGGATCTCGGTGTGCTCGCACGTGGTTGCAGGTTTGAAGAGGGCACACTAGTTGGTTGAAGAAATCCAAATTAATGCCGGTGGTCTGCACCGGTTGGCGCTCGACCAAGATGGCTTTGAGCGCCTCCACCGTGAACTTCATAATTTAAATCAAAACTGCTGAAGTGACCATCTTGCAAAGGGAAAATAACTACGTTGGTAGCATCGGTCAAATAAATACTGCCCACATCGATCTGAAATAAAGAGGTGTGAAGCATAAAGGACAATTTACTGCTAAACCTACCAACCCTACGTAGGCTACACGGCCATGCAATATCACTAAATTTGCTCTACAAGAAAACCAAACATTTCTCAATTAGCAAGAATCAAGCTAACGCATTCATTTGTCGATCGACGTAGCAGCTAACCTTTAGCAGCCATGTGTTAACATTTTGCAATTTACCTAGGCTAATTGAGCAATCAACAGTTTATGGACACACCTCAAAAATCCGAGATATTCTCTCTGCTCGCATGTCGTCCAGTTTTAGAGAGACCCGTCTGTTGCCCCTGAAAACAATATAAGTGTCCATTTTTCTAATGACATAGGTGCGGGAAGATTAATCAATGTGTCTCCTTAGGGAAAGTAAAACAGGCTATAACCTCTATCACCCCTAGTGGTTTCCGTTAATGCATCTCAGTTCAGAATATCCTACCGCAGGGGTTTTCAGTGTAAGACCATAGACTGTAAAAAAAAGTGTAAGACAGAGAACATCAATTCACCGGGGCCTCTCCATTTGAATAAAAGACATGATATTAATATCATTAGGCGCGTTTCCATTACAGATTTGCGCAAAACTTTTGAATTTTTTTCTAAATGTCGATAAAAAAACTATTGCGAAATGACGGCGTTTCCATTAGCCGATGTTATGCGACTAATCATGGCAACGGACGTTGGTAGGTCTATAGCCTATATCACAGCCACCGCACTAGACATTATTATTATTAATGGAAGGAGACGTGGTGTGTTATCCAAGCATTAATGGCAGGCAAAGACCCTTTAGGCCTACTGCGAACGGCACATATAGCCTAATAAGGAGTTTCTGGGTGTTTCTCCCATTTTTTACAGTCTATGGTTTCTCCCTCATTTCTGCTTCCAGCTCGTGATTGTGGCATTTCTTTGAGGTTTAGAATCCAGTATTCCTGTAGCCTAATTATTGTTTATTTTTTATGAATTTAATAAAGACCTCCGATTCTGTCCAAACGGTCAGTGTAGGCTATACTTTTGTGTCCATTCGTTTTTCATTTTTTAACCCGTAATTTTGCAAAACGAAAAATGAACGGTTGTTGTAGACCTATTTTTAAAATGCAAAGTTGAACACCAAAATTTTAATTTTAACTGTAGCCTCCCTCCACACCAAATGCTGCGCAAAAAAAAAAAAAAAAAAATATTGATGGATTTTTTGATTTTTGTTTATGACTTTTTGCCCCTTTATTAAACATTTAAAATATTCACAAATTAATATGAAAAAAAATGTAGATTTTACTGGTTTTCTAAGGCCAAATTAGAACCTGGAAATGATATTTTTCCCGCAGTGCTGAATGAGAAGAGCCATATGTCTCTGGAACCACAGCCTACAGAAGGGTGATTGAGTTATAGGCTAATGATAAT
Organism: Moxostoma hubbsi; assembly: GCA_032164185.1. Classification (NCBI taxonomy): domain Eukaryota; kingdom Metazoa; phylum Chordata; class Actinopteri; order Cypriniformes; family Catostomidae; genus Moxostoma; species Moxostoma hubbsi. The sequence continues at coordinate 66,216,578 of JAVLUX010000002.1, read as the reverse complement.
AAATGTGTCTGAAAAAATAACGACGCATTTTAATTGTTTATTAATAAACTGTTGTTTTCTAAATGAGTGTTGGCTAAAACATATCTCCATCTCCGCTGTAAGGCGGATATCCCACCTTTAGAGAGAAATGCACCTTTCTTCGCTAAATAATGTCTAGGCTAACACCTTGTCAATAAGGCATCACCTACAGTGATGTTTTGTAATAAAAGACTCCACGTAACCAAGAATTCAATTCAGTCCACGATTGTCACCAGTAATTTGTGAAATAGTACCAAAGATTGGCTCCTCAGAAAATGTCACTGTAATTCTCTTCTCCTCAAGCACTTTAACATTCTCAACCAATGGACCAAGAATTGTGTCCATGCCATATGTTTTTACATTTTAAGAATGGAACAAAAAAATGAGATGTATGTTCATTAATGAGGAATTTCGGCATGGTGGCAGGTTCCAAATGGGCTGTTTTAGTGTCTGTAGCTTTAAATGCATTGCTACCCACACAGTAGTTGTTTTGTGCAGATTGAAGCACACGCTCCGTCCCAGCTAACACGACGTACCACTTACTAATTTTTCAGAATTTTGTGTGCAATTGAATGACTTGCTGGCAATAAGACTGCAATGTCCCAGGCCTGTAATTTTACCACCTTTCACTTTATAACTCAAGACAAATTGCATTTGTCAAAGTTGTTTTTGTTGTTGCTGTAGCAGTTGCATAGCACCAAGTTTTGCACAACTGTACATTTGGGAGATTAAGAGGACAGTTACATTTTACAAAAAGGTGTATTATTAAATAAAATGTTAATAGTAATGTATTTCATGCATCCTTTGTTTTGAATCCATTTGCATTACAATCTCAGATGATTAATTATTTGGAAATTTTTTTTTTGAATCATCTGCTACAGAATACACACCACGATTTGGGAGCCTGACATGTCAAATTCCTATGCTATGTGGAGGTCCTCTGGATAAAGTCAAAACACACACACACACACATATATTAAACTTTAAGAAGGCTGCACTTTATTTAGACCAGGATACACAATTTCTGTATCAAAAAGGCTTCAAAAAATGTTGCAATATATTTAACACTTGTGACCCACATATTAATTTGCTACAGTTGTGTAATGCTTAGTAACTTGTAAAAAGCTAAACTCACAAAAATTGCCTTACTATTATCTGACCTATTTATGCAATGTATATGATCTTCACATGTAACTCTTACGCCCACTGACATTATTGTGCATTCCCCCACACATTAATGTTAAAGAATATAAAGATTTGACTCACATTTGGAAGACACAGGGCCCATTACACCAACAAATAGTAAATAAATTACTAAGACAAAACAAGTGTACAACTATCAAAGTCCTTAGCTGTATTATATCCATAGGTGATTCACAAATATAAATGATTCTATTTTTGGTTTCATACATTGGGTCAATAACCAAATTCAATTACTGACCCATCAACTAATGGGCATTTGCACATCACACATGAGTGAAGTTCATGCTATGTATTCAAACATTTTAAATAAATAGTTCACCCTAAACTGAAAATTGCAGTTTACTTAACCTCATTTCGTACAGAACACATACTAGCTTTATTTCTGCAATAAAACAAAATGAGATGTTAGTCAGAGCTTGCAAGATTATATTTACCTTACTATGAGAGTGGTTAGTGCTTTATACCACCAAGTTAAAAAAAACACACCATAAAAGTATAAGTTAGTCCTACAACTTGGATGGTAAATGCCAGTTCTCCTGATGCCATTACTTAATTAGAGAAACTGATCAAAATGTAATTCTTGTTTTCTGAATATGACCCTCTCTCCCAAAATGACTGAAAGCTACAGCAGTGGAAGAGATTATCAGGTAATAATGACTTGGTGTTGGTCCATTTCTTACACAATGCAATCATGTGGCTTGGAATATAAAGAACAACACGTATATGCTGAATCAGAATCCCAGAGATGAATTAATGATTAATTTAATGATGGAACTACACTTGGGTGAGTAAATGCCAATTTTCATTTTTGGGAACTATCCCTTGAAGTGGTCTAACCATGTGATGGAGCATTTAGTACCATTATCTCCCAGCACAGAGGGGAAAAACACAAAATAAACCAGTATAATAGGCTACAAGGTAAACAATTGTAATGTCAGCTTTGGAGCTTATGGAAATGACATTATAGAGGTCAGATGTCAATAATGCCAACAACACATCAGCAAAACATCTACTGTAAATAGAAGAAAGGAGGCAGGTAAGTATGTTTCGCTTGACTGGCCAACTGTTAATCATTAATTATTCTGCTATGATGCACATGCAAAACAGATTTGAGTTCAAATTCTATTTGCTTATTTGTACAGGCAAAATGATACAAGAGAGCAAGTGCACAAAAGTAGTAAAGATTACAGTACCCCAGTGACCAGTGAAATGATGTATGCCCCGATGTGGTGCCATTATTCAGAAATATTTTCTTATTCAATAATAAGTGAATGCTATGATTCCACTGAGCCATGTAAAGAGACACTTTAGTCCATAATTACTTGTATTTTTTACAAAACCACATGCTGTGTAAATCAAAACAAAAAAGTAAGTATTACGATATTATGATTATATAAATTATATATATATAAAGCCATAAGGAGGCACTGCTCAATCCTCTGGCTGCATTCACACTGCAAGGCTTAAATTAATGAACAGGGTTGAAATAAACACTTTAAGTTAATAACCGGGTCAATCGAAACAAGCAGGCTGAGTTGCGAAATTTGAACTGCGTGAGCCTGATGTCTCAAGAGTTTGTCCGTTACTAACGGCATAAGAGAGAGAGTATAGTTCTGCTTTTACGACTATTATATTTGTTGTTTTGGTCAGAAAATTTATACAATTTGTTAAATTAGTTCCATAATAATGTTCTCTGTAAATATTATCTACTTTTTTCTATACATATTTACCGATTTGATTCAATAATCAAGGTGAGTATATGAAATCGCCCTCTATACCCTCATTCACTATTCCCTACATTTATCCACTAATATCAGTCCACTTGAATGAGTGAATGAAAACAAGCGCATGAATTGGACACCATACCATATAGATGGGTCATCCATACCTGCTCAAACAGAAAATAGACTAAACTACTGGGTAGTTGGTGTTTGCTGTGGACGCCACATTCTGGTGGAATGCATAATTAATTCAGCGTGACTCTAGCAGCTGGTTCTGGTCACACACTAGTTATTGCGATGCATTATGTGATTGAATGAGTGCCCTCGATAATGTCCACTATGGATTCGGAGATGGATGTCCCCTCAAATAGTGGACTATATGAGGATACAAGAGCGATTTTGGACACTTTTTAAACTATGCAGTTTAGTACAAACAAAATATTAGAAAAATTACCAATTTATGTCTATTGTCAATCTATTTTAAAGCAAAAGTATTTCCTTTCTACACTAAATATTAGTTTTGACTAATCTTATGTTACGGCACACCTTCCTTGATCTAGGGGTATGGGAAGGTGTATAACAAATGTTTTTGGAGAGTGCGCAAAAGTGATCGTGTCTCCAGGTCCCAGAGTAACCACAGATCACAACAATGTGTAATACAGTAAGAATATAACACATTTATTAAAGAAAACAGTGGGAGAAATGGAAAGCTTCAGAAGTGGAACAGGCAAAAATAAAAAACAAAAGACATTCTTCCGAAAGGGGTTTATAATAACTTACCTATCAAAAAGGAAAAGAAAAACACAAATCACTTCCCTAAATCCCACTCTAAAAATAACCAAGAGAAAACCGAATGCTTCAAAGTAAATGGCGTCCACCTCCATACTAAATAGTCACACAACACAAACAACTTAGATTCAATTTTTAGACAAACTGGGGTAATAAACTTGTAGAAGATACACATTCAACTGAAAGGCATTACCCAAAGGAATATAAACATTAAGCAACTACAAATGACAATTCTGTTAATCAACTCCACTTAAAGACAACTGACAAGACTGTTGTCGCACTAGCACACAAAAATCGCAACGCTGGGACTGAGCGATAGCATGACTAGTGCAGGAGAAAATATTCTTTGGGTGTCTCTCTCTGGTGAAAAGAGTTGTGGGCTTCTTATACTCTCCATTCCTGGGCTGAGCCAATAATGGGTGATGAGCAACAGGAGGGCCTCATTATCCTGCTTAAAATGGAGAGCAAAAGGGACAAAGAATTACACAGGGAAACACAACACACAATAAACCACATTAAACATATCACTATCACAATGATATAATATACGTCCCTCAGGACATAACACTTACTGTTACTATGGCCTGCTCTTGCTCAATGATGATAGGCCATTTGACGTCGGTCAATGACTATAGATTTTTTATTTATCCAGGTCATGAAAAAAAGATATTAATGATGTGAGGCAATAAACCAACAATATTTCACTTAAAGTTGATTCAAACTAACGTTCATGGCAATCTTACATCAACAGTGAATTTTTCATGATATTGTTTCATGTAAGAACAATAATTTTTAATTCAATGTACATACATATATTCTGTACATACTGTAGATATTTTAATAACATTAACATTTCTTTTCTTTTCCTTAGCATGTACTATATTGTGGAATTTACAGAGGAGTCATCAGTTGGCATTGTAGCCCAGTGTTGGGTCTATGAAGATGAAGGGGTATAACCATCCACAAGTCCAACCCACATCAACAATATAATCATGATCAAAATAGTTTAAATTGACTTTAGAAATTAATACAATTAGCCTCTGATATTTTTAATTTTTTTTATTGTACACATTTTAGCAACAATTCAGTTATTGGCCATCTACCAATCAGACAAAAAAAGAACTACCTGACGAGGAAAAATTTATTTCAACAAAGTGTTTTTGCCAGAACTGCCAAGGTACAATCTATGGCAGGATTGGTTTAGCATCTGATTGAACTAGATTATGTGATTACATTTTGATTTTCTATTTCCATTAACATTTCATTCGTAGGTGATTTTGAGAGGGCCCACAAGTGGAGCAAAACGATGTTGGTAAAAGCTTAAAGAGGCCAACAAACAAACCCAGCAGATTTGAAGACAGCAGTGATGGTATGAGATATACTGTATATAAACTTTTGTGTCCTTTTGAAACATTTGAAAATAAAACAGATTAGATATTCATTTTCAGGTAACAAGGTATTCTCTGTTGGAAGCTGATAATACTGTAACGAATACACAGACTCGATGGTTGTGTTAAACCCGGAGGTTGTGTTTATTTAGTAAAGTGACTCAATGAATGGAATGCAATCAGCAAAGCGATGACAAGGGAACCTGGAACATCTACGATGGAGCGATGGAGAGTTGAGCTTGGGTTATCGTCACTGGAGTGAGTGAGTGTAGAGCTTGGATTAGCGTGGCGCTTGGGCCAGCGTGGAGCTTGGGTTGTCGTCACTGGAGTGAATGAGCGTGGAGCTTGGGTAATCAACACTGGAGCGAAGGAGTGTGGAGCCTGGGTGATCGTCGCTGGAGCAAAGGTTGGTAGATCTGGGAATCGTAAAGGAGACCATGTATTAGTAATTTATTTACTATTTGTTGGTGTAATGGGCCCTGTGTCTTCCAAATGTGAGTCAAATCTTTATATTCTTTAACATTAATGTGTGGGGGAATGCACAATAATGTCAGTGGGCGTAAGAGTTACATGTGAGATCATGTATTCATGATCGAGACCAGACGAAGAGTGAGGGGTGGACAGTGCTTTTAAGGAGTGGAGCTGATACGAGTGACAGGTGCAGGTGATCAGTAATCAGGGGAGAGGGATCGCAGAGTGTTGGTGCAGGGAGAGACAGGAGGATCTGTAACAAATACAACAATTTTTTGTTTAGATGAGAATGCACTGTGGATTCCACCTGCAAGAAAGAGAAAGCGTCAAAGTATACCAGTAAATTCCCTACTACTTACTACTAAATTCATCTTAAGTGTAACTGAATAGTACTGTATGATGCCTTCAACTGTTAAAGGTAACAACTGCACACTCAGGTAATGAATCTGTGCCAAGAAGACGCTTTAAAGTGACGCTTGAGTGAGCAAGGATATTACAATTTAAAATTATTTCTTCCTTTGATTCCTCCATCCTCGTTTCCTTTCCTTGCATCATTTCCTAAGATAGTTGAGCTAGGAAATGAGAAAAGGAAGCGAGGAAAGGAAACAAGGATGTACAAATAAGGAAATGAGAAGCACTCCTAGAGTGTAGGCAGAGGTGGATTAAGGTGGTCAGGGGCCCCTAGGCTGCAGCAGCTCATAATAACACTGTTATTATAACAGCAATAATGAAACAGCAACACAATAATAAATATGTACATATTGTTGCATATTCCTACCTTTATAATTTTTTCTTTCTTGATTTTCTGTCAGAGAAGTCCTTAATGAGGCTGGTAAAATCCAATTTGCGCAAGTCAAGTCAATTTTATTTGTATAACGCCTTTCACAACACACATCGTTTCAAAGCAGCTTTACAGAAGATCAGAATTAACAGACGATAAAACTGTAATGTCTATAATGTCGATGAATCATCGTGTAATTAGTTAAAATATGATTGTTAAGCGTGTTTAAAAATAAGTAATTAAATAATAATTGTATTAATAACCCCAGTGAGCAAGCTGAAGGCGACTGTGGGAAGGAACACAAAACTCCATAAGATGTTGATTAATGGAGAAAAATAACCTTGGGAGAAACCAGACTCACTGTGGGGGCCAGTTCCCCTCTGACTAATCCCACCCTAACCCTAAACCAGATTTACTGTGGGGGCCAGTTCCCCTCTGACTAACCCCACCCTAACCCTAAACCAGACTCACTGTGGGGGCCAGTTCCCCTCTGACTAATCCCACCCTAACCCTAAACCAGACTCACTGTGGGGGCCAGTTCCCCTCTGACTAACCCCACCCTAACCCTAAACCAGACTCACTGTGGGGGCCAGTTCCCCTCTGGCTAAACAACATGAATATAATGTCAATATTACTTATGTATAGTTAAAGTCATGGTTTAAAATTATTAAATTAAGTAAGTGTTAAGGGTCAGTGTTTAAACATTGATTTTGTTTGAACTGTAAGATTAATGACCAATGTCTTTGAAGTCCATCCTGGATTAACTGGAGAAGTTCACATAGATGCAATTGTCCTTGTTAATTGGCTGATGAAGGCTTTTGTTGGTAATTGTTAGTCTATGCATTCCATTTCAAGATCGTAGTCCTTAAATAGACCGAGGTGATGCAGGCAGAGATCAGGTATGTGAAACACAGTTCAACATGGCCGGTAATTTTGGTGAGGTTTGGTGTGGTCCATCCTAAATCCAAGGTTCAAACAATGGCATATGAAGTGTCCCATGTCTTATGGTTGGAATTGGCATCAGTTCATCCTCTGAAGTCCATCATAATAGACGATGTTTGGCTGGCACCGGCTGCATTTAGTCATCATCACACAGCGACACGTAGCAGTGGAGTCCAACACGAAGCAGGAATGGTGCTGGATACAGCTGGTTCTGGTGACCTCAGGATAGGAGTCCCGAATAAAATAATATAAGCATAGATGCCATTCAGATTATTGCAGAGTCATAAATCATGATCAATGTTTCTGGTTTCTTCTTCCGGCAGAATTGTGCCTAACTGTGCCAGAATCAGCCTAATTGTGGGTTGGAGGATAAATTAGGTGTATGCCTGGCTAAATAGATGAGTCTTTAGTCTAGACTTAAACTGAGGGAGTGTGTCTGCATCTCGAACAGTGTTAGGGAGACTATTCCATAGTTTAGGTGCCAAATATGAAAAGGATCTTCCTCCTTTTGTGGATTTTGATATTGTAGGAACTATTAACAGGCCAGAATTTTGTGATCGTAGTTAGCGTGATGGAATATAGCATAGTAGAAGGTCACATAAGTTCTGCGGAGCTAGACCATTCAAAGCTTTGTACGTAGTTAACAGAATTTAAAAATGAATACGGAATTTAACAGGAAACCAATGTAATGATGATAAAATGGGGTTGCCGTCGTTTTCTGCATATCGCGGTGCAGTTTTGTTGTCCATTATGCATAACGCAACGGCTCATTTTAGCTTATCGCGGGCCATTCGTCACATTTCGCGGCCAACCCACCGGCCCGCTCGGTTCTGCCGATGGCCAGTCCGCCCCTGTGCGTCGGCCCACCTGGAAAATCCCTGGTATGCCAGATTACCAGTTCAGCCCTGGCCATCATGGACCAGTTTTTAAAAACAGCACTCCCCGCTGGCATTGGTTACAGGCAAAGTCATAAATTGCCGGAGTACTATATCAACATTTGGTAACACTGATTGTACCTTGCTCCCCTCATTTTCTTTGATAAATTGTCTGAATTGTCCAACTTCATCCACAAAATGTTCCTCTAGATCACCTGCATATTTCTTCTGCAGATTAGCTGCTCCTGTGTGAAGATCTTGAAGTATCCAGTTAATCTTGATCACGTTGTTCCTTTAACCATTGTATTTTCCATTTTTGTACTCCACTATCATACTTTTTTCAGACATTTTGCCGCTATGCCATCTAGCAATAACAGTAACATAAATGAAAATGATTGACATGATTTGACCAGCAGCTGATTGGACAGATGTGATCCAAGTGATCTATCCAATCACCTGCTTATTTATTTATTTATTTTTTATGTTTCTTATGGGCCAATGAGGATCTTTTTTATTCAAGCTGAAGTAAATTTAAAATTAAAAAATTGTCTGGCCAATCTGGGGCCCCTGCACACTTGGGGCCCCTAGGCTGTGTGTAGGCACCCTTATGCTGCCTTTGTCCTTTTTGAGAATTTGTCACATTCACTTGCATTGTATAAATAAATTCACTTATCTCTATCAAACTTTTTGTGTTCAGTTAATTTTCTCAGTCCTTGAATTATCAAAACAAAAACTCTCAATTTCAGAAATACTGCAGGTGCTGATACAAAAAGTAGAAAGCCTGGCAGCCTCTCAAAGAGAAATTCTACTTCTGTTGCAGAGGAATCAGGGTCGGCAAAGGGAGGAATACATCTTGGAGCTCAATATTGCTCAGACCAAGGAGGAGTTTGAGTACCTTGAGCACCGCCTTAAAGATGCTGAATTCAGAAAGAAAGTGGTGAGTGCTGTGTTAATATTTAAATATATAAAGGGTCAAGTAATTTCCTTGATCTTTCAAAATAAGAGTTCAATGTACTATAAAGGTATATAATAACAGCTTAAACCAATTTAACCAAGGCACCAGCGGTAAATACAAACCAGTCATATGTTAAGCTTGTTTGTGAAATCGTTGCTCTATTACATAATTAGCAGTGCTTCATGGGAGTCAGTGTTGCCAGATGTACGATAATTATCGTATTTGTACGATAATTTTCACCTCTGTACGATGTACGATCAATAATGAAAAAAATCCCATAATGTACGATAATTTCAGAGTTTTCAGTCGTTCGTCCAAACACACATCCTACCGCTTCTCTCTCGGACCCCGATTCATTTCGCAGGCACGCAAGCACGTATAGGCCTACACACACACACACACACACACACACAGCACAAGTGGATGTGGCATCCGATGATGACAGCGACTTAAGAGATCGAATTTGAATATTTTTTGTGTTAATTGTGCACTTTTTTCTTTTTTGTGCACTTTTTTTCAGCATATCTTTTGCACTTTGAAAAAAAAAAAGTTATTCAGACTTCCTCCAGTTAATGTGAGCGTATTATCCAGCTTGTTCAAATTGGCTGTAAAATTATTTGGAAAATAAAATTGTTGGAAAATAACTATATTTTATGTGTTTGGTTTGTGTACGATAATTTTTTTTAAAAAACGATAATTTTGAGGTTTTGGTACGATACTTCGACATTTCTAATCTGGCAACACTGATGGGAGTGGACAGCAGTACAAAGATTGTTTCGGTGCCATAACAGTTTGACTGCAGATAGGTGACACTGAATTATATGAATTAATACAAGATAAGCATATTTCTAATGAGTAAACATAATTGTTTAATTAATAATGGAATGCAAAGATATAACAAATCATGTACAAATTTAAAATGCATGGGATTGGAATAAGATAATAAATCATTTACAAGTGAACTTGGAATCCTGTTAATTTCCTGTTGTTTCATGGTGTTCTTACTTGTCATCCTCCACAACATTGCTCACAGGTAGTGAACAACAGAAAGCCCTCCTGTTTGGTGGCAAAAAAGGATATAGATTTGGGTGGGCTCTAGTGCTGGCAGTGGTCCTGTGGCTGGAGTGAGGGGAAACTCCATTAGAGCAACAAGGGTTGTTCAACTGTCCATGTTTTTGATTTGGGTGCTGGATCACAATCAATATCAGTTCAAAGTATTTTTAACTGAAATAGAAAGCTGTTGTAACATTATACATGTCTTCACTATCACTTTTGATCAATATAATGTATCCTTGCTGAATAAAAGTATTAATTTCTTTCCAAAAGAAATTCAAAATTCATCAAAGAATCCTAAAAAATTGTATACAATTGTTTTCAACATTGATAATAACAATAAATGTTTCTTGAGCAGCAAACCAGCATATTAGAATGATTTCTGAAGGATTGTGTGACACTAAAGACTGGAGTGATGATGCTGAATATTCAGCTATACATCACAGGAAAACATAGCATTTATATATATATATATATATATATATATATATATATATATATACACAGTATATATATAAACTTGCCTCAGGGGAGTTTACCATTTGCATTGATCGTCTCAGCACATTACCGTATGAATAGCGCCTTCTGCCCGTGGGTGTGATCACATTAGGTATAATAAGCTGAGTCAGGAGAAACTGTACATCGCTTTGTTTCATACAGATTACATTGAAGGAGAATATTTGTTTTAAATTTGAAATGTTTTATTTAAAAGTAGACATTTTAAGCTTTTAGACATATGTTTCATGTTTGTGTGATAAGTATTCGTGGAGTTTCAGTTCATTTTTGTGACGTGTTTCAGAAATATGTTCTTGAACCCAGAGACTGCTGAAAGCTCACCTTTTTATTTTCTTTATTTTACAAAAGCACAAGGTTCTTTTGTTATTGTGATTGTACATAAATAAAAGTAAACCCTTTATAGTCACTAATGATGTCTTACACTTATCTGTATGCCCTAAAATGATGGAGAACTTTATGTTGTTTCCGATGTAATGACGGCAAAATCCAGCAGGACACGCCGGCGAGGGTTAAGGGGCGAAGCGACACGTGTAGCCCCACCCCAGATGCATCTGTCATTGAAGCAATCTGAAACACACGATACCTGAATAAAAGTGTAGGTGAAATTGTGTATTGTGAAAAGTGCTATACAAATAAATATTTTTTGACATGTGGTTGTGTCTTTAGTTTGTTTTGAACACTTCTAGGGCAAACCTCCACCTATGACAGCTGTCAATAACCCCTCAAGTCACATACATACAATAAATTCACTTGGTCAGGTTCACATATTCCTAGAGCATATTGTCGTATAAAAGTGTTCTTTTTTGAGGAGACAAAGTCAAGTTTTCAAGGTAAAAAAATATATTTATTAACAAGAAAGAATAAGTACAAAAATCATTCAGCCAGCTGGGGATCTAGTCTGCTTCACCCGTAAGCTCTGCTCAAAAAGACCCCGTTTCTCCTGTGTTCCCTCCTTTTCTACTTTTCTGACCCAGGGTGTGTCCCTTTGTTCTCATTTTGTTTTTACTCTTTTGATTGGCTTATTTTTGCCGCAGGGGCGTCTCCAATATTTTAAGAGATAAGTTTCAATCATCCCGTTGGTTCGTTTTTGCCACAGTAGGATTACTGGTTTTGCCTTCTATTGGTTGATTCTTACCAGTTCCCTGCCTAAAGAATTTCCAATGTCGAGACAGTTTAAAACTTCCCTTGCCTAAAGAATTTCCAATGTAGACCTGTTTCTAGGTTCCCCTCATTTCCTGTGTCAGAAATGTAGCTATAGTTTATCACACTTCACATTTAGTGTTTTTGGTTTTAACATATATTTTCTAGTTAGTTACACACATCATTCATCATTTGTTAGCAGGCATACATTGTTTAAGATTTGTCACACACATATATACTGATTAACATTGTAATACACAACAATTTCCCTATCCTTTGAGGCGTCATCAGGTGTGATACTCTGTGCCGATTCTTTCTCTCTTAAACCTTAATTGGTGTGATACTCGTTCCAGCACTTTTCTCTCTTAAACCTGCATTGGTCTCTCATTCGGTCCTGGGATCCCACTTTGCTACAAAATACAAGGGAAAACTTAAGGCTATCGTATCTGCTGTGTGAAGACGAAAACCTGTCGGGGAGTGTAATACAGTCTTCATACCATCAACTGTTCTTGACAGGATTCTCTTCCACTACTCCGCCGGTCACCTGTAAGGCATAAGGCTAGAACATGTCATTATTTACAGTATTTGGAGTGCTGGATTTTTTTTCTCTTAAGCTAACCAGCTCTCTTCTTCTGCTTCGCTCTCTTCCATAAAGAGTGGTACCTTGGATATGGGAAATTGTCATCCCACTTTGTAGTAAATGGGGATTCTGAATCTTCCCCTATCGCTGCTTCTATTTCTTCTAAAGTATTTTGCAGATTCTAGACAGCTATCTTTTCCATGCAGCTCAGCCAAATCAGTTCTAACCTCCGCAGTTGTGTGTGAGGGGGGCCTGTGAGGGTACACAATGTGTCAGGTGGTGCCAATTAGCTCCTGTCTTATACCTTACTTTTAGGGCATGGAGGGTTTACTCCCCCACTTCCCACGGCCCTGTCCAACTGGGTTCAGACTTTCTCTTGTGGACCTTCAACCGTACCCAGTCACCAGGCTTGACAGGAGGCTCCGTGGTCTCTTCCTCATTTTCCACCTCTTTTGGCGTGAGTATGGCTCCTAGTAATGATTTTAACAGTTCAGCATGCTTCACAGGGGTCTTTTGTGTGGTTATGAATCCTCTTGTCATCCATTGTGGCCTATCAAAATGTACTACTCCAAAGACATAGGCAGAGTAGGTGTAGATATTTACTCTTTTGCCCTCACTTATTTCGAGTGCTTTGGTGAGTGTGGTGATTTCGGCCAGCTGAGCTGAGGCTGGTTGTGGGATAATATGAGCGTCCATTGTGGTGATATTTTTCCTTCTTGTTTAACCAATGCATATTCCCATGATTTCTCTTATAACAACATCCGTCTCTGACCAGGGTTAAGTCTGGTTCCTCCAGGGGTTCTGTGTGTAGTTCCATTCTTATCTTCAGATCTTTTGCTGCCCTGAATTCACAGTCATATGGCTCTTGTCCTTCAGAGTTCATTCCTGTTGTCATGTTTACCCCTGTGGCAGTGTAGGTAATATGAGTTTGTTTCAACATTTCAGCAATCTTTAATTATCTTACTTCTGACAATGTGAAGGCTGCTGAGTTTAGGTATGCCATTACTCCATGCAAGGTGTTCACTAAGAGTGGATGGCACATAATGATGTGGGCTGTTTTTTATATTGCTCTGCAGAGTGTTGCTAAATGTCTCGTGCATACCACCTGGCCTTTTTCCACATTTTCCAGCTTTGAGTTGTGGTACTTAAGTACTCTCCTTTCTCCCTCCTTTTTCTGAAACAGACTATCATTCACCACCCAACCTGTTTCAGAAACATCCAGGAAGAAGGGTTTTTTATAATCTGATGTACTGAGGTGTGCTGCTTGTGCCAATGCCTGTTTCGTGTGGGTGAATGCCTCGTCAGCTTCTGTTGTCCATGAAAGGGTAGCAGCAAGGTTCCTGTGTCCTACCTCGGCCATCATATCCCTCAGGGGTTGTGTTAATTCCACATAGTTTGGTACATGGTTCCTGCTGTATCCAGTAAGTCCTAGAAAACCCAACATTTGTTGAACTGTCTTAGTTTTACCATGTGAGAGTATGTTTGCTCTTTGCGCTGCAGTGAGGGTTAGTGAGTTTGCAGAAATCAGCCTTCCCAGTAAGGTTACTGTTTTTCATGCCACTTGTGTTTTTTTTTCCTTTTAACTTTGTACCCAATCTGAAGATCCATCAACATGCCTGTCCTAGTTACAGCTATCACAGTGGTGGGGCCCAGATAGTTTGGTTCTCTTAGCTTGGTTGGTCTCAGGCTCTTCGTGAGCACCTGCATCATCGCTTTAACAGTCACTGCTCTCAGACAACCAGGGAAGCCCTTTGTGGTTTCTGCATCATCAACACTTTTAGTAACCTCATATGCTTGCTCTAAGTATATTATTCATCCCACAGTGCCAGAGGAACTCACAGACATTTCCGGTAGTCTGGAGCGCTATCTGGTGGTGCGTAGGAGCACACAGCGGGTTTTTAAACCACCAGTAGAGTCTTGCTCTTCCTGCTAAGCACTGATGTGCTCGTCGATCCTTTTCTTTATTTTGTAATGTCTTATTCTCTGGCCCTCCAGTGGTACTTCAAGTGTTTTTAAAGTTTATCAATTCATATTATATTTCATTCTACATCATTGTTATTTTAGACCGCAATTGTTTTCCACCTTCTCTCTTTCATCTGGTCATTCTGACCCAACTTGCTTCAATGATGGCAACATTATTACTATTTCATTTTATATTCATAAAGCACACTTTAATTTCCTCATATGGTTACTTGTTTTATATTTACTAACAATCATCACTTTCTGCATTAATTTGATTAGTATATTAAATTATTTCCATTATTACAGTCATCGGCTACACACATTCTTGTAAGATAGTAAATGTGTGCACACCCACATACATTTGTTTCATCTCGCTTGTAACAATAAATTTCACACGGGTCCTCTGCCTCCTCCAGTCAGGTGCCAGGCAGAGCCTGACTTTGTTCCAATTAAGAACATTACATCATCCCTTTAGTATCTCTACACAAAATTTACAGGGTCGTTTACCAGAAGGCTATTCGGTTGTTAAGTCGTGACGTAACCACTCTCCGATAATACTGTTTCCGGGTCCTCTCTACCTACTTACTGCTTTCGCCCGAGTTTTAACATGTCGCAGTGCTGTGTCCCGTGTTGTTTAAATAGATCGGAGTTTAAAAAAACAAGTGACATTCAACTGTCATTTTACCGCTTTCCCTGTGACGAGAAAGATAAGAGAAAATGGCTGCAGTTGATAAGGCAAGTAACAAATCTTAAACGAATGAAGAAACTTTGGCGCCAGTGGGTGCTATCCCTTAATCCCTAGCACCCACTGGCGCTGAAGCGAAACCAGCCCTTTAAGAAAAGGGTTTATGTAGTCTATGGGTTTTATATGTTGTTTGTTGCTATAAACCCAAACTTGCATAAGGCTAACTAGCTAACGTTAGCTTTGGCAACAGTCGAAGCATGAAGATGTGTGTACATAGCAAGAAAAAACATTAGACCAGTTGTAGTATGATAATCTGCTAACGTTTCTCATTTGTTTGAGATATAAGATCAGACTCATGTCTATTAATGTACTACAACAAAACCCCTTTTAGTGAATTACAGTATTATATTATTAT
This sequence comes from Moxostoma hubbsi, assembly GCA_032164185.1. Lineage (NCBI taxonomy): Eukaryota > Metazoa > Chordata > Actinopteri > Cypriniformes > Catostomidae > Moxostoma > Moxostoma hubbsi. Next base: position 66,201,084 of record JAVLUX010000002.1, on the reverse strand, counting down.
GTAATACAGTATTATTAGGTATTATCAAAATTTCACCTGTAGTAAGTCAGTCAGGTCACTAGGAAAGTACTACAACCTTTGGAACATGAAAAAGTACTTTAGGTGAATTACAGTAATTGTTTCATAAACATATTTGATTGTTGTACGTACAGTAAGCAAGGTATTGTCAGAATTTCACCTGAAATAAGACAGTCTGGTCAATAGGAACATGCTACAACCTTTGAATAATAAAAAATCCCTTTGGTGAATTAATGTAATTTGATTCTAAAAATAATAAAAAGTAATATTTAAAAAATATATTTTTTACAGACGTGAAAACTTCACCCCAAACTGCGACTCTAGGGTGTGCAGTTGGCATTTCCCCAATGGAAAAGCTGCTGGGCATCATGATTTGCTTGGAATGAGGGGAAGAATTTCCAATTCCCGAGCACCTCAGCCATCTCCCTAAACGAAAGAAACAAATGGTCCCTAGCAGTGGTGAGGATGAGGGAACGGATGCTGACATGGTAACTGCAGAGACCCCATGTACTTCAAAAAGTCTTGTGGCACTTGAGGTCGAGAATGAGATGTTGAGGGAAGAGAATGAAAAATTTAAAAAACAATTGGAGAAACAGAAGCAAATTTTTTTCTTCAGTCAAATTTCTAATAGTCCTGACAGAGTTCGATATTTTACAGGATTGCCTGATGCTGCCACTGTCCTGTATTTGGAAGCGCTTCTTTCTAAATTTGAGCTACAATATCATTCTGATTGGACTGTCCAAATGATGCCCCTAGTTGATCAATTGCTCCTGACCTTAATGAAGCTTAGACTAAATTGCGGCCATGTAGACCTTGCAACAAGGTTTACTTGTAGCACAGCCACAGTAACCAACATCTTCACCACCATCATTAGTGCCCTGTATGACGTTTTGTATGTCGGTTTGCTTGAGAACAACATCCCCTCCACTGCAAAGAATCAAACATCGCTGCCAGACTGCTTCCAGCCCTTCCCTAACTGTAGGACCGTGCTTGACTGCACAGAGGTTGCCGTCTCTAACACAGAGAGGCTTGATGTACAGTGCCATTTGTATAGCCAGTACAAAGGACAAACCACACTTAAGGCTTTAATCGGCGTTGCACCTAATGGAGTTATTACCTTTGCCAGTGACTTGTACGGTGGGAGTGCCTCAGACAAGGCAATAACAGCTGACTGTGGACTTCTCCAACATTTACATCCTGGCAATAGGGTTATGGCAAACAAGGGCTTCACAATTCGGGATATTTTGCCAGAAGGAGTTTCCCTGAACATCCCGTCTTTCCTCATCAATGGATAATTTACTCAGGAGGAAGTGAACAATAACAGATTCATTTCAAAAGCTAGGATACATGTGGAGCGTTCAATTCAGCGTCTGAAATTGTTTCACATTTTGGAACACATTCCATACCAGTTCAAACAAAATATAAACAAGATACTTAAAGTGTGTGTGTGTCTTACAAATTTACTAACACCCATTCTCTGTGAAATTGGATGAGTTAACTGTATTGTATATACATGAATTTCTGGGTGTAATTCATGTCTGTACATAAATAACTGTATTTATAGTTTTATTTGGTTACACTTTATTTTAAGTGTAACCATTTATTTTATGTGCTTGGACACAGAGCTCTGTGAACAGCCAGCCTCTTTAGCAATGACCTTTTGTGTCTTGCCCTCCTTGTGCAAGATGTCAATGGTCGTCTTTTGGACAGCTGTCAAGTCAGCAGTCTTCCCCATGATTGTGTAGCCTACAGAACTAGACTGAGAGACCATTTAAAGGCCTTTGCAGGTGTTTTGAGTTAATTTGCTGATTAGAGTGTGGCACCAGGTGTCTTCAATATTGAACCTTTTCACAATATTCTAATTTTCTGAGATACTGATTTTGGGGTTTTCATTAGTTGTCAGTTATAATCATCAAAATTAAAAGGAATGAACACTTGAAATATATCAGTCTGTGTGGAATGAATGTATACATTATACAAGTTTCACTTTTTTAATGGAATTACTGAAATAAATCAACTTTTTGATGATATTCTAATTATATGACCAGTAACTGTATATATTTAAGTACTGAGTAATATTAATTAACTACATGTACTTACTATAGGGTTAGGGTAGGATTAGGATTTGGTTGAGGGTTAGTTGCATGTAATTATGCATAATTTACTGTTATTACTATGGTAAGTACATTCAACATATGTAACAGACACTGTAAAATAAAGTGTTACCTTTATAAGTTCTGTGTGTGTAGCATGAAGGGCCTACAAACTATAATAATAAATATGTAATATTTGTGATATAATGTAGATGTGATATAATAATAAATAATAAATTGTATAATAAATAAATTACCTGGCTTGTGTGAAATGTCAAATTTTCGTTTATTTTCAAGTTTTACAGTACTTACAACTGTGAGAAAATGTATGGTAGGAAACAATCTTTATAAAATATTTCCAGAGTGTTAATGTTCACAGCCCATGTAGGGTCTTGAGCACTGGCAGAAGGACAAGGTCAAGAGGAGTCCACACAAGCAGGTGACAGCTGTTAGCTCCGGTCAGGTGCACATTGCTGCCAGCGCTGTCCGGGGCTGTCAGATCATACTACTAAATTGACTAGCCTAAGTTCACTAAACCCTATAAAACCTGTCTGTCACATATTTACTTTTTTCATCAACGTTTAGTTACATCCACTTCTGAATCGATTTTCATATTAATTTCTAAAGATCGATCTGTAACTCAGAGAATCGATTTAATAATAGGCCTACATTTTCCCCGTGAACTTTAACTTGCCGCGTCATTCAATTCACGCATGCGCGTGAGGTGGAAGGACATTAAAACAACGAACATGGCGGTCAGTAACGTTAAGCAAGCGGTTGCTTTGAAAACTCCAGAAACGCTCAAAGCTGCGATCTGGCACAATTTCGGGTTCAGAACAAGCAATGCAGAGAACGAGCTTGACAAAAGCAAAGCAATTTGCAAAGCCTGCCAAATGGAGGTGAAGTATTGTGGAAATACTACTAATCTCAGGAACCACATGATGCGACATCATCAAGACATCATATCCAAGCCCGCCACCGGACCGCAACAGATGACACTGAAACAAACTCTACAACTGCCAACTAATTCTGCACGCTCTGTCAAAATAACTGAGGCGATTGCGGGCTTCATTTGCAAAGATATGCGCCCGTATTCTGTTGTTGAGAACGCTGGATTCAGGCAGCTAATGAAGGTTATGGAACCAAATTATGTCATTGTGTCTCGCAAACGTCTGTCTGAAGAAGTGATCCCAACATGTACCAGACAGTAAAAGATGGTGTAATGTGTAAGCTTAAGACCGCAGAGAGGGTGGGCATTACGAGTGACACCATCTCAGCCAAAGCCTTGATAATGCACTCGTACTGGTTTAGCACAGTGCGGATGGCACTAGTGCAGGGCTACCAACTTTTCAAAAAACCTTGGAGTGAGATTTGGTGGGGCCAACCAAAATTTTGCCGTGTACAAAGCAATTTGTTTGGCTCATTCAGCATCATTACCGTACAGCAAAAAATCTCCATCATCCAGTAGCTTGTTGAGCTTCACCCTGGTGGTGAATCCAATATTCAGCTTTCTTCCTGTCACAGATACAACAAATCATGTTAACAGAAATGCTGTGTCATGCTGATCATACAACAGCATGACACTAGGCATGAAGTCCAATGTTTTTGGGCTAACCAGAAGGTCAGTGTTAATGGAAGATGTGGATCAATGGATGGATCCTTTAACACTGAGCTTCTGGTTAGCCCAAAAAACTAGGACAACTTTACCAGGCTAAGGCTAGGTACAAGGCAAAGCATGACATGGGGTTCCCCTGTAGTCTGATCTCATCACTTGTAAAATTAGAAGAATTAAAAATAATGATAGTTAATGATCAAACACTGACCTGGCAAATGGTTTGCCTTTTCTTTAAAAAGCAAGAATTGTTTGTCTTCCTGCAGCGCTGTAGGCACCATGAACTTGGCGCACAGCTTGCGAATGAAGTTCATCATCTACAACACAGACATTTACAGGTATAAAACAGTGGGTGAAATTTGCATAAGCTCCCAGAAGCAGCAAAAAAACAAAAACAAAAAACACAACACAGCAGAAGCATATCCCACCCTCCCATTGTACCTCATCGTGTAACAAAAATATTGAGGACCGTTCTCTCTGGAGCAGAAGGTTGAATGAGGTCAATACTGGTAGGGTGGCCTGGAAGAAAAGTAAGTACACCTCCATCATGGGGTCAGAGAACGCCTTCTGAAGTCTCCTGAACCTCGCCTGACTATCATCTTGAATAATAAAAAATAAAAAACCAAGGTTGTCAATATCACAAGTGTACAGTTAACAATTCTGTGATACTTGTAGTAGCTGCATAATGAAAATAGTATGAGGGATCAAACTAGCAGATTTGAAGTAGCTGGCCAGAGGTTCATATAGCCTCAGAATCCGGGTCAGACAGCATTCCAGACTTAACCAACGAACGGAGACATGCATGAGGATCTCCATATACTCCGCCTCATGGAGCTCACAAAATTCTGTCACAGACATTTCATTATAAATCATATGTATTCAAAAACATTTCAATATTATAATTGGTACTGTCAAAAGTGCATACCTGTCAAGTACCCCTTTCGGTTTGTGCTACCCTTGAACCAGTAGCCAACATCAACTACCAAGTCCTCCAGATCAAATTTGGACACCTGCAATATTTGAATCAGACCGTAAACATTCAGTTAATGCATGTAATCAGTAGACAAAAATAAAGTTGTATGTAAAGTACAATTAGGCCTATACTCACATCCAAAAATCCCATCCCAGCTCTTTTAGCGGTGTTGTGGACTATATGACATGGGCAACCATGAACGTAAATACTGGAGTGTTCTTTCAGGATTCTGGAGGCGATGGAATTCTTTGAACCTATGTTCACAGCAGCATTGTCCACAGACAGACCAACACAGTTTTGCCATGGGATAGCCTTTTCTGCTAAGGTGGCATTTATCTTGCTGAAGATGATGTCTGCTGTCCCACACCTTGTTCCGCTAGTAGTACACATCCCCAGGAAGCGGTGGACAACCTTATCTTTCATAAACATCCGGACAGTCAGGGGGTTCATCTTCTCTACTCCTGCAATGACAGCATGTAAGCATATAAAGCCTTCCATCTTCTTATATACATGTTTAAAAAACTATATTGTAAAGGACTTCACAGGAAGGAGGACACGGGAACAGGGTTCAACACAAAGGTAAGGCTTTTTAATTACGGGTAGTAGACAGACAGGGGGTAGTGCAAAACGTGCTATACATAAACTTCTGGGACTAATCTAACAGCTTAGGTTTGCTCTCTATTGCCAACACTGGACTGGCAGCTCTCTCCCTCGACTGGAGGCACTAGTGCTCTTTTATGCCGCTCTCCCCATACTCACTGAAATTAGAGACAGGTGTTAGACATAATTTAGCTCAGGTGCAAGCGCCCTTACCGCTTTCTCCCTTCGGACGGGCGCTTGACCACGCCCCCGCTGCCACATATATAATGCCTGATTATTATGGAGAAGGAGAAAAACATCATGTCCAATAGTTTGGGAAATACCTGTGTCATTGGATCCATCTGTAATGAGAGTGTATGGCCCTTCCCTCATTTGTACCACCAACTCACTCATGAAATGTGGTGCCAGTGCTTCATTAACTATACATGAACTCTTGGTTCTGGCACACTTGTACTCCTGGGCTGTTTTGGAATCCTTGAAACACTCCTTCAGAAGAGGGCCCAGGTGGTCAGTCAACGCAAGTGGCACATTGTGCTGAACTAATGTTGCTGTCATTTTAACCTCAGCCCTTCTTGTCTGTAAGAAAAAAAGTGAGTTTAAATAGACACCAGAGCCAACAGGGCACAGGTGAACACAATGGGCAATTAAGATGGAGAGAAAACCTGACTGTGAAATAGAACACAGAAATACAAAACCTAAACAAGATGGTAAATTAGTCAAAACTATAAACCATGACAGAACAGTATATTACACAAAACTCTTGAACCTTGACAGGACCATCCATGACACATAGCATACCTTAGCCTCTTGGTCTGACATCCAACCAACTGAGGGAGCGGACATTGAAAATCTGTCAATTTTAGTGGTGGATTCAATGGCCCGTTCTTTTTCCTGGTGGCCCTTGCTCTTAACATGTCGCAAAATATCTGAAACACCCTGGTGGCAACATGTGTTTTCCACACGACATACGGAACACCAGTAATGTGTGCTGAGGCTACCTTTAGTGATGAATGGCCATTTTGTGGTCCACTCATCCTTGAATGTGCATCTATATGTTGCAGCTCCACACAAGGCTCTAATCTTCGACCTCTGCTCGGGCTGCTGCTGTTGGTGGTTTTCTGCCTGTCGTTCTGTCTGTCTTTGTTCTAAATCAGAATCGGCAACAAGCAAATCTATCTGTCGCTGTTCTGTCTGTTGCTGTTCTGTCTGTTGCTGTTCTGTCTGTTGTTCGGTCTGTTCTGTCTGTTGCTGTTCTGTCTGTTGCTGTTCTGTCTGTCGTTCGGTCTGTTCTGTCTGTTGCTGTTCTGTCTGTCGTTCGGTCTGTTCTGTCTGTCGCTGTTCTGTCTATTGCTGTTCTGTCTGTTGCTGTTCTGTCTGTCGTCGGTCTGTTCTGTCTGTCCTGTCTGTTGCTCTTCTGTCTGTTGTGTGGCTCTTTTTTGCTGTGGCTGATCTTTCAGTAAAAAAAACAAAATGTCTTTACTCCTCTTTTCTCCTGGCCTTGCCTTATTGCGGGGCATACTTGAAACCTTCAGGAATTTAAATAATCATGTTTAATACATACACTAATGTATCATTTACAGCATGTATATAGCCCTTACTAAAATGTGACCCTGGCCTGGACCACAAAACCAGTCAATGAGCCGCACGGGTATGTGGCAGCGGGGGCGTGGTCAAGCGCCCGTCCGAAGGGAGAAAGCGGTAAGGGCGCTTGCACCTGAGCTAAATTATGTCTAACACCTGTCTCTAATTTCAGTGAGTATGGGGAGAGCGGCATAAAAGAGCACTAGTGCCTCCAGTCGAGGGAGAGAGCTGCCAGTCCAGTGTTGGCAATAGAGAGACAAACGGAAGCTGTTAGATTAGTTTAAAAAGTTTATGTATAGCACGTTTTTGCACTACCCCTGTCTGTCTACTACCCATAATTAAAAAGCCTTACCTTTGTGTTGAAACCCGTTCCCGTGTCCTCCTTCCTGTGAAGTCGTTACACTGGTGCCGAAACACGGGAAAGAAAATTGGATCTTCTACATCCAACCATGGAGAAAACTCGCCCCGTAGAGTCCTCCCAGCTGGCCGAAGTCCTCCAGTCCCTCGCTGCTCTACATAAAAGCCACCAACAGTCCCTGCTTGAGCTCAGACAGGAGCAAGATCGGCGATTCTGTGAGATCGTACGGGCTCAAGCAGACGATCGACAGGCCATCCGGAGCCTCCTCAGCCAGGAGGCCACCACAGCCGCGACCCCGGACACGCGTGCCATGCTGCCCCCGCCCACGTTACAGAAGATGGGGGCAGCTGACAACGTTGAAGCGTTCTTAGATTTGTTTGAACGAACTGCTGAAATCTGGGGCTGGCCGCAGAGTCAGTGGGCAGCCCGCCTTGTTCCTCTTCTGTCCGGGGAAGCCCAACTCGCGGCTCAACAACTACCGGCAACTAACCTCCTGGCCTACGCTGATTTGAGGAAAGCCATCTTGCAACGGGTTGGTCGGAGCCCCGATGAAAACCGCCAACTCTTCCGGGACATGAAGCTGGAGAAGTCCGACCGCCCGTTCGCCTTTGCCCAGCGGCTCCGTGATGCCTGCCGTAGGTGGCTGCTAGTGGGGGACCGCGACGTCGAGGGACTCATCGATCAGGTGGTGCTGGAGCAGTTCATCCAACGCTTGACCAGGAAAACGGCGGAGTGGGCCCAGTGCCACCGCCCGGCGTCGCTGGAGGCGGCCGTCCAGCTCGCAGAGGACCACATGGCGGTGATCCCAAGGGCAGATGAGCCCTCTCTCTCTCTCTCCCTCTCTTCCCCCTCCCCCTGTGTTTTCTTCTGCTCTCGCCCATCCCCTCCAACCCTCTCCCTCTGTCCTCTCTCCAGGGCCCGTTCCTGCCCCCTGCAGGCGAGGAGCCCGGTTAGGATCAACAAACCAGTCATCAGCCACATCACCTCCTTCCCCCACAACCTACAACCGCTCTCCCCCTCAGGTGGGGGTGTCCGCCGAAGCAGGTACGGGTGTAGCGCCTGGGCCAGCCTGTCGGAGGTCCGGGGACCCGAGCCTCTTCCGCGATCGGTGTTCGTTGATGAAGGTGGGGGCGGTGGTTCGGGTCTCCGATCTCCCACATGCTGCCCCCGATCGGGCTGGAGTGTACCGGATTCCGGTAAGAATCCAGGGGGGTACACTCCAAGCTTTGCTGGATACCGGTTGTAATCAGACCACCATCCATCAACGCTTGGTTCAACCCGGGGCTTTGAGCACGGCTAAGCGGGTTAGGGTGAGGTGTGTGCATGGGGATGTTCACAACTACCTGATGGTGACCCTACTGGTTAAATTCCGAGGGAGAAAACATAGAGTGGAGGCAGCGGTTAGTTCCCGCCTCACCCATCCTCTAATCTTGGGAACTGATTGGCCTGTATTTAGAGATGTATTGGGGGGAATTTGCACGGATGGGTCCTGCACTAAGATAGGGAGATGTGCGATGAGCGATGCTTTGGCAGGGGAGGCGGACTCGACTGATCCAAATCAGGATGACGAGGGAAGGGGCGGGTCCTCCACCCCTCCCCTTCATAGGGAATTCCCTGACGTGGATTTCCCTTTGGAGCAGTCGCGGGATGATACCCTTAAGCACGCCTTCGATCAGGTGAAGACGATTGATGGTCAGCGTCTTCAGCCGGACGTCGCTCTCGCATACCCCTATTTTGCGATTATAAATGAGCGATTGTACAGAGTGACGCAGGACACTCATACGAAAGAAAATGTTACACAATTATTGATTCCACGGAGCCGCCGCGAAATGTTATTCCAGGCGGCTCATTATAATCCCATGGCGGGTCACCTAGGAGAAAGGAAAACACTTCTCCGTCTAATAGCCCGTTTTTATTGGCCGGGTATTACCGGCGACGTCCGCAGATGGTGCGCGGCGTGCCGTGAATGCCAGCTGGTAAACCCACCGGCCACCCCAAAAGCGCCATTGCGCCCTCTTCCGTTGATCGAGGTCCCCTTCGAGAGAATTGGAATGGACCTCGTCAGGCCATTAGAGCGGACAGCACGCGGACATCGCTTTGTGTTAGTCCTAGTGGATTACGCAACGCGATATCCTGAAGCAGTGCCTCTAAGCAACATCTCAGCATGTAGTGTTGCTGGGGCGCTCTTCAAAATAATCTCCCAGGTGGGGATTCCAAAGGAAATCCTCACCGATCAAGGCACAACATTTATGTCACGCACACTTCGCGAACTTTACGATCTGTTGGGCATTAAATCGATTCGCACTAGCGTGTATCATCCGCAGACAGATGGCCTAGTGGAACGTTTTAACAAAACGCTCAAGAACATGATTCGTAAGTTCGTACACGAGGATGCTAAAAACTGGGACAAATGGCTCGATCCCCTGTTATTTGCAGTGCGAGAGGTCCCGCAAGCCTCAACCGGCTTCTCTCCATTTGAGCTATTGTATGGGCGACGCCCACGCGGTGTCTTAGATGTTATACGAGAAAGCTGGGAGGAGGGATCTTCGAATAGCAAAAACGAAATTCAATACGTCCTTGACCTCAGAGCAAAACTCCACACTTTGGGGAAACTAACACAGGAGAATTTGCTCCGGGCCCAAGAACATCAATGCCGACTGTATGACAGGGGAACACAGCTAAGGGAGTTTGCACCGGGAGATAAAGTTCTTGTATTGCTCCCCACGTCGAGCTCCAAATTACTCGCCAAGTGGCAAGGACCCTTTGAGGTCACACGACGAGTGGGGGATCTCGATTATGAGGTTAAACGAACCGATAGGGGGGGTGCGCGTCAAATTTACCACCTCAACCTCCTTAAATTATGGAGGGAGGCGGTCCCTGTGTCATTGGCTACGGTAGTTCCAGAGAGGGCGGAGCTCGGACCGGAGGTAAATCTAAAATCCGATCTCAATGCCCCGGTCATTTGTGGAGACCACCTCTCCCCGTGTCAACGATCAGAGGTTGCCAGGTTGCAAAAGGAGTTTGCAGACGTGTTTTCTCCCCTGCCGGGTCGCACGAACCTCATCGAGCACCATATCGAGACCGAGCCCGGGGTGGACGTTCGTTGTCGCCCTTATCGCCTCCCCGAGCATAAAAAGAAAATTGTTCGGGACGAATTGAATGCCATGCTTGATATGGGAGTAATAGAAGAGTCCCACAGTGACTGGTCCAGCCCGGTCGTTCTTGTTCCCAAGAGTGACGGGTCGGTGCGGTTCTGTGTGGATTACAGAAAAGTCAACGCGGTGTCTAAATTTGACGCGTACCCAATGCCCCGCGTTGATGAACTGCTCGATCGGTTAGGTACTGCTCGTTTTTATTCGACCCTAGACTTGACGAAGGGTTATTGGCAGATCCCCTTGACACCAATTTCCCGAGAAAAAACAGCTTTCACTACGCCGTTCGGATTACACCAATTCGTGACACTTCCGTTCGGTTTGTTCGGGGCCCCAGCCACGTTTCAGTGTCTGATGGACCGTGTCCTCCGGCCGCACTCTGCTTACGCCGCTGCCTACTTGGATGATATTATTATCTATAGTAATGACTGGCAGCGGCATATACAGCATCTGAGGGCGGTCCTGAAATCGCTGCGGCGGGCGGGGCTCACAGCAAACCCTAAAAAGTGCGCGATTGGGTGTGTGGAGGTGCGGTATCTGGGGTTCCACTTGGGTCATGGCCAGGTGCGTCCCCAAATTGATAAGACCACGGCGATTGCGACTTGCCCTAGGCCCAAGACCAAAAAGGGGGTGAGGCAGTTCCTGGGGCTGGCTGGCTACTACAGAAGATTTGTACCTAATTATTCGGACATCACCAGCCCGCTGACTGACCTCACTAAAAAGGGGGCTCCAGATCCGGTCCAGTGGTCGGAGCAGTGCCAACAGGCATTCACACGGGTTAAAGCCGCACTCTGTGGAGGGCCGCTCTTATATTCTCCTAATTTCTCTCTCCCTTTCCTATTACAGACGGACGCTTCAGACAGAGGGCTGGGGGCCGTACTCTCGCAGGTGGTGGAGGGGGAGGAGCGCCCGGTGCTGTACATCAGTAGAAAGCTCTCCTTAAGGGAGACTAAGTACAGCACCGTGGAGAATGAATGTCTGGCCATCAAGTGGGCGGTCCTCACGCTCCGCTACTACCTGCTGGGGCGGGCCTTCACTCTCTGCTCGGATCATGCCCCACTGCAGTGGCTCCACCGCATGAAGGATACTAACGCCCGGATCACCCGTTGGTATCTGGCTCTCCAGCCTTTTAAGTTCGAGGTGGTCCACAGACCGGGGGTGCAGATGGCTGTCGCCGACTTCCTTTCCAGAAATGGGGGGGGAGTGGTAGGCAGGCCGGATGACGCCCCGGCCTGAGCGGGGGCGTGGTCAAGCGCCCGTCCGAAGGGAGAAAGCGGTAAGGGCGCTTGCACCTGAGCTAAATTATGTCTAACACCTGTCTCTAATTTCAGTGAGTATGGGGAGAGCGGCATAAAAGAGCACCAGTGCCTCCAGTCGAGAGATAGAGCTGCCAGTCCAGTGTTGGCAATAGAGAGACAAACGGAAGCTGTTAGATTAGTTTAAAAAGTTTATGTATAGCACGTTTTTGCACTACCCCTGTCTGTCTACTACCCGTAATTAAAAAGCCTTACCTTTGTGTTGAACCCTGTTCCTGTGTCCTCCTTCCTGTGAAGTCGTTACAGGGTATTTGTGGAAATAGCCAACAATACATCATATGGGTAAAAATTATAGATTTTTCTTTTATGCCAAAAATCATTAGGATATTAAGTAAAGATCATGTTCCACGAAGATATTTTGTAAATTTCCTACTGTAAATATATGAAACATTTATTTTTGTAAGTGAATGCAGCACAATTGCCAACATAATGAACAAATGTAAAGGCAATTTTTGGTAAATCAAGTTATACATGTGATGAAGATATTTTGTAAATTTCCTACCGTAAATATATAAAACATTTATTTTTGTAAGTGAATGCAGCACAATCGCGAACATAAATGAACAACTTTAAAGGCAATTTTTGGTAAATCAAGTTCATACACGTGTAACGTTAGTCTGGTTTTGTGCAGGGTCACAATTATGTTCACAAAGCTCTCGAAAATGCCTTTAATATAACAACTGAACTCACATAAAACGAATAAGCAAACGTTATAAAGTTTAAGAGCATAAATACTCAAGCATATACTTAATAAATATAAATACTAAAACCATACATACCTGCAGCCGGGGGGAAATGCGTGGGAAAATGCGCCTGGGATGGCTTGTGAAGTAGCGATCGCATATATGAGAAAATGTCGCAAATTCCACAGACAGGGCGGGGCGCTCTTGAACCCCCTCACCGAAAGCATAACTAGTCGATCACGAGTGGCTCAACAGGTAGATCATAGATAAACTCATCTTTCAGGCATTTGACTGACCGGGTTGACACTTAAGCGTGAGAAATCGGGGGTGTGGCGTGTGAAACCAATCAAATGCTTGTGTCTCACGGCCAATGCGTGAGAGTTGGCAGCTCTGCTAGTGCGGACCGTCCACCTTGTTGGACATAGAGGTCTTATAGTGTGACATGGACCCTCACCCTCCTCAGACCTTGCAATTCCCTTAAATATGTCCTTCAGTTTCCCTGACTGCCCAAACACCACTCCCAACTCATTGACCCAATCCAGAGAATTCCGGATAAATATTGAGGCAGTACAGGACCTCTGTGTAATTAGGTTAACACATTGGGCAGCACAATGAACATAGGGAGCCAGAGGTTGTATTTTTCTTACAATGGCCTGTGCTCCATTGTATTTGCCAGCCATATTTGCGGCCCCATCGTATGCTTGGCCACGCAACCCAGTGATAGGCAAGTTTAGGCACTGCAAAACATCCATGACTACTTTTGCTAGATTTTCTCCTGTTGTCAAAGAAACCTCATAAAGACCAATAAATTATTCACGAGGGACTAAATCCATGTCAACATATCTCAAACACACTGCCTCTTGCTCTTTTCCAGACACGTCTCGTGTCCCATCCATCATCACAGAGTACTGCAGGTGTGGAAGTGATCTGATGTTTTCAACTATTTCGCGTATGATCACGCTGCTGAACAAAGTCAGGATTTCATTTTGAACCATAGCTGAAGTATATACATCCCTTCTACCACCTGTCAACCACTTGTTTAGAGAGGGGTCATCCTCTGATTTGTACTTCAGAACCTGTTCAAAATTTCCCTCACTACATTCATGGCCCCTAAAAGGTAAGCCCTGCCTAGCCAACATCTGCACAGCACCAATGATTTTGAGAAGACATCCCATTGCTTCCTCTTGCTGTTTCACACTCACACTAGATAGCTGAACCTGTACTGATCGATCTTCATAGATGTGCGTTGTAATGGCTGTCTTATGACTATCAGATCTCTCATGCACAGTAAATCGCTCAAGGGCTTTTTTCCAATTTTTAAACCCAGATGAAATGAATGCTGAATCAGCATTCTCGGCAAGAGATGATGTCTCAGAGTTAAAGGCTTTGGAGCAGTAAAAGCACAATACACCCTCAACACCAGGACTCACATGGAGCCATGGAAATTTCTGGTACCACTGAGTTTGAAAACTCAGAGTATATTTGGGCAAGGACTGTTTAGCAATTAATTTTGGATCTGGTTGATTGGGCTTACTGAACTCATGGCGAGTAACAGACACGTCCGAGTTCTCTGCTCCTCTCTACCATTTCATCTTCATCCTTATCCTCTCTGACCTCTCCCTCGCTCTGTTTTTCTTGTCTGTCTGCTTCTGGTCTGCCTGCTTCTGGTCTGCCTTTTCCTCCCTCTTCATCTCTGTCTTCCTCACTCCTGGCCACATCCTCACATACACCCTAATCAAAATGTTTGAAATGAAATTGTGAATTTAATATAAACACACCAGACACACGCGTGCACCTGGGGCCCGTTCTTCGTACATTGCTTAAAACATCCGAGATCAAATGAGACATCCAAGATAATATCATTGTGCTCATCATGATCCGGCTAATTAGGTTCTTCGAACACTCCTGCCGGTTATGATTAGTATCGCTGGATTGAGTTATCTGAGATAATTGTGCGTTCATGCGCTGGGTTAAAAGGGGATATGTATCGATAGTAGAAACATTGATCAGCAACGCGGCTATTGGCTGCTCAGCGTGGCCAAAGAGCGCGTGCAGTTTTTCACCGCAGCAGAGCAAGAGTTATTGCTTGACGTTATTGCAGAATTTGAAAACAGAATTAAACGCAAGGGAACACCTCAAAGTGTGCAAAAGCCAGGAGAGAGGGCTGGCAAAAAGTAGCAGACAAATTAAGTTTGTAGTGACCCATGTTAGATGTATTTATCACTTATTACAGTATATATTTTTATATTTTAATAATTTCTAAATAATTCATAACTTTGTTCATAGTAATGTCAGAGTCACCACCCACTACTAGAACATGGGAACAAATAAAAGTGAAGTACTAGAATATTCTACATAATGGTAATTTGTACTACTTATACTAATCTCTTTTAAAAAGACACTGTTAATAAATATTTGCCTGTTTATAAAAGCAACCAAGAAAAAGGCTGAGAAAAAAAAAGAAAAACAAACAGGTGGTGGTCCTGCACCCCCACATTATACCCAGGCAGAAGAGCTGGCCCTTGGGTTGTGGAGGGCATCCCTGGTTCAGCTCTTCCTCAGACCCACAGCCAGAGGCCAGGAGCAGCAACTTTTAAATGAACTTTAAATGATCCTAGTGCACTGTAAAATAATTTGTTGCTGCATTAAATTAAGTAGGCCTATAATCCAAATGGCTGTCCAGTCATATGAACTGTTAAACCTTGAGTAGTAATGAATTGCTTTGACTTGTGAAAGTCTACATGTGCGAAACTACACGTAGTTAATGTAAAAAATAATAATGAAAAAATATGTTGCCATGAGCTATTGATCACATTTCCCCCAGTGTCATTGTAATGAAATTGTGTTTTCCTCTTTTGTGCAGTTTTAAACAATACACCAACACTTTTACCTGTTTCCAAGCAAGTGTTGGCTGAATAATAGTACCTATTATTTCTGAATGCAATATGAGTTGCAGGAGTCCACATCTACAGAAGAGTCTGCACAAAGCAGTGATACAGAGGTTGGCAGTGTTGTACTTTTCCTTTTAATTTTTGATGCATAAGGCATGTGTTGACAGGTTTACCCCTACCCCTAGAAAATAGAGTATTTTGAAAATACTTGACAACTTAAAAGAAAAAAACTGGCACTAGAGATAGAGTTGCTTCAAAGGAACTTCAGAGTAAGTGCTAATATATTATTTCACACAGAGTACTATTGCTGACCTTGCATAATATCTCTTATTGCAGGCAAAAGATGACTATGGCTTTTCTTTACAAAGAACAATAAAATAAAACTCAAAGAATTCTAAGCAGATTTGTCTTGTCTTTTATTAAACATTAATTAAATGTTTTATATTTTTTCTGATGGTGCAATGTTGTGTAATATGGCACATGCAATGTCATAGGCCCTGGTGCAACCCTCAGGCTTTTCAGACACTTTAGTTGGCTAAAGTTCACTCCATTGTGTGCCCTTGTCCTGGCTAGAGCGGCATTGTAACTGGTCTGGGGTTTGGGTCAGGGAATGGGGTCATAACCTGTCTCCAAGCAGGATCCTGTTGTAATCACCTATATAATGGAAAAATTCAGTTCTGTTAGGATAAGCATAAGTGTATGTAATACAGTGAGCTTGATATTTATATTTTTACTTACCACGTTCAAATAATGTGCATAAATCTCTGAAAATTCTTGAGTCATGCACAGATCCTGGCCATATTTGTGATATGGAACATCTAAGAGATTTTAGTCTGTCAACTGCCTTTTTTAAAATTTGATATAATATTACAATCTGGAATATTAAGAATCCCAATAGTAACTTGCCTGCAGTGTTATTAAAGACTCCGACGAGTCGAACATTTATGCGTTTCCAACAAATGAATGATGTTAACGACATCCTCACGAGTCATGAGAAAAATTATATCTCTCAAAAAGTACAGTATCGCGCTGCGTTAAAAGACCTCCCGTATCAGCTCCGCTTATAAAGCCGCGATCTAATCCTGCTAACACGAAATAAGCCTGCTCGCGAGCAGGTTCAAAGTTGCGCAACTGTTGCTATGACAGTAAGTCCAGGATGAGCGTCGAAGAACCAAACAATCCAAGATCATGCCAAATCGCCAACAATCAAATCCAGCTAACTGAGTAGCGACGTACGAAGAACGGGCCCCAGGGATGGAAATAAGCACCACCCATGACACAAACAAACACACATGGCCTCTCTTCCTTCATAGACCTCTTTTACAAACTGTAACATTCATTTCATTGCTCACCTGTGAACCTTCCTGTGCTCTCTCTGAAACTGATGCCTCCAGCAACTTCCTCTCCTAAACAAGGGTGCAGTGGTAAAGGAATAGGTTCTAACAGTTACAGCTGTGCCACTAGCAAACCTCAGTGAATATTTAAAAGTGATATCATGAAATAAATGTAAACAATATCTAGTGGTAATAGGCTACTGTTGTTTAATGTCAACATTTTTCAACTTTCAGCTTTCAACTTCACTTACAGGATTTCTCTTGAAAAAGGTGTCAATCTTCTCCTGCCTCTTTCTTTTCTGCATCTTAATGATACTGCGTGACAAAAAGACAGTGGTAAGCTTAATAGTGACATAGGTCTGACAGGACTGTGACTGCTAAATTTTGCTTACTTCTGCCCAGAAAAGGGGAGATAAAAAAAAAACGCACACACAAAGCTTTTTCTCTGGTGGTATAAATAATGTAACAATTTACTGTTTTTAAACATTAAAATATCATACACTTTTCTTTCATAGTTCTTCAACAGGTATGCAAACAATGTCATAATTTCTCACTTTTTTCTCCTCAACAAGTACAATCAAACACAACAGGTAAAGTTAAGTATCCACAAAAGTATTCAGCTAATCAACAAACATTGCTCAAAATATCAAAATCAATTACACTGGCAATAAACCCATAAATACACTACTTAACAATGGCAATTTGTTTCACCTCCTCGTCAATTCCCTGCCTTCTTCACAGTTACTTTATACATTGCATGCCACATAAAATTATAGAACTGAATTTAGCTAGCTGCTGAACAATATCCCAATTAGGAATTAGCATTAGTCTAAAAAACGAAATATAATACCGAAAACATTCGACATGTCAACAAATCATAAACATAACATCTTCCCAAACACATATCAAACTTATTTAAAAACCTCGAAAGCATAAACATTCATTCAAAGTACCTGGAAAAGGGAGATGTAAATAACTATAACCATAAATTCCCGCCTCCTCAGCACAAGCTGACCGATAACACATCAAGAGAGGCGGGACTTAAGGCAGAACAGCCAATCATCAGCCGGTGTCATGTTTGAGAGGGAGGGGGAGAGGAGGCAGCGCAGCGAGCGCAGACACAGAGCGGCCAGAGAAACGACTGAATGAGAGCGACTGTAGTAAGGCGTTTGTGCAAAACTGGGGAAAAACCGCAGAAAAAGTGCGGGTGTTGAACCTTCTCACCGGGAAAAGTGTGGGTGTTAATCCCCCACGGGTGCGACGCCCCTGCTCAAGAGTGACCAGATGTACGGTCGAGAAATGAACCTCAGGCATGTAGTCAGGATAAGGATGCAATATCGCTTTTGCCATTCCTGGGACAAAGTCTAAGCAGGATGGCAAGACAGAGCCTGCAAATCCCCAATTCTTTTTAAAGTAAACCATCTTTAGAGTCAGAAGCTTGTCAGACTCTAGTGGTTTAACACTAGAAGTGGCGAGCCTCTGAAACCTACAATTAGCGCCAGAGGTGTAGTGGTAAAAAAAGAGGTGGGTAAACTATAAATTCTGGTGGACCACGACGTGGTCACCCGGTAAGTTGGGCCACTGCCTACCGATGTATGTGTATCCTGATGACATCGCTATAGGTTATCATTTGATGGTACTTCCAAGGGTATCACTGGTTGTTCCCTCATCATAGGTCACACAATCACTATTCAATTCATACATTCATTTAAGTTCTTGTTAAAGAGACTCAAGAAGGAATAATATGGTTGAAATCTATAAAGTTTACTAAATGACAAAACAGAGAGAACTAAAATATTTAAGAGAGATAGAGAGGGAGGCTTATATCCAGGGCTTCCAATGCAATGCACTTGTACTGATTAGGGATTTGGGATTATTTTCATAGTCGATTAATCTGTTGAATATTTTCTTGATTAATCGATTAGTTGTTTGGTCTATAATAAGTCATGAAAAATGTGGATCAGTTTTTCCCAAAAGCCCAGGAGGATGACGTCCTCAAATGTCTTTAACAAGCTGGAATCAAAGAATTTTTTACTTTATCTTAATCGATTATCAAAATAGTTGTCGATTACAGTTTTTTCCAATTGCTAATGTAGCAGGTGCAGATTAACGACAGAAGGATGAATCTGGTGCCACATATTTTAATTTAAAGAAAACTCAGTTTCTGTAATTAACAGAAGAAAGACAATATACGTTGCACTGTAGTTTCCACAAGTGTAATGGCTGCCGACATTAACAGACGATTTTGCAAAACTAAAAAGACAATAAAACAAAAAAAAATTCATTTTGAACACAAAATACACTGCATCATTACAGCTGCCTCAATTACATATACAGTGGTTCTAAACACATAAATTTAACAGATTATATTCAGATATCCATTTCAAACATCTGGCAATGAATAACAAAAAAGAAACCTAATCAAAACCAGCTGCCTGTAATTAATTGATATTATAACAATGCCCAGAGTGCCTCTTTGTCCACTTGAGGTGATGGCTTGCAGGGGCGTGTCCATGTGTCTGTAGCTCCTCTGTGCTTTACCAGCCAAGATTTCACATACGCCATTGGGTTCCACTTTGACAATGGAGGACCATTCAGGTTAACAAACATCAACGCTGAGACGCTTTCGATCAGGAGTCTACATCTCATGATGATATTCATTAAGCTGAATCCTCGCTCACATTCTGCATTGCTCACAGGGATCAGGCTGAGAATGTTTGTGAGTGGGGACAAGTCTTCAGGTATCACACTAGAGTCGTCTTTGTAATCCCTGAAGCCCTCAAGCACTTTCCTTTGGTCAAGCCTGAACCTTAGTGTGAGCTGTTTGATGCAAGCTTCCCCATACTGCTCATGTAAGGGAACAGGCCAGTTTTCTGGATTGAGGACTTTAAAGTGATCAAGCAAATCTGTATACTGACTGGTGTTCTCAGCTGATACACCAGGGTGTCTGCTTGAACCAGTGCTGAACAACCTGTCCTCCAGGTTCCCAACGAGTGACTGAAAGAACACTGAGGAGTCTATCTGTCTTACCCTCGGACTGGCTGTTAAGGGGATGCCCTTAAACTCCTGTCTCTCTGCAGCTGTAAGAGCTTCTTGTCTTTTATCACCTGGAGCGGTCATCATGGATGAAATAATGCGAATGGTTCTTCTCATAAGTTTGTCTGCTTTTGTGAGTGTCATTCCTCTTCCTTGCAAGTTCATGGAAAGGTGTGCAATTTCCTCTAACGTGTCATACATTAAGGCTAAATCACACAGGAATTCTTGTGTCTCTATTTTGGCCATCAGACCCCTGTACATAGCCTTCTCATTTTCATCTCTTGTGCCATCCACAGAAGCAGCAGAAAAGTGTTGATGTAAAGCTTTGTATGAGTTCCATACAGCCTTAACTGTTCTGAAAATGCTGGCTGCCCATCGAACATCAAGGACCCTCCCAATTTTCTGCAAACTTATTTCAAGTTGTTGTGCATGCTGAGCCAGTTCACGGCAGTTCTTTGGAGACCTATGGTAGAGTGTGTAAATTTTGTCTAAAAATGAAGTGAAATGGTTTATGTTGTTAACACATTTGACTGTATCTCCCACGGCCAATTCCAATCTGTGGTTGAGGCAGTGCCACACTATAAGATTTGGATACATATGTTGTAGACGGGTAGCAACCCCAGATTTTCTCCCTAGCATGGCACTTGCTCCATCACAAGCAAAAGCAATTAAATTTGCCTGGATTAAATTTTCATCCAGTTCCCAAGTTTGGAGGCACTGAAGCAAACACTTTGTAATATTCACAGCTGACTGGCTTTCCAGCTCAACTAAATCGAGGAATATAACTGTGGGCACATCATTTATTACAGACGTTAAATACACTACTAGTGTCAGGAACCAATCAGGTGCTGCTTCTCACACCACACTACGATCACTCTCTCCAGAATTCTAATCACTTGCACCTGTTCCAATCAACGTTCAGTTCCATATAAACACCCAATTCAGAATCAGTCTTTGTCGAGTCTCCAACAGGAACAGAAGCATACAAGTCTCAAGAAGTCTCTTACTCTACCTACACCAGTCAAGTAACGTATACTCACCTGAAAAGATACTAACCTCTATGTCCATGTTCTGATGTTCCCAGAAATCGCTGCTGAATCCAAGTTTCCTGATTCCTTGTGTTCTTTCTGAGTCTCATTACTGGTGGAAACATTTGAAAGAGAAAGGACAAGTATCACTGAACTGTGTCAGTTTGACTGTGGATAAAATGAAGAGGATCTACTCACCTTGAATCCTTCACGTTAAGTTATCCTCATAGAATTCACCTCTGAAACTTGAAAAGACTCACCATTGAACTTCATGCACTATAAATAAAGCGTTGTTCTTATTCACTTACCTCTGTCTCCGAGTCTGTATCCTGACAACTAGAGCTGATTTCTTGCTAATAGTTGTGGACTCGTCAATTAAAACACTGAACCTCTGGTCTTTAGTTAGTATGTAGTGCAATATTTTCTGTCTCATTTCCTTTGCTGTGTGATCAATTATACCTTTTGCAGTATATCTGGAATGGAGAGTGGTGCCCATGTCAAGGCCATTTTCTCGCTGGAGCACCACCAGCTCCTGGTAGTCTGTGTATGGCCTGTTGTTCTTTGCTAGGATGTATGCTGTTCGAAACAGTGAGGCTGTCTTCTCTGCTTCCCCCTCCACTTGTTTTTGTATGGAAACATCAATTGTGTTTTTTGTGTTCACTGTATTTTCTGCTGCCTTGTGACTTTTTGATGTCCCATGCTTGTAGATTTTGCTCCTTAAGCATGACAGCTGATATTGGTGATTGCCATTGTGGCTGTATGTAACTTTAGTCTGCGACCATTCATTCGAGAGAGACATGCCCGTCTCTTTAAACACTCCAAGGCATTTGACAGTTTGGCAAGTACGACACCCAAGAAAATCACCATTGACAATTAGCCAAGGGTTAGCTTTTTTAAACTGACTGTGTTGCTTTTCAGTCCAAATGTGTGGGTGGCATCTTCTCTCTGTTCCTTCATCCTCAGCTTCTCCTCTCTCTGTCTCTCCTCTCTCTGTTCCTTCATCCTCAGCTTCTCCTCTCTCTGTCTCTCCTCTCTCTGCATAATTGTCTGTCTCACCTCTGTCTGTAAAATGAAGTTAAAATGATGAAGACCGCTTAGCACACCACATCATGTCAAAATCGTGGATTATATCGCTTTAACAGTCAAAAACATGCAAAAATTATATCAACTATAATTTTTATTTAATTTAGTCAGGACTAAAATACTACCCAGTGTTATTTTACATTTGATTGCTTTATTCAGTCTCCGTAGTATTTCTGAATACTAGTGTTAGACTTAAGCAAAAACTTTTCTCTTTATTTCTCTTTACTGGTATCTTTATTCTATTGTATTTATTTGTGCTACTTTTGTCAATTTAATTCAAAGATTGAAATCAAGCTTCCTTCTGTTGTGTAAATTCTTAAGAACAAAATTACCCATTGTAAAAATGCAATGAGTAAGCATACATTTAGGCGAAATAAATGTAATTAAGAAAAGTCTAAGCTCGTTGTTACCATAGAAACGTTTACCGTACTCACAAAACCGCGAATATCTATAGCGATAACATTAACTAGCTAGCTGACTAGCAAAGGGAACTTGTTGTCACAAACTTTCAGTGGTTTAAATGCCAGAGAATGCAGTTATTTATCTGATAATGTATCCTGAATTTGACTTGTAACATTGGCTAATGGGAAAAGGTAGAGGTGACTTGTTGAGTCAGTGGCATGAATCTACCGTGAACCAAATTAACCTCAAAAACATGAAGTTTAGTACTGTTTTCCGAGCTCACTCACTTTGGGCTTGTAGCCGAGACCGTTTGCTGGCATCAGGAGGAGGGCTGCTGTCTTGACGGCGCTTGAAAATTGCCGGATGTCCATTTTTACAATTCATTCATCATTACATGTAGGCAGTAGTGAGGGAAGGAGCCCCCCTCGTCATAGCATCAGCTTGTGGACCGCCTTGTGGACTTACATAATTTTGTAGCCTACTTGGAAACGTGAAATAAAAATAAATAAATTAAAATAGACATAACATACTGTCCCAGATAGCAGCTGACTCTGGGCCGGATCCGCCTCCAAACCGGCAGATCTGTGTAACAGTCACGCCCGTTTTACTGCCCCGTTCCAGATATGGCCCGCATGTAGTCTGTGTACAATCTGGAGTAGGCGTGAGCATCCATCAGTCGGCGGAATCATTATAGTTCTGGCCCGGACTCGTCGGAACGAATGCACGAATTGTTTCTTTTTTTTTTTAACCGGTTCATACCAGACCAGAAGTCAGTCGGCGGAATCGTTGTTGTTCTGGCCCGGGGCCGTCGGAACGAGCGCGCGAACTGTTGGTCATTGGATCTTCGGATTGCAATCTTTGTGGAAAGAGTTTATAACGGTAAGTTGAACGATATCGTCAAACAGTCAAACAGTTTAGTGTGCTTGTTTTTAATAGCGGTGTAATGCTTGTTAACATCATTTCGGAATGTTTTGACCGGGTTTTAACTTCTTACGATGGCTAATTGAAGAGGCGGCATTGGCTAACGTACGCTTTTTAGCTGGGTTAGCTAAATTGACTGAATGAACTGATAGCTAAGCTAACTAGCGTTAATAAACAACTTTGTGTGTAGCTAGCATAAAACATTAATGCTGTTTAACGTTAGTTAACTTACAATGATGTTGTATACGTTAGTTTTGAACAGCACCAATTGACAGCACCTGTCTCCTTTTTAGGTTCAATCTTTTCTTCGCCCCTGAGAGCCCCGGATTAATAGGGTAAGTTAACTAAAGTATTTTTTCCGGCTTTGATTTGATTTTCAAATCCTGGCTATAGTAAAGCATAACATTATGAAGTTATGATAGGTATTAAGTGTTAAAAATCAAAGCAAAAAGAAATTAGAATTTTCATCTGACATTAATCATAATAGTTAATTCATATGTGTAAATTAATTCTGAAGTTCACTGTCAAATTATGACAAATAAGGTCTATGGGCGGGAAAACGCATCTCTCCGTGTCTTTTCATTGACTTTGTATGAAATCCTGCCGTGGTATTATGGTTGAGGAGCAGTTCCTGATTCATTTTGGATATTTATTTGGACGTTTTCCGAGGGATATAGTGTGCTAGGTTAATGTTAATCTTACCAAGTATTTACCCTCAGATTTCTGTCTGGAGCTGTAAGAAATGTTATTTGTTTTTGTCTAGAGGCTGATGGTTCTCAGTAATGAATCAAATTTTACAGTTTAAAATTGTAATGAGGTTCATGATATCAGTACATGCGTTTGATTCAGTTTGACAGCCTTAACACACACACTGTTTTATTTATTTATTAATGCACTTTATTGTTAACAGTGATTTTGGACACAGCACCAATTTCTGAGGTGTGAGTTTCCAGAGATAAACTAATATTTAATCTTTTCTCAATTCTGATCAGGTGATTATCAAGGGCTTCGCTGACCTGTAATACATCGGAGTTACAAACAGATGGCGAACAAGAAGTAGTAGTAGCTAGGAAAAGAAAAATTAAGCCAAGGTTTGGTATTTGCACCTATACATTATTTAAAAACAAAAGACCATTTACTGCAGTCAGATACAATTATTCAGAGATCTCACAAAGAAGTATTGCAAGACAACATTTTGTCTTTTGCTGATATAGCTATATGCACTGAATGTCAAATGGTAAAGGTAGAAATGGTATTGCATCTTGCATTTCAATGCACTTTAGAAGTAACTGATTCCTAGTGCAACCTAATAGTGTCGACTAATTAAATATTGAGTATTGACATTTAGCACAACATTTCTCACATTTTAAAGTTGGTTGCAGGTGCAATTTTTGATTGTCTTAACTAGTTTTAGTATTTTTTGCAAATGCCACATTGTTAACTAGGCCTTGGGGGGGTTTCCTTGTTTGTTAGGCACATCTTTGGTGATACAGACTCTGAAAGTGAGCCAGAGGAGAGGAACAATACAAGACCCACTTATCTCTCCCTCACTCCAGCACCACCTATTCCTCCACCGACTCCTAACTTCTCAGCTAGACCTCTGCCAGATCCGAATCATGCTGAACTTCTTCATTTCACTGGTATGTTCTTGTACTGCAGTAGTATCATTCAACCCCTGGTTATGAAGTATCATTTACATTTATTCATTTAGATGACGCTGTGGCACGGTGGAGGGCGGGACCGGCGCGTGATTGCGCACGCCCGGTCCCGTATCAGGCTAATTGAGCCGTCAAGAGGGATAAAGGCCACTCGCAGACGGCGATCGGGAGAGAGAGCTTAATCAGCAGACATGTCTGCTGTCCTATGTGTTTGTTTTAAGTTCTTTATTAAAATATTATTTATGTTAAGCCGGTTTCTCGCCTCTTCCTTGCCCGTAACCTTGATCGTTCTTTACATTGGTGCCGAAAGCCCGGGAAGGAAGAGGGATACGCCGTAGCGGAGTTCTCGCCACTTCTCAATGGAGCAGCCGCGGCCATCTGCCGGGAGACGGAGGAGCCCAGCCACCTGGACGCGGAGGAACGGCCGCCGACCGCGAGGGGAGGAGGGGCTCCTGGCCGACCGCCTGGAGCGGTTAGGGCCGCTGCCAGGGGCGGGGGAGTCCCCTAGTAGCCGCTGGAACGCGGCGGGGTTGGAGACTGCCGACCGCGTGCGAGGAGGGGCTCGCCGCCGACCGCCTGGAGCGGGAGAACCGCTGCCAGGGGCGGGGGGAGGCCCCTTCGACACCCCGGGAATGCGGCGGGGCGTTCCGTCCGCCAGGGGCTGAGGACTGCCTCCGATCTGCCCGGAGAGGCGCGGCTGTTGTCCTGTAGAGGGTGGAGAAGTGGCTGAGGAACGAGCTGCGGCGTATCAGAGAACCGGCGAGTACGTTTTTTTTTCTTTCTTTCCTTTAATCTCTCTCTCCTCTCTCTCTCGATACCGCTCTGCGTTGGCCTTTTCCCTCTTTTTTAAATTATGGTGTTTGTGGGAGGGGAGGTACTGCCCCCCCCCCCCCCCCCCCCCTATTTTTAATTGTTGTTTCCCTCCCCTTGCCCCCTCCCTCGTCCAGGCTGATGGGGATGACCCGCCGGCAGACCGCGCGGGAGGCGCCCCCCCCCAGGGGATGTACGTCAGGCCGGGGGTCCCCAGCCTGAGAGAACGGGGGAGGAATGTGGCACGGTGGAGGGCGGGACCGGCGCGTGATTGTGCACGCAATCCCCTGTTGTGCTAAAGGACACCGGCCCAGGTCCGTTTTACAGATCTGTCCCAGAACTTATGAAGGATCTGGGCCAGATCTGGGCCGCATGATTTTTGTTATCTGGGGTGTTTGATAATATAGTGTGTTCAAGCAACGGAGAAAATGAAATAAAGTTTGAATTTGTCATGCTTGGTTTGTTCCGATCAGAGCATGCGCGGAGAGCGCATTTCTGAATATTCCGCTCCGCTCGCTCATTACGCTCAGGGTCGCTCGCTCAACCCAGAATGACCTGCTGGTTCGAAAATATGTAGAATAAGGGCTGCCTGCCTCCGACTAAAGTTTTTTTTCCTAATCGACTAGTAGTTGTTCATTTTAGCCATTAGTGGACAAATCGCCCCTATATTAATTTAATTACTTAAATAGGCTATACAGGATGGATGAGCGTTAACGTAGCCTAATAGAGCCGCACTCAAGCGCACGCCCGCACGCATAAAGCTTGCCACAATTGCTCCCCATTCTAACCCTGTAAGACACCTCATCACATTTAGTACTTTTTACATTTATTAACTGTGTACTTTATATGTTCTCTTCATGTTAATTTTGTGACAAAATATACTCCCCAAAATCGAAAACATTCTACTTTTTCTAATATATTTCCATACATTTTCAACTTGCATTCTTTGCCCTTGTCTTCTTTTTATTTGTAAAGCACATTACTTTTGATTTCTCCACCAAGGACTTAAATCCCCACTTTGTTCTCCACTTTTCAACTTGCCCAATTCCTTCTTGCACCTTCTTGATTATATTTTCAACATTTCTACCTCTCATCCATATTGTTCCATCGTCTGCAAATGATGACCTCCCCATATCCACTGGAAAGTTTAAGTAAATATCATTAATCGTTATGGATAATAAAGTTGGACTAATTACACTCACTTGTGGAGTTTCATTTTCTACATTATATTGCCTTGATATATTTGACCCTATCTTCACCTGTATATTCCTTCCATTTAAGAAATCCATGATCCAGTTGAACATTTTCCCTCCAACTCCCATCAAGTGCAATTTAATTAGAAGTCCCTCTTTCCATAACATATCGTATGCCTTCTCCACATCAAAGAACACTGCCATTACTTATTACTAACTAACACCTTATTTCCTCTTTCAAAGGTATCACCGCATCCATTGTGCTTCTTCCTTTTGAAAATCCACTTTGACATCCAGCCATTATATTTTTCAATAGTTTCTCCTGACTTTCTGGACTTAAATGTTTTAACATACTGTAGCATATTTAATCTTTTCCCAGTGCAGTTTTCCCTGTCCTGTTCTCAATGCTCATTGCAGTTCTCCGATGCTAAAAGGGACATCTTGTTCTCATCACCATAACTTTTTGTACATAACGCATCCTTTTGTTTTTTCTCTACATCTTCTTCCTTATTCTGATGTTATTAGAGCAGTTTATCTTAAAAGCCTTTAGGCTTTTGCCATCATCTCTACCTTTTCCTTATTTGTTACGGCAGTTTAATTTTCTTCAATCATAAAAAGTAAAACTCTTCCCACATTTCTCTTAAAGGGAACATACACTTAAACTACATATATTCGTTTCATAATGCAACGCAATAAGAACATTTTTAAACAGCACATCCCAAACCTTGAATTTAATTATTTTATTTTAGTTTCTTTTAGCAATCTCTCTAGATTACTATTTATTATTAGCTTTTAGTAATCAATCTGGTTACAATCACATGGTCAATTGTATAATAGACCTTTGACATATGAATAAAATGCGAAACACAGTGCTGATTTATTTGTTCTTATAAAATGTTTCCGTAATATAATTTAACACCTTAATGGCTGCTGTAATTGTGCTATGTTTCTTTCTGAAGCCTGATTGATACTGGATTGATTTCCTGATTGATTTCTGTATGAAAATGGAATTTGCATACAAAACTCCTTAAGCGGTTCACTAACAAGAGTTTCAAGGAATTTAGCCAATGGTTCAGATTTTTTGTAGTGATAGACCAAAAATATTCAGACTTCACCTTCCTGAGAAGAGAAGAACACTTATTTTGAAGCTGCCTAAAGAGAAACCAGACAGTATTAGAACATCATTTCCTTGCTTTAGCCCAGGCCAAATTGTGCTCTTGAACAAGACAGGACAGCCCAGAAGAGAACCTTGGATTATCGCAGCCTTTAACTCGGAACTTGTGGGAAAGGGGCATGTTTGTTCATAATCTGTAAAAAGCTATCCTGGAAAATATTCCAGGCAGTTTCCACACCAGCAATAAAATCAATCCTGTTCCAGTTAAAATAAAATAAGTATTGTAAAAAAAAACCTGCTCATTAAAACTCTTTAGATTTCTCTTGTGAATAAAACTGGATATTGTCTTAGGGACCTTAGCATTTCTAACAGCATCAACAGCACAGCGGTCACTTAAATCATTACAGAATACACCAACAGCAGAGAATTTATGAGATTTGTAAATATAAAATCAATTAGATTAGATTTCTCTGGACATCTAATATTTGGGTGGGTGGGTGAATTATTGAGATTAGTAAGATTCATAGAATCACAATACATTTTCCCACAACACCAGTTAAGATCCCCAAGCAAAATGATTTCAGTGTAGAGAGGTTTAGACATCAGGTGCATGATAGAAGAAAGTGCATCACTGAGGGCTGAGGGAGGTCTATAACAGTCTACCACCATTTTAGAGAATCCTTTAAGAAACTTCAAGGTTCAAAGATAGAAATTCTAACTGTTTACAGATGGATTCAGATATAACCAGACTAACAAGAAATTTACACTTCACATAAATAGTCACTGCACCACCCTTCTTAACCCTGTCCTTAAATCTCCTAAAAGAAAACAAAGTGTTTTTATCTTCATTATTTACTGTATGGTCCAAAGTTGATGGCAATATTTCATTAAAACAGTTTGCATCAGTAATAGGAGGTTGTTAGATAAATCCAATTATAACTTCTTGACCATCAAATATTGAACAAGAAGAAATTTCCATATATAAACAAACAGAGCCAGCATTATGTAATGCAAATGTAAGGCCATACCTGATACAAAACTGCACACTATCATGAACGTAAATGGACACTCCATCTCCTTTTCTCCATTCTCGACAAACATGTTCAGAATTAGGAAGGCATATCATACAAACAGCAATGAAAAGCAGAGTTGAATATGGACATAAAAGACAGATAAGCTGATTCAGCGTCCAAAATTTAAACACATTGTCCCATATAACCTCAATCTTCCTTTTAAATCAGAATCACATCAGAAATATCAGTAAGCAATATCCCTGTTTTTAACGTGAGACTCAAAGAGTTGGTAAAAATATTATCAATAATAGCATAGGACAGGGGTTCCCAAACTTTTCAGCCCACGACCCCCAAAATAAAGGTGCAAGTGACTCGCGACCCCTACTATCCTCGGAGGTGGTTAAAGTATACAAACATTGCGTGAAACTGTGCACACGCACTAATAGGCATACTTACAACACAAAAGAACACAACAGTCAAAACAACCACTATATTATTTTATATTAAATATTAACATCACCTAATGAGATTTGGACACAATGCCGTTGCGCACAACTGCGCACACGCACAAATAGGCCTATCTAAACACGAGCATGTTTACAACAAAAAAGAACACAACAATCAAACAACTATAATATTGTTTTATAGTAATTTACTCATTCCCACTAAATAATGGACGTCAGATAGACGTGCAGATCATGTCTATATTGGGTCCGTCGGTCCATGACCAATTCTGGACATCTATTCGACGTCCAAACTAGGTCCACAATTTGGACGTCCAACCATGACCCAACTTGGACGTCATTTTGACGTTCAACATTTGACCTTTAACTGGGTAATTTTTTTGGACGTCATTTGGATGTCTATGACAGTTGCAGGAAATTTACATGATTAATATGTAATATTTGTTTTATTTACAAATAGGGCCTATCAATATGATTAATACATATGAAAACAGATTATTTATAAACAAAAACACGATTTATTATCTGTATGACTATTTATTTATTCATGTTTTTTTCTTCTTTTTTTTTACACTTTCCTGTTTTTCTTTAACAGTTTTTATTTTATTTTAAGTAGCCTAATCAAGTTATTTATTTATGCATACATGTATTTTTGCATTTATCTATGTATTTATTTATAAATGCAATTTGTGGGAAATTATACTTCAGAAAATAATTTCATGGTAGCCTATATTAGGCCTATCCACCTTATTCCTATCTTAAAAAGAACCAATAGCAGCAAAAAAGTCAAGGGCAGACAAAGACAGCTCTTTATCAAGGCAGAGTATAGTACAATATAAGTTCTTTCATCAAGGTCTTTGGATTTCAACCAAAGAGTCAAAAACCAGTCAACATCACTCTGATTGGCCGAGGCAGCACGACTCAGAGTCAGAGCAGTGTTCAAACATTGATACCTGACGACACAGCTTTTCAGACGTTACATCGCTGGTGAACCCATCGTTTCTTCGTCTAAATTGAAGGTAAGTTCGGTCAGCCTAATGAATTCAATGTCCGTGTGTTCGTATAGTTTAGTGTATAGTGTATGTATATAGTGTATTTACATAGTGTATTTATATAGTGTATTTGGCGATATTGTCTTAAACTTCACAATACAGCCGTGAATGGTCAAGGGCGTTAGCATTCACGTCACACATTTTTTTGTTTTACGTTAGCTTGCTGCTCATGGTTCATGTTCAGTTTCGATATTATTTTAGCTGTACACGAGAGAACATGTCAATTTGAACAATTTGGGACACTAAACTGCATGTATATCGATATCAGCATGGCATGGATTTCTGACTGACTAGCTCTTTGCTAACTAGCTTGCGTCCGTATACGGGATTTACAGATGATGTTACCGTCCCTTCGTCACTTTCATCGTTCATGAAATTACATACAACGCAAAGAAAATTTTCACCTCACATTGATCACGCGAGTTTGACCACTGGATTATAAATGTGTTTAAATTTGCATTCGCACGAGTAATGGCGCGCTCACATATTTATTTTATTTAAAATACTTCATTGTGATGGTCCTCCAACAGACACTCTACTGACTATAAGTAATTTTGCAACTACATGTCAACTTAATCTAACCCTAACCCTAACCAGTCTATTAATACTCAACTAACACTCTAATGAGAGTTAGTAGACATGTAGGAGCAACATTACTTGTAGTCAACAGAATGTGTTAAAGGGACCATCAAAATAAAGTGAAACCTAATGACATGTTTCAGACTTGTCTGGCTTAGAGGAGCGGAGTGTGCCAGTTCTTACCTTTTTGTTTAATTTCAATAATTGTACATCTTTGAATATTCTTTGTTTTCTTCGCCCTCAAGATGCTAGTACAGCACCTCGGAGCAGAGACCTGTCGACACCCAGTGAGTATTCATCTCATCACACTTTAAACAGTCACTTTTGTATTTTGTCAGGTCTTGTGAAATGTAAGAATATTCTGTGTTTTTCAGGATCTCGTCATGCAGCAAGAGGTCATGCGAGGGATGGCTATCGCTCCAGGTAAAGAAGCAGGACAGGGCACAGCGTCAGTAGTGGCTGGCTTCTGGCATTTATTTATTAATTTCGAATGGTAAACAGTCAGTTTCACCAGAACTCCTTTACTAGGTGTCCTCTATCACTTTTTAATGGACACCCTACAGCCAATCAGAATCGAGTATTCACCCAGACCATGGTATAAAAGTGGTTAGTTAATGATTAAATAATCATTTACAATACATGACTATGCGTTTCATAAATGTTTAATAAATATGTTACTTTTTGTATGTTTTGCTCACATCAGGTGCACAGTGGTTAAAGACTCCATGTGTTTCAGAGAAGACAGCGGTCTATACCCTCACCAGTCAGCACTTACACTGCAGTACACACTACAGTGTTCAACACCTGTTATAGATAATGTGTAAATGCGTGAATTAATCATTTACAACACTTTCTGCATCCCCTAATCTAAAGTGTAAACTATTCATTTTTGCTTACAAATGTGGGGACTTTGGTGAATGATTGCAGATTGCCTTTGCATATATCTAAATCATTTCTGTTTCTGCTTGTGTAGAAGGGATCATGAAATACGATTCCGCCGTCACTGAGGAGTACATAAAGATAAGTGTTTCTGAGTACCGCAAAGACATGGAGGTGGAGGATTCACTACGCCCTGATGAGCCAACACTACAGGACTTGAATTAAAAGTTCAATTAAATTAAATTACTATCTAATTATTTGTTCATAATTGTGCTTGATATGTCTGGTGCCCTTCTGATGCCATTCAGGGCAATGTATTTTTGTATTTTTGAATAAAGATGAAAATGGTGACATTGAATTGTGATTTATTTGTATGTGTATAACTGTAGTGTTGTATGTATGTAGTCCCATGTTTCCGGAGAAACATGGGACTACAGTTATAGAAGTTATAAAAACGACGTCTAAAATAAGTCTAAATTTACGTTAAAAAGACGTCCACAAACGACCACATTTGGACTATAAATAGCCCTTATACGGCGGTCCCACAGACGTCAAAATTAGACGTGTGATGGACGTCGAAAAAAAGACGTCACCTGGCGTTACAAAACAACCCCTTCAGTGGACTGAAATTGGACGTCCAAAAATGACATGAAAAGACGTCACGCCGACGTCACGTTGCGCAGTGGGTTACTTTTATTTAAATAGTAGCATCACCTAATGAGATGGATGGGCACAATGCTTGGAGCACAGCAAGTCCATTCTTGGTTTAATTTTGGAGACCGCCACTCGGAGTTCATCCTCTACATTCAGTCGCGATCTGTATTTATTTTTAATGTACGTGAGTGCCGAGAAAGTCTTTTCGCACAAGTAGGTAGTGCCAAACGGCATCAGTACATCCATAGCGGCCTTGGATAGCTGTGGGTATTCCCTCTCGACAGAAATCCAAAACTCAGCCAGCGTCTTGGAATTAAACGCTGTCTTCAACCAAGTTCAACCAATGCGTCCTCCAGGTCGGATGTCAGATGACAGGGCTTGAAGGTGGGTAGTGATAGACTTCATCACTATGTTAATACTCAGTTCATTTTCCTCAATGAATTCGTCCAGCTCAGAAAACATGTCAATCCTACCCATTTCAACTCGCTCAGTCCAGCGCTCAAGTTTTCTCGTGAATGCGTAGATTTTATCATTCAGTGACATGATGCTTGTGTTTTCACCTTGCAATGACATATTAAGGCCATTCAGTTTTTCAAATATGCAAGACAAATTCGCTAGCCTTGTTAACCAGTCAGGATCAGTGAGGTGGTCAGCGAGCTGGGACCCATGCTCCATCAGAAATAAGCGCACTGCGTCCCGCAGCTCAAACAGGCGGCTGAGCACATTCCCTCGCGAAAGCCACCTGACTTCTGTGTGGGACAGCAAGCACTCATGCTCCGATCCCAGTTCGTGACAGAGAGTGGCAAACAGCCTGATATTGAGTGGACGCGCTTTTATGTAGTTGACAATTTTTATAGCAGTCTCAAGAACACGTTTAAGTTCTGGGTAAAGTGTTTTTGCTCGCAAGAGCTTCTCCGTGTATATAGCTACAGTGCGTGAAATTTATATGAGGCGCCACTTGCAAGACTCTTGCTTTAAGACCTTTCTTTTCCCCAGCATCGCTCCAGCACCATCTGTACACACACCGATGCACTCACCCCAAGACAGTCCCTCTTCTTTTAGTTTGTTGTCAAGTTTTGTGAAAGTGTCCTCGCCTGTGCACGTTCCCTCCAGCGCGGTGCAAAACAGAATGTCATATAATGGATACATTATGCTATTTCTAATCGTTATATATATATATATATATATATATATATATATATATATATTTCATTTCTGGAAATCATCTCGCGACCCCTCCCTCGCTGTCTCACGCCCCCCCCCCCCGGGGGGTCGCGACCCCTACTTTGGGAACCACTGGCATAGGAGATAGTAACTCAAGTTGGTTAATAAATAAGTGGATAAAGGTAAATATTGTAGAGAGTACGATACCTGTAGAACGGTCGTTAAGACACTAACAGTTTACAGACGGTAGGCAATTAAGTTCACAGTTATAAAAACTTAGGACACTAAAGAGACCTTTAAAAGTTAATAAAGTGTCACAAGTAAACTCAAAATCATGTTCTTAAAGATAAACTTCAATGACTGAAACAAAATTAGCAATGTGCCACAGAAATGTTTAATTCAATTAAACATGGTCTTAATTGTTTACTCGATTGTTTTAAAATATTTTTTTTTGTTTTGTTTAAATGAATGCAATTTACAAAGTGCCGTAAATCATAGTGGTCCTAAAAATAGGCTTGACATTTGTTAAGCAAAATACAATTAATCTTTTGATTTTGGGGTGAAATATGACCCGGGAAGTTCTCCATGTATACCCCACACATGGAGAACTTCCTGGGTCATATTTCACCCCAAAATCAATGTGTGAGGGTGGCACAACAACCAAGGCCGTAACCAGGATTTTTCAAATACCGAGGTCAAAAATACCCCCTCCCCAACAACAACAACAACAAAAAAAAAACACTTGAGAAATAAGTTTAGCTGACAACATATTTATTTAAAAAAAAAAAACACTTGAGAAATAAGTTTGGCTGACAACATATTTATTTTCAATAACAACATGTGTATACTGTGCACTGTGTGTGTGTGTGTCCCTCTGGAATGTGGTGTTTGACCCTTTCTGACTGTTGAACAGTATACACACACAACAATATGCTGCATCGTCAGATGGAGAGTACCGTAGCCAGGGGTATTTATTTTCCCACTCCACACTATACCTCAACAGCCTTTTCCCAAATTGCCTTTGGGGATATATAATCTGGTCCCGGCTCCATTTGTTTTGAAGGATGCTCTGCCTCTCCTCATCGGAGTAGTGTCTTCTGCATTTATATATTGCAGGGACATTGGCTGCAAAGCTTGAACCTTCTGACACAGTTAGTGTCACATCTTGACTGTCTTGGGAGGGCCCTTGACCTATTATTTCCCTCTTTTCTCCTCCTCAACTGCCTGACTTCTCTCTCCTGTCTCCTCTGTTGAATTTAACATAATAATAATAATAATAATAAAACAA
The DNA here is from genome assembly GCA_032164185.1 of Moxostoma hubbsi. Classification (NCBI taxonomy): domain Eukaryota; kingdom Metazoa; phylum Chordata; class Actinopteri; order Cypriniformes; family Catostomidae; genus Moxostoma; species Moxostoma hubbsi. Next base: position 66,166,135 of record JAVLUX010000002.1, on the reverse strand, counting down.
GTCTAAATAACTGACCATAATATCATTCAATAGGTTATGTTTGGGCCATGCTTATTAAAAGCATATCCATCACTTCACAACACATTAATTATCCATATAATATTTAGCTTAATTGTCAATGCAGATTAGCTAGCTGCAACTCCTCTGGATTTCAGCATTTCAGTAGGATATAGCATCTCATATTGTAGGCTATATGCTGCATAACCATTAACTTTCTCACCTTCCCTCCTCTTTGTCTGCTCAACTTCTGCTGGCTTTCCAAACGATAATTTAGTTTGTTGCAGCCTTTTCATTTTCGGTTATTTGAATGAAAATCACAGGCAGAAATTAACATGGCATCAAGTTTATTTTGAACAATGGATTTGTGGGTATTGAAGTTTATGTGAGCTGTGCGAGACACTGCATTGCATTCTTCTTTAATTGGTTTAGGAAACACTCCGTTACAGCCGACTACTTTCTTTTTGACATTACAGCGGTATCTGCAAGTACGTGTCACCTGACGGTCCGTTGACGCAAGGATAATTGTCTCGTCGGCTATTTTCACTTCACAATGAAACAACACTTCAAGAAAAAAATACAGAGGGCATGACCTCGGTGTCCTCAATGGTAGTTATGGCCATGACAACAACATTCACAACCATAACCATGGCGCTAATCCAAACAAGAACTGAAATTAACACATTTAGCCACAGAAATAACCCACAAAGTCTGGTTATCTTTGACCTTACAGTATTTGGTAGAGACCTGGTTTGAAACACTAAGTATAGAACATAGCACATGAAATCTGACCAAAAGAGGGTAACGGTTACACTGTTTTTATCCAATTTGGTCAATACATTCCTGGAACAATTTAAGCAAAAGATATGTATTTTAGACTTGTTTGTTGTAGACAATAAAATCTTAACATTTTCTAATGGATTGCATAAATTGAAATATTTATCACTGACAAGTAAAAAAATAATAATGTTTTTATAAATCATATTTTCTATCACTTCAAACAAGAGCTAAAAATAAAAATGTTAACCACTTTGCCAATTTATAGCTCCTGTACTGATAAAATATTATCCAGGACGTTTACAAAAAAAGAAGATAAAATTATCAATTAAAGTAAGTGCACCCATGTTGTTATTAAACAAACTATATTTTATTGCATATTATTTCCCAACACATCACCTCTTCTTGAAAAGACACTAAAATAAGTTTTTTTTAAAAATGTCTAGACAGTAAAGCAAGAAAAGAAAACCACCAAATCACAAAAATAAAGTGCAAATTAAGCCGATCCCAAAGTGCCAATATGTTAACATTCATACCCTGAGCTTTTAAACATGTCCAACTGGAATCCATTTTATTTATTTTCCCCTCAAACAAATAATAGTCAAAATATAATTTAAAAAAAAAATATAATAATAATAATAATAATAATAATATATATATATATATATATATATATATATATATATAGCGTGTGTGTTGAACTATATATATATAGACATATATAGATATATATATATAGTTCAACACACACGCCATTCTCTTAAATATACTGATGTTCACTTCATGGCTAGAATTCATGTCAAATTGACATTGTAGAATAATATTTTTCATTCAATATTTCGTTCTTATTCTCTGCTTAAATAACAAAAAAATAGATTACGATGAGCATTGAACATTCTGTATGATGTCTCTCTCTCTCTCTCTCTCTCTCTCTCTCTCTCTCTCTCTCTCTCTCTGTGCGCACACAGACAGACACGCAAGCACGTGCACACACACACACACACACACACACACACACACACACACATCAAATCGCAATCCAGTGAATCTTAAATGCATTGTGTGAGAACACATGAGATTGAGGCTGGTTTGACGTCAGTCTTTGGCTTAGTCATCATCTACCTCTGGAGAGTCCTCTTCATCTGCTGACTCACTGTGGTTCTGCTCTTCTTCTTCCTCATTCCTCATCTCATCCTCACCTTCTACATCACTGCTGCTGTCAATGTCTTCATCAAAGCTGTCTTCATCCTCTTCCTCTTCTTCATCATCATCAACCACCTCCTCCTCAAGATCTCCACCATCAAATTCACCTTCAAAAAATTTTTAAATAAAAAAAAATTAAAATATGAGATGCTCTTAAGACCCCAGACCACACTTGCACCTGGTGTTAACATGAAACTTAGGTGACCACATCACAATAATAAAAAAAATTAAATTTGTAAAATAATTACTTTTTCACCATTTGACACATTTTAACAATTTCCAAATTCCATCAATAAATATTATGACTTGAAATCACATATTGCACTTATCTATATTGCATTATTTACTTTTTATACATGTATTTGTATATATTTGGGCTGTCAATTGATTACACTTTTAAATCAAATTAAGTACTTGTCCTGCGGATTAAATAATTAAATGAATTGCTTACATAATTATTTGCTGAGAGAGGCCCCCAAAAAGATAATTCATATTATATTATATGTTGGGCCTATATTCAACATATAATACGGATTGAAATTCAGTTTGAAATAAATTGAATTTTTGTGGCAGATGAGTAAAGCATTGATTAGACAATACAAAAGTTGCTTTAGAACACAATATATTGTCTGTTTTATAATCATATCAATGAACAAGCCTGCAGTTGACAGCAATCTGTTTTGCATTGAGTTCATCAAATTGTTCAGTTCTCACAGTACGCATTCTTGCAGTATGCGTACTCTTCACAGCCATCACTCCAGCACCTTATCCTTGAGCAATCATTATAAATTGCTAAATTGGTGCTAGAAAATCACTTGCCATTATATCAAACACATTTGAAAGCTGTTTGGTTTGTTAAATAAAGCTTAACATTGTCCTTGTATTTTGAGTTACCACAGCATGCAATAGACTGACATATCTTAAGGTCAATATTGTCAAAAATGGCAAAAAAAGAAACAGATTTATATAGAAACTCATCAGTTAGTCATTGTTTAGAGGACGAAGGCTATATACAATGCTTGAAATTGCCAAAAAAATAAAGTTCCCCTTCTGTCACTCTCTCGACGTTGTGTTGAAGGAAGTGACACAAGGGGTCTTCTCGGACGCCAAATCGTACCTCTGAACCTGAGAAAAGGCCAATGTCAAGTTGGCAGACAGAATTTGCATGCCCCGCCCCAGACATATGGGTATTAAGGGAAGCGGGGCAGCGAATGCCATTCACAATTTTTCCCCACGAACCACCCGCCCCCCCCAACAAGCTCGTGTGCTTCCATCCGGATTCAGGATGAGTGCGACTCGCCGCATGGCCAGCCGGCATTCTCCCTCGATCCCCCGGACTTGGATGATGACATCACTTCTGCATCGGAGAGCGTCCAGACGTCTGATGCAGAAGACTCGACTGGCATGCCGCCCAGTCTGAGGGGGACGTGCAGATGGCCGACATGCTTTCCCGGGCTGCCGTGAGCATGGGCTTGGACTGGAACCCTCCCTTCTCCCCACAGCCTTCACGGCTTGAAGACTGGTACCTCAGCGCCCAGCGCCGCCCCGCCCCCCCCCCCCCCCCCCCACGGTACCATTCTTCCCAGAAGTGCATGATGAAATGACGCGGTCATGGAGGGCACCTTTCACTGCCCCGTAATCGACCCGCTCACTCGTCCGCTTTACCCTGGACGGTGGGGCGGCCCACGGATACACGGAAGTCCCCTAGGTGGATAGGGCAGTAGCGATCCATCTGTGCCCAGAGAACGCCACCACCTGGCGGGACCGCCCAGTACTCCCCTCCAATCCCAACGTGCTGCAGGAACTGCGCTCTGCCAACATCCTCGCTCTCAGAGCCACGAAGGTCACAGCGCAGGCACTCAGGCTAAATTTCTCAATGCCCCCGTCTCCCAGCTTGGCCTCTTTGGCAACACCATCGACGAATTCGCCCAGCAGTGAATTTTCAGCGGTGAAGAAGCAGACGGAGGCAATATCGCAAATCATGCCGTGGCGCCACCCATCCAGCATGCCCCGTCTGCTCGCCAAAGGCGTCCCCCTGTGACCAAACAACGGCAGGGAGCTCCGCAACCTGGGCCCAGCTCTCAGCCCCAGCGTCGAGCACCTCCCAGGCGGCGTACGCCCCCCGTCTCCAGGACCCCTTCCTGGACCAGAAAAAGCTCCTGAGACGAGCAACCCAGGCAGTCGGATGTTCGCTCCGGAGATGGTACCAAGACCACTCCGTACCCCGCTGGAGGGCCGGGAGGAGAATACTTGTTTTTCTTATGTTCATTTGCCGCACGATCATCAGGTTGCGGTACCCAAATGTTCAATAAAAGAGCGATTTCCCCACTCCATGGGTCATCCAGTCGGTGTGCGGCATTCTTAGGCACCCCGGCCCTACAACTCTCCAGTCCCGGTTCCCCAGACGCAGCTCTCTCGCCTCCCGCCCCGCGACTGCTCAGCCCTGACAGGCCAGCGCTGACAAGTTCTGAAGACGCCTCCTTAGGACCTCTTCCTCAGTCTCTAACCCACCCCCTGCCTGGTGCGTGGAGCAATTAAGTGCTTTGAGTCTTTTCTCAGCACCCGAGCCTCGGGATGCTCTTTTGCCTCCAAACGCATTATTACCTGCTCCCCCCCCGCCGCGAAGCCCTGCCCGGTACGTCAAATATGATCGTCCCGTTAGTGCCCCTCGCATGGAGTTTGGATGCGTGGCTCTCACTTCCCAATCCATCGAGCTGGTTAACAAGGACCATCCGACTCAGCTACTCGTTTCAGCGGTATTCGCTCCACTCTAGTGCGTGGCCAACAAGCCAGTGCCTTACGAGCAGAGATTACCACCCTGCTCCTCAAGGACGCAATAGAGCCTGTCCCTCCAGCCGAGATGAAGAAGGGTTTCTACAGCCCTTACTGCATCGTACCCAAGAAAAGCGGCGGGTTGCTACCAATCTTGGACTTGCGAGTTCTCAACTGGGATCTGCACAAACTCCCGTTCAAAATGCTCACGCAGAAACAGATTCTCACATGTGTTCGACAGCTAGATTGGTTCGCGGCGGTAGACCTGAAGGACGTGTACTTCCACATCTCCATTTTGCTGCGACATGACCCTTCTTAAGGTTCGCATTCGACGGCCAGGCATACAAGTACAAGGTCCTCCCCTTCGGCCTGTTCGTGTCCCCTCGCGTCTTCACGAAGGTCACAGAGGCCGCTCTTGCCCCCCTAAGGGAAGTGGGCATCCGTACACTCAATTACCTCGACGACTGGCTCATCCTGGCCCACTCTCGAGAGTTATTATGCGCTCACAGGGACCAGGTGCTCAGACACCTCAGCCATCTAGGCATCGAGCCCGGCACAGAGGTTCCTCTAAAACAATTCCAGAGGCTCCTGGGGCATATGGCATCCTCAGCCGCGGTTGCGTCGCTCGGGTTGATGCATATGAGACTGGTACAGCACTGGCTACAGACTCGAGTCCCGAGATGGGCATGGCGCCACGGCATGCATCGTGTTATAATCACCCCCTCCTGCCGTCAGACTTTCAACCCTTGGACAGACCTCTGCTTTCTGCGGGCCGGAGTCCCCCTGCAGCAGGTATCCAGACGTGTCGTGGTAACCACAGACGCCTCTCGTCATGTGCAATGGGCTCGCTGCTGCTGGCACCTGGAAAGGACCCCGGCAGCATTGGCTTAGAATTGCCTAGAGTTGATAGCTGTAATTTTTGCCCTACAGAGGTTTCTTCCACTAATCCGAGGCAAGCACATTCTGATCCGTTCAGACAGCACTGCGACAGTAACGTACATAAATCGCCGAGGCGGCGTGCGCTCTCGTCATATGTCACAACTCGCCCGCCATCTCCTCCTTTGGAGTCAGCCGCGATTCAAGTCGCTACTCGCCACTCACATCCCTGGCAAACGCAACACGATGGCGGATGCGCTGTCGTGACAGGTTTTGCCCAGCGGAGAGTAGAGGCTTCAAGTCCAGCTCATTTGGGACCGATTCGTCAAGGCACAGGTAGACCTTTCTGCCTCCCAAGTAGGGTTGCAGCGGTATACCGGTTTCACGGTATACCACGGTTTCACGGTATACCACGGTTTGAAAATTGACGGTTATCATACCATGTACAACATTTGCTTATCTACGGTACCGAGAAAAAAATACAACCGGACGGAGAATCTCACATGCGCGCACGCATCTCCTTTCCTCCTTGTCTGCCTGTCAGACTCGTCAACTTGTGTCTCACAAACACACACACACACACATACACACACATACACACACACAAATGCAGCGGAGAAAATGTCAGAGAGAAGCGAGGCGAGGGGGTCTCACATGAGTGTGTGTGTTAGTTAAAGCAGTGTTTCTCAACTGGTTTATTCGGACTGGGTCACGGACAGCAGGGAAAGAACAATGCCATGGTTCTCCCATTGAAGATATTTCGGCTGCCGCCCAAGTGATCGACTATTTAGGACTGCTGAGGCAGATTTAATGATAATCTCGCAAACAGCTAAAGCAGACATGGGCAATTGGGTCAGGCCCTCAACATGGTTTAATGTGGCCCGCGGTTCATTTATCGTAAAAGCATTTTTATTTTTCATTGGATATTTTAGTTAACTTGCATTGGTACATAATGCGTCTCCACAAGTGTTTAACATGCTCATGGTTGCCAGATAAGAGACGCAACACCCCCAGTTTGAGATTTATACTTGCACAAATTGGAAATATTCCGCCTAATGTAATACTTATTTTGTGCAATCTGGCAACCATGCACTTGAGTGCGCTATTTCTATCTGGCTTTCCCCTTTGAACAAACTTAGCGATCTGTAGTGCAATATTCTGCTCAAGGAAAAGTGTTATACGGCTACTCTGTGTCCATTCTTGAGGCTGCTTGTGATGTTTGGTGCTACTAATTTTGCAGGTAAACTTTCTCTGTGATTAAATTAAATATAAAAGTAGATCTCGGCATCATTGACACACGGAGGAGTAATCATTGACATGTGAGCATAAGCAAGCCAGAGATGAATATGTATATGTATTTATTATTTGTCAAAGTCCCTTTGCGCCAGTATGTTAATCTAACTCTTGCAGTAATCATTTATCATAGTCATGCAGTCTGTGTAATTCAGTTGTGTGCTGAAAATCAAACGTTGACATCAACAACAAAAATAATTTCACTTGATGCATGTCCTTGTACTGGAAAACAATGAACAAAACTATGAAACATAAAAGGAATTGCAACCCAAGATACATTAAATACAGGTTATGTTTAATCTATGGCAGGTCGCCACTTGATGTCCAATGTATAATCTGCATCCTGAAGCAAAACCAGTTGAGAAGCACTGAGTTAAAGGTACAGACAGGAGCAGTCTGGCCTCACTGTCGCTGTAACGATCCACACCGTCTTTGGCTTGTGTACCTTTTTATTTAAGTTTTTGGCACTTTTTATGTTCCACATTGTTCTTTGTTTATGCACTCTAAGTTTTGGCACCTTTTATGTTCCATATAGCCTTTTGTTTTATGCACTCTTATTTTGAAGTTTTGTCATGTCCTGTTTTCCCTCCTTGTCCATGTGTCCGGTCCTCATTGGTTTATTGTTTGATTACTTTATTATCAGTTCTAGTTTTGTCATTGGTTTTAGTTAATTGCCCTTTTACCTTGTTATGAGTTCCGTTTGTCCATTGGTCAATGTTTTCCCTTGTTTTGTATTTAAGCCCTGATGTTTCACCTTGTCCTCTGTTGGTCGTTGTAAATTTTGTTGCTAATGTTAATGTTTGATGCTCTGTTCTTAGTTCCTGCCTTGGTCCGTGTTCCTGCCTGTGCCCTCCTTGCAAGACCCCCGTGTTGTTCTCTTGTGTTCTTCTCTTTATTTTTCCCCTCGTGGTTTCATTTGTTCCTGCATTTATACTTCCCTTTACTTTGCGAACTTCAATAAAGCTGCATTTGGACCCTTACTCCCTCGTCTGCCCTCTTCATAACAGTCGCGCACCTACAGTGTATGTTAATTATTAATAATCATAGGACATTACTTCAAAATCTCACACAGCTGATGTTATTTTTAATTTAGTAGTTAATTTAACATGTAAACAAACATTCTTTAGTTATATAACATGTTATAGTTGATATGACATGATATTTTTTATAATGTTTATAATTCGATTTATTATTATAATTCTGTTAGCTTTCTTATTTTTCTATTTATTTTATTTTCAGAAGGGAGAATATTTGTACACATAATTCAATAAAATAAATGGTGTTTGCTCAAAAATAAATAATTAAATAAAATAACCCTTCTGTTTTCACTGATAATAGTAATTGTGTAATACCGTATACCGTGATACCGTGATATTTTCTGAGACGGTTATCATACCGTGAAAATCTCATACCGTTGCAACCCTACTCCCAAGACAACTCCCACTGCCCGCTCTGGTATTCCCTGACGGGTGCCCCCCTCGGGACAGACGCGCTGGCACACAGCTGGCCCCGGGGGCTGCGCAAATACGCATTTCCCCCAGTGAGCCTTCTTGCATCGGTGCTGTGCAAGATCAGGGAGGACGAGGAACAGGTCATCTTGGTGGCCCCCTACTGGCCCACCCGCACCTGGTTTTTGGATCTCACGCTCCTCGCGACAGCCCCTCCCTGTAAAATCCCCCTGAGGAAGGACCTTCTTTCTCAGGGACGGGGCACCCTCTAGCATCCGCACCCAGACCTGTGGAACCTCCACGTCTGGCCCCTGGACGGGATACGGAAGATCTAGTGGATTTACCACCTGCTGTTGTAGGCACAATCAAGCCAGAGCTCCCTCGACCAGGCAACTTTACGCCCTAAAGTGGCGCTTGTTCGCGAACTGGTGTTCTTCCCGAGCTGAAGACCCACAGAGATGCGCAGTTCGGTAAGTGCTTCTATTCCTGCAGGAGAGGCTGGAGGGGAGGCTGTCCCCCTCCACCATGAAGGTGTATGTAGCTGCTATCGCAGCCCACCACGATGCAGTAGATGGCAAGTCCCTTGGTAATAACGACTTAATTATCAGGTTCCTGAAAGGCGCCCGGAGACTAAATCCTCCCCGGCCTAGCCTGTTCCCTTCTTGGGATCTCTCAGTGGTCCTCTCGGGCCTTCAGAGACTCCCATTTGAGCTGCTTGATTCAGTCGAGCTCAAGGCCCTCTCCCTAAAGACGGTCCTCCTGATCGCGTTAGCCTCAATCAAGAGGGTTGGAGATCTGCAAGTGTTCTCTGTCAGCGACACTTGCCTGGAGTTTGGTCTGGCACTTTCTCACGTTATCCTGAGACCCCGACCGGGCTACGTGCCCAAGGTTCTTACGACCCCTTTCAGGGACCAGGTCGTGAACCTGCAAGTGCTGCCTCGGGAGGAGGCAGACCCAGCCCTTTCGTTGCTGTGTCTGGTGCATGCTTTGCGTACCTATGTGGACCGCACGCAGAGCTTTAAATGTTCTGAGCAGCTCTTTGTCTGCTTTGGCGGATGGCGGAAAGGGAACGCCGTCTCCAAACAGAGGCTAGCCCACTGGGTCCTGATGCTATTGCCTTAGCCTATCACACCCAGGGCATGCCCGCCCCCCTGCAGGTCCAAGCACACTCTACTAGAAGTGTATTAGAATACACACACACACACACACACATATATACATACATACATATATATATATATATATGTGTATGTGTGTGTGTGTGTGTGTATATATATATATATATATATATATAATACACACACACACACACACACACTTGAAGTCAGAAGTTTACATACACACACCTTGTGTTATTATACATATATACATATAAAATTTATATACAATATTATTACTAAGGCTGCTGATTTAACATGTTAATTTAGTGTGATTAATTATATGTGGCGTTAACGCAAGAAACAAGAGGTGGTGGAACATGTTTTTACGTAAATAAAAATTGGTGTACAGATGTAACAATGTTAAAGATGATGCCCTAATATATATATATATATATATATATATATATATATATATATATATATATATATATAGTGAGGAAAATATGTATTTGAACACCCTGCTATTTTGCAAGTTCTCCCACTTAGAAATCATGGAGGGGTCTGAAATTGTCATCGTAGGTGCCTGTCCACTGTGAGAGACATAATCTAAAAAAAAAAATCCAGAAATCACAATGTATGATTTTTTAACTATTTATTTGTATGATACAGCTGCAAATAAGTATTTGAACACCTGAGAAAATCAATGTTAATATTTGGTACAGTAGCCTTTGTTTGCAATTACAGAGGTCAAACGTTTCCTGTAGTTTTTCACCAGGTTTGCACACACTGCAGGAGGGATTTTGGCCCACTCCTCCACACAGATCTTCTCTAGATCAGTCAGGTTTCTGGGCTGTCGCTGAGAAACACGGAGTTTGAGCTCCCTCCAAAGATTCTCTATTGGGTTTAGGTCTGGAGACTGGCTAGGCCATGCCAGAACCTTGAAATGCTTCTTACAGAGCCACTCCTTGGTTATCCTGGCTGTGTGCTTCGGGTCATTGTCATGTTGGAAGACCCAGCCTCGACCCATCTTCAGTGCTCTAACTGAGGGAAGGAGGTTGTTCCCCAAAATCTCGCAATACATGGCCCCGGTCATCCTCTCCTTAATACAGTGCAATCGCCCTGTCCCATGTGCAGAAAAACACCCCCAAAGCATGATGCTACCACCCCCATGCTTCACAGTAGGGATGGTGTTCTTGGGATGGTACTCATCATTCTTCTTCCTCCAAACACGGTTAGTGGAATTATGACCAAAAAGTTCTATTTTGGTCTCATCTGACCACATGACTTTCTCCCATGACTCCTCTGGATCATCCAAATGGTCATTGGCAAACTTAAGACGGGCCTTGACATGTGCTGGTTTAAGCAGGGGAACCTTCCGTGCCATGCATGATTTCAAACCATGACGTCTTAGTGTATTACCAAGAGTAACCTTGGAAACGGTGGTCCCAGCTCTTTTCAGGTCATTGACCAGCTCCTCCCGTGTAGTTCTGGGCTGATTTCTCACCTTTCTTAGGATCATTGAGACCCCACGAGGTGAGATCTTGCATGGAGCCCCAGTCCGAGGGAGATTGACAGTCATGTTTAGCTTCTTCCATTTTCTAATGATTGCTCCAACAGTGGACCTTTATTCACCAAGCTGCTTGGCAATTTCCCCGTAGCCCCTTCCAGCCTTGTGGAGGTGTACAATTTTGTCTCTAGTGTCTTTGGACAGCTCTTTGGTCTTGGCCATGTTAGTAGTTGGATTCTTACTGATTGTATGGGGTGGACAGGTGTCTTTATGCAGCTAACGACCTCAAACAGGTGCATCTAATTTAGGATAATAAATGGAGTGGAGGTGGACATTTTAAATGCAGACTAACAGGTCTTTGAGGGTCAGAATTCTAGCTGATAGACAGGTGTTCAAATACTTATTTGCAGCTGTATCATACAAATAAATAGTTAAAAAATCATACATTGTGATTTCTGGATTTTTTTTTTTAGATTATGTCTCTCACAGTGGACATGCACCTACGATGACAATTTCAGACCCCTCCATGATTTCCAAGTGGGAGAACTTGCAAAATAGCAGGGTGTTCAAATACTTATTTTCCTCACTGTATATATATATATATATATATATATATATATATGGGCTGTCAATTGATTAAAATTTTTAATAAAATTAAATACATGGTGTCCCGATTAATTAATCGCGATTAATCGCATATACAAATATTTGCCATGAAAGCCCCTCATATAACAATAATTCAATATATAATGTTGAAATAATTATACATAGTTATCTTTATATATTAAAATATATATATATATATATATATATATATATATATATATATATATATATAATAAAAACAATTTCAGATAATTAAAATGCATTACATTCTTGCGGCAGTACATTAATATGTTCAATAATATGGTAGTAAACAATACATTGTATTCTAAAGCTGCTTTTTGTATTGTCTTAAGTCAATCATTGGCATACAGTTGACAGCAATCCATTTCACAAGTGAATTTGTCAATCAGTTGGAGATTTATTATGAGGGCTTGTTTAAGAAGTCAATTTATACCTGTGTCAGACATTTACCATGGGTATACATAGTACACAATACTATAGATATATTTTACAATAATGCCAAGACATTATATTCATTACATAGTGCAATGGTTTTCAATGCTTTGGAGTTATTGGAGGTACAAAGAGTATTTAAATAATAGTTCAAAATTGCAAATAGGGGCTTTATAGACATAAATTTACACTTATGTATAAAAAATTGGCAAGAAAAATAAACAGATTAATCAGAAAATATTCACTTTTTAAATGATCAAAACTGTGAAAACCAAATAAAACGTCTTTATAGAGCAAAGTAAAACTAGTTAAAATAGAGGTATGTACAAACAAACAAAATTTTCTCCAAAATACTACAGCATCTCAACAAGGTGATGGGCAGACTAATCTAGCATTACTGAAGGAGCAAAGTGGATCTATTTCAGGGAGCATGTTTCTTAATTAAAGATTGACTGGGTAAAAACGGTGTAATAGTTTAAAGAACACCTCCTTAACCTTGTTGGCATTTAAATATTTGTGAGCTAAAGACCACACAACCTGCGTCAGACATGCTTGTGTCGCGTCTCGGGTGTGTTGCGTAATAAATATAAAATGTTTAGGTCACTGTGTCAAGATAAATATAGTTTAATACTCAATCTTTAAACATATCTGGAGATTCCTTACATCACATTTGTGCCCCTTCAAGGGTTTTGACCGCAAGAATGTAACGCACGTCTGTTCTGTATAGTTTCTTCGCTGTATAAACTGTGTGTTGCTCATACAGCTGAAGTTTCACTTACTGCCCTCTGGAGTAAACAGGCGGTACTACAAGCATGCGATTAAATACGTTAATATATATATATATACACATAGCGATTAGATAGATAGATAGATAGATAGATAGATAGATAGATAGATAGATAGATAGATAGATAGATAGATAGATAGATAGATAGATAGATAGATAGATTAGATAGATAGATAGATAGATAGATAGTTTGAGTCAGTCATATATAGTTTAAGCCAGTGGAAACTGAAACAGATGTTAATACAGAGTGTACACAGGATCTCAGACTCACAGACTGTGTTAATGAGTGTGGAGGTGTGCTCCCGCATTTCAGCAAGGAAATCCCCCATCTTTCCTTCCATAGTTTCAAACAGTGGCTCATTGTCGACTGTGGGCTCATCAGGGAAGAACAGAGGCTTTATCAGCTGTCTCCGGTGCCTGACACACACACACACACACACACACACACACACACACACACACACACACACACACAATACATTAGTTGCAAATAAGGCAGTTGTGGATTAACTGGAAGGGAAAAAAATTTAAAATAGTCTTGTCCCCTGACTAGGCATGTAACGATACACACATTTCATTATATGATTATAAAAAATTAAACAGTGCCCAAAAATGTTTTGCTTAAACTCAAGGACTAAAATATATATATGCATTTAAAGTGCCCTATTTTAAGAGCCCTAGCACTAAGTGCAGTGCTAAGCTTTAAGCATTAGCCCAAAAGTCATTGGGCATGGCCATGAAGTTTTGGTATTTTCCACCAAGCATGCAACAAGTCTTGGCTTAAGTGGGTTTGGTAAAATCAATTTTTCATCAAATCTAGAAATCTCACGTGCAAATGCAGTTTAATTCTGAGTTTTTTTCTGGTTACTGTAGCGTCTGTGTCCTATTATATAGTACATTCCCTCAGGTGCCAGTGATATAAACAACGCACAAGAATTCACAAGTTGGTAGTGTAAAATTATTTTTTTAAATGAATTAGAACAATAGAAGTATGAACATGCTTATAATAGGTAATTATAATAATAGACAATATAACAATATAAATATTGGCATACATTTCACTTCAACTGGTCGATTTTGATTTTGAACAATTAAATTAATTTATTGAGAAATATATACAGTATACACTGGTGGTCAAAAGTTTGGAATAATGTACAGATTCTGCTGTTTCGGAAGGAAATTGGTACTTTAATTTACCAAAGTGGCATTCAACTGATCAGTATAGTCAGGACATTATAGATGTAAATAGACACTCACATGTCATAAGCTGACAGCTTCATTGAATTCTACCCGCTCAACACCAGTTAAAGATAGTAACTGATAGTATCTATTTACCAATAGTATAAATGTTCAGAAATGTTCAGAACGTTCAGAATGTACAGATTCGTCCTCCACCACCCAGATTGAGGCATTCATTTTTCATTCTAAAAATATATAAAGGCATTTGCAAAAATAGTTGGCACTATGCCAACACAAGGACTTAGAGCACATCAGGAATCAGAGAAGACTCGGGGGGGTGCAGGCCTTATGGGAAGAATTGAATTACCTTACAGGTAATTGGAAAAGAGTGTTATGGATCTCTTGAGCTTGAGCTTTTGTAGGAACAGCTAGACTGTAAGGTGTGTGAGAAGAGCCCGACAAGACAGCCACATCTATGGCAAGTGCTACAGGAAGTGTGGGGTGAAATGTCACCGCTAAAATACCAAGGATCTGCAAAGCTGTAACGTGGAGGATTTTTTGATGAGAACACTTTCGGTGTGCTGAGTGACTCCAGCTGGGTCTCTTAAGCAACCAAATTGATCCGGTTGCTCGGAAGGGTGGAGTCACACAGGGTAACCTCCTCGTGATCGCTATAATGTGGTTAACTCTCAGAAGGGCGAACGGTGTGTGTGCGTAGATGCCGTGGTGGATAGCGTAAAGCCTCTCTGCTGCAACGCACTCAACAAGCCACGTGATAAGATGTGCAGGTTGAAGATCTCAGAAGCAGAGGCAGCTGGGATTTGGGATTTTTTTATATATATATATTAGGGCTGTCAATCGATTAAAATTTTCAATCAAATTAATTACACGGTGTCCCGATTAATTAATCGCGATTAATTGCATATACAAATATTTGCTAAGAAAGCCCCTCATATAACAACTCAATATATAATGATTATACATATTAATATCAATACATAATTATACATATTTTAAATATTTAAAAATTATACACACACACATATACACACATATATATATATATATATATATATATATATACACACTCACCTAAAGGATTATTAGGGACACCTGTTCAATTTCTCATTAATGCAATTATCTAATCAACCAATCACATGGCAGTTGCTTCAATGCATTTAGGGGTGTGGTCCTGGTCAAGACAATCTCCTGAACTCCAAACTGAATGTCAGAATGGGAAAGAAAGGTGATTTAAGCCATTTTGAGCGTGGCATGGTTGTTGGTGCCAGACGGGCCTGTCTGAGTATTTCACAATCTGCTCAGTTACTGGGATTTTCACGCACAACCATTTCTAGGGTTTACAAAGAATGGTGTGAAAAGGGAAAAACATCCAGTATGCGGCAGTCCTGTGGGCGAAAATGCCTTGTTGATGCTAGAGGTCAGAGGAGAATGGGCCGACTGATTCAAGCTGATAGAAGAGCAACTTTGACTGAAATAACCACTCGTTACAACCGAGGTATGCAGCAAAGCATTTGTGAAGCCACAACACGCACAACCTTGAGGCGGATGGGCTACAACAGCAGAAGACCCCACCGGGTACCACTCATCTCCACTACAAATAGGAAAAAGAGGCTACAATTTGCAAGAGCTCACCAAAATTGGACAGTTGAAGACTGGAAAAATGTTGCCTGGTCTGATGAGTCTTGATTTCTGTTGAGACATTCAGATGGTAGAGTCAGAATCTGGCGTAAACAGAATGAGAACATGGATCCATCATGCCTTGTTACCACTGTGCAGGCTGGTGGTGGTGGTGTAATGGTGTGGGGGGTGTTTTCTTGGCACACTTTAGGCCCCTTAGTGCCAATTGGGCATCGTTTAAATGCCACAGCCTACCTGAGCATTGTTTCTGACCATGTCCATCCCTTTATGGCCACCATGTACCCATCCTCTGATGGCTACTTCCAGCAGGATAATGCACCATGTCACAAAGCTCGAATCATTTCAAATTGGTTTCTTGAACATGACAATGAGTTCACTGTACTAAAATGGCCCCCACAGTCACCAGATCTCAACCCAATAGAGCATCTTTGGGATGTGGTGGAACGGGAGCTTCGTGCCCTGGATGTGCATCCCACAAATCTCCATCAACTGCAAGATGCTATCCTATCAATATGGGCCAACATTTCTAAAGAATGCTTTCAGCACCTTGTTGAATCAATGCCACGTAGAATTAAGGCAGTTCTGAAGGCGAAAGGGGGTCAAACACAGTATTAGTATGGTGTTCCTAATAATCCTTTAGGTGACACACACACACACACACACATATATATATATACATACATACATAGAATAAAAATACAGAAATGGTAATATAAAATCATAACCAATCCAGATATTTTACCCTCTTCTACTGGCACCTTTTGCAGTGACACAAAAATCACTCTACGGCTACAGGTGACTACAAATTAGATAATAAATACAATTGTAAATATAAGCATAATAATAAAAATTTTTATTTAAACCATGAGCTATAGATATTTTAACAGAAATCTCAATATTATTTTTTTTATAAAACTCCTGTAGTGGAACATCAAATAATGTCCCTGACGATTAGTTTTGACATGAACTTTATTACCAGTATAGTGACGTAATTTTGTTGTTTATAAAAAGTCATAGAAGTATGCAAAAAATTTTTGCAAATGCCTTTATGCATTTTTAGAATTAAAAAATGAAAAACTATCAGTATATAGTTTATTTTTGTTACTTTTAAAATGTATTTTATGTATATATTTGACTGTTTTAGTCATCCCAGACTTTATGAAAATCCATTATTTTAATACAAGTTATTACATGTTTAAAATTATGATCTTCTAAACAGAGTGAAATAAACATTAACCATTTCAATATTTATTGTGTGACAATGATTTCTATCATTTTTATCCCAAAGTTGTTGCGTCATTTCCTCAACACCAAACAATAACGTTTTTTCAAATGTTACTCTACTTGTTAACCAAGTGAACAAGTGTCAGTGACGAGCATGTTTGACATGAAATATGAGACAAAACAAAGAAAAATCAGGGGAAATATAACCTGTGAGCAGAACATATTTATTGAGCGTCATTTCCGATCAAGGTGTAATTTTGAAAGATTCTGCAAGAAGTGTGAACATATTTAATTGAATGCATTTAGTAGGGGTGCTCAGCGAATCCATTATCTGTATCTGTTCATATGACAAAAATCTGTCTCTGTATTTGGATAGAACCGGATGTTCACAGGGTTTTAACCGGAAAGTTATCAAACTAAATGAAACGCCCGTTTTTAAATTACTCTTATATTCACAGTTTCTACAGTACTGTACAAAAATTTTTGCATAGTGAGGATGTCTTCAAAAATGATGACAAATAGTTTTCATTTATCAAATAACGTCACACAAAGTTCTGTAAACATAAAAAAGCTAAATCAATATTCGGTGTGACCATCTTTGCCTTTAAAACAGCCCCAATTCTCCTAGATACACATGGACACAGTTTTTCTTGGTTGTTGGCAGATAGGATGTTCATAGCATTTTGGAGAATTCTCCACAGTTCACACGATGTTCAGTGGGGGGTTTTGGGGGGGCATGACATCAGTTGCAGTGCTCCCTGTTCTTCTATTCAAAATTTGCAAAAAATAATGTTTAAGAGACTAACATTTATATTTCCTTCTGACACACTAAAGCTGAAGATATAAATAACCATCTGAAGACAAATGCTTTTGTGAAACATCTTATGTGCCTACGAATTTTTGCACAGTACTACTACTAATAATAATAATAATAATAATAATAATTAGGTGAGGTGGTGGCGTAGTGGCTAGAGCACAGGGCTGCTAATCAGAAGGTCGCTGTTTCGAATCCCACAGCCACCACCATTGTGCCCTTGAGCAAGGCACTTAATTCAGGTTGCTCCTGGGGGATTGTCCCTGTAATAAGTGCACTGTAAGTCACTTTGGATAAAAGGGTCTGATAAATGTAATTGTTATTATTAAGGCTACATATTTTTTAGTTAAATTTTTTATTATTTCTTATTACCAGATGAAGCTAAATTTGTAGGCTACATTAACTATGGTTTCTTCTGGTATTTCAGATATTAATATCTGCTGAAACAGTATTTTTGTTTATTTCTGTGCCTGTATATTATTACTCTGGAGGCAGGAGGTGTCAAGCAAACATTTTACAGTGAATATTAAATACAAATTCAAACTTTAAAATAAATGAAAATAAATCAATATAGCCAACAAACAGGTTAAAGTCC
The DNA here is from genome assembly GCA_032164185.1 of Moxostoma hubbsi. NCBI lineage: Eukaryota > Metazoa > Chordata > Actinopteri > Cypriniformes > Catostomidae > Moxostoma > Moxostoma hubbsi. The sequence continues at coordinate 66,147,845 of JAVLUX010000002.1, read as the reverse complement.
CATAAGTCTATCAGGAATTTAATGTAGTTAAATAATACTAATAATATAATTATATAAAATTTATATAGGGCCTTTCCACAGCTCAAGAACACTTAACAGTCTCAAATTTAGCACAGTTTAAAGAAGAAGAAAATAGACAGAGCAAGCTTCAGATTCTTTGTTTTACATAAGGTGGAATATTCCAAATAGATGAATATTCTATGGAGCATTTAAACTTTTTATCAGAATAAAAAAACAAATAATTACCTTATTAGCTGATCAACTTTAAGAGACGGATAGACGAGCTCAGGAATTTAACATCATGCTCAGATTAGGCTATACATGAATACATGTGAATCATTACGTGTGAATGATACATTAAAATCATGTACAATAAATTTATGTAAATTTTGTACATTTATGTACAATAAAAGTGTACATGATGTTTTATCTTAGTGTTACACTTGACAAGCTCCAGACACACAAAATTAATGGAGAACACAAACAGAGTCGAGCCCATGCCCATACGATCTGAAATCACCCTGTATGCATTTTCATTCATAAGGTTTAAAGTTTAGAAATATTGGAATCAAACGTAAAATGACACTGGAAATGACACTAGTTGTGCAGAGTGTGAAAAATGCTAAAAGTGCCCAAAGACAAAGAAACACCCATATATTAAATGTAAAATTATTTATTATATATTCCATTAATGATATTTGAGGCATTTCTCAGCAAACATTGATAACACGATTACAGTAGTTCATTGGCATATCATGCAAAACGAATATCCCTAACGGCAAGCTTGTGAAAGTGCCTCTGAAACATTAGTCTTTCTTACCTTTTCACCGATGAATTGTAATCCTGAAAAAAACCCAAAGAGAACACCATTAATGCGAGGAGCTTCACTTTTTCCAATTCAGGTTTGGTTTAAACTATTCTCAGCCTCATATGGCTGCATGTATATTGTACACCAAAATGGCAAATATATTCTGTTTGAGTTATGTGAACACAATCAGCACTTTTTATAGGTAATATTACAGTGTAACTAGCATCATATATAAGTGTGTGCGTGCGTGTGTGTGTGTGAAACAAACCCTAATGAACTGGAATGGGTCATTCTCCTTTAGAAGTCTCTCAAGGCCCGTGTGGACCTCCTGCAAACGAGTCTGATCTTGTGCTATCCGGCTCAGATTCTGCTGGAGTCCAGAACACTGCTCCACATCATACGTGCTGACACACTCGCGCAGCGATGAGAGAAACGCATCCAGATGTGCAATGGAAGTCTCTCGGAAAGTGTGCAGGTGCTGGTCTGCATCATCCTGGTACACCTACAGCAGAACAAATGTTTTTAAGACTTGCGTGAGTGCTTGAGAGTGGTGCTTGCATACACAAAACACGCTGTCACATATTTCATATTTCACAACACAAACACATTGGCTAACACAAACCATCCTCAGTGAGGTATATCTGGATACATGACTAGTTATAAACACTTTCATTTGATGAACTATTGCTGCTATGACCACTAGACAATTTACATAAAATTCTCATTTTAACAATGCTTTCATTCTTTCCATGGGGGAAAATACAGTGGCATTAATTACACTTGGCAAATTGCCCAGAGTTTAGTAAATAAAGTCTAAAATAAACCTTTTACGTAGAAAGAAGTAAGGACTGTTTTGATGATGATTTCAGTTTAATATTCACAGTTAGTGCTACTTCAGTGCTCACGCCACCTGGTTTAAATAGATTGCACGATTAATGAAAACGACACAGGTTTTTGCACTGAAACTGTTCAACAGTGAATTCACCCAAGTGTTTCAAGTCCATGAATTGCAGGTAATAACACGGCACTGACTTTACCTTGTTCTGACGTTCAATCTCTTTTTGTTCCTGATGGGTTTTTTGCACCCTTCTGATCTTCCTGTTTGACTTGAGCAGCTGAATGTCGAGATATCCCTATTGAAGCAACACAAAAAGAGAGAGAGAGCATTAATGGACGTGCACAATTATAACACACATTAGGAGCTGCATTCATGCACTAGTCACAATACACATTATTCTGAGCTCCAGTCAGCAGGTGAACAGGTTTTTGTTTAACCAACCTCAAACCATGTTTAAATCTATATGAGAAAAATGTACAGTTCTGGTCCAGGTTGCTAATTGGTAAATACAGAATTCCAGTCGCACTTATAATAACAGCATAATAACAGCTACTGTTTATCTTACTGCACAGCACCCATAGAGGTCAACAATTAAACTTAGTTGCATGTCAGGGTCTAAATCTTCTAGCAGAAGGATACCATAGAAGCTAGTGAACATGCGTGCATCCATAACAACGTTTTTTACTCCATTAAAGGTTTACTTCACCCAAAATTTTTATTTTTCTCATTATTTACTCTCACGATATCCCAGGCAAGTAGGAATTTCTTTCTTCACGAGAACACATTTGAAGAAAAATATCTCTGCTCAATAGGTCCTTAAAATGTAAGTGAATGTTAATTTCTCTTTTGAAGCTTCAAAAATCCCTGACAGTCAGCATAAAACGTCATCCACACGACTCCAGCTGTTAAATTAATGGCTTCTAAAGTGACATGATCATTTTTGGTGTGAAAAAGATAAACATATAGGTACTTTTTTAACTCCAAATCATGCTTCCATTCTTCAATGGTATGCACATGTGTGACCGCGTTGGCATGTTCACGAGAGAACTGATGCATGATACAATGGTGCATTTGTGTTCTAACCCTGGATGTCTCAACCAAGTGGAGACTGTGAAATTACCTCTGTAACCATGGCAATGGTAATATTTTACACCAGGGACCACTTGGTTTACCCACTCTGGTAATGTTGAATGTCTGACTGTAGAGCGCCCTCTGCTGGTCAAACTACACATAACACTTATATTATTGAAGACCTTCTTAACTCAGGTTTTTCCATACCAAGGAAAGTTTCTGAAAAAACCAAGTATCTCCCAGTTTTTGTTTTACGTAACTTTCCTCAGTGAATGAGGAACCTGAGTCTTTTGTAGATGACATTGGAATGTCAACATCTGGCAATGAAGTGTCTAACAACTCTGGTGTTGGTGCTACAGACATTGCATTATGCCTGTTTCTCACCTGATCAATATGTCGGCGCACTACTTGCCCACTTCCCAATGCTACTGTGCACGATACAGGACCAGTTTTTTTCTGAACAGTTCCTGGAATCCAAGTAGGTCCAGAGCTGAAATTCTTAGTATACATTGGGTCACCCTCCACAAGATGTCTTTCTTTTGCATGTTGGTCATGGTACCATTGTCTCAATTTTCCAGTGGTAGACAGTGCCATAATTCGGTAACTGAACAGAGCTCTGGATAGCTTTGATTCAATGGAATCTCCAGCGCTCTTGTTCAATGGATAAGCCTCAATCCATTTTGAGTAGGCATCTACCATGATCAAGAACATTTTACCCATCCACGGGCCAGCATAATCAATGTGAATCCTTCTCCACGGTTGCTCTGGCAACTCCCACGGATGCAGTGGTGCGTTTGCCAGAGCGTTTCTTTTCTCCTGACAGACTGCACATGATTTGACCAATTCTTTCACCTCTGCATCCAAGTGTGGCCACCACATATAGCTTGGTGCCAGGCCTTTCATCCTGGTAATTCCCAGATGGGTTTGATGTAGCTGTCTTAGAAGAGCCGCACGGCCCGGAGGCGGAATCATTACACGGGCCCCCCATAACACACATCCCCCCTGTATGCTGAGTTCGCCCTGTTTTTTTTCTCCAACTTCTTGGGCCAACCTCTTAAAACATATTCCCTCACTCTTGCCAAAACAGCATCTTTGTCTGTTCATTTCCTCACTTGTTCTGCTTTTACTAGAGGCACATACTTTTCTTCCTCCACAAGAGTCTCCACTCATTCTTCCATCAATGGCAGCCTGCTCAACGCATCTGCATTTTGGTGCCCTTTACCAGCTTTGTACACAATGGTGTACTAGTATCCACACAGTGGGACTGCCCACCTCTGTATACGCAGGGATGCCATTTGTGGCACCGCTCTCATTTCGTTAAACAGTGATATCAAAGGTTTGTGATATGTCACCATAGTGAACTGTCTACCATACAAGTAAGTGTGGAATTTCTTTAGCCCAAAAATGACAGCTAGACCCTTGTGACAGGGCGGAGGGCAGGGCTGGGTCGTGATTATACACACCCGGTCCCTTACTCGGTAATAGAGTTCTCGCCACTACCGTCCACCCCAACAGAGCAGCCGCGGCCGTGCGAGTAAGTGTTTTTTTTATGATCTCTCTTTCCTCTCTCTCTATCACTGCCTCTGCGTTGGCCTTTTCCCTCTCGATTAAATTTTAGTGTTTTTTTGGAGGGGGTACTACACTGTTACAGGAAGGGGAAACATCACAAGCCAGGATGAGTGGTTTAGTGGAATCATAGTGCACTAAGTTGACAGGCGACTAAAGCTTCACTAAAGCTTCTTGCTGCTTGCAGCTCCATGCCCATCTTTCATCTTTCCTCAGAAGTGCATGCAAGGACGCCAACAAGGTTGACGAGTTGGGCAGAAATTTGTGGTAATAGTTCAACAACCCTAAATAAGCCTTCAGTTCCTTCACATTTCGTGATGTAGGAGCTTCTTATACAGCTTGTACTTTTTCTGTAACCGGCTGTAATCGTTTGGTATTATTTTTGTGACCTAAAAATACCACTTCCTCTCCCATGAACTGGCACTTGTTCCTTTTCAGTCTCAGTCCACTCTTTCCAAGCCTACTCAGTACCTCATCTAAGTTCCACAGATGTTCTTCTTCATTAGCCCCTGAGACAAAAATGTCATCCAGATAAACTGTGACTGTGTGATATTTTTCAAGATCCCTTGCATTGTGCGCTGGAAGATTGCTGGACTCGAAGAAACTCCAAATGGTAGCCTGTTGTAAGTATACAATCCCTTGTACGTGTTAATTGTAACATATTTCTTGGAATTTTCATCCAGCATAATCTGCTGATACGCATGGCTCATGTCCAGTTTAGATAATTTTTTTTCCTTCTGCCAACTGAGCAAATAAATCTTCCACCTTGGGAATTGGATACTGCTCCATACTACATGCTCGATTTACTGCGAGTTTGTAATCCCCCACAAATTCGGACAGAACCATCAGGTTTCTTGACTGAACAATGGGAGCTACCCACTCTGCAAACTGTACTGGTTCAATGAATTTGTCATCCACCAGCCTCTGGAGTTCTCTGTCTACCAGTGGTCTAACAGCATAGGGCACTCGCCTTGGCTTGTACAATCGTGGCTGGGCCTCAGGGTTGACATGAATCTTAGCTATTGTGCCTTTGAGTTGACCCAAATCTTCTTTGAATATGTCAGCCAACTTAATACTGGTACATTTACTACTTTATTTACCAGCTGAGGCAACAAACCTAATTCCTGTTGCCATCTTTGTCCCAACAAATTAGGCCCTACCCCTGCACAACAATCATGGCTAGTCATTTCTCTATATTCTGGATCTGCACTGGCACTAAAGCCATTCCCAGCACCTCCATTTTCTCACCGGTATACATTTTCAGCTTCAGATGTCTCCTTCATAGCTTGACATATATGAAGCCCTCTGTCAAATGTCAATTCCACTTCAGCCAGCAGCCGTCTTTGCAATCAGTCATCATTCACTTCACACACGAGTCTGTCTTGCAGCTTTTGTGGCAGTGTGGCCCCATACTCACAGTGCTGTGCTATTTTTTTTAACTCAGCCACATAGTCAGCTTCAGTCTCTCCATTTTTTCGTGTTCGTGAGTTAAACTTGAATCTTTGTACAATCTCGCTTGGCTTAGGGTTGTAAATGAGCTTTGAGTACATTTATCAATTCCTCATATGTTTTTCCCTTGGTTTTTCAGGACACAGTAAACTTCTTAGTAGACTGTATGGGGTTGCACAGACTCCACTTAACAACAGCTTTTTTATCTGCATTCTCAATTCTATTTGCTTGGGAAAAATAATCCATAATTTCACTGTATTTCTCCCATAATTGTGACTCATTATCAAACGGACTCACCGTTCCTACTAGTGCAGCCATTTCTGCTGGTCAACTCGCACTGTCGTCATCCTGTACATGTTTCTTGCACAAACTTAACGTCAGGAATTACACAGCAAAGCGAACCATTTTAATCCTCGTCGCCATTTATGTAATATTATTGTATGTAGCTCACACATGAGACACAGAGGAAAATGTACATTGTCTTTTATTCCACAGTTGACGAACACATGAACAAGGCAGTTAGCAACAACAACTGAGAACTCTCCTTCAGTATTACAGACTCTCTGGTAATGTTGAATGTCTGACTGTAGAGTGCCTCCGCTTGTCAAACTACACATAACACTTACATTCACTATATCATCACAGAAAAGGCATGGTCACTTTAGATCTATAGTGGCAACGAGGAACCCTCAATAGAATTTGATCAGAAAACCTGAATGCTCTGGTGGGGTAGTAAGGGAGGAGAAGATCACTGATATATTGCAGTGCGAGACCAGACAGTGCATTGTAGACATAAATTAGAATTTTTAAATCAACCCTGAAATTCACAGAACGCCAGTATACAAATGCTACAACAGGGGAAACATGATCCCTATTTACTGACCCTTTTAAAAGCCTAGCTGCCGCATTTTGAACCAGCTGTAGGTTGGATAACACAGTTTGGGGGAGACCAATGTACAATGACATACAATAGCCTAACCTTGATGAAATAAGTTGAGTGGATCACAATATCCAAGTCATTATTTTAGCAATAGATCTCAGGTGGAAAAAGCTACTCTTGATAACATCACTGATATACTTATTGAAAAGTAATAAGGAGTCTAAAATCACTCAAAGTCTGCTTACATGATCTTGTACATTCAACAACAGAGGACCTAACTGAGCAACCAGGCCAGTTAAGGAGGACATGGATGAACCTAAAATCAGAACTTCGGTTTTACTTTAATTGTAAAAAATTGTTTGCCAGCCAAAGTTTAATATCTTTGAAGCAATTTAGGGCATTCTCAAATGAACAGTTCTACACTCACTGAGAAATAAAATTGGGAATCTTCAGCATAACAGTGATAAGATATGCTGCACTTCTGTAAAATAGAGCTCAGAGGAAGCATATACAAGGAAAATAACAAGGGTCCTAAAATCGAGTGAGTCAGGGAGCTGGACGGGGAAGGTATTAGTGGTTGATCAAATTGTGAAGGTACAATAGCATCTTTAATCTGCTCAAATGTCGTTTCTCTTGGGTGGCGTTCAGAAAAGCATTTCAAGTTTAAAACAGAATTGATTGCTTTGAACAATACTTTTCGTTGATTTGCATTAGCAGTGACTAATTTAAAGAAAAACTTAGCTTTCTCTTCCTTTACAGCTTTCTGATAGTTAGTTAAACACACATTTAAAATGTCATAAGAGACCTGAAGCTTATCTCTTGTCTCTTGAGAGTGCGGGTGATGTAATTTATCCAAGGCTGTGAAACACCCTTAACTCTCTTTGGCTTAAGCAAAGTGACATTATCAAGTGTAAAAGTACAAGATTTATTAAAAGAATCTACCAATGATTCAGTGTCGAGTCCAGACAAGACATCATCTGTGAAATGCGTTAGATACAATTCTGAAAAAAGATTGACAGTAGACAAGTGAATGGACTGGGAGTGACAAGCAGAGACTGCAGGGCTCCAGACTAACTTCTTTTACAAGGAGCACTGTAGCCCCTAACTGAAAATGTTAGGGGCACAGGCAGAAAATTTAGGGGAGCACACCTTAAATTGACCTGCAACAATATTATTCAAATTTTCCCCAATTTAACTATTACTGATAAATCCTTTGGTACAGAAACTACAATGTGCTGTTTTATTTTAGTTCACAGTCACATTTTAACTGAATGGTGCTTAACAAATGCACATTCAAAAGTTAAAAAAAGTATTATTACTGTCATTACAGTGCAAAAACCAAAACAAATACATTAAATTTAAACATGAGGTAAGTGGTCACTGGTCTTTACTGTCGTTACAGCATCAGAATTAAGTAAACAACTTGTGCCTCTACTAAACTGGAGTCAAATTATTTGCTTTATCAGCTACTGTAGTTAACATATATTAAGCATGTGCATGCTGGACTTCCATGTGGTCAATCAAAATATTAGTTGATTTCCCTTGTTGCAGGATCCTTGCGTATACTTACGTATTCACATTCTTTAGTTGAAACATCTGTATCACCATTGATCATGAATGAGATATGTGGCATCCTTAATCTTCTCATGGGTCTTCTGTTTAAGATGCTGTTGTGCTTCATTAAGGTGTCGTGTTTAAACTGTGAGTTGCCTGTTGCCTCGGCAAACATGGTTTCCCTGCATGTTGTGGTCCACTTCTAGTGCAGTAGATACAGATCATGGTGTTGGTGTTTTTGCTAAATCTAAGCCATTTAAACTCCCTCAGCCATTTCTGTCGGAATCAGTGTGTTCTTGCCTTTTTCGCCATGGCCTATTTTGACTCTAACTCGTCAATCTCTACAATTTGCTGCTCTGAAGGGCCTGGCTCTGGTACAGGAGGAGCCGTGGATGCAAAAAAGGCGTCAATGGTTCGTTTCACCATGGTTGACTATTAAGGACGATCAGTGTGTCACAACGAAAGCGAGTCACACAAGCGGTTAATTTGGAGAAGTTACCCACGCAGTTGACTAATCACTCATGGACCCAACTCTGGCAGACTCGCACCTTCCTCGTTTTTCAACATGAAATAACATTTTGTCAAATTTGCAGGTCGCATATGCGCGAGTAGCTGAAGAAAGGTCGCAAAATGCGACCATTTGGTCGCAGTCTGGAGCCCTGGACAGACACAAACATTATTGAATAATGTTCAGAAATGGCAATATTTCTGACATCTATGTTGGATACAGAAAGACTGTAAGATAAAACAAGATCTAATTTATACCCATATTGTGAGTAGGACCAGTGACATGTCGTACAAAATTTAAAGACTCAGTGAGGGAGAGAAATTCATTTACCAGAGGTTTTGATGGCCAGCATACGTAAATATTAAAATCCCCAAGAATCAGAAGTCTATTGCCACAAGACACCAGTCCAGAGAGAAAGTCAGAAAGTTGTTGGATGAAGTCCTCATTATATCTGGGAGGTCTGTACTCAAGTGCACAGAATGCAGTACCCAAGATTTTAATCTTTAATAATTGGACCTCAAAACTGGAATACATTTCCATGGGCAACATTCTGCATTTAAAAGTGTTTCTAAAAACAGTGGCAACACCACCTGCTTGCTTTTTATAAATTTATAAAGTCACAGCCTGGCGGTGTTGGATCCCCTTGGGCCATTTGTTCACCAGAATTCAGCCAGGTCTCAGTGATGAATAAAAAGTCTAGAGAGCGAGATCTAAAAAAGTAATTCAGAATAAAAGACTTGTTCGATATTGATTGTGAAATGTCAAATGATACAGAACAGTGAAATCGCTCACAGAAACTTAAAACTTCTCCATTTTGCCTGCACTCGACTCCAGTGTCACATTCACTGCCAGGATACTGATGGCATGAGCTCCTCTGTCTTCACTCTCATTGATAGTCGCTCTTGAATGTCGCTTGTCATTTGCATAAAGTGGTGACCTCTGTCACCAATGGTCACTGCATCTTGTGTCACTGATCTCATACCTGCAAACTCAGAAGAGGTGAAAAAGGTGACATTGTTCCGAATATAATAGTCGTAGGGGGGTCTGGGGGCATCCCCCCCCATAAGAAAAATTGAGAATTTAACATGTAAATTAAGCATTCTGGTGCACTCTGACAAAAAAAAAATTAAGGGAAAAGACAACATTTGCTTCAAGTAAAAAAAGCACATTTATTAATACTAATTAAACTTCTTGGAACACCAGCCACAACTTGGTCATAATGTTTATTTCTTCAGTCTTTCAAGTGCCCGTTTTCACTGCTTAGCAATGTGTCTCTTTCTTGCTATATGTTCTTCCTCTGTGGCTTCAAGCCTTTTCTCTGCAGCACTTGTAGTTGGCTGGCAGTCAAACTCCATCCTCCTCTCTCTGAGTCTCAGCAACTTCCTTTGTCGCTGGGCCTTGTCTCTTACTCCTGCAGAACTTATGTTGCTGCACAGCTTGTTTACCTCCCCAAACTTAACTTCATCCCTCCTGAACATCTCAATGGCACTCTGATTCCTGGACAGCAAAGTGTACTTGACAGTCTGGATGGAACTGAATGTATCGATGTTCATGCCGGTGCGTCTTGGGTCTATAATGTTATCCATCAGATTGAAGGACGATTCCACCAAGGGACCATGAAAGATGGACAAGGCAGCTTTTACAGCTTGGCACAGGCCTGGATATTTTCCCGTTTCAAAGACTGAGGCCCACCATGTCACAATATCATCTCCCTCTGTGAAAGTGGGCAGGGTCTGGTCCACACTATAATGAAGAATCTCCTGGTGAGAGTCAGCATCAGGTGGCTGCATGTGACTCAACATTTGTGTGAGCTTCTTTAATTCAAACCCAGTCTGAGAGTGCCCTCTCACAACTGGATCTATGGCAGACAAACACTGCAGGGTCTTGCTCTGCAAAGGCAGCTTTTTCTGCATGTATTTGTGATACTGTGACAGCGGGAAGCTGTGCTGAACTCCCTTCATTTCTGTTTTGGCCTCAACCTTCAGCCAGGACCAATTCCATCTGCACCTTAGCCCTGACTCAATCCGTGCTACATAAATAGCATCCTCCTCTTTGAGCTCTCTCATTCTGCAAAAATAATTGCCCAGATATCAGCTGGATTCATTCATGGCTCCTTTTTCATCAGCTCTACATTTCTTCACGCCCTGACAAAACTTACCAATAATAAAAAATGTATAACAACAAACTTAGGACCTGTTTACATCTGGTATTAAGATGCATTTTGGTCGATCAGATCACAAGTGGAAGACACTAAATACAGCTGTAATGTTAAATGGGGTGTAAAACGTTCTGAGTTTTCCAGAGGTAGTTGAAAACACATTGACCGGATTGCTTTCAAAGTGGAAACGCTCATGTGATCGAATGTGTTCAAACAAAAAAGCCACAAAAGACCGTCTTCTCTCTGTCTACTGAACTAATGCTTAAACATTATGGGAAGCGCGCTAAACAAACGGGATTTAAACCATCGGCTGGAGACAGAAGTTTGGTTTGAAGACGAAAAAACATACCAAGATTCCATATGTTCTCTCATCATTCCTGATTTCTAACACACACTCACAGCATTCGGCTGATTTTTAACACACACTCACATCAGACGTTCATCTGGTCTTGTGTCTGTCAGAGCAGAAACTAAAGCGTGTGTTTCTCCATCGTCTCTGTTCGCGTAAGTTACATATGTAATTTGCTTATTTTGAGCTTATTTTGTCGTATTACGGAGCCCGGGAAGTCACCTGTGGGAGAAAAAAAAACTATCCGGAAAACGAATCCGTGAGAACGGATTGCGAAAGCGTGGGCTCGGTTTATGAATTTGTGGGTACAGATTGCAAAAATTGAAGGCACGGTTTAAAAATCTGAGAGCGGATTAGAAACTCGTGGGTACGGTTTATTAATCCGTGGGCTCGATTTGTTAAACCGAGGGAACAGTTTGAGAATTTGTGAGTACGGTTTATAAACTGAGGGGACGGACTGCAAAACCGTCGCCACGGATTGTTTTTTTTCTCCCACAGGCGACTTCCCGGGCTCCGTATGTATTAGATTGAAAGATCTGGAAAAAAAACATACATTTAGCCACTCATAGACACTCCCCTCAAAGAAATCAGGATAGAAGTGGTTGAAAGTGGACGAAAGAGACAGATTAAAACACCAGGTGTAAACGGGTAACGTTATGTGTCTCCCTCGTCAACTTGTGATTCGATCGACCAAACCGCATCTTAATACCAGCTGTAAACAGAGCCTTACTTGACTTAATAACAGACTAAACTTGATTTGGCAAATTTTAGCAAGTTACCTAAGGTTTAGTTAATTTAAAAGCATTACATCGTTGGCAGCAAACTTACCTCAGAATTGTTGATGTACCGCGAAAAGTTGTCCATGTAAAAAGAAGAGGATGGCCTTATCTTGATTCTGATTGGTTAAAAGGATTGGCGAGGATGATTTCATCAGCTCACTCTCTCCAGCAATTTCGGTCGGTCCATCCGTCCGAACACCCCCCCACCCCCCCCAATAAATGACATATTTCTCACTGAAAATGAATGGGATCGTGTCGCTTTGTCGCTCGATGCTGGCGGCGGTGTGAACGGGATAGGAATCTTAAGGAATTTAATGATTATGGTTCTGAATCCTTTTAACAATTCCAGTTCCTTAACGGTTCCAGTAATGATTCTAGTAAGTCATGAATACATTTTTTACAAAGAAATATTTGGAAATAAGAAATGCAATTCTTATTGTAATTAATACCCTCTGCTGTCTGTTATCAAATAATGATAACTGATTACTACAGAGAAGATATAACAAATCAGAAATAAATGTAAAACAATTCTTGTAAAATGTGTGTTTGCAGACTTTTTAGAGACATAATTAGAATCCAATAATAGAACCTAACTATATTTTAAATAGTAGTAACAGTTCCAGAGACAGTTTAGACTGTGTTTTGTAGCTTAATGTTGTACTTCAGGCTTGTAAGACTTCAAAAGTTCTTATTTATTTTAGACTTGGACATTCATAACTTGCATTAGATTACTTATATACCGGACTATAAATGGAATTGCTGTATGTTTCACGCTGTAGATTAAAAAGAGCCGGCTCGAGACTCATTCGATTAGTAAACAAATTTTGTTTTACTGCAGAACCGAAAGTCATGAAGATCACACAATTCTGGTATTTTTTAAAGAATGTATCTGATTCTGAACAAGAACACGTTCTCGGTTACCAACCCTACTAAGAATGAAACTCAACTCACTTATGCATCTTATTCCATCACTCCAAAAAATGTGTTAAGAGCCCTATAGTGCACAATCAGTGTATGTGCGCTCTGGCTCTGCTCACCCATTTGGGATAATGCCTCTCTCCAAATATGTTCTAGTTCAGACTAGTTTAGTTTAAATATTTCTGATGTCTATGATTATACATACAAACAGTTTGATATGCTGGTAATGAGTACTTTATCTGTGAAGTTAAATTTCACAATTTCACCGCAAATGTCTGTAACACTGGAATCGCCTATCTGTAACAGACACTTTTTATAATCCAAACAATTCTCGATAGATAATACCAAGTCCTACATTCTGTTTCACCGACAAGTTAGATTACAAAATTGAAAAGGTTAGCAAACAGCATTTCACAGTAAGTAAAAAGCATTCCGAGATGCAGGATGTCGCTGTATTGGCGGTACAATATTAGGCAGCTGGTTTTAATGTTGTGGCGGATCTGTGTATATCAGGCCTACCTTAAGATCTTTCATGGCGTTCTTCAGAGTTTTGATGGAATGTCTGTCATGCGTTCCCTCTATGGTGCAGGCATTACAGAGAAACAGTCGTTCATCCAAGCAGTAGTAGCGGAACATCTCGTCATGTTCCACACACTTCCTCTTCCTCGTGTCATCCAATGGCTCCACAAGCGGGTGTTCTCGGAACGCAGGGAGCTCCAGGTGAGGTTGAAGATGCTTTGGACACATCGACACCTCACACTTCAGGCAGGTTTTCACCGCCATAACACCTTTCCCATCTTCGCCAGCCTCCACTGGGCAGTAATCGCAACGCACCTCGGCCATTCTGCAAGAAGAGTCGCTTTGGCTCTGCTTGGAACGCTCCGACTGGCTGCATTGCCGGAAACTGTCAGCAATGTTGGCCAGCTTGAAGTTCTTCTGCCAGTTGGCAGAGCTTTGACGGCACTCCGGGCATCGCAAACAGCCACGGTCAGAGCGGCTCTTGAGCCTGCGCAGGCACAGCAGGCAGAAGTTATGGCCGCAGGGCAGCATGTGGGGGTCGCGGTAAAGATCCAGACACACGGGACATGTCAACTCTTCCTCCAGCATGCCACTGTCACTGGCAGATGCAGCCATGCTAAGGTGAGGACGGTGGGAGCCGTACTGAAACAGAAATAAAAACAGTCTAAGATTAACTTCCTCTTTATGTTAGAGCTCAGTTTGAGACTCCATAGTGAACTGGGTGGAGGATTTGCCAAATCTTGTTCATCAGATTAAAAATGGTAAATAATTTAACCCTTGTGCTGTGCGTTTTCTGCTAAAACATTTTATGTTCATGGGTCAAAATGACTAGCTAACCCACTAAGATTGTTTTTAAATCTCTCATATTGCATATATTATCACAAGCTATTGCATTAGATCATTTTAACAACTTATTTTTAATCATTATGAAAAGCTTTGTACTTCTGAACTTTTTTTTGGAAAAAAAACAAAACATAAATAAATAAATATTGATAGAAGGATTAACTGAGTTTATATCTGGTCATTCCCAGCAGAAACAAATAAATAAAATCAATTATAATAAGAATAATTACATAATAAAATTAATAACACTTGCTTGATCTGAACAAAATAGGTGTCATTTTTAAGCTTAGAATCTGGACTTTACAATAAGGCAGGGTGATACGAAAAAATATTTGATCAATAATCGCCTTCAAAAATATTGCATCAACAACCCCCCTACAAGGGGTTGGGAATATTTTTGCTTTATTGATTTTGCTTTAAAAAAATATTTATTGAAACACAAAAAACATGAAAATGCAAAAAGGTATTTTATGTTCAAACAGGAGATTAAAAAAGTACAAAGGTTTCGGCTGTCTGCCTTCATCAGTGTAACAATTCACTTGTTCTCAATAATTATATAGAAAGAACACGCTACAAATCTTCAGGTGATCATAATCAAACAATCAAACAATCAATCCACAGACTCCAGTTCAACTCCATATCAACAAATAATAACAGAAAAAAATGATGGGAACAATAACACATTAGGCAATAATGCCGTTCATAAACATTGTGCCCCCCAAAAAAACTTTCTAAACTCAAATTGCACTTTAAACTAAATGAAAAAAGCAATTAAAATACTGAAAAGATCAAAAAATCTTATTTAACCGCCTCCCCAAAAGCAAACATATACCATCATTACATTTTTCAGATGAATGAGTGAAAAATGTTTCTACAAATCTCTGAACAAAACGGCAAATCTGACACGATTATTAACGCCTTTTCTTTTGTCCGTTCATACAGTTATAATAAAATGTGTGTTTCTTCAAGCGCGTGTCTTTCTGACTAACAGCATTTCTTGTTATGCGTCAATCCGAGACTTCTTACAGGTTACACACATGTTGGAGGTAGATCAATCAAATTACCTGCGCATGAAATACGTTTGGACGATGTCGCATTTGGTGGGTTGTAGTTTCACAACCTGTGCTATTATGTTTAATATATTTTCTGACTTCCCAGAAGTCTGATATTGCTGATCATTGTCTGTAAATTGAGTGTCACAATTGGCATCGGGACCTATTGGGGCTTTTCCACTGCATGGTACAACTCGACTCTGCTCGCTTTTTGGGGGTTTTATCTTTGGATAGAACCTGGTACCTGGTATTATTTTTAGTACCACCTCAGTCGAGGTTCCAAGCGAGCTGAGCCGATACTGAATGTGTAACTGTCAAAATCCTGCAGATCACTGATTGGTCAGAGAGAATCGCCACTACCAACGTCACTGGATTTCTGACACGTGACATCAACCCGCTAGTTTTAAAGTTAGTAACAGCGATAGCAGTATCATTTGTTCACACGACTTTCGAATTGTGAAAAAAAAAAAATGGCTGTGCGCAAAACCACGCCGTCAATAAACAAGGTGCAGACGGTCCACTCGTTAGCGATGAGAAAAACAAGTCTCTCAGGAAGTGTCTCGGCTGTTGTCCGCACACGGCTACCACCGGACCTACCAACAGTGTAGGGAAAAGTAAAAAAAAAAACTTAAAAGTGACTACAGAACCAAATGAACCAAATTCAACCAAAAGGACCCTCGAGCAATGGGAGCGAGAGTGCCCTGGACTCCACGATGGAGGATGGTATGTTTTGTTAGGTTAACTCTATACTCTGCTTGAAAGCTTCACTTTATTTAGTTGATATTTTTCTTTACCTATACTAGACAGAAAGCAATTCTATATACTCTGCTTACAGCAGTTGCATGAATTTCAATTCTGCATTGTGTTTGTTTTGAATTCCAGTTTAACTTCATAATTTGAATTGGCAGAATTCTTCATTTAATTCTGACTGTTACACAAGCCTGGTCTACAAAGCATCACGTTATTCAATCGCAAAGACACACCTAGAAATCATGTTACACAACCAAATTCACAAATATAGCAATTATGAGGGAAAACTATGACACACGATAATTTTCGTCCGTTTTCATTTGTTCTTGCTATTTTGAGGCAGAAAGAAATTTATGAATTACAATTTACCTCCTACAAAAACCCCACAGCGAGTATGACGGGCAATATTTTAATTCAACAGTAGATTATCGCGTATGTTCTGCTGGTGAGAAAAAGCAAAAGTGAAAGCAACAACAGAACGCTGTCATGTGATCAGCGCTGCTGACGCGGGGGAACACCATAAAAACGGAATAATCGTGAAAATGACAATAAACAGTGTCCTTATTTGGGCAGGCCTTTATTAAAAAATACACACTTCTTATTTAAATCATTTATTGTGTCTTTTCAATTCAATAGATCATAATAATCTTTGTAACATTACTCTGGTGTAAAAAATAAATAAAAATAAAGTCACGTGACACCAGTTCCTTTTCCTAGCGCTGGTCGGGCAGGACCAATCAGAGTCGTTTGTGACTATTGAAAACGTCGACTTATTTAATATATAAATAAATAAATATGCTGCTGCTATTTATTATTTACATGCTTCAAGATGTAAATATTCAAACGATTATACTTTTTATTTTAACAATACCTGTTACGACAAAAGCGAACTGGGATTTGGACGATTAATGTACAGATTAATATATTTGTATTTTGCATTACACCTGACCACTTTTCCCCTCAGATATAACTTACGTGATCGAAATACACTATTGCATGTTACATTTCCTTTACTTTTGTCTTTTAATTAAAAAGAGAACAACAAAAGTAACATTGCTGCCCACAAGCATATGTGCCGACTTAAAGTCGAAAAATAAAACTCAAATAGTATATAAATGTTCCACTGACATAAATACACATATGGGCCTATATTTTAGAGTAGACAAAGCTGATTATGCCTCACTTGGTCTTTATCTTTACAGATCCTAAACAATAATCTCAACCCACAAATTGAGCTTCGTTCCCCACTCTAGCGCTTCATTCATTCACTATATAGTCACAAATCACAATACAAATTATTCTCACCTGAGAGCTTCAAAACGGAAGTACGCCCACTTCAGCGTTCTTTAGTGGATATTTCACGATTTGTCCTTCTGTTTATTAAGACAGTATTACCCAGTCCATCCACTCTCTTGCATTTCCGCAAAAAATATGCTAAAATTATCAAAGCCTCTTAAAGCAAGTCAGTCCACTCGGCGGTCATTTTGGGAACGCTCCCGGGCAGCTGTTTTAAACAAGCAGCACTCAGACCATGCCATCGGTTGTGACCTCCTTGCTTCAGCAAGTTCAGCAACTGTATATGAGTTATCATTTTATTTTAAATGAAAATGCATAAAAACATAATTCAATTCATACATGATTAAAAATTCATGGATCGTTTAATCACAGTTCATTAGATGTGCATATTTGCCACATGCTTGTCTTTTTTTTATTATTATTATTTTTTTTTACCAATTTGGAAAGCCTTGAATAAAAACCATCATAATCTCGTGAGTTTGGCTCCCCATGTATGTGTAAAACAAAAACAGTAATTTCTAAACAAACCTTATTTCCTCAGCAAATAACTCCTCTAATCGACTCAAATCAAGATATTACCAAAGCTGTAACATTCTGAACTTTTGGGAAAATACAAAATAAAATAGTTTTCAATAAAACACCTGTCTGTCTCATAAGCATGATCACACAGAAAGGTCAAAAGGGATTATTTGAGAGATATTGCTCTCTCTCTCTCTCTCTCTCTCACACATACACGTACATACACACACACACACACACACACACACACACACACACACACACACAGAACGGGTTGGTTTTGTGGGTGTTAAGAGTACATCTGTTGCAATATCTATAATGATGTTGTTGTTGTTTTTGTTTTTAGTCCAGTTTCACAAGCTCATTTTATCTTATCAGAATCAGAATCAGCTTTTTTGCCAAGTATGCTTACACATACAAGAATTTTGTCTCGATGACAGGAGCTTACTGTGCACAGCAATACAAAAACAGCAGCAAGACATAGATAATAATAATTAAACAATCATAATACACATACGTACATACACACACAGATACACACATGCACATACATAGTGCAAATCTAATACAAATATGTTTTCTTTTATGTACAGTGCAAAATACAAATCTGATATTTACAGTGCAATTTTTTATTTTTTTTCCCCGTGACGAATGAAATGGCAGAAGAGGTATGTTTGATAAATTAAAAAAAAGACTAGTGTATTGCACTTAAGTGTCTAATTACAGTGGTAGTGATGAGAGGGACACAAACACTAAATTGCCTTAATTAGTTTACACAGAGAACAATAGAAGACATCTGATTAAACACAAAGGGTACTCAATGAGCAAGTCAAAGGTGAGAGTGGCAAAGATACAACTCCTTTAGATGAGGAAGAAACCTCGGGAGGAAAGACTACACTGTTAGACTTTGCCGTAATTTTACAGTTACTTAGCCCAGTAAAATACCATTTATATTATTTACGGTTAACTACTGTAATTGAGCTTGGCAACGTGACGTCAGCCACAGAGCGCCGCGGTGGCTGATGGGTAGTGCCGCCATATTGTGAGGCCATCTCGCCGTTCCACTCTCAATTTGTTGGCTGACGCACGAATCCGGACCGCTAATATATAAAGTAATTGACATTTCGATTAATTTTAAAGTTATGGGAAGAACTTGTTGTGTTGTCGGTTGTAATGTCCGTTCACACGACCGACAAGGTAAGAGATTAGAGATATTGTCTTTCTTTAGCTTTCCCGTCTGGAGGCAGAATCAAGGAAACTATGTGTCTGATGTGACAAAGAGACGCCAGCTGTCTTGGATATCAGCCGTAAGACGTACAGACATCAAGTTTTCCAGCATCCCAAGATCGTTAAAAGTGTGTTCCAGACATTTTTATTCAGGTGAGTGTCAACGTATTAACGTTAGGTACATTCTATCAGAAATGTACAATTCCACTTCTAAATATCTTGGAGAAAAATAGATCTTATTCTTTAATTAATGTTAGAATGGTTTTCTAATGAATTAGTTTGACACAAATAGTATTTTCTTATTGATTGATTACATGTCCCTGATTGTATCTAACGTGGTATTATAATTTCTATAAGAAATATAAGCAATGTTTAGGTCAAATGTAGTGAATGGAAAGTCCAGAATAACCGCCAGGCACTTATATAACGTTAGTTGTATAAAAAAAATAACTACATTAACATAGGAGATTATACAAACACATAATGGCAGGTATCATAATATTTAATGTGATAGGACTGACTGTGGTGTGACAGGGCTGACATTTAGGACAAAATTTGTTTGTGTTCTTTGAATAAGTATTGGTAAACATTTCTATTTTAATTTCTTATTATGATTTTAATGTTAAATGGGGTGTGATTTCTTTAATATGCATCTTAAAATGTATTTTCTATGTTGTTTACATAGAAGTTGTTTCACTGTAGTGTTATTTATTTTTTGATGTCTTCTTGAAGGTAAACCAGCATATGAAATGGATGAGTCCAATACTGACTGGGCTCCAACACTGCACCTGGGACACTCTGACGTGCGTGCTACCGAGTCAGACCGGTATTCTCGTCGATTACAACGACAACAAATGACCGTGCCAGTAGCAGGAGACGACGGTGAATCCCAAATGCAGGTGGAGGCAGCACAAGAAAAGGAAGGTGATGACCAGGCAGAGGCAGAAGTAGCAGCAGATGCGGGAGGTGGTGACCAGGCGGATGTGGAAGCTGCAGAGGATGAGGAAGGTGGAAACCAGGCAGAAGATGAACCAGCAGTTAAGAGACAAAGAGCAGAATGTCAGTTCTGTGAGAGCAACAGTGCAGAAATCAACTGTCTGTTGCAGGAGAACAGGAAGCTTAGGTGTGAGCTGAACAAGAGAAAGATGGATGAGGACTTCTTAAAGGGTGACACAAATAAGGTCAAGTACTACAGAGGAATTCCATGCTTTGCCATTGTATTGTCATTGTTCACCAATGTTAAGGCTTTCCTGCCAGTTACCAAAAAGTTGACATCCTTTCAAATGCTTTTGTTGACACTCATACGTCTGAGGCTTGATCTTCCTGTACAACACCTTGCCCATCTCTTTAATGTGTCGCGTAAAACTCTTTCCACTGCCTTTACTGACACCATAGATGTGTTGTATGCACGGCCAAAACCAAGGGGTGTACTGGCCAGAGAGGCATTGCTTACAAGCCACAATGCCACATCAATTTTCAGAAGCTTTTGGGAAACGTGTTATTGTCGACTGCTTTGAAATACGTACAGAAAGGCCATCAAATCTAAAAGCACGTGCACAGGCCTTTTCTCACTACAAAAGTACACACACAATGAAATACCTCATTGGTATTACACCACAAGGTGCAGTATCATTTATTTCTAAGGGATATGTTGGGCGTGAAACCCCGGTTGCCCCGGCCTTTCTGTGTGGAGTTTGCATGTTCTCCCCGTGTCTGCGTGGGTTCTCTCCGGGTGCTCCGGCTTCCTCCCACCATCCAAAGACATGCAGGCTAGGTTAATTGGTGTCTCCAAAAATTGCCCTAGGTGTGGATGTGAGTATGAGTGTGTGTCTGTATATGTGTGGCCCTGCGATGGACTGGCGACCTGTCCAGGGTGTACCCCGCCTTTCGCCCAATGTTAGCTGGGATAGGCTCCAGCCCCCCGTGACCCTGTACAGGATAAGCGGTTGAAGATGAATGAATGAATGAATGTTGGGCGTGCCTCTGACAGGCACATAACTGAGAACTGTGGCCTTCTTAACAAACTGTTACCTGGTGACTTAGTGCTAGCTGATCGAGGCTTCGATATCAAGGATAGTGTGGGAATGATGTGTGCAGAGGTCAAAGTTCCTGCGTTCACTAAAGGAAGATGTCAACTTGATGCTAAGGATGTGGAAAACACACGAGCGATAGCACCTGAGGATTCATGTTGAAAGGGTGATTGGCAGTATGCGCAACAAGTACACATTATTACATAAGAGAATACCAATTAGTTTGTTACTGCCATGTGAGGGGGAGGAGATGACACTTCTTGACAAGATAGTGAATGTTTGCTGTATACTTCTAAACATGTGTCCCAGTGTGGTTGTAAAACCAGTTGAAAATGAAAAATGTGCATGTTAAAACTTTCATTTTAATGTTGTAAATATGTATATTGCTGTTGTAGATGTATATTAGTTTTGATGACATGTTTGTATACTTAAATACTTCTATTGAAAACAGATGACACAATATGAATTTGTAGAAACTGATTTAATACAAATTAAATTTGCAAGTACAAAAACAACAACAGGTTTTTTTTTCCAGCGATAAATGTAAACATATCTGTGTAAACAACTTCAGAAACTGCAACACAAAAGGTTACAACTTGTTGCAACGTATCAACCACATCTATATAATATCACTGTACAAAAGGTTGTTGCAGTTAAGCAAACCTGAATTATATAAAGTGTAATCATGTTGAGAACAAACTTACTACATATCTATTGCAGTGCAAGATCCAGACTACATGGCTGTGCAAGTGAGCTTATAGTACCTGTGGTGTGTTCTTTGAGTAATATTTGGCTACAAGCTCCGGAAGGCAAACTTTCTCAAAGAACTTTTGTGCTTTCTGTAGACGTAGATCCCAGAATTCCTGGTCTGGAAAGACCCGTACAACAACAAAGTCCTCCAGAGTCCAAACAGCAAGGTCACAGTGGTTGGATCCAGTGACAAAGATTTGCGTCTGTGTCTGTGTGTAATAACTATGTGTTTTTTTAAGCTGAAGCTTTTCATAGGACAACTCGAGACAGAAGTCTTTGTCCTTTGTTTCTAAGGCCTGTTGGATGCTGCATGATATATATTTGAAGGGACACTTAATTTCAAGGCAGCCTCTCCCACAGCAATCACACATTGCAAGTCCATCAGGAGAGGCTCCAACTTCTGGAAACCTGGGGTTAATTATAAAACCACACTCTGCGACTTTTAGGTTTGTCTGATGCGGGGCTCTGGTGTGAAGGTAGGTCTTTTGAGCATCAATCTCATGCTCTATACCCCATCTGGTTTGTACGGTGGACACTGTGTGTTGTGGGTTGCAAACCTTTTTAACAACAGTCAGGGCTGGCTTTTCCATACTGGTGGCAAAGACTGCATGCATGTTTGAGGCAGTTATTCTTCCAGTCCGACTTGCATACCAAGCAGAAGATTTATGCTGTTGTCTTGTGCACATCTCAATAGCTGGTGCCTGCTCATCAGTCACATTTGCAGCATCCCTGTATTTCTCACAGTGTAGTTGGATAGCTGAAAGGTCATGGGAATCTATTGTTTTATCACACAGAGATGTTGCAAGGGACTCGGGCATTACAGAGGGCTGTACTGTGTCTGTGTACAGTTACATTGTGTAATAGTTATTCATCCCTGACAAACCAACAGCCTTGCTATGCTGCAGCAGTGTGTCAAGCAGGGGTGACAACTCATCAAGTTTAGCTAGGGGAATTTTCCTTTTTTTGGCACGACTCCTAATGCCTGGCGCAGAGGAGGGTGCAGTTATGCGCTGGTCAAGCATTTTTTTTTGCCTAGCAGATGAGGTGTAGTCAATCTTGTATCCCACTTCAGCTGTGATCTTGGTCAAATTGCTGGGCAAAACCCAGTATGCTGGTACATCTGTGACAGTTTTTTTCCCACGAATACGAAAAGTAGCCTCCACTTTAAATAATAGAGCGCCTACATGGGTACATGTCTCCGCTACTCCTGCCATACATGTGCAGTGCGCACACTCCACCTTTCCACTGCTGCTGACGATCACCCATGGCTTTAAAGGCGGTTCATTCAGTCGCTGAGAGTGCATGACCAATAGACAAAGACAAAACAAATGTGAATATTGTAATGTTAATATCTCTCTGAATTTATTTCGGACTTATCTTCAATAGAACCATTTATTTTCAAGTATTATGGCTGTATGTTAATGACATATTTTTATGAATGAAGGCCATTATCACTGATATTAATATAGCTACTGATTTTCCCACAAATTTTAAACATTTATTAAAAAATATAACAACTTTAAGGCTTTATTTATTTATTTGTATCATTATACAAGTGTGTGCTGTAAGTTACAATGACAAATAAACAACCTTGCTGACGGTGTCGTAGTCTACAACTATGCTAAAAGAATGAAAGCCGGTAAAGTTACCTTGATTTATTTATTTATTTTTAATTATCGGTATACAACCGTCTTGTATAATGACAAATAAACAACCCTGTAGGCCTAATATCATTGTAACGTTGCCGGTTATAGAAACATGCAAAAAAGAAAGAAAACTGGTAATTTACCTTCGTTCGGACGACAGTGTTTTCACCGTTGACAGGCTTACAACTCTCCAGGTCATGTACCCAACCATTGGTAAACTGAACGTGGGCTTCCAGGGACTTATAATTACGAAATTGCTCAGCGGTATAGGCACTGACACCACAGACAAAATAAGTAAAAATATCAGGAAATGTGACGGGAGGTAAGGCGTCAGGGTCGCGAATCCACTGGTCTTTTGGGACTTCATAAGGATCGACATTTCCAATAAAGTTGATTTTTTCAACATATCGTTTCTTGGCGTCCGGTAGGAGTTTGTCTCTGTACAATCCACCTTGTTTTAAACTATTTTTAAGCATGCTCAAATAAATATTTCATACAACCAACATAGCTGTATAGTGTTGCTTGGTTACTGGCAGGTTACCAGCTTGTGTTTGTGGCCTCACAAAATGGCGGATACTCCCCACAATACATTGTGCGATGACGTCGCAGTGACGTCGGTTGCCATTCTCGATATGCACTGCATTGTGGGTATTTTGTATGAAATTTACAGTAACTTATTGTATATGGCTGTCGCTTCCGTAAGTCGCTCTTCATTTGAATAAAGTTGAACTTGTCTCAACTTTGTCGCATCGCTGGACACGCCCACATCTAGTCACCAATGGTCACGACAGCTCGTTTTAAGCTGCGTACACACTGCCAGTGACATCGCCCGCGACAGTGACACCATCCCATTCATTTTCAATGAGAGCAAAGCGACTTCCGGCGACACAAGCTGTCACAACCGTTGGCGACTAGATGTGGGCATGTCCAGCGACGCGCAAAGTTGAGACAAGTTCAACTTTATTCAAATGAAGAGCGACTTACGGAAGCGACAGCCAATAGGAGAGAAGACGGGAGACTCATGTCATCCTTCTCTCTCTCTCTCAGCTCCTGCAGTAACGGAAAGATGGATGAAAGGCTAATTCTTGCTGTTAGCAATTTTCCAGTGCTCTATGATATGTCTCTTCCCACGTATAAGGACATTTTTAAGAAAAATACTGTGTGGAAAGGTGTATCTGAGCTCGGAACCGGACTTCATCCAGCCGCAGCTCTTGTACCAGCCGGTGGTACTCGCCATGCTGACTCCGAGATTGAATAGTTTTGTGGACCCTGACAGACCGGCGTTTGCGTTTTCGCCGCAGTTAAACAGCCACTATGGCAAAGAGCACGCCTTGTTTCTCATTCATCTTTGATATAAAGCATTTTATGTACTGATTCCATTTATATTTAGTATTTTCTCTCCAAAATGTTTGTTTTTAGCGGCAAGAAAAGTGATTTGCTGTCAACAGCAATAGGATGACATCCGTGAATGTCATTTATAAACGTTACTAGGCAACCAGTAGTGGGAATGCCCACTAGCGACTTCACCGCCAGCCACTGGCGACCTGCAGCGACAAAGTCGCTGGCAGTGTGAACGCAGCTTAAGCCCGTTTCTATGGTGGTGCTATGTACCTTCAAACGCAAACCAGAGCACCCTCAGTTGATACTTTAATAATATATTGGCTCCAGTGTATATTTGTGCTTATTTGTGTTCACGCTCTGGAGAACGGAAAATTAACGTATTTACAACGTGTTTTGCAGCGGTGAGCAGCAATGTAGCCAATCACAGACATACCGGTAGTTGTTGTTCTCTTGAACGCAATGGACAAAAAAATGTAAAAATGGTAAAAATACACCAACACACATCAAATCATAGGTTTACTTGTGGATATGAGCAATGTCCTACTTCCTGTAAAAAATTTGTGACATTTAGATCCCACATGCTTAGGAAGCACAGGCATTGTAAGCCATATAATAAAAAAACTCAGTTCAGAGGTACTCTTGCTTGCAAAGTTGATGGATGTCCATTTGTGGCAGATAATTTCTCAGCTTTGTGTACTTTTTTGAGAATTCACATCAGAGATGTAAAGAAAGTGTACTGCCCCTATGATAACTGCTGCAAATATTTCAGAGTCAGATCATCCTTTTCTGCATATATTTCAAGGAAACATACACAGGTTGCCACTGCCCAGATGTCAAGTCCCTCAGAAGTGATCAGTGGTACTCCTGAGTTGAATCTTTGTCTTTCAACAATAGCTGATCATGAAGAGGAGGAATATGTTGAGCATGAATCATTTTTACATGATTTGGCCCAGTTTTATCTGAAAATACATGCAAAAATGCAGTTGCCAGCTAGCACCACACAGTGCATTATTGAAGGATTTCAGCATATTCATACCTCTAGTTTTGCAGACTTCTTTGACAAGTTCAACGATAAACTTTTAGAACTGAATATTCCACAAACTAAGATAGATCAAATAATTCAGTAAAGAGGATCTCTTCACTCTATACAATGAAGGACCACTGAGATCAGACAAAACAAGAAAAACATTCTATAAGCAGCATTTTGATTACACTGAGCCAATAGCAATTTATCTGGGAACTGATACTGCTAGCAAGGAGCGCTTTTGCCAGTATGTGCCTATCAAGGAGACATTGCAAACCCTCCTCAGACAATTGAGTGTTAAAGTACAGTGCAGCCAAGGAAGATGTCACAACAGAGATGACATGGTTTTGGAGGATGTATTGTATGGAAAACATGTAAAAGAAAATTCTCTCTTAAAAAGCACTTCTTCATTGTCTCTCATTCTTTACCAGGATGCATTTGAAGTTGCAAATCCACTTGGCTCGGGAAAAAAAAAACACAAGATCTTAGCAGTGTACATGAGTCTTGGTGAGTTAGAGCCACACAACCGCTCCCTAGTAGATCCGATGCAGTTGGTCCTGCTCTGCAGAGAGAATGACTTCAAGACTTTTGGAATTGAAAAGTGTTTTCCAGTATTATCACAGACCTTAAAGATTTGGAAGATGCAGGGATTGATACAGATGATGGCAATAGAAAAGCATCTGTAATTTCCATTTGTGGCGATAATCTTGGCTCCCACTGTATTGGTGGCTTCTGTGAAAACTTTAGTAGCAGTATAAATTTTTGCAGATACTGCTTGATTAACAGAAGTGATTTTCAAAAGACTCCTCTCAAGTTAGGCACCAAAAGAACAGCTGAAGTTCACAAAGAGAATGTAAAACAGCTTTCCACCACTGGCCAAGATGTAGTACAGGGAGTCAAGTTTGACTCGCCTTTCAATTCATTTAAACATTTTCATGTTTGTACTGGGCTACCTCCATGTTTGGGCCATGATCTTTTTGAAGGAGTCGTTTCCTATGACTTGGCATTGTATATTGATCATCTGGTGAAACAAGAAAAACAGTCCTCATATGCTCAACTAAATAGATCCATCACACAATTTAAATACTTAGGAAGTGATGGTCTCAACAAATCTTGTGAGGTTAAGGCTGATGGTAAAGCTGTGTCTTCAACTAAAGGAGATGGTCGAACTCATTTGTGCTCCCAAAATTCACCACAATCAGGTTGCTTACCTGAGGACAATCACAGAAGAGTATGTCCAATTGAGATGCAGCCTCTTTCCTAACCATCCACTGAAGCCAAAACATCACTATTTACTTCACTACAGTGATCTAATTCTGCACTTTGGCCCTCTTATTCGTTTGTGGACCCTCAGATTTGAGAGTAAACATTCATATTTTAAGGAATGTGCCAGAAAACTCCACAACTTTATTAATCTATGCAAAACTCTGGCAGAAAGGCATCAATTGCTTCAAGCCTACCTTTGCAGTGGCTCAGTGTTTCCCCCTACAGTTCAAGCTGTTAGTGAAATCAATGAATATGATGAGCAGCTTTATTGTGGTCGTATTCAAGAGGCTGTAAGGGCAACTGGCTTTTCAAAAGAAACCATGTCTGAAGTGTCAGCAGTGGTGTACAAAGGGACAAAGTACAGAAAAGGGTTTGTTGTTGCTTTGAAAGTGTGGCACGGTGGAGGGCGGGACCGGCGCGTGATTACGCACGCCCGGTCCCGTATCAGGCTAATTGAGCCGTCAAGAGGGATAAAGGCCACTCGCAGACGGCGATCGAGAGAGAGAGCTTAATCAGCAGACTTGTCTGTTGTCCTATGTGTTTGTTTTAAGTTCTTCATTAAAATATTATTTATATGTTAAGCCGGTTTCTCGCCTCTTCCTTGCCCATGAAAATGATCTTCTTTACATTGATGCCGAAACCCAGGAAGGAAGAGGGATACGCCGTAGCGGAGTTCTCGCCACTTCTCAATGGAGCAGCCGCGGCCGTCTGCCGGGGGGACGGAGGAGCCCAGCCACCTGGACGCGGAGGAATGGCCGCCGACCGCGAGGGGAGGAGGGGCTCCTGGCCGACCGCCTGGAGCGGTTAGGGCCGCTGCCAGGGGCGGGGGAGTCCCCTACTAGCCGCTGGAACGCGGCGGGGTTGGAGACTGCCGACCGCATGCGGGGAGGGGCTCGCCGCCGACCGCCTGGAGCAGGAGAACCGCTGCCAGGGGCGGGGGGAGGCCCCTTCGACACCCCGGGAACGCGGCGGGGCGTTCCGTCCGCCAGGGGCTGAGGACTGCCTCCGATCTGCCCGGAGAGGCTCGGCTGTTGTCCTGAAGAGGGTGGAGAAGTGGCTGAGGAACGAGCTACGGCGTATCAGAGAAACCGGCTTAACATATAAACTAAAGGTTTAATGAAGAACTCAAAAGACAAACACATAAGATAACGGACGTCCGTAATTAAGCTCTCTCTCTCGATCGCCGTCTGCGAGTGGCCTTTATCCCTCTTGACGGCTTAATTAGCCTAATACGGGACCGGGCGTGCGTAATCACGCGCCGGTCCCGCCTTCCACCGTGCCACAGAAAGCCAAAGATCAGGACTTCATTTTTGAAAAAATATCAATGATTTTTATCAGTCATACACAAGTGTACTTTGTGGTTGACATGCTTCAGTCAGTGCTTTTGACTGATCTTGGACTTCATTGCCTAGGAAATTCAGAAGAAAAATTCCTGTGTGTTCATGCTGACAGTTTGTGTGATTACTACCCTCTTCCAATTTATCAAGCTTCAGGACTAAATGTTGTCTCCCTGCATCACGCAATATGCTTTTTCTAAATCACTGCAGATATGGATACTGAAAGCTTTCAATGTGAAATTAAAAAGACATTGCCTGAACTGGAGGATGAGACGTTGAGGACACTTTTTGCATACCTGATAGATGTTATTGGTGTCAGAAAAAGAGAAGACCTTATATTTGTTGGATCCGATGACATTGCTCTTTTTCTGACTCCAATACAGAGCCGAAAACTCATCCAAGCTTTCAAAAATGGTGAGTGCATATTATCTATCTTATTCATAGCAGAATGTCTTTAAATAGATAGTTAACACCCCCCTCCCCCCAAAAAATAAAAGTCTGTCATCATTTAAGTCAAGTCACTTATTCACCCTCAAGTTGTTCCAAACATATATCAATGTCTTTATGTTTTTCAATCCTCTGGAAGCCAACTGGTTGGTTGCCCACATTATTCAAAATATAATGTTATGTTCAACAGAAGAAGAAAAAAATCATATACATTTGGAACAACTTAATTGTGATGGAAGAATTTATTTTTTGGGTGTACTACTGTCACTTTAAATAGTTCACCCCAAAATGAAAAATTCTGTCCATCAGCACCAGGACCTTCAGCTCCACCCACTCGTACCCAGTCACCAGAATATTAACCCCCAACATCTATCACACCCTCATCAAGCACCCAATATAAGCACCCAGTTCACACACATGGTCCGTCCAGTAGTCAGGATGACCCACCTTCCTACGCCTACCTTCATCGTTCTCTTCCAGAGACTAATTTCCTCAGACCAGTTATTTTCATTGTGCTTGTCCTTAACTCTGCAAGCAGAAAGACTCATCAGTCAAGTGTGACTGTCATTTGAACTGCTTATGCTCATCACTCACCTGTCTGAAGATTTTCCAGATCACCACCAACCTTTTAATAAAGAACTGTTACGTTTACACGCTGTGTCTCCTGAAAATTCTTCATCTAGCTTCTCACTTGGACACAGACTACTTATCCACTATACTCACTGTTGTGGATATCCATAAGCTCCCTTGTTGAACTCCAGCGATATCCTTAATTGAATTCCAGCGACCTCCTTCGTTGAACTCCTGCAATCTCCTTTGTTGAATATCCCTTTGATCTCCTTCGTTGAACATCCCTTTGATTTCCTTTGTTGAACTCCTGCAACCTCCATCGCCAAACTCCTGAGTCCTCCATCGTCAAACTCCTGCAACCTCCATCACCAAAACTCCTGAGTCCTCCATTGCCAAACTCCTGTAACCTCCATCGTCGAACTCCTGCAACCTCCATGGCCAAACTCCTGCGATCTCTTTGTCGAACTCCCTTTCATGGTAACAAAGTCCTATTTACTTACCTGAATATTATTTGTGTCCTCCAACATACTGTATATTCAGTGTGGAATCCTCCCATTCAACTGCAACAGAGAAAACCAGCCACATCATCTCATCACTTGAAGTATCAGTAATCTCTCAATACTTATCTACTTGCATAGAATTTACATTTTGGGGTGAACTAATCCTTTAATTAAAGCCTATTTGAATTGACATCATTTTAAGGGGTATGATTACCACAAACATTGTGTACTTTCTCAAATATTTTTGCAACAGGGCTCGACAATAAGGACTGCCTGATGACACTAGGTCCAGTTGATGGAACTGACAGTAAAAAGTGTTAGCGTTGAGCCCTGCTGCAATTTATTAATGTGTGAATATTGTATCTGTGTATGTGGAATTCATGTGGAACTCTTTCAAACTCTTTGTAGAAGCAAATGGGCAAGTGGCCTCAACTTCTTCAGAGGGTCAGGAACCTAGTGTTTCACTCCCTGTACTTATCCTGCCAGAAGGATTTTCACCCAGTCCCACACAAATTTCTACACTCCCTTCTGAACGACAAACTTCCTCAAACCAAAACAAGTCCTGGATCAGCAGCTTCCAAGTTCCATGGGACAAAATGCCAACACGACTGTTACAGGCAATGGAAAAAGGTTGCTTGGCTCACCCGGAGGACAGACGGGTACTGATTAGAGTCGTTGTTGAAGCAATGCAAGCACACTGCAAAAACCCCAGTAAAGCAACCTGTACAGAAGTGGCCAGTGTAATTGTATGCAAGTACCCTGGGACTTTTGCTGATAAGACTGGAGAAGGTGAGCAGCTGGAGTGTGGTTATTATTCACTGTTCAGACAGCTTAAAACCAGAGTTGAGCACATAAATAGAGACAATGTCAGTAATCGAATCCGACAGCCTAGGAAAAGGTCCAATGATGACAGCAGTGTTAATGATGCTGCCATAAAAAGAAGCAGAAGAGATGTGGATAGTTATGGGTGTACAAAATGGCAACCCACTAATCTTCCACAAGGAGAAACAGCAGAATCATTGGAAGACAAGAGAAAGATCTTGGTAACCATATTCAAGTCAGAAGGACCGACAGCTGTTGAGACAATGGACGTAGAGAGGAAAATGGAATTGACCTATATTTATCAGAGGCTGATAAATGATAAATGCTTGGCCTGCTCCCAGTCTGTGTGAAGTTGAGGAGCAATGGCCATTTCTCTTCACTAAAAGAGGTCTCTGCAGTCATTTCCATATGCTCACTGATTTTGATATTGACACACGCCTCCATTAAGCTTTCCTCACCAAGGGCAGGAGGATTATTAACTTTTTCCTAAATCAAAGACTAAAATGGAACCAGGACATCCAGGCTTTGCTACAAGAGATGGAGCATGAAAGCATGAACAACCATCAGGTCCCTATCGCTGCCATTCTTCTTTTAATTAAATACTTTCAAGAAAAAGAGGACCACATCTTCATCTTGACAGATGTAAAAGTTCTTTCTGTACATTTTTTACACCATCACTCTAAATTGAAATCTCAATTTTTTTTTCTTAAATAGAAATTATTTGCAATATCTGAGAATTTTATTATTATTATCTTTTCTTTCAGCCAACCTCGACCAAGATGTCGGTTGAGCAGGAGGTGACATTGCCTACCACACCACGGGTGATCATGCTAGGTATGAGAAATAGTTGTTAAGAATTCTATTACATGAAACAATTTTGCTGAAGATTCCTTTGTTTTAGGAGTAGTCTGCTGTTTGCAACCCACTGGATGGTCAGCATTGAGGAGAAGGTCTTCTATGAAGCTAACCAACTTCATAACTTTGCCAGTGCTTTCGCTGTCTTTTTCAGCTCCTTTTATGTGTTCAATCTGGAGTATCAGGAGTCAGCATCCACTACGCTGGAGATGGTACAGAGGTGAGTATTTCACCACAAAAACCTTAAAGGATTAGTTAACCCAAAATGAAAATTATTTAATGTATTCACAACCCATGTCATTCCAAACCTGTATGACTTTATTTAAACTGAAACCGACTGCGCCATTGACCAACTAAAACCTGGTCTATAACCTGGTCTAAAGTCAATGGCAGTGTTTTTTTATTTTATTTAAAGGGCGCGTTAGTAATATGCGCCTATAGGCGGATGCACAACGCTCTGCTTATTACACGTGCAGACAAACATGCCAAATATTAAAAATAAAAGGATTACAATGTAAAAGATTATTATTGTGTACATAAAGATATGGTGGAATCCAGCTTGTCCCGTAGATGGTCTGCTCGCTTTCACCTCGCGCACAAGCAGATTAATTTCCTCTCTAGAGAAGCGTTCAGGCTTTCGGCAAGCCTGTCACTTCCGGTCAAATATTGCGCTGCAAACATCAACAACAGTTTTAAGTTGTCAGTGCTGGCAAATTACCATGGTATAAGAGGGATTATCCATGGCTAGCTGTGCATTAAATTATTTTAATGCACTTTGCAGAGGCATCCAACCCTCCGCTTCGTTTCGGGTGGTTATTTGCCTCCACGTCATGCTTTAAAATCAATTAATGCACAGCTAGCCATGGATTATCCCCTGCATGCGTGGGTGTTTGATTTACTTTATAAACAAAGTCAGTGCTTGTTTTCATGGGGAAAAAAATCATATCTTGTTTCTTTCATTATTTATATTGAGAAAAATATAGGGCCGCTTTTAAAGATGACTACTGTATGTGTTAATATGAAAATGTAAGACCTGTGTTTGTTTTAAGATTCTTTTTAAGGATCAACCCTGAAGAGGGCAGCAAGTGCACGGCCAAAGTTGGCACAAGTCGAAAGACAGGAGGTGTTGTGAATAGAAAAGTGACTGCCATCAACTCCCGGGTAGCAACGTCAAATTAGGTAAGTTTCTTATGCAGGGCTGGACTGGGACAAAAAATTGGCCCAGACAGGCCATACAATCAGTTAGACACCAACACCAGTACTCAATCTTTGCAATTCCATTATATATTAGTCCCTACTGTTCTCAGGGTGTCCGTGGATCCTTTAAAAGTCTTAATGTCTTAAATTTGTTAATGAAAAAATAAGGCCTTAATTAGCGTTAACATGTCTTAAATCCAGGTTTCAAAGGTCTTAAAATGCAAACGAACAGTCACCGCAGGGAAGATTAACATTTTATTTTCACTTGTTGCTTTCTGAAATGTTATGTGTTATGCGTGTTATGACTGCTTAAAGTTACTGATGCATTTGAGATAAAGAAACATGGGTAAATGAGATAAGTAAGTTATTAAAATTGCAATAAACCATGCAAGAGATCGGAATTTAGCACTTGCATGCTGACAGGGAGCCCTTCGTGCGCACACACTCGAAGAGTGAGCACAGTCTGTCAGCGCTCGAGCACCCATTTCAGTTCTGTGCTTTTACCGATCAAATATACACACTTATTTGTCAAAATGCATGACTTGACTAGTATTCACGTAGGCCCAGAAATTGAATTGTCCACAGCAGGTCATGTCTTAAGTGAACTTAAACAATAGGGAAAAAATTGGATGCATGTCAGTCATTAACATAGTTACTCAAATTATAAAAGTAACTAGTTACTTCAGAAAGTAACTATTGCGTTACTTTCAAGTAAATTTTTAAATGCTCAAATGTGACCCCACCTCCATCCCTCTTTAACGGAACTTTAAATACAAGTGCATGTTCAAATATTTATGATAAATACATTATTAACAGAAACAATGTACACAAATCTAAACTATGTTAATGTTGCTGTGGGACAAAGTGAGACTAGCCTCCAATCAAGTGCCATGTATGTAGATATTATGTTTATATAGTGGATTGATACAAATAACAAAAGATGTTTTGGAACTTATTGCCCCTCAACAGGCCACAACTGGGCAAAATTAAATTATGCTTGTTAAGCACTATACCATAAAGAAATAACAAATATATACACTCTTTGTAGTCCAAATAAAACAAAAAAAAAATCTTCAGACAATTGGTATAGGCCTACTGTACTTCAAGTATTTTCTTCCTCGAAAAAGTAGAACAGTATAACAACATGAGGTGCTTTCAATGTAACGTGCAATGTATAGCAAAGCTAAGGAATCCAAATATAAACAGGTAATACATAAAAAATTTTTAAAATAGCCTACATCAACACAAAAAAATAAATAAATCTCAACCACAGCCAATCGTCAGCATTTATGCACTTGTCTCGTGCACTGCACAGTAACCAAGGAAGAACAGTAAAAAAAAGTCTTTGCCTCTCGGCTCACGCCGGTTTCGCTGGTTTCCCACTGCAATCGTTAGCAGCACGTATTTTGTTCGGCGCCCCATGCCCAAATTTTTTATGAGAATCGTGTAAATCCTTTGCCAAAAAGAAGAGAAAGCTTTAAAGAGATTCGACCAGAAATAAAAATTCTGTAATTTACTCTTTCAAACCTGAATTGAATTTATTTATTCTGTTGAACATAAAAGATGATATTTTGAAAATTGTTGGTAACCAAACAGTCCTTTCCCAGCTAACAGGGAACGTTCTCGGAACATTCGCTAATGTTCTCGGAAAGTTCTCTGAAAGTTATCAAAAAAACGTTCTTGCTGTAACGTTATTACAACGTTGTGCCAACGTTATATGTCATTGATAAACATTCTAAAAACGTTAGCATTAAAACGTTTATTCTTACATTGTTATTGGGAAGTTTTAAAAACGTTATTATGTTAAAAATATATTAGTCATTACAAATTAGTTATACAGCTTTTTATTCTGCAAATCAACTTCAGAAACCTAGTTTGTAAATCCAGTGACACAACTAATGACACAATGCTCTAAAAAAAACAGTTTTTCATAAATATTAGTTTTTTATTGTCAGAAAAAAATATGCCTATTCAATTATAAAAGAATTATGCCTATTCAACAGGAAATAATTCAACAAGTACAGAGTCAAATATAAATGTGGTTTTACCTTAAAACATAAAATAATAAGAAAAAAATCACAATTATGTATTATATTTTTCAATTAATTGTACACTATATAAAAAGTAGATAAGGCAATAGGAAAAATTTAAAAAATAAATGTAGGGATTTAAAAACATACAAAAAAGTGTTTTAATAACGTTTGCAATTGTAAAGGAAAACACACGGAATGTGTTTTATCTGATTCCTCACATACGTTTAGCGTGATAGGATGGGCGTGGTTTTGGAGCACCCATCAATCAAACACAGCAGGACGAGGACGACGACAGACAACTCGGAGACACGAGACAGAGACAGAAGATTTTAGGTAAGTTGAATGAATTTTGCTGGTTGTATGAATAAAATAAAATACCTTTATCACAATGCTAATTTACTTAGTTTTGCAGCATTTGCTAATGTTTTAATGAAGTCAACTAACTTAAGATCAACAGTGCTTGCTCTCTATTGAGTAACGTAGCGTTAACTGCTCCCGCCATTTACAGAGCATTTACAACACTACACAAATGTGTAGTTAAAACTGAAGAATGAAAAATAAAACTACTCAGTTTTTCTCCATATGCTTAGTTCGCTTTTTCAATATAGCAAAACTGATTTTGATTAGAACGTAACGTTACTTAAAGTTAACCTAAAGTTAACGTTAGCTCAGCTTCCGCGCCGAGTCTATTTGCTGCAGCTCACGCTCAATTAAAGTGAAAGCACACTTTTGATGGACAAAATAGCCTAAATATGATTTCACACAAAAAGTGCACAAAATGCACAGAATTTACGTGTTTTATCAAGAACTGGAGTAGGCTATGTCAGAAAAGAAAACGATAGACTCAAAAATATTTATAGAACATGAACTCATTTAAACTTTAAACCCATTATTCAGTTTGTACAAGTGATTGCAATAGGCCTGTGTGTGTGTGTGTGTGTGTGTGTGTGTGTGTGTGTGTTTTGAGAAATATCTTTCTACTGCAAGGCTATATTTATAAAAAAAAATATTTATATATTATTTTATTGCATTACCTGTTTTCATACAGACGTTTAGTTTGCTAAATATATATCTAAAAAAATATTGGATATTGGATGTGAAAAGGAAATGGTTCTTCCATAACACTGCACTTTAGGTGTGTGTGAATTTCCCACACCAGGGGTAATTTATATAGTTCTATTTTATAGCGATTATCTGTTAAAAACATTATGTTCTATGCAAGTTGTAAAATGTTCTATTAAAGAAAAGATAGAAAATAAATATTTGTGTGTGCTGTAAAGTGGTTAGAAAAAATGAAATCGGAATCGGCTAAAATCGGTATCGGCAGGTCAAACTCAATGAAAATCGGAAATCGGAATCGGCCTAGAAAATTGTAATCGGTGCATCTCTACATGAAATAGCTTACATAATACGTCATTTGTGTATAGTGTAGTCACAATGTTAATAGTGTGGTTCATGCCAAGATGCAAATTTGTCATTTTCATTTCATGTTGACCTCTTGTATACTTTTACTCTCCCTTTGTTTCAGTCAGTCCATCTGCAGCATTTTTTTCAGGACGGAAGACAGTTCAAAGAGCTGAATCGAGTGTACCAAGTGAGTCTTATATTTTTATGCATTCAATCCTTTTTTTGAAACCATTTAAAAGAAAATATACAATTTTTATGTTAATTCTTATATCACAACAATCACATATCAGCTAACACAAACTAATGTTTTAGGTCCCCTCACAGAACAGCTACACCCAAGCACAACTGAAAAGACCAATACAGAAAATCCATTGGTCTCTACTGTACAATACCATACTGGTAATTTAATATTTATGTTTAGCAAATTAGAGGTTACAATTGCAATTATTTAATTATTTTGTTTTCTGCTATTCTTTTTTTTTTTAAGCCATTCCTGTTGACACTCCAGCTACAGAGGGCAGGAACACAGTGCAAGAGATGTCTACTACGACAGCGCCACCATATTCCAGGTTTGAGAGAGCTGTATTCCTCCGGCTTGATAAAATTGAAGGAAGGCTCCTTAATATTGAACACCTCCTGAGAACCAACATGGCATCTGAACTACCAGAAGTCCAAGATATTTTAGAGAAACCATGCAACACACCACATGACCTGGACCAGTTGTGTAGTAAATTGAATGATTGCACATTCAAGCAGAGAGTGGTAAGAATTTTAAGTTGGTGTTAAAGGAACACTCCACCGTTTTTTGAAATAGGGCTTATTCACCGTCTCCCCTACATTAAGATAGATGGGCAAAAGCATTTTTGTCTCAGTGCATGCATTGTCTTAGTTTGGCAGCGCAGACGCTAGCTTAGCTTAGCATAATGAATGGAATCATATGTTATCAGGTAGCATGTCGTGAGTAAAAGTGATAAAAAACAAAACAAAAACAAAAAACGTAATTACTTCTTGTGGCCTGCGTATTCACAACGAGTACAAATAGCAATTCAGATTAAGACTAGGCGATTTCCTAGGCAGATATTGACTATTGATGGTTTGCCACGTACGTACAGTACGCACATTAAGACAATGCATGCACTGAGACAAAAATGCTTTTGCCCATCTATCTTAATGTAGGAGAGACGGTGAATAAGCCCTATTTAAAAAAACCGGTGGAGTGTTCCTTTAAGCTGTGAATTGTTAGTTTTTTGTTTGTTTGTTTATTTTAATTATGCTTGATATTTTGCCCTTCTGTCCCATTCAGTATTTCAAAGTTGCTCATAGGGCTGGGCTGTATATTGAATTTTGAAAATCAAAATACTTTTATTATCAGATTACCGCCCTGAGCCTCCTTGGAGGCAAAATGCCTGGAGATTCAGTTGGCAGAGCAATGCGGAGAATTGGAACAAATGCACTATGGGGGAATTACAGCTTTAAAGGTCGCAAAGGGGAAAAAAATTTCCAGGAAGTTCAAATATGC
The DNA here is from genome assembly GCA_032164185.1 of Moxostoma hubbsi. NCBI lineage: Eukaryota > Metazoa > Chordata > Actinopteri > Cypriniformes > Catostomidae > Moxostoma > Moxostoma hubbsi. The sequence continues at coordinate 66,110,017 of JAVLUX010000002.1, read as the reverse complement.
AGTGTGATTATTCGTAAGTTCATTAATCTTTTATTTCAACCATATTTCTAGCAGGTCTTTCAAAACAATTGGTGCTTTTAAAGCGTTGTAAAAACACTAAACTACATTGCACTATTTGTTATCTTCTGGGTTTTGTCAACATCACAGGATGTTACATGCTGAAACACTACAGTATATTACTGTGAGGATGTATTTAACATAAATCTTAATTTTAACAATGAATCAAACTATATACTGTGTTATAGTGTGCTTTCTGTCCCTCATAATAACAATAGTCTTTGTGTTTTGTTTTCGATAAGAAAAAGTACCATCGTTCAAATCTGTTGTGCATATGTTGTCAGCTCAGGAAGAGATGGATTAAATTGAAACAATGTATAATCAGTTAATCAGTGTTGCTTAAATTTACCTTATATGTATGTGTGACTTTTTTTAGAGGCTTGTCGTCGCACACATGCTAAAGTTTTGGAGAAGATATTTGAAGAGCTAATATCGGATACACTTAAATTTGCACCACATCGACGTGATCAAGTCAGTGACCAGGTCAGTGATCAGTCTCATCAGAGGTTGGTGTCTTTCTGTTTTCAATCATGTATACTTGATGAACATGTATGTTTTGATTGTTGATTAAAATTTACCAATTTGAATTGAAAACAAATACTCTCTGATTATGTAATCTGTGTGTGGAGTACATTTCTCTCTACAGGAGAATCCACTTTTCTGTGGACTGGAGATGGCGAGTCACCTTTATCTTTGCAGCCAAAACTCAGAAAAACGCTAGTTTATTGTGCAGAATAGGCATACTAATAGAAACGGAGAATTTTGCAGTGGTCTCTTAATTTTCTCCGAAGATGTATATTATGCCTATACATATTAATTGTTCATTATGGTTTTTTATAAAACAGTTAGTTCAAATTCTTGATTCTGATTGGTCAATAGCTGTGTTTTATTCACGTTAAAACACGGTTATGACCACTTCACACAACGGTTCTATGTATCACTACACAACACCACTAGCAACCACTCTTAGCAATGTAAACACATGTTCTCATTGATATTGTTCATTGAAGCTGATAGAGTAGTTTTGTGAGAGATCGAGTAAGCGAGTGTACCTGCATTTACAGTAGACATAGCATTTTCCTTCTGGTCAGTCCTATATTCATAACACAAAATATATTTTTCGGCTTTAATATTTGTATTGTGTGGTAAGCGTTTTATAAAAGCAATAAGGTACTCGAGGCTTATTAACAACGCCCTTCAGCCGTGACTTATTCACGATACAGCACAGCCTCGAGTACATTATTGCTTACATATACCCCCCCCCCCCCCCCCGCCAGCAATATTTGAGTAACTAAATTAATATAAAATGTGATTAGTCGACTACTTAAATTAATGAATACTAGTCGACTACAACAATCTTCGGTCAGGGGCCTTAAATTTAAGGTTAGCATGATTATCAGTAGAGTGCAGTTTTAATAATTCAAACTGTGCATTAAAATAAAACAATACAAAGTCCAAACAATAGAAAATTAGTAGCCTCTGACTCTGAGCTCTCTCATATTGTCATGTTTTCTCCCAATAATCCAAAGCAAATGTTTGTAAATGGTCAGAAAATCAAATGAGATCTTCTGTATGAGCAAGTACAGCATCACAGTGCTTTTATACTAATCTCACCACACTTTAATACAACACTGTCTTCTTTTCTCCCTGCAGTATCTCCAGAGACCCTCTCAGGATTCAGTCCAGTCCGATGCACCGGAAGTGGAAGCTGAAGTGGATGATATTTAATTTTCTTTTTCAAATTGTCATGTCTTGTTTTAGCTTTAGCTTTTGTTTTTGCCATTCCTGTTTCTTTTCATTTTATATTTTATATTTTTGCTATTCCTGTTTTTACATTGCTCTCATTTGTGTTGTTATGTAGGTATTATTTTGTTTTAATTTCTGCTGCTCTGTAAAGCACTTTGCCAGCCAGTGGCTGTTGGAAAAATGTGCTTTATAAATAAAATTAACTTGTCATTGGTTGTTTTTGGTCATGGTAATCCTTGTCCTTGTGTTCCCATTGTCTCTTGTCTAGCTTTGTTCCCTGTACCATTGTTGGTGTTTAGTCCAAGTTTATGTTCATGTTAATTTCATATTGTCACTTCAACCCAAGTCTCAGTTTATTGGAATAAACTATACTTGGGTTCAATTCAACTCGCCTTCAGTGGACTACATTACACATTATATACATGATTCATGGGTCTTTTTTTTAAATTGTCTTTCTAGATATTTTTGTCTTAATTTTAAAATCTGAAAGTTCTTATTTGGTTCTTATGTTTTAGGTTCTTCATATATTATATACCTTGTTATATGAAAAAAACATTAAGAAAGGTTTTAATAAGTGAATAAAACGTTTTTTTTTTATTATCTTAGAAAAAAATTAAGAGAACGTTTACGTAAGAATTGAACGTTTGAATAACGTTCTTATAACCAAGCAAGAATGTTAATACAACGTTTATATAACGGGAGAATTGAACGTTCTAATAAGGTTTTAAATAACGTTCTTATAACCAAGCAAGAACATTAATACAACGTTTATATAACGGGAAAATTGAACGTTCTAATAACGTTTTGAATAACATTCTTATAACCAAGAAATAACGTTAATACAACGTCTAAAAAACTGGACGTTTTGAACGTTCCTAGAACATTCAGAAATAACGTTTTTATAACTTAATGGGAACGTTATGGAAATGTTCTTATAACCTAAAATTGTTAGCTGAGTTGACTTCCATAGTATGAAAAAATATATACTATGGAAGTCAATGGGGATCTGTGCATATCTTAGAGACAAAACATGTAATATTATTCATACTACATGTGCGGTGCTATCAAATCTGGTGCTGGTGCTACAATCTGTAGAACTTGCTGTGTGAGTGTGTTATGTCCAAGGATGTATTTGTTTTGTTTTCTTATTTTCTTTATTTATTTATTTTCCCCTTTCTCCCTGTTTCTCTCTCTACTTCCCATAAGCAGGAAGGAATTGCTGCCACCTGACGCCAATGATCGGTTGTAAATCTGCTGTGATTGGAGGAGAGGAAGCTTTGTGGGCAAAAGCAGCACCATTCCTCAGATCAGTTATTTGTTTGTAAACTTTTGTTGCATTGTTCCTTACCATACAAATTTATATTGTTGTTTCTTTGGGATTAGTAGAGAGGTGGGTGCCATTTCCTTTTGATTTTGTTTTAGCTAAATCTGAGAACTGTTAGTGTATTTTTATTGTACTTGCCTTTTTTTTTTTTTTTTTTTTTTTGCGTATTGTCATGACCTCTGCTTTTATTTGTTCTATAATTCTTTTTTAAATGCTGCATCACAATAAATAAATTGGATGTAATTGATTGTGACAGTAAATATATATGCTGATGTACATGAACTCAAGTCACTTTTTGGAATTTATTAAATTCAATAGCATTATTGTAAAATATAAAATAGTGTATAATAAATTAAAAATAAGTTGCAGTAAGGGCATCTTACTGTAAAATGAAATCGAGGTAAGGGCATCATACCGTAAAACACATTTACAGGTAAGCTACTGTAAAGGGGAACTTACAGTAACTTGCTGGCAATAGTGCTGCCAGTAAGTTACCGCAAAAATACAATAAAATGTCTAACAGCGTATACAAATGTTCATTTGATGTAATTCAGCCTCTGATTTGTATTATTTTGCTAATATTATATTTGATACGCCACGCCAGCGGAGGGAGCCCTCTCCCGAGTACTGACTGTGTGCCACTCCCTCTGCTTCATTGTTTATTTCCTGTTTCAAAGATATTTAAGCATGGCCTGTCTAACAGGCCATTGCGAAGTATTGCCAGTTATCCTGCCTTACCAAGCGTTTTTCCATTGCCATTGTCCTGTTAACTAGTGTATGACCTTTTGCCTGCTTTCACCCGTCTTGCTTATTTGGATTTACCCCTTTGCTTTGTTGTCACGGATTGGATTGCTTCACTGTATTGAACCACTGCCTGCTTTAACGTTTACGATATCAGCCTGCCGACTTTAACCTGTTTGCTGTAGATTTTTAATAAACATCTGCACATGGATTCTGCCTCAAGCGTCCGCATCATTACAATACAATTACAATTCATAATACTGACTAATTCGTTTTTAATTACATTTATAAAACAGAAGGTTACAGTCCTAGGTACATTTGTCAATATATCTTATCCCAAACCTCACAGCAATGACATTGGTCACTTGCTCATCATATCACTGCACAATTCTCAGAGCTGATGACAGTTTACATGTTAGACTTTGTTGTTTTATTTCAGTTCCTCTTTTACATACACAGAAGTTATTCATTTGTTTTTATAAATGCATGTACTTTTTATTTTGTTACATAATTTTTGTGCATTTAAATTATTCATATAAACAACTGAAATTTAATCAGTGTTATTAAACATTATACATTTATCAATTACACTCAATGACAATAGAATTATAATATCTGTTTAAAAAGTACTTTTTATTATATGATATTTATATGATATTTAATATTTTTAATTATTTAATTTAATTGATTTTATAATTCTATAGTCATTGAGTTTAATAGATTTATAGGGATAATTGAATCTGTAAAAAAAGGACTGAATGTGTACTCCCAAAAACAAGTCTTGTGCTATATGAAGAATAATATTCTGAATGTTTTACAGTTGGTTTTATGTCTCTAGCACAAACGGCCATTGAGTTTAATGAAGTAAGAATATTACAAACATTTACATTATTATATTTATTTGAAGACATAGAATGTAAATTCCACAAATAGAGTCTCGTGTCATGAAAGAGACATTTTTAAGAACATTTCATATTTGTTTGGATGTCATAATATTAAACGGTTAAAATGTTTAAATTATTTATAGGGTTATTAAAATTGATGTGAAAATTTTTTTTATATATCTATTTTTTTAATTCAGCTTTGTGCTCAACAAAGAAAACCTATTAGTGCATGTCCAGGTTGGTTTGGCTTGAAAATGTGATTTGAACGGGGAGTTATTGTCGCGAATGTCAAATAATAAACTATTTTTATTCTATTATTAAAGAATAAAAAACAATGACAGCAACGGTAAGAAACCTGCACCGAACGAGCACAAACGAACGAGTCAGAAAATGAGAGATGAGGTAAATGCATGACTGACATCAGATCCAGAGATCATTTTGTTATTTCTTTGTAATGGAATTAGTTCGATTGTTTCTTTCAACAGCACAAACCGGCACAAATCGTGCACAAACGAATGCCACCGGTTTGGATCAATATCGACGACATGGGGTGGAAAGTGACGTCACAGCCCCGAATCATATTTTTTATTTCTAAGGAATGGAAATAGATAAAGTGCTAATTTTAACGGCATGAACCGACACAAATCGAGCAAACGAATGACACTTGTTTGGAGCAATTTAGACAACATGGGGTGGAGAATGACGTCACCACTCCGAAAACATTTTTGTTATATCTAAGGAAGGGAAATAGTTACAATGTTTGTTTTAACGGCACAAACGACCAGCACCGATCTGGATCGATTTGAGCGAGATGGGGTGGAGAGTGACATCAATGCAGCCCAAAAAAGAATGCTTAAAGGGATACTTCTCCTCTGGGAAGATGAATGTGTATTTAAAATTGGTCATTTATATAGTATAAATGTGAAATTATTTTTGAATTTGAAGCATTCTAGACTGAGAAAAGGCAGAAAATGTATTTTTTACTCATGTGGCTGAAAGACAACAACTCCCAGAATGCACTTGCTTTGCTGCCCTTACGAGGCCACTCCCAAACCACGCCTACCGGTTACAGGCGGCAGTATCTGAAAATATGATACAACTAGGCTTGCTTTGATACATCGTGACTCTATAAATCGTGAGTTAGTTGATAAATTTCCATCGAAATGGTGCTAAATTGCGTTGTACCGGGATGTACAACCAAAACCAGGAAAGGACAAGAAGTAAGTTTCCATCATTTGTCGATAAAAAAAATTGGAGCGATGTAAACAGTGGCTGCGGGCTATCAACCACCCGAAGTTTGGAGAGGACACCGATATGGAAAAAAAATTTGCAGTCGCCATTTCAAGCAGGAAGACTAGGAACCGAATGTCCTTCGAATGAAGAGAACCACTCTGAAGGACACAGCAATTCCATCTATATTCACCTTCCCAGATGACGAACAGCCTGGGCCATCTGGTACTAAACGCATTCGCCTAGAGGTAAGACTCTCACTAATAATTGACTCTATTTCTGATCACACAGAAGCCTATAGTGTTATAGTTGTTAGCAGTAAAACAGCAAATTTAGAAAAGTAACGTTAGATAGACAATTACATATAAGTTGTATATAAGTTGACTGTTCTCACAGTAAAGCCACTGTTCTGTAAAACTGAGTTAGCATATTTGTCGATTTATGCTAACGTTACCTCACAAACCTGTTGCTGTATTAGACTGTTGAGATGACTGCAGAGACAGATACATTTGTGAGATGAACCCCTGATGTAGTGCATACTAGAACAAAATAATGTTAATTACTGTAAGCTTAAAAATATAATTGACACTCGTACAGGTAGCCGCGAGCATCAGATTCTCGCAACAGATCTTCGAAATCCCCTTCTGCCATTTCAACTTCAAACAAAACTACCTTCCGCCATCGTGATTAGCCTACTTGTATACAAACTTTCTACACAGAGCAAGAGCCTGTTTTCTTAGCTTCTACAGAAAGATGTCTGACACTATCTTCACATTCTGTGAGTGAGATCCCGCCCCATATGGGCGTGGTGAAAACATGCGGAATACTCGCTGTAGTTTTAAGCCTTTGGCCCAAAAATCCTCCGATGACGCAAAATGACGTTTTTTGCGTCATCTGAGGATTTTTTTCCAGACTAAAAATACATAAATCTCTCGTGGGGGCTCGGTAATTCGAAAATACTATTGGTTTTCTACTGATACAAAGCTTAATGCTAAATCCTGAAGTATCCCTTTAATATCTCAAACACCAAACCAGCACAAACGTTAATTTTTGAGGCACAAATCAGCACAAACAAATGAAATAGTTTTGGTGATTATTTTATTATATGGGGTGCCAACTTCACGGAGGTGTAGAAGGATGCTTGGGGTGATCACCTGCCTAACATTCAAGGTAAAAGATCATTCATTAGCATCTGGAAGAAGAAATCAGTCAGACAACCACTGCACATGAATGCCTGTGTCTTACTAGCCGAGTTTTCAGCAGATTTCATGCTGAAACATATGGTTTAATACTAGGTAATACAACATTTTCTGTACAATCCATTAGAGATTACAGAAAAAAAAATATTATTTCAGAGTAATGCAAAAATATCGAGATATACAACGAACATCGTCACAATTTGGAAGAATATTGAGATCCAATTTTGCCCAGAAGTACCAACTATAAAATATATAAAATGTGTTTAATAGTTTAAAGCCAATGACTCGATGATTCAAATCAAAAGTCATTTGGCTCATCAGGACTACAAAGCTAAATAAGCTAAAATGCAAAGCTAGAGAGCACAATTCAGTTGCAGCAGGAGAATGAGTGTCTTTATGTCATCAAGCAAGCTCATCTAACCAACTCCTCTATTCTTAGCTCCAGTGAGCTTCTCTCAGGTAGACCACCAAGGGGATGCTTGGCGTGAACATTTTTAGTTGGACATCAGAATCAGAATCAATACATATATGTACATACACTCAGACACACACCTACATACATACCCACATTCACAAACGTTGTGCAAATCTAATACAAATCTGTTATATAAAGAACAAAATACAGTATATGTAAATAATATACTGTATTTTGTTTTTATATAACAGATTTGTATAAGATTTGTACTACTTGTGTGTATGTGAGTATGTACAGTGCATTCGGCAAGTATTCACAGCGCTTCACTTTTTCCACATCTTGTTATGTTACAGCTTTATTTCAAAAAGGATTAAATTCATTATTTTCCTCAAAATTCTACAAGCAATACCCCATAATGACAATGTGAACGAAGTTTATTTGAAATCTTTGCAAATTGTAAAATAACTATAATTATTTTCATTACATAGCTTCATAGAGTCAACGGCATTATCTGATTTTAGACAAATTACAACCAACAAGTACAGAAGAAGCAGCAGCTGAACACACACGAGTCACAAACAGACACGGAGCTTGTGCTTCAATCTGCACAAAACAACTACTGTATGAAACAGTCCACAAGTCCCTCAGTGATGCTCATTTCATTAAAGTCATTTTCAAAGTGTGTGTTGAAAATACAGAAGACGCGTTTAATCTATGATAAACATTTCTGCATTAAAATCACATCCAAATCACATGCGGTCTTTTCCAACAGCTGGTGCGCGCTGTGGATTTGAGGTTTAGACATACAACTTAAAGTTTCCTCGTCGCGTGTTTTAGTCTCCAGATAAAGCGCAGAACTCCTGCTCTGTGTTCACCTTGTTTTCACTCCATTAAACCGTTTTATCGCTCCAGTTTTGCTCTAAATGTGAGAGGAGAAAACACAAGCGCGAGCGGCTCTCGGAGGCACACAGACGCTGACACGAGCGGATTGAGTCTTTCAGGTTCTCATGAGGGTTTTAAGAGCGCAGCGCCGCTCAGTCGCTGTTCATTACTGCACTCAGTGCTCGTGTGTGTTCGTGAAACTACAGATCCGATCAGAGAAATGGCAGAAACCGCTCCAGCTGCAGCCGCCCCGCCGGCCAAAGCGCCCAAGAAGAAATCTGCTGCTAAACCCAAGAAAACGGGTCCAAGCGTCGGTGATCTCATCGTGAAAACCGTGACCGCGTCCAAGGAGAGGAGCGGCGTGTCTCTCGCCGCCCTGAAGAAAGCTCTCGCCGCCGGTGGATACGATGTGGAGAAGAACAACTCCCGCGTCAAGATCGCCGTTAGGAGTCTGGTGACTAAAGGGACTCTGGTGCAGACCAAAGGGACCGGCGCCTCCGGCTCATTCAAGCTCAACAAGAAACAAGCCGAGAGCACGAAGAAGCCCGCCAAGAAAGCCGCTCCTAAAGTCAAGAAGGCCGCAGTCAAGAAACCCGCCGCTGCTAAGAAGCCGAAGAGTGCCGCGACTAAGAAACCTGCCGCCAAGAAATCTCCCAAGAAGGCGAAGAAACCCGCAGCCGCTAAAAAGGCAACGAAGAGCCCCAAGAAGGCAAAGAAACCCGCAGCCGCCAAGAAAGCAACCAAGAGCCCCAAAAAGGCCAAAGTTGTCAAACCCAAAACGGCAAAGGCTAAAGCAGCCAAGCCCAAGAAAGCGGCTCCCAAAAAGAAGTAAATGAACTCCCGAGTTTCTTCCTCAAAACGGCTCTTTTAAGAGCCACCCACTATTTCATGTCAAAGAGCAACACTTGGATTTGTTTTTGTATTTTGTTTTTAAAAAGTTTTATTAGATTGGTTGTGAGGGGACACAATTACTTCTGACTATGACTGTAAAGACAAGTTGAGCGTATAAACGGTGTTTCGTAAAACTGTAAAATGAAGGTAATTGCACATCTTGCATTTGACCATTTTATATGAATATCTGTATCGATTGTGACTATATAATATTGTCTAATTTATTTCAGGTCGGATATATTTGACCATATTATTATTGATGGATTAAACTGTATTTAAAACTCGTTCAGCTGGAAGTTTCTCATGAACACAGAATATAGAAATAAGAGGGAGGAGTTTAGAGTTCGGAGGGAAGTTCTGTGATTGGTTAGAATGTTTTACAGTCTCCAGCCAATAGACGACTGACAGACTCCTTTAAATACTGTTGACTGCGTCACTTCGAGTATTCTGTTTCTACGGTGTGTTGAAATAGTTGAATTGAATTGAAAATGAGCGGCAGAGGTAAAACCGGCGGTAAAGCGAGAGCGAAGGCTAAGACTCGCTCATCCAGGGCAGGACTGCAGTTCCCCGTCGGCCGTGTGCACAGGCTGCTCCGCAAAGGAAACTACGCTGAGCGTGTCGGCGCCGGTGCTCCGGTGTATCTGGCTGCTGTGCTCGAGTATCTCACCGCTGAGATCCTGGAGTTGGCCGGAAACGCCGCTCGGGACAACAAGAAGACCCGTATCATTCCCCGCCACCTGCAGCTGGCAGTGCGGAACGACGAGGAGTTGAACAAACTCTTGGGTGGAGTGACCATCGCTCAGGGTGGGGTGCTGCCCAACATCCAGGCTGTGCTGCTGCCCAAGAAGACCGAGAAACCCGGCAAGACCAAGTGAACGGACTGAAGTCTGTTTCACTGAACCCCAAAGGCTCTTTTAAGAGCCACACACTTGAACTATGAGAGAGTGAATTTGCCCTTTTACTCAAACGTTTAATTGTTATTTTATTACTCTTTTGCGTGAAATTAAGGGAAGGAAACACTTAAATGATTTTGTGTGTGTGCGCGCATCCATTGCAGATTATAATCTGTTTTAAGCGCCGTTTCTCTAATAACGTGTGGATTGAATTACAGATGCGGTTGTGGGATCCGTGTCGTCGGGATGGGCGACTATATTTATTTTCGATCGGATGCCAATAATTTCAAATCCAATATCGTAGATACTGCGGTTAAATGTATTGTATGTATTTTTAAGGTTACTTGGGATAAAATGGGCATTTAAAATAATATTTTTAGTCATAAATTATTTTTTGCCTAAACCGAAAATTTGACTTTTGCCCATACAAAAATGAACCACGTTATTTAAACCACAATTAACCATGATTACTACTACACTATTAATCAAGTAACATTGTGAATTCATATGTGCATTTTAACCCAATATATTATGTATTTTATTTTAGTCCTGTCCCAAGTATGTAAATGTGTACATTTCTTATAATTAAACCTGCTACTGATATTGCCTGCTTATTAAATACAATAGGCGTTATGCTGAGCGTCACGTGACCAAACCGGAAAACATGTGTCATTACATCCGCCTTTCGAAGACAGCGCGGTAACAGCAGTGTCTCTGGTAACAGTGTGATTGCAGCAATGAACTGACGGCGATTTTAAGGTTTCACTTCATCCCTTTGTTATTATAATTGGTTAAGATTATTATCTTGTGTTCATATCAGATCATCAGCGAGAAAAATAACGTTCTGTACGAGCTACGTTGATTATGGCGCTGTTTTACTCGAGATGTCTTCAGGAGCTACCGAAGATGAGCATAACTGATGTACATCGCATATGCAGGTTGACATCTAAAACTCCTGCCACCAAAATGGATAAAGGGTTTAAGCTATACGCTTCCTCATACATATGCGACTACGAGGGTAAGTACAATATCTATGAACGTTAGTTGTATATAGCTATTTCAGGGAGGTAGCTAGGCCTATCTTAGAGCTGTAACGTTAACGTTATATTTGTGATTATTTATCTTCATATATATATATATATATATATATATATATATATATATATATATACGTTGTTATAAATACAACGTTTTATATATATATATATATATATATATATATATGATCAGTGTCTAACACAAACTACGAGACAGGTAAAGGTAATAGCCAACCATATTTTGATCTCTGCTCCCCAGCATAATTACGTTGTCACTGATTTTTCACCAGTATCAAACAAAGACAAGCTGACTGGTGCTGTAAGCATCAGGGCAGCCTGTCACAGGTCTATGAGGAAAATGGAGAAGCCACACAGTCTGAGAGTAACGTTAGGGATGGGTTGGGTGTTCTGTTCAAGTTCTCAATATGTTCCAGTTCAGGGACAGTATTTACCAAGCCTCTCATAAAGACTAATCAGTGAACACGACTGGGTCCCCTTGACTATCTAATCACCATGGTGAGAAAGGCAAGAATTGTCATATTCTGAGATGCTTGGTTAATGCATGCACAGTTGTTCCAAGTTCAGTGTTGTTTTTTTATGTACTTGTCATAGAGCCAGGATAGTGAGGTCACTGGGGTATAGTTGACTGACTGTAAATCCTTGATCTTGAGTGCCAGCCATTGTTCATTAATATTCATAATCAGGCCTACCAAGATTATTTTTTTTACAGTAATAACAAATTCTGTTATTGTATTAATGTCATTGCAAATCTTGCCCCAGCGACCTTAACTAGACTGCTACTCAAATCAGTGGCATCGTTTTGGACCACTGATTAAGAATGATAAATTAAAGCTTAACCACATTTTCAAATCAGTGTCCATGTTTGTAAAAAAAAAATATATATATACTTTTTGTACAGATAGTGCTTCGGGATTCTGACCCTGTCATCCTCATATCAAACCAGTGCTCATGTGTAGCTGGCACTGCAGTGTGTAACCACACTGTTGCTTTGCTCTTCCAAACTGCACACTATTCTGAGCTGAATGTGCAGGTTGTGCCCCCGGTCCACACCTGCACTGAGACGGAGCAGCAATGGCACAAGCCCAGATCAGCGGTAAGTGTTGAGATGCAATTTCTCAGGCCTAATATTTCTTTTATTTGTGATGTACTTAATTATAAAAATGAGACAACTGTATTGAAGCATGATCTGTTTATGTACAACTTGTGAAGGATCAGATGGAGAGCGATGTATTATTGAATGCAGTTTTTTTTTCTTTTACACAGTTGCATAGTAATGTCACATACCTTGCCTGACTAGTTAGTTTTTCCCCTTTTAATTTTCTAGTCTCTCATGTTTGAGATTCTATGCATACTGTTTGTCTTTTCTCAATCAGGGAGTGAAACCTGGGCCCATAAACAACATGGTCATCACCAGACCAAGACTCAACCGGATTTTGGAAGGAGGAATCAGGTGATGTAGTGAGCTGTGATTACTGTTAAAAACAAAAGACAAAAAAAGAGAGAATTCTGAAAATTATGTCAGTAATTACTCACCCTCATGTTGTTCCAACCCCATAAGACCTTCGTTCAACTTCAGAACACTAATTAAGATATTTTTGATTAAATCTGAGAGCTGGATCACTGCTCCATAGGCTCCTAAGGGACTGAAACTTACCAGCCCAGAAAAGTTATTTGTTAATATAGTCCGAGTGACTACAGTGGCTCAACCTTAAGTTTATCAAGCGACGAGAATACTTTTTGTGCGCAAAATAGCGCAGTGCGTTTGTGTTGTACATTACATGTAGGCTCACTATTGGCCGATGCTGGTCATGTGTGTGATGTACAACACATGCGTTTTGCTCATTTTCTATATATTTTTTAGGTGAACTAACCCTATAACTAAATTTCCCCTACACACATTACTGTTTTTACAGAAGTACACTCTACAAGGGCTTGGTTGGGGACCCACTTGACATCTCCTTGCTACAGATTGGAGATGCGTACAAAGATTTCGCTATTACAGAGAAACCTCTTGCAGCAACTATGGGCATCAGCGATGAGAAGACCCTTGTTGAGACCGCTTTTGGTTTAGCACAAAAGGGGAGTGTGCTTGCTTGCCAGCAGCCTATATTCCCAACAAAGTCAGTCAAGATGCACCAAGATCCTCCACCTTACCCACCGCTGCCTCTTGGGGAGTGCAGGCTTGCCCCAACAGAGTGTGTGCATGTGTGCACTGAGGAGGAGCACTTCCATCTGAAAAGCTTGATGGTCACACTGGACATGGCCTATAAGATTGAGGCGGCAACAAGAGAGCAGGCAGCAGACCAGGAATGGCATAAGCTCCGTAGGCCCAGGATCACCTCCTCACGTTTTAGAGAGGTGTGTTTTGTGAGGGGAGAGAGCTCTGCAGAGTCTCTTGCAGAAAGAATCCTCAAAGGAACAAGGCAGACTGCTGAGATGAGAAGAGGTGCAGACATGGAGTTTGAGGCGGCAATGGAGTACTGCAGGATGCAAAATGTCAACTACACGCCCTGTGGCCTCGTCATCCACCCTGATGCCCCTTGGCTTGGTGCCTCACCAGATGGCTTGATTTTTGATCCATTTGCACAGCCAACATTTGGACTAGTTGAGATAAAGTGCCCTAATGTAAAGAACTATGTGGACTGTAAATACCTTCGAATGCAGAATGGCACTTTAGCTCTCCGTGAAAGCCACTCGTACTACTGGCAGGTGCAGGGTCAACTGCTGATCACTGGCCTGAAATGGTGCGACTTTGTGATTTGTGCCCAGGAAGACATGCTGGTACAGCGCATCTATGTTGACCCGAAGGTGACAGCAGTCATCAGAGAGAGAGTGGACCAGTTTTACTTCTATGTGTACATGCAGAAGTACCTGTTTGTTTCCAAAAGAGTTTAGTGATGCAACTGCTTAAGAGGTAACATGTTCATCAAATGGTTACACAGTAATTGTTACATAAATTGGTACTGTATATTTTAAAATGAACAAAGACAAAAATTATTTTTTTTCACAAAGATTTATTTGTCATTGGCAATTATCACATTAAAACATTTAATATACAACATGTCTCATTGTGATTATATTATGTTTATAAAAGATGTTTTCTGATTTCATGTTTTACTGTATGCATTGTTTGATCACACACATTTTACTAGATATAAAAGCTGAGATTTTAAACAAATTTAAACTAGTCAAAGTAAAAATGTATCATTAATAATAATAATAATAATAAAATATAGAATATGTTTAAAATCTGCAACATCAGAGAATCCTGTTACTGTTGAAATTGTTGTGATGTGTTATTGTTTATCACAAACAAAAGAAACCGAAATGAGGGAAGCCCATTGTCAGTTTGGCAGGCAGATCTGAGACAAGCATATTGACAGGTGTGCAAGTATACAGAGAGGCTGGCTCAGTAAGGACAACACTTAGTCAGTTCTCAGTTCTTTGGCCCAAGCCTTTACCAGTGGCTTGTTCTGATAGTTTGTTAGGAGGCAGGCTACCGCAAAAAGCTGGTTGATACTGCCAGCAATGGTCAGGGGGATAACAGAGTCAAAAAGTTTCTTTTCTTTGATGCGCCTAATTGTTCTCTCCACGTGTATCCGTAACCGTGCAATGTCCTGAGTGACCAGCACTTCGCCATGAGACAGCTGTGACTTTTTACTCAGAAAAGGTGGTCTGTAAACTTTGCAGGGCACTAGGTCATCAATTCTGAATCCCTTGTCCACCATTACAGCCATATCTTTGTCCAAAAGAGGGATGATGCCAGACTGTCTAAACAGTTCTTTGTCACTGACTGAGCCAGAATACAATGAAGAAACAAAAGTAACAGCACCATGCGGTGACACGCCTATCATTCCTTTCAGGGTTGTGTGGGATTTATACTGGGAAAACATCTCACTCTGCAAGAGTAAAGATGAAGGCATCTGGCATCTCATCTCTGTACAGTCAATAATGACTTGGGTGTCAGAGTACTTGCCGAACACACTCGGCATTGTGGCTCTAATTGACTCTGGAGACATCCATATCCCAACAGCGCCCAATAAAGTGTACAAAAAATTTACCCATGTTGAGATTATCCTGCTGACTGTAGACTGATGTATGTTAAAACGATCACCCAGATCTTTCTCCTTCAGACCCAGCGACAGGTACACCAAGAACAGGAACAGTTCATCGATCAGTGGAAGGCATCGGCTCTGGTGGGGTGGGGGGTGGATTAATAACAATAATCATTGTATAATAACAATAATGACCATTGGTCATCATAAATGTATATATGTGCCTTTATCTAGATTGAATTAAATAGCAGTGTTATCTTGGGTGCGGATTTATTAGCAAACTGCTTTTAAAAACAAAATGATGTAGTGTGAACTATGCCTACCGGTCGACAAGGTGGATCAGTGGCCTTGTCGGGAGCTGCTGTTGTGCTGGAAGTAGATGATCGTGTGCGAACACGAACGATTCTCCTTGTTGCGGGTTCAATCAATCTCCAAAATTCCTGTAAATGGCGGTAACTGGCAAATCTGAATTGAAATGATATTTGTGTTATGAAGATGCAAGGAGATGAACTCAAATGCAGACAGTGTACAATGAACACAAGGTTTATTGGTACAAACTAGATGGCAGAATCATGACAAATTGAATGAATGAAGTGAAAAGTGAATGAAAATTATTATATTTTAATCAAAACATAACTCATTGCCCTAGTTAGATCCAATCCAAAATGGAATCACCTTGTTTAATGTTGAGTTAATGTCAAATCTGATTTTACTCATGTAATTTAATTTGCCCTGTTATTTTTTACTTTTATTTATTACTATACAGGGTTTTAAAAGTAACTCACAGTGTGTCCACACATAAAATAGTTACTACTTTCATATGTCATACAGTAAAAATTAAGGTAAATGAATATGAACACAACTTAGGTCTGCAACAAAGTCATAACCACAAAGGTAAACAAGCTAAATATACTGTTTAATATGAAAAAAATACGTACCTGGTATAGAATCTGATGTCATCATCCGATGCTGAAAACCTCTCCAAACCAAACGACTGCTTCAGTGAAACCTCCTCCAGCCTCTTTTGCAGCTCCTCTATCACCAGCTGCTTGGCCTCGAGTTTCTCGCATAGTGTATCCACAGCTGATGGTTATGGTTTTGCATCATAATCGTGGCACTGAAGCAAAAATTCAACATCCATCTTTTCCTCTTTAATTAATTCCTCCTCTGGTCGTTGTGTCCTCTCCCAGACACTTGGTCTGGCTGCCGGCAGAGAGTAGTCGTTCCAGGCAAACAACACAGGCACAGCCCCCTCTTTTAAGCGTCGTCGTCCTCCTTGAATAACATCCGTGGTGACGAAATGTCTACTACAGACTGTCGTGGTCCTCTTAATTACTAAATCCTTACGTCTCACATTGTGTATCCATGATTTTCTAAAGGTTACATCCTTTGGGAAATGATGGAAGCTTACAGTAGAGTTGAAGTTCCCTGACATTGTGCATTGCGGTACACAGCAGAATTCACTGTTTGGATTCTCCCGCTTCTGGTACTTAATTTTTTTTGACAAAGACATTTTTCCTTCACTAACATTCAGATACTATAGTCTAATGAAAAAGTAAACAATAATAAGCAATAGCTAGCTAGGTTAACATTACGATAGCTAGCGCCGTCAGTCCATTACTGTAAGCTAATATCGTGATAATGTATTGTTAACGTTATTTTTCTCGCTGATGATCTGATATGAACACAAGATAATAATCTTAACCAATTATAATAACAAAGGGATGAAGTGAAACCTTAAAATCGCCGTCAGTTCATTGCTGCAATCACACTGTTACCAGAGACACTGCTGTTACCGCGCTGTCTTCGAAAGGCGGATGTAATGACACATGTTTTCCGGTTTGGTCACGTGACGCTCGGCATAACGCCTATTCATCTTCCTCAGTGATCACTGTGCACTAGCTTGTTGTTCATCACATGAGTAGCAAAGGCAGACTTTATGTCTTTACAGACATATTGTAACCGAGTGGACGTATGTTGCATGGTGATTTTACACAAGTGTAACAGTTAAATTGGCCTGGTGGTTTTAGAAGCAACTAAATAAAGTGAAGCTTTCAAGCAGAGTTTAGAGTTAACGTAACAAAATGTACCATCCTCCGTGGTGGACCCCAACAACGCCGTGGCGGAGTCAAGGACACTCTTGCTCGCCGGTCTATTGCCATAGACAGCATCCATGTGGTCGAACCACTTCCGCTTTCTTCTGTTTCAACCACTCTGGCTGTTTTTTTTTTTATTTTTCCCTACACTGTTGGCAGGTCCGGTGGTAGCCGTGTGCGGTCAACAGTTGAGACACTTTCTGAAAGACTGCGTCGTTTCGTTCGTTGCTAATGAGAGAAACATCTGCACCTCGTTTTTTGATCACGCCATGGTTTTGCGCACAGCCGTTTCTTTTTACAAATTGAAAGTCTCGTGAACAAATGATACTGCAATCAATGTTGCTAACTTTAAAACTAGTAATATAATAATATCCTTAGTTAAAAAATAACTAAATAATTTAGAATCTATAGATTTGATACATCAACGATTCTAAAAGTATCGATCCGCCCATCCCTACCATGTAGTATAAATAATCAAGTAACATTGTGAATTAATTTATATATGTATATATTAACTCTGTGTATTTATGTATATTTCAAATATGTTAATGTTCTCTTATTTCTTGTTATTATAATAATTAAATGTGCTACTGTTGTTACCTGCTTATTTGTCATTACCATTCACGATTCTACATTATTATTTTTTTTAATTAATAAATGATAGTATTTGAGTATAAAAGCTGGAAAAAGAAACGTGAAGCGTTTATTTTATGCGCATTGAGATAAACTGAACAAACGATTTTGAGCGGGAAACTGTCGCCGCACAGTCATTGGTCAACTGTCATGCGCACACGTCCACATCAGCCAATCACACGCCTCTAAACCCTCACCACACCGAGCGCGTGACCGCACGCGGCTTTAAATAGCAGCGGTTTATCGATGATTTTCATTTATTGTGTTGAACGGAGAAGAGAGTCTCGTCATCATGGCAAGAACCAAACAGACCGCTCGCAAGTCCACCGGCGGGAAAGCCCCGAGGAAGCAGCTCGCTACTAAAGCCGCCCGTAAGAGCGCTCCCGCCACCGGCGGAGTCAAGAAGCCTCATCGCTACAGGCCCGGTACCGTGGCGCTGAGAGAGATCCGCCGTTATCAGAAGTCCACTGAGCTGCTGATCCGCAAACTGCCTTTCCAGCGTCTGGTGCGTGAAATCGCGCAGGATTTCAAGACGGATCTGCGCTTCCAGAGCTCCGCCGTCATGGCCCTGCAGGAGTCCAGCGAGGCTTATTTGGTCGGTCTGTTCGAGGACACCAACTTGTGCGCCATCCACGCCAAGAGGGTCACCATCATGCCCAAAGACATTCAGCTGGCCCGCCGCATTCGCGGAGAGCGCGCTTAAATCCGCAGCGACGTCATTCATATCAACCCAAAAGGCTCTTTTAAGAGCCACTTCATTTACCCCCAAAAGAGTTGTTTTTATAGTTTTTATTATCAGTACTTTATGAAGCGAGATTTGCTCTTGTGTTAACTTAGTGTTTACATCGTTCTGTTATGCCCCTATTAAAGCAGATTGCTGCAATAATGAAACTTCACTTCTACTAAACATCGGATCATTGTTTTTGTCAACAGAATGTGGTTGAGAAATTGTATAAAGTTACAATATTAAACTCGCCCCTATCTAAAACGAATCAAAGATTTCACTTGCCTGAGGCGTTTCAGTAAGGGGCGGGACAGTTGAAGTACACAAGTGTGGGTTTGTTGCATGTACTCGACGACTAAAGCGAAACATATTTGATGGATAGAATAAACTTGTTTCCATACTTCGGGGTTTTGAGCACGGATGACTGCAGTGTAAAATACTGTCTCGGTGAATGTTGAAATATTAGTATTGCTTCCCAATTTGCTAAAAAAAAACACAATGACGTTTTACATTTACGGTGCATGTAGTTAATTTTTGTTTCTATTTTATAAATAATTATTTGGACATTGACCTTAAACTAATTCTCACCCAACAATCGCCGTGAGAAGGAAAAATCGTGACGTAAATTAGGCTCCGCCTTCAGTGTGGTGTTTCTAACAGGTCCTGTAAGCAAATGTAAATGCAGTAACCCGCAGATTTCTTGCTCATTATCGATTGCTCGTCGAGTAATAGTCATCATGTCTGGAAGAGGAAAAGGTGGAAAAGGACTCGGGAAAGGAGGCGCTAAGCGTCATCGCAAAGTGTTGCGTGATAACATCCAGGGAATCACCAAACCCGCCATCCGTCGTCTCGCTCGCCGCGGCGGTGTCAAGCGTATCTCCGGTCTCATCTACGAGGAGACTCGCGGTGTGTTGAAGGTGTTCCTGGAGAACGTCATCCGTGATGCCGTCACCTACACCGAGCACGCCAAGAGAAAGACCGTCACTGCCATGGACGTTGTGTACGCGCTGAAACGACAGGGACGAACTCTGTACGGATTCGGAGGATAAACGTCTTCATTCTCGACAGACAAACCCAACGGCTCTTTTAAGAGCCACACACACTCTCACACGAAGAGTCAATGTCTTGTGGTACAACTTTGTTATACACGTTAAGCTTCAATATTGTAGTAAGTTCTCTAGAAAGGGCTTGTTCCTCCATAACCGCGCATTCGTTTTCTGAATTTATCGTCGGTCATGAATCATAATGAAATTGTCTCGTTATGTAAAATTACTTACCAAATCGAATCTGTTGTTTGACATTTTTCAAACATGTATAGAATTGTAGATCACACTAGAATGTACATTTCCTGAAGAAAATGTGAGTGGTGCTTGCCGTTGCAAAACTCGTCAAATAGCATTTTCTTGTTTCTAAGCACTAAAATAAAGGTCATAGAATGTTGCTAACACGTGTTTTTCATGATAGTAGCACGTTTTTAGAATCTTTTAGCGCTTCGCTAAGCAATGCTAGCATGTGATAGCATGATTCTAGTATGTTTTTAGCACTTTGTTTGGCGATGCCATTATTTGTTAGAAGAACGCTAGCACGTTTTTAGCATGTTTTAGCGCTTATATTTTTCATTGTTTTTCAACTTAATTTAAATTTGTAGTTGAAATAAAAATATTATTAAAATAAAATAGTATTTTAAAGTTTAGAATTAAGAAATGAGAAAATGATATGACAATACCATACCACACCACCTGGTCATAACAGCGATCACCGGAAGTCACTAATGCTCATCAGGTCGCATAATTTATTGGAATACGAATATAAATAATGATTCTGTCTAAATGTATCAATATTCCTCAAATTATGTACAATACTGGATTAAAAAATATATTGATGCTGCACAGTGAAGACACATAAGCAGGAACAGACATGTATGCATGATGTCATTCTTTTAAAAACCTCAAACTTTGATTGATTGTTGATATCCTGTAAATGTTGTGGTCTTGATTTTTAAATATATAAAGCTAATTTAAATGTAAGATTTTAAATGACCCTCTTACCATCTGTGAATTTACCTGGATATTCTGAAGTTCACAAGAAAATATTCTTAATGTGTAAAATTCAATAAAGACAAAAATACTGGATGTGCCAATTCTCACAAAATGTTTATTTGAAAGATTTAGAAAAAACATCTTTACAGCATTACCTCTAAGATTATAAAAATAAAAACAGAAATGCATTGTTGCAATTAATAATACAATTTATAATTGATGCCATAGCTTATCTGATAACTTATTTTACACAGTACTAACATTTATGTTGTAAATTCTTCACTTTTATCATTTCTGACCCTCAAGCTTTAATTTTGGCAGAATACTCAATATTCAATTGTCCGGTTCCTGAAAAATATCAAAATTAGATTAAAATATAACATTTCCATTCAAATGTGGTTATGAAAAGCAGTAGTACACTGACTAGAGCAAAATCTTTTAACACTTACCTTTAGAAGATACATTACATACTCCGGACAGGACTGCTATTGTCTCCCAATTCTTCCTGCAACTTTACAGAAGGGCACATATCAATCATAGAAAAGCAGGGGACTGCATATCCAGTACAAATTGTCACAAATTGGTATAGATTGAACATAAATTCAAGGTAATATGTTATAAGGTCAAAATCAAATACATTACAATGGTGCCTTGCTACTTCTCTCTTTACCTTGCTGTGTCTTTTATAACTTACTGCCACTGTTGCTCTGACTGTCTGTGTCCTCCCTGGAGCTGTCACACTACTCCTCCTTCCTTCCTGCTGCTGAGGTTGCTCCTTCCTCGTAGCTCAGTGGCATAAACCCTTGACATCACCTAACCACAATCTCTAACGTCACAATCTCACCGCAACCCGACCATACGCGCCAACCCGTTTGACTAAGGCCGCCGAAGACCCACTGGTGTCGTTATAAAGCAGGCTCAGTGGCAACGGTTCCGTATGGCATACTACCTACCGCAACACACAACAATACCGGTCCATCACAAAAACTCACACCCGACTGAAGGCACAAATCCGGATGAGAGATGTAAATATGATCCAATAGTGTTCTTTTTAGTTGTTGCTGTGGTGATCAGTTGAGTGTATCCTTTAGTTATTACATGCTCAGTGCCCCCGGTTTCATATGGCATTATGCCTCACATAATCATACATGCCAACTGCAAGGCTGTCCCCTGGTTCAGTATGGCAGAATACCTCACACGACCATACACGCCAACCCGGTGGCTAAGGCTGTCCTAGCCTTTCCTGTGTATTCTCAATGGCCACGGTTCTGTATGGCATAATGTCTCAACTCACAATTCCACCACACAAATTGCCCCAGCTAGGACTGTAGGCAACCAAAACACCAACTATCCTCCTTTCCATGCACCGTTTGCACTTATCTTGACTCAATGTCTTCATGACTGCAAAACACAGTACACAGGATTGTGATAACTGTGATAGCTCTGTAACACACCACAGTGAAGGCAGATGTCTGGACAAGAGATATAAATATGATCCAGTAGTGTGTTCTTTTCAGTCATTGATGTTGAGATCATTTGCGTGTATCCTTTTGATAGAAACAACTCCAGAATAGGTTTTTTTACATAGCAGGTCATCATTGAAATCTCCACAGACAATTACTGGATGTTCGTTCACGGTGTCCAAATAATCCAATAAGCTCTTCAAGTTAGGCAAAAAGTCTCCATGACTATACTGTGGTGGACTGTACACCACAGCAATCATTGCTTTCATTGGAGTGTCAATTTTGATAGCAAGAAATTCCAGGTCTGTGACATTTTGTATGTACTGCCTGATCTGAGCTTGAGTATGGTTTTTACAATATATTGCAACTCCACCCCCATCTTTCTTTGCAAATCCTGTATGTGTCGAGTAGGAAACATGTCTGTTGCGTATAAACATTTTGTATCCTTCTAACTGGAGATTTGGTGAAATGAACGATCCGGACAATCGAGTTTCTGTTATGCAAAGAAAGTCAGATAGTCGAAACTCATGATGAAATCTGATGTCTTCAATGTGAGAGGACAGTCCTTCTGTGTTGTGATGGATGACCGAAAGTGTTTGGATCTGATTGGTTTCTCTTGTCTGCTGCAAAAAAGGCATAATACCTTTGAATGATGCACTTGTCATGGTTTGTAATGATGCTTTTCATTGAAGTCCAAAATGTGTAGTCCACGTAATGAGGTTGTTCGGCTGAGGGCAACGTATGCCATTCCTGGCACAAAAATATGCTTCAAAGACACCACAGCAGACTGCATCGACATTCCCTGAACCTTGTGAGCAGTACAGGAATAGGCCAACTTAATGGGGAATTGTCTTCTTACAGATCCTTTTCTCAGGCTTTCCTCTGATCTGTCGATATAAACCAGGTTATCTTTTTCACCTTGTACTTTTCGGCGATGTTTCTGTCCTGCACTTGCATTGTCCAGCTGAAGTCCAAGCATCTTTACTGTGGCTATTCCATCTGTTGTGCTGGTGACAATGTTGCCAATCTGCCCAAAACTGCCATTTACGATTCCATCCTCAACATCCAGATTCCGAGTCACCATAACACGTGCTCCGACAGCGAGTTCAATGGTGTCAAGTAGGTCATCTTTTTTACCATTGACAGGTTTCTTCTGCCTCTTCATCTCTCCCGTTCTAGGGTCTTTCCTGTAATCTTCGGCATCAATGGTTATAATGTCAGTGTGAAGGGCACGGACAGTTTCAGCATTGTGCGCATTCACTTCCTTGTTGGTAGCAAATATGTGGAGTGCATGACGTGGGCAGTCTTTGGGGTCCACCACAGCTTGGAGAAGCAAAGCTCTATCAATTTGACTAAGAGCTTCAGACTTTTGCTTTACTCGCAGCCTGTTCAAATGTTCAGCAAAAGTAAGGTCTTCTTTCTGACGCATGATCTCTGTCAGGGTTATCATTTGAAAATTGTCCTTCCAGAAGTCCAACACGTCATCTTCATATACACAGAGTGGTTTGGCTTTACTGAGAGGTGGCAGTTGGTAAAAGTCTCCTACAGCAAGAACAGAGATGCCACCAAAATGTTTCTTGCTGCCTTTAATCTGTTGAAATCTCCAGTTTACATAAGCAAACAGATGCTTAGAAACCATGGACACTTCGTCGATGATAAGAATCTTCACATTAGATAACTGTCCTCTCACTTCATCCAGGGCATTTCCAAGTCCATGATAAGGGGGCTTTAAGTTCCTTGGGAGTTTTAAAATGGAGTGCAGTGTTTTGCCAGAGATGTTAAATACTGCAGTTCCTGTAAATGCAGTCAAGAGCACAGCAGGCATAGAGAGATCTCCGTCCTCCTGGAGTCGAGGAAGTTGTCGTAAAATCTTGGTTGCCTCCGTGTATACGCATTTAATGACATGTGATTTTCCACAGCCAGCTCCACCTGACAGAAAGTAAAAGAATTGTTCAGGATTCTGACCCCAAACGCATCTCAGGCACCACTGGCGGACAGTGTAAAATACAGATGCCTGCGTCTCATTTAGACTGCGAAACATCTTCCTCACAAAGTCAACACTAATTTGCGGTGCCTCCATTCTTGGTACGACTCCGTCTCCTCCACAAATGATCTGGAATTCGGGAACATGGTCTTCATTCTCTTCCTCCGTGTCGACTCCTTGTTCGGCAATACACTCCAAACGGTCCGCTTCAACTTCAGGTGCAAAAGTTGTCCATGCGTTCTCAATTGGTCCTTGCTGTTGCAACTGTTCAAATGCTTCATCCACTTGTTTGCTGTGTTTTTCAAACTTCTGCTGGTGTGCTTTGACAATTGCACAAACAGGAAGCAGAAAAACAGGGAGTGTAGGAAGTTCCACAAATGCATTCTTGTAAAACTGTTCATATGTAGGGTATCTTTGAGGTTTCAGCTGTGCATTAACACGATGTGGCACATAAAGTTTCAGCAATCTTCCGAAAAACTTTTCTGGTTGTTTCTCCTCCGAAAATCGAGCATATCTGATGACTGCAGCCTTACCGACAGTTCTTTCCTGAATAAATCCCATGTCATTGAGCAGTCGGTGAACATTTTTTCCTTTAGTCTGACGGCCATACACATTACGGTAATTTGAGGCGAAGTCTGCTAGACACATCTTTTCAAACTCCAAAGTTTCAGGCCTGGCTCTGTATTTGTCTATTATGCCTGACATCCAGATATCTTCAGAGTCAGGATTTTTGTTGTGTAAGGCACTAAGGGGCAGGCTCATTTTTAGTGCATCGTCATCCGTCGGTATGAACACAATGCTACGTGAACACTTCCTCAACGGCAAGCTGCATGTTCGTGCCACGGACTCCTGAGCGCTTACTTGCCTGTGTTTACAGTAGGCCTGCATTATGTGCTTCATTTCCTCTTGCTCGTTTACATCCGTTTTACGCACATCCTTGATAATGTTCTGCAGGAAGTCACTCATCTCATGTTCCGGCTTGGAAATGTAGGACAACATATACATGATGCAGCTGTAAGCATCAAGAATGTACTGAATATCCATGTTTGCATTCCATGCTCTCAGCAAATCAGAATTATACCCATTGACACAACACTCATTTGGTTGACGATTCAGCATTATCACATTAGAACTCGACAATGCTGTAGCACAGTCCTCGTACTCGTCCATGGTTAAATTACACTTTGTCAGCAGATCTGACAAGTTGTCAAAAGATGCTTTAGGGTCACTGAGCAAATCCCACACTGGTTTTAATTTAATTTTAGCAGCTGTCATTGCTTTTCTAAGAGCGTCCGATATTGCCTTCATTCTGTCTGCTTCGTTATGGGCTTCAGGTTCCTCTTCATTAGGACGTGGTGGTCGTGGCCGAGTAATCATAGTTCCTGACATAGGTAGTTTAGGGAACCCATATCTACACAATATGTTTCCCTTCTTGCATGATTTAGAGTGGTTTCTGCTGTGAAGCTGAACCTCTGAGACAATTTTATGAAGCTCAGGATCAGCTTCAGAGTCGGGCAACTGACACGTTATGTAATGGTCAACAAAGGCACACACAACCTTGTCGGATTCTTTTTTGAACTCAGGTGCATACTTTACCCAAGCCAGTAAATGAATGTGTGGACTCCCTCTGGCTTGATATTCAACTCGGTAGAAGTAATCCTCAACTTCACCAATGGGCTGGGCAGGCGACAACAGCAGATGAGTCATTAGTGCATCTACTCGTTTCTCAAACATGCGCATGACAGTGACAGGGTTGCTTCGGAGTATTTTGCATTTCGTTGTCCAATCAAGCTCTGAAAAGTCAACGTCTTCACCTTGTTGAGCTTTGATTGCCATTATTACTTCAGGCCATCGCATTTCAGCTGCGCTGAATGTGCAAAAAAAGGTAGGTGTTCCTAACTGTCTGATCATGGCCTGTAGATCTCGCAGTATTTTTTCCCAGTAAGCTGGACTGCCTCTCAGGGGTTGCATGAACCGTGTAGCATCTCTGTTGTGAACCAGTCTTTCAACTTCATGGTTATCTTGAAGTAACTTGTTGGAGATTCTTCGTCCATCTCTTGTAATAGGCTTTCCTTTTCGCAACTGGATGGACATGCTGTTTCTGGCGAGGCGTGTTTCCGCACACAAATTGTGCAAAGAAAAGGTAACTCTGGTCTTTTGCAAAACGAGTATCCACACAGAACAGCCTTGCATTAAAGTACATGCTTGGCGATAATGCAACTTGTCTTGCTTCATCCATTGTATTCTGTCCAGTGGGGAACTGTACAGGGAATGCCATGGCTTCGAGTTTGGGGATTCTGAAAAACCCAACAGGCTTTTTTCCTTGTGCAGGTGCAATGCTGAATATTCCCTCACCATACGATAAGATCTCCTGTCCGAGGTCAGATGGCTGCATACAAGTGTCTAGAGTGAGTCCAGGTCTAAGTTCATCCTTTTCTTCCACACTCACGTCCTGCTCAGCAACTGTGTGGCTCTTCTGTTTGTTCAAGGCCTTCATCAAAGTGACATCCAAAAGTTGTGTTTTCGTTTATGGAGATGTTTTTGTATTCAGAATGCATCTCTTTCAGTTTAGACAAAGCTGCAAGCACATTTTGCATATTCACTGTATGGAAATGCTGGTATCCTTTGTACTTGATGTGTCTTTTTAGCTTCACCTGCAGTAGCTGGGATTCACTACTAGGTCTTGGCAGACAGCTGACTGTTGTCTCCACTTCTGAGGGTACACAGACAACAGCACCACGCACCGCTCTTTGTTGTCCTTTGGGCAATGCAACAATTTTTGCAAACGGTAAGAATTTGGCAATGAGCTGTCTTTCAAGCACATTTAATTCACATATTCAGGGTGTCCGCGCGGTAGTAAAAGGTAGTAAAAAGAATCTACCAAAATTACGGCCCTTGAAAGGTAGTAAAAGGTAACAAACGCAATTTGACTTGGTAGTAAATTTTTCATCACCACCTCAATATATGAGTTTCCATTTTTTTGCGTAATATTTGTGTCTCCATGTTTTAACTTCATCTAGCATAGTTTAAAAATATAGACGGTGCTAACAGGACCTGCGTGAGTCGGAGTTGATAGCAATGACGTAGAAGTAAACTGTGTGAGTTCCGTGGTTGATATCCTATCAGCGACGCCAACAACATTTACCTCAGTTATTAGCCACTTCTATTTTCTACCAAACTTAGTGTGAAAATGGGGAAATGTAAATTTTCGCAAACTTGGGTCGACAACCCGTCATTTAAAGACTGGCTTAAGCCCGTCATGGGGAATGACCGGGAAGCATTTTGCACTGTCTGCAAAAAAATTATAAATGTTACCTGGAATGGCATCAAGTCTATCAAGTCACACAGTGAATCGAACATTCACCAGCAGCGGATTCGCGTGAGGGGGGAGCAGCTCCCTATTTCGTTATTTTGCAGCACTACACAGATCGCGGCAAATCATGCCAACATCGTCTCACCACCTCAGCAGCAAACCAGTGCCACCAGCACCACCACGGCAGCAATAGCCAGACAGCAGACGTTACCGTCACAAACATTAGCCATCAGGGCTGAGGTTCTCTGGTGCCTGAACATCGCAGCCAACCATCATTCGTATAATTCGAATGAGGGCATTGGGGAATTGTTCGGAACCATGTTCACTGACTCCGATATAGCCAAAAGTTTTACGTGTGGCAAGGATAAAACGGCGTACATTCTTGGATTCGGCATTGCTCCACATTTTAAGAAGCTTCTTATAAATAGCATCAATGATTCTGGGCCATATGTTCTCATGTTTGACGAGTCTCTGAACCAGTCGGCGAAGAAGAAGCAAATGGATATTCACGTTCGGTTCTGGAAAGATGACCGCGTGACGTCTTCATATTTTGGGTCGCAGTTCCTTGGACATGCAAGGGCTGAAGACTTGCTGCAAAGCATTAAAGTAAATTGATATTTTCTTGTTTGTTCTTTCTTATTGTCGTTATTCCCATTTGAACATTTTTATGTCATAGTTAGCCTCCAGCGTGACTAGGGCTGTCAACAAATATTCTAAATTCGAATATATATTCGAATAGTTTTAAAAAAACAGAATTTCGAAGGTGAAAATTAATATTCGAATGTGGGGAAAAAAACGCGCCCGCGGTAGCAGAGGCGCGGCTGTCTGCTTTGCGTTGCCTGAGGGGTCTTTGTTGTCACATTTCTCGGAACTGTGACAGTGTGCCTAATTTTATTTAACGTTAAACCGAAACATTACTAAAGTGTAAGGCTACTATACTGACTGAATAGATGTTGCATGAATAAGGTAGGTTAGATACAGCAGTTTCATGCACTACAGGCTTCCACTGGTTTGATTATTTCCCGTTTCATGTCAAGGAAAAGTTCCATTTTTACCACAGCACAGCTCTCTCGGAGCGTTCAATGTCGGTTCTATATGCTGTAAAACTTCAATTAATGTTAATAATTTGTTTCAATCACTGAATGTAGCCTGCTATTTTTGGGACTTAAATTGTCTGCATAAAACTCTTGATCAGCTCTCAACATTTGTTTATAGGCTCTATGCACGGCACAGTTCCGGGTTCGCTTGTACTAGGCTATCAACTTCCTGTTCAACTTCCTGTTTATACACTGACAGATGGCGCTCTTTTATAGTCGTTGTCTTCAGGACTTACCTCGTCTGACGGTTAATGATGTTGACCGACTAATAAAAAAATCATGTGCCGCTCCCAATAGCAAGCGGGAAAAGGGATTTAAAATGTATATCGGCAGCTATATCGACAACTATGAGG